>RCTD01000012.1:0-1200000 GCA_014898415.1 Stromatinia cepivora | reverse complement strand
GTTAATCATTTTATCGATCAATATTTTATTAGACTAATCGATCAATCTTCCATTTGTAAAGGGATAATTGGATAATGAGAAGATTATTCGAATAGGAAATAATATAAGATCTCTCTTTAAACCATTCGAAACATCGATTGAAGCAATCGAACTTTGTTTGAATCTCTAATAATCAAAATCTATCTAAAATAATATTATAATTTTTTAATTCAATAATAAAGAAAAGGATAAAAGATTATTTATAATTATCGATCATTAAATTAAGGAATGTGAAATAGGTAATGGTATGGTCTTGTATACCATTATACCCTTTAACTTCAATTAAAACTTCAAACAGTATAATTCTGGATTTAAATATAGGAAATAAATAAATAAGGAGTATAATATTAATAAAAACAAATCTATTTGCTTTAGAGTCAATAAATACTCTTGATCGATAAATATAATCATTTTTCAAAAGATTATAAAAAAGAATGAGTACTTTTTTTCTTATAAACTTGATTAGATCAAGAAATCTTATATCCTGTATAATACTTAGAATGGAGACAGAATCTAAGTATTTGGTTTTAAACGTTTTTCTTTTTCTAAATAGATATTCTGTATAACTTCAGTTATAGCTTTTGAATTGAAATCTTCTTCAATATCCCGATATTCTTCGAATTCTTTTATTTCTTTTTATACCGTCTCAATCTTATTAAGGTTATCGATACAAAATATCGATATATGTATTATTTTAGAAAAGGGAAAGAACGATAAGTGTTTGAAGTTCGAATAGTTATTGAATATAGTAGAGCTGGTGTATCCGGGAAGGGTATTCCGGAATAGAAATGGTTTCGGGAATATAAAGGTTTCAAAATTGGAATTATTAAAGCTCTAAAAGAATTGTAAAAGGTTTGTAATAATCATTGATTTGTAAATAATTATAGAAGTTTCTTAACCAATATAATATCGATTTCGTTTTTATAATAAAACTTCGTTTTAATCTATTCTAATAAATATATTCGCAAATTCTTCTGTAATTTTATAATCCTTAATGAGTATTGTTATTATTCGCAAAAGAAAATCGGAAATCTTCTGTTCGAGATCCCTAAATAGAACTTTATCATTAGTAATCTCCGTTTGGGTAATAAGTAATCTAAATTTCCTATACCATTCTAGGAAGTTACCATATCGAATCGTATTAAATATAACCTATATCTTATATTGAAAGCAAGCATCATCGACTTCGGCCGGGTTTTGATAAATCGCTGCAAACTGTTCGACCAATTCGAATACTGTGAGTCAGAATATTCATACATAAAGAGCATGATAATATATTTGTACTTTCAATTCGATTTGATCGATTATATATATATGATATTGCATTTCACTTTTAAATAATATAATATACAATTCGAATCGTTCTATAACCAATAATTGTTACAAATTAATTTTAAATTCAATACCATCATTAAGTTTGATAATAAGATTTGTGGATTTTGATATATATACATCTTGCTGCGAGTTATAATTGATACAAAAATGCGATCTTGATCAATTAGATTGATTTCTTGAATAAAGGGATCCTTAATTATTAAATGAATCATTATTTCTTAAAAAGAAAGAAGAATTTTTGAAGAGCCCTAAATGATTAGATTATTTAATCAAAGTTTTCTTCCTTTAATTTCAGGATCTTCGAATTTATTTGGATAAAAATCCTTAGATTTCGATTAAGGGAATAAAGGGAATCCTAAATACTATTATTAACCTGAATACCTATATAAACATTATTTAGGGCTCAAAAAGAAATTATATTATTGCAGAGTTTATTGTTATTATAATTTTCAATTATCGATTCTCCTTTTTCAAATTTATAATTATTGTATAAAGATCTTGTAATTGTAATAGTGATTTAGAAAGAACAATTGAATTATTGGAAACATCAATTTTATATATTGGAATCTTTTTTTTACCAATTTTCTTTCTTCCAATAATAACATTATTCAATCCTGTATTTATATTTTCTTTGAAGAGTTGTTGAAATAATTGAGAAAAAGGAAAGGATTCTTCAGAATATACTTTCGAAGATTTGAAGCGTATAGGAAAAGGAGTTCATTACATTGTGAAAATAATGATACATTTCTAAAGATGTTTATATCTTCATCGATTAGATCGGAATAAATCTTCTTCCTCTGGATATAACGTTTGTAAAAGTTCATTTAAGAAGGTATTATTAAAATGAAATATTATTTGGAAGATCATTAGATAATCGGACACTTGTAAATGAATTGTAGATAATGTAATGCATAAAAGCTGTAATAGAGTTGAATAAACAAGATCAATTATATTCTTTAGAATCTACAATTGAAGAATTATAGCTCGTAAGGAACAACTAGATATATATATACAAATACTCATTTATAGATTGCAGAATTGTATGTATATATTATTAGGGTTATCATTTTATTATATTAAATCGTATGATTCGTAATGTATGTATATGGATGATCAGTTTATAAATTGATATGGGAGATAAGAGGTATCATGTGGTTAGCCTCCTGTGGTCCACGATTCGTGACAAAATCTATATAATTTGAAGTAAATTGAAAGGGATTGGAGTTTATTATTAAAAAAAAAGCTTTTAGGTATAAACTTTATATAAAGTTTAACAGATCTATATTTATATATATTCAAAGACTATGATATAATATTATTAGTATATATCGACAATATCGTTATTATATTATATATATCATTATAAATCATTTGATTCGATAAAAAGCTATCAATTTATTTTAATACTAAAAATCTAGGGGAGATTAATAAGATTCTAAATATTAGGGTTATTTGTAATAAAAAAATATATATATTAATTATAAATCAAAAAGAATATCTCGATGTTATACTAACCAAATATAATATTATATATAAATAATACTAAATCAAGAAACTATCAATAATAAATTATACCCATCTCCGGTCAATAACCGATAACGATGAATTGATAAATATGAACGAATATCAATAACAAATAAGAAATATGATTTATTCAATAATATATATTCGATTAGATATAGTATTCTTAATTAAAATATTTTCACAATTTATAATAAAATCAGCAAAACATTATATTATAGTTTTGAAGAATCTGATACGATATCTACGATCAATAATTAAATAGAAGCTATAATTCGGGCTAAAGGAAATATAATCTGATATCTATAAAGAATACAATATATTTGATAATATAATAAAGGTATATATAAATACAGATTGGGCTGATGATGAATATAACCAAAAAAGTGTTTCAAAGGAAGTTATGATATTTTATAAAGGCCCTATATTATAGATTAATAAGAAACAAATATCTATAATTATCTTTAATATAGAATCAGAATATATTATAATAATAATATTTATTAAACAAGGGAAATAGATTATACAAATACTTAAAGATTTATTCAGATCAAATTATATTAAAAAGAACAGAAATACAATTCAAATATTTAATAACAATCAAAACATTTTAATTTTAATTAAGAATCCATATTTATATAAACAATTCAAATATATAAATATCAATTATCATTTTATCAAAGATTTAACAAAAAAGAAAAAAATCGCTATTAATTATATCAATATATATAATATAATTACTAACAAAATAATAAAGTTTTGTACAAAAATTGTTTTCAAAAGGTTCAAAAAAATATTAGGATTAGTAGTCTAGGAGGATCAAATAGAATATCCTTAATAAAGGAATATTGGAAATAAAACCATTATAAAATTAGAATTGAGATTATATAATCACAATAATACACAGACCATATTTAAGGATAACCTCAATTCTACTTTTACTAGAATTATAGATCCTTAGTTCAATCTACATAGTCAATAATACTACTACTTCCTGCACCAAAAGTTAACACCTTCAACTATATAATCTTTAACAATCTCAAATATTAAGAATCAATAACTTTAAAAATCTATCAAAAATTTAATCAAAACATCAAAATACAAATCCCCAAACATCAAAATATTATATATCTTAATATATACTCTATTTTTAATATATATAAAAATATAAAAGAAATAACTCAAATATATTAAATTACACTAATTTTAATGAGGGGTCCACGAGTCCGTGCACTCACAAGCGACCTCCGAAACCCCAATTTTAAAGCAGCGGCCACCGGTAATTCATATACCTTCATCTCCCGGTATTATATATCAAAACGGGCTTGTGGTTTAGTGGTATAATGTTCCCTTAGCATACCAGTGAATGGGAGAGGTCCGGCGTTCGATTCGCCGCTAGTCCAATTATCAGACGAGTTATTTTTTGTAAAATTTTTACAGAAATCTTTTACAGAAATTTTTTAAAGAATATTTCTTGTGGATTTTTTGGAGAGTTGTGATGTGGAGTGATGTGGGGTTAATGTTGTAAGCGAAATTTTTATCTTGGAAAGTAGATTTTGGGATTTAGTATTAGATAATAATAATTTATTATCTATTGTTTATTCTTTTGATTTGATTTTTATTTCTGCTGGTTTTTTCTTTATTGATAATTTGTACTATGGTATGAGATGGGGTGGGATTATTTCTGATGAAGAAGAATTTTTGTCTAGGACTAATCTTTATATATAGATGATATAATATCAAGAAGCGAAGCTGGCCAGGGGTTTTCGTTTCGATGATTAGTTTTAGTTCTAGGCTTTAGTGTAGTTTTAGGATTGTTTCTATTAGTTTACAAAATATCACATTATAATGTAAGCATATACAGATGAGAGTTTGGAACAATTAATCAATGTTGAAGTTGAGATCTATATTGTTACCCCCTTTTTATCCTTAAGTTGATCAGATAACACAAACGCCCAATGCAAAAAAACAGGCCTATGTACCGCTTGTATTCTACAAAATTATTTACAACTTAACATCAAACTCGACCTAATTTGATCCATTTAAAACCTCCCCATTAACACCACCGGTAACCCCCTTATCTTGTATCTCCATCTTCTCCTTTGCAGCATCACCCCCAACTACTGTATATTTTGCAGGAACGATGTTTTTGAGGGGAGGTAAGAGACTTCTAGAGGTTTGACGAGCTTGTTGTGCCATTAATGCATCAATGACTGTGAGAGCCGTCATGGCTTCTACTATAGGTACTGCTCGGGGAACAACGCATGGATCATGACGACCCTTCGCTTCCAAGATACCAGCACCAGTACCGTCGTAAGTAGCGGTTTCTTGTGGTTGGCCAATGGTGGCAGCGGGTTTAAATGCTACACGGAAATAAATTGGAGCACCATTTGTGATTCCTCCTTGAATACCAGCAGAATTATTTGTTTTGGTTGTTAATCTAGGGCGTGGGATTCCGTTCTTTGATGCTCCAGTTTCGAGGGGTGGGACTTCAGTAGCAAGGATGAATGCATCGTTATGTTTGGATCCTGGGACTTCACAACCACCAAAACCGGATCCAATTTCGAAACCCTTGGAGGCAGGAATACTGAGCATGGCATGAGCGAGCATTGCTTCCATTTTATCGAAACAAGGTTCGCCAAGGCCGGATGGAACATTGCGAATTACGCAAGTAACGGTTCCTCCGATGCTGTCTTGTTTGTCTCTATATTCTGTGATAACTTCGGCCATTTTCTCAGATGCTTTAGTATCAGGGCAGCGGACCGGGACAAATTCATCCACACGCTCCCGTGTTATGTCTTGAATGAGTGAGAGAAAAGCTGGGTTTGTGGAAGGACTTGGGTGTTCGGCGGTAGGTGGGAACATATGGGTACTGCCAACGGAGGAGACAAATGCGACAATTTCGATTCCATGTGCGAGTTTAAGATATTTTTCAGCAATTGCACTTGCTGCCACTCTACCAATTGTTTCTCTTGCGCTACTTCTTCCACCACCACTGCTTGCCTTGACACCGTACTTCTCGAGATATGTCCAATCTGCATGAGAAGGGCGAGGGTAGAGATCCATTGTTTTGTTTCCATAGTCGTGTGGTCGCTGATCCTGATTACGAACTATCATGCCGATTGGTGTACCAAGGGTAATTCCAAATTCTGTGCCAGATTGAATCTCGACTTTATCTTTTTCATCGCGGGGAGTGGTAAGGGCAGATTGACCTGGACGACGACGAGTCATTTGAGGTTGAATATCTGCTTCTGTAAGCTCCATTCCTGGTGGAACTCCATCGACTATACATCCTACAGAGCGACAATGTGACTCTCCGTAGCTGTAAAGAGGAAGAGAAGTTAGTATCCTATATTGATCTTGGGATGGAGGGGGTAACTTTGTCATGGAACTTGGGGTAATGATGGATCGATTAAATGAATTGTATGTGTACGTACGTAGTAACTTTGAAATATTGACCAAATGTAGACATCTTGAAGATAATTAGGTATTCAAAGATATGAAATACGAATATGAGAGATTCAAAGCAAAGAAGGTATCAACAGCTGTTTACTCCGTATATGTAACTTTTTTCAAAAAAGTCGAATTGATGAATGACTCTTTCCGAGCTCGGACCCGATTCGTCGGACGATGCGGGATGACTGGATTACGTGAGATTTGAAACCCCTGTAGTTGTCCGAAGAGTAGCCTGTAGACGCTAAGAAATATAGAATTATTTGAAGTATCTCCGAATTTTATATGAGAGAAACGATCAATTCAACATCCGAAATATATCAGTATATGAGGATATTTCCAAATGTACCAAAAATCAATGGCACCTTCGAGGGGCTTAAGGTTAATGCGCCAATTTATACACCGTGGTACAATATCACAAGGTTTCTTTGTTCGAAGAAATGTTTCCACTTCCAGCAGTGTATCCATATCGAAATTCGTCCAAGAGGCTACCAATCCAATCAACAAATCTCAAATATACATATCACGAACGAATGACCCATTTATCAACTTATCTATCGAACATTATCTTTTGCAGAATACTCCCGCAGATTCTACCGTCTTATTTCTCTATACCAACGAACGCAGCATAGTAATTGGACGAAATCAAAATCCTTGGAATGAAGTAAATCTCAGCCTACTCACAAAGTCAACAATTGGAAATATATCATTGGTTCGACGACGTTCAGGTGGAGGAACTGTCTTTCACGATACAGGAAATGTCAATTACTGTGTCATATGTCCTACGTCGCATTTCGATCGCGATAAGCATGCCGAAATGGTAGTGAGAGCTTTACATAAACTTGGTGTTGATCGGGCTATGGTTAATGATCGACATGATATAGTATTGAAGCCACGCAAAGTGGGTGACGGAGGATTCAAAATATTCAAAGTATCGGGTTCAGCATATAAGTTAACGAAGGAGAGAGCTCTTCACCATGGAACCTGTCTATTAACATCTCCGAATGTTCGAACCATTTTCAAATTTCTGAGGTCCCCTGCGATGAGATTCATCACGGCTCGCGGTGTGGAAAGTGTTAGCTCTTCTGTTGCAAATGTTAATGTCAAAAATAAGGCATTTGAGAATGCAGTGGTAGAGGAGTTCGGTGAGATGTATGGTCGTTATGAACCCATTATTTTGCGCGAGGATGTCAAAGTAGTCCCTGAGATTGCTCAGGGTCTGGAAGAGCTTACTGTGAGCAATTGGTGATTCTTTTGAAGACTTGAGCTAACAATTTGGAAAACAGTCCTTAGATTGGATATTCTCACAAACTCCCCAGTTCATATTTTCATCAGATCAATCCAATAAAGATGCAGATAAGAAACATCCTCTCCCGAAAGACTTGCCACCGAATGTGAGTTAGCCACGGGAAACTGAAACATGGTCAACGTTACTGATGTGGAGATATAGTTCAAAGCAAATTTTACGGCACGAAATGGAGCTATCATCGAGGCAGATGTCCAATATCAGGATAAGGGCGAAATGGTCCAAATCGGGGAGAAATTGGTGAACAAAAAGATACATGAAATCGAGTGGAATCAGTTCCCTGAAGGTATTCCTGAGGGACCCTTAAAGTGGTTCAGTAAATTGTTTTCCCACAAGTTCGAAGATTGGAGGAAAGAACGGAGAAGGAATGCTTGACATTTCCCAGTACAATGCTACCTTTCGATTGATGTTCGAACTTTGATCTTTCCACACTTAACAGTGGACAATTAATCCATAGACAACGTTTCTTTTGCATGTTCATATCCCAAATACCCAATGACAAGTGTCTCTTTCATTATCCGCATTAATACTGCAACGATGATTTGAAACAACAAATAGTTCACCACTTGGGGTTTATCAAAGCGCCAGCTAATTGATTCGCGTAATTTCATCAACGTTTCTTATATTGAAAAAACCCCACAATACTTGCAAGGTATACTGGAAGGAGATTAATGACCAGTAGCATTACAAATTTCGCAAACTATCAGAAAAACTTTGTTGTGCATACAAGCCTACATATATATACATGATTCTCCGAAAGTTTTAAAAGCTCAATAATCTAACCGTTCTCATCCCAGTTACAAAATAGAAGCTTCGTCAGCGAAACAGAATGATTCTTTCATTCCCAAGCATGAATTGTTACAATCAATGGGCTCGAGGACTTTTAAATCATCACAACCAATCCAATTCTCCATCTGTTCTCAAAACAAGCTACCTATTCATGGTTGCTTGGCATCCGAAACATGAACTGGATTCACATAGGTAGAATAATTGATTTCATACAATGGACTAAGTATCAAGCCTTCATATAAGTATCTAAAGTCTCTCGTGAATATTCTTTCTTACCTCTACCATTCATAATATCTTCTTTAACTCCTTCATACTTTTTAACTTCCCGGCAGGTCCGCTCAATATTACCTTGTATTTCATTCTAGACCGGTTCTATTTTTTTTTAGCAATCATGCAATATTCAACCCTTTTTGTCACTCTCCTTCTATCTGCTGCCGTGGCAGCTGAGGGTAATAATGGCACCCTGACTGAGGAACAAACTTGCAAAGAAATGCTTGGTTTGAACAAATTGGTCAAACTCGCCAACAACCCAGCTAAAGTTGAGGCCATCACCGGAAGTATGTTATCCTTCCCTACTCTAATGCAACAAGTCTTTAACTCCTCATATCCCCGAAATACTAACTAACCACCTGGAAGATGACACAACAAAAGTTGCGGCCCTCCAAGCTAAAGCCTCTGCTGCCTCCGTCAAACTCACAGAGCTTCAATCCAACACCACCCTTATGGCCAACTGTGCCGTCATCGACGCAGCAATCATGACCAACTCTTCCTGCACCCAAGAATTCCTCCTCCAAAAGTTCGTCGACTTCGCCGCCAACCAGACACTAGTCACAGCCACCGTCAACAACGACATGACCAAAGTAGCGGAAATCGAACTCAAGGCTTCAGACGCAGCAACCAAACTTCAAATGCTACAATCGAATGCTACGTTGCAAGCAGCTTGTCCGGCGGTCTTCATGGCTGATGAATGTAAATTGATGGTTGGGCTTCAAAAATTCGCAGATTTGGGTATGGATGACGAGAAGTTGAGTAAGATTGCTAAGGGGAATACGACAAAGGAGGCGGATATTAAGGCTGCAGCTAGTGTGGCGGAGATGCAGGTTATGATGATGAAGGCGAATGCTACGTTGATGGCTGAGTGTATGAGTATGGGAATTGAGGTTTCTGGTGGTGAGTTCTTTTTCCCCTCTTTTTTGGTTGGGGGTGCGATGGAGGGATGTGAGGGGTTGAGTGAGATTAGGATGAGGCTAATCAATGAAACCAAATAGATGAAACAGCAAAATCAACCACATCTTCTGACGCGACAGCAAATACCAAGTCTGCGGCTAGCATTAATGGTATGAGTATCAGCGCACTCTTTATGGGTGTTTTGGCTTTGGGTATGGCTACTTTATAGGTTTATGGTGTAGGGTTGCAGTGTATGATATGGAAGGCTTGCTCGGTATGGAGATAGCGATTGGGATCGGGGTTTACATGGATATATATATATACAGAGGTTGATGGGGGAAGTATTGTAAAACACGCCAAAAAATGGCCGTGCTTGTCCCACAAACAGGGGCCTTAACCAATCATATCATCACGCTGATTGAAAATTTATATGATGAAAATCAACTTTTTATTTAAAAATCTATTTACGAGTTTCGAAATCCTTAAAATCACAAGATCGTTGATCAAAATCCTGAATTTTATCAAAATTTCGAAAATTTATTAGAATCTTCAAAATTCGAAATTTTGAAAGGAACATTTTAATATCTTTTCGGATTCTTTGAAACAGTATTAGAAGATAGAAAAAATAATAATATATAAATAAATGAAAAATACCTTATATTGTTTACTCTTTCAATCTCTATAATAGATACTTGAGAATAAGATGATTGACTTATATTTGAGATAATGAGATAGAATAAGATAAGATATATCACGGGTTCATTATCCGTTTCTAGCTAGCTTGGATGCCTGAAGCATTCATCAACCTCTATATAATCGTATGTACTCCTGTACTCTTCTTTCTTTCTATTCTAATATATATATCCCAAAACACCCCTCACAACTCGATTCTTATTGGTCGAAAAAAAGTACGTAAGGTTTGTACGGGATATGATAAGAAAGATAAAGAATCTCAAAATATTTCATTTTTACAAATTTGGAATACTTTTAATAAAAGTATTAGAGATTATATATTTGAAGATGATAAATCTTATAATTTGGAAGTAATGGTTCGGAGATTATAATAGAATAAGCAATTATGAAATTATAATAATAATATAAAGTTATATAAGGATATTATATATTATATAATTAATAATATAGAATAATATTCGGATTCAATTTTTTAATCTTCAATATTGAAAGTATAATTTTCCTATATATTTTTTTCGAATTCTTTCATATATCAATACCTTATTTTTATTCATCGATTTGAATAAAGATTCATTATTTTAATTATCTTGATTAATATTATAAAGATTCTTCATCCGAATACCTCTAATATTCAATTAAATTAGAGTTTCTTTATTTGAATACTTTTATATTAATGATTTCGATCGTAATACAAATAATATTATATAATGTTGGATTTTGGATCATATCGTATATCTAAGCATGGGACTATACTATAATGGGATTAGTCTGCACGTAATTCTACCGAATCACACAATCTGTATAATAGCTTCTAGCCAGATAACCTTAGAATAATAAGGCTTTTCCATCCACTCAATATGATTTGTTAACAGATTATGAGTTCGGGTTCTGTGTATCATTATATAGTTTAGGGTTAATCTTCCAGGGTGAAAGATTAAATCCTTGATAGATCCGATAGAATAGATAAACAAAGTCGATACAATTAAACAAGAAAACCCGTTATATTAAATACAGCCGACAAAGCAAAGAATAGTTTGTATAGCAGGCAAGCAAAGAAGTCTGCTATATTAAATATATTTGCAAAATAAGATCGAATAGGATTATAGACTATTCAATGGACAAGTAGGGAAACCCGCTATACTAAATATATTGACAGAATTGAATCCCAATAATATAGTTAATACAGGAAAACCCGCTTTAGAAATTACTTAGACAAAAGATACTACCTTTTTATATCCTTTTTTCCAACAATTCGAAAATCAATCGATTCCCTCGATATCTTTTTTCTCTTTCGGAAGCCTTTTTGCCTTATATCGATGGTAACGATAAAAAATAAGCATTCTACAAAGCAAAATAAGCCTTTCGAAACCTCTCCAGAACAAAACTCGAATATTCCCGTTCCTCGAATACCTTCGATCCTTATACAATTGATAGGTTCCTTGTAGAAAACCTAATAAAAATATTGGAGATTATATTTCTAATATAATTTTTAGGGGAATTATAAAACCTATATTTGTTTTCGTTTTAAGTATTTTGAGGGTTCGTCTTCAAAATCTATTGTATTCTTTTATTCGGCTTCAAATAATTGTGGATTTACTTCACTTTTTGATTCTATTGAAATAGATTTATCAACAAAATTTAAGACAATCTTAAATTTTGCTTCTAATATAGATTCAGGGTCTGTAGAAGTTGATTCTTGAATTGGAACCTTTGAAATAATGAATTCGATATCTGTAATATCCTTGGAATTTATTGTATTTGTATTGGAAAGATATTACTGTTTTTTGTTTTGAAAAATAATGCTTCTATTCTAGGAGAATGTTTTTTATATTCCTTTTGGGGATTCTTTATTAATATCTAATTTTTTCCTCAATCATTATTCTTTTATATTATTGTTGATATTTTCGATATCTTTTTATTCTTCTTTTTGTAATTATAATTACCAGTTTTGTTATCTTTTGATATGTTGTTTATTATATATTATCTCAATATTATTTTGTTTTTACTTTTAGATCAATATTATTTTGTTATATCTTTATATTCAATATTTACAATGATAATTATATTGATGGTTATAGGGGAAAAGGAGAGTATCCCTGGTAAGGGAGCCGGAGGTGGAATCGGAAATGATTATAGGAGGAGCCGGAGGTGGAACTAAAGGAGGAGATTGTATACCGGAAGATATACAGAGCGATATATTGGGAGGAGCAAATGATTACATTAATAATAGAAAAACATATATCCAAATAAGAGGAGTATTAAATTCTGCTATATAGTATATAGAGATCATTAAATACTTAACCAAATGTGGTATTAGAGGTTGATAGATACTATAGCTTTTTGGAGCCGGTAGTAGCTTATCAGTTAGTATATAGAGATCATTAGTATTTAGACAAGTATAGTATTAGAGGTCGACAGATATAGTGGTTTTTTGGAGTAAGAGTTACTAGTTAGTAGTCTATCAGTCATTCTGGTTGATAGTTAGTTATATTTTTGTTACAAAGGAAAGAGTTATAAGTATGATTCTATAAGATATACTGTTTTATTAGAAAAAGGTATCTGTATTGTGATATAGGGCTGAAAACTCTAATCCAATATAATTGGAGGATTGGGAGTAAGAAAGATGGATTTCTTTTAATTTTTATTATAAAAAAAGGGGTATTGATTATTCTTTAAAGATTATTATACTATTGTAAAGTGATTATTCTATTCGAATCTTATTAGATCTTGGGTCTTAAAAGATCTAGCAAAGGAATGATCATTTAACATTATTGGCTTTCTATTTTCAGGCTAACATTGCTCAGCTCGATTTAAACTAATTGTAGTATTTATAGTTTAGCCCTCTCTGTTTTTATATATATTACATTCCTGGGGGAGTATTGGATTTTGGATTATATTGTATATCTAAGTATGGGATTATACTATAATGGGATTAGTCTGCATATGATTCTATCGAATCATACAACCTGTATAATAGCTTCTAACCAGATAACCTTAGAATAATAAGGCTTTTCCACCCACTCAATATGACTTGTTAACATATAATTATAATACAAATAATATTATATAATCGTAATACTAATAATATCATATGATTATAATATAAATAGTATTATATAATTATAATATAAATTATATAATTATAGTATTAATAGTATTATATAAATTCGAATATAATATTTGAAGATTTATAATAATTTATGAATTTTATATTAAAGAATATAAAGAAAATAAAATTTCTTTAAATTTATTGAAATATATTATTTTATTATAAAGAGATATTTTCTTAAAAATATTAATTTCTTTTTTTAATTAATATTTTTAAATATGTAAAATGATATTTATTAAAAATAACAACAAAAGAATAAAGAATAAAAGAATAAAAGATAAAAATGAATAAAAGAATAACAAGAATAAAAGACTAAAAGAATAAAAGAATTAAAGAATAAAAGAATAACCAGACATAACAGAAAAGAATCTAAAAGATCAAAGAATAAAACCCCAATAAAAAATACAACGAATAAAAGAACAAAAGAATACGAAGAAAAAAGAATAAATCCTCCAAAAGACTAAAGAAAACGAATAACAAGTCAACCCAACTTTATCTTCTAAATTTTTTGATATTGAATTAAATAAAACATCATAAAAAAATTATAAAATAACTTTTTGAAAAGTTAAAAATTATTGTTATATATAATAAGAAAATTCAATTTCAAAATTATTATTTTTAATATTAATTTAATATAAATAAAAAATTGAATACCTAAAAAGAAATATAAAAGATTTATTTATTTTATTAAAATAAATAATTTTATTAAAATAAATAATTTTATTAAAATAAATAATTTTATTAATAATAATTTTATTAAAATAAATAATTTATTAAAATAAATAATTTTATTAAAATAAATAATTTTTGATATAAATCAATTTTAATTAACTTATTTTTATTATTTTTATTCTTTTATTATTTTATTATTTTTATTATTTTTATTATTTTTTTATTTTTATTATTTTTATTATTTTATTATTTATTATTTTATTATTTTTATTATTTTTATTACCCCCACCATCCCATCATCTCCCCACCCCACTATTTCTATTATTTTTATTATTTTCATCATCCCTACCATCCCCACTATTTTTATTATTTTTATTATTTTTATTAAAGATTATAAATCTATAATGATTTTTGAAATAATAATATTTATAACAAAAGGTAATTCACTTTTCAAAAAATCTTATATTTAATAATAATAATAACGAGCTTTGACTCCAGCCCTTTCGAAACTAAAAATAACAATGGATTCACTACACTCTTCATAGTTATTTTTCACACCCCTCAGGACCTACAACCAGCTCATACTGCACAACCTACTAAACACTTATAATTTGAAGCTTTTTTAATTCAATAATTACAAAATTTGAAGTTATTCGGAATTCTCTTTTTCGAAAAAATAATCTATATATCAAATTCTATATTAAAATATAGAATAGATTTTATATAGATTCTATAATTTCTGAATTTGAATTTGAATATGAATATTATTATTATTATTATTATTATTATTATTATTATTATTATTGTTATTATTATTATTATTATTATTATTATTATTATTATTATTATTATTATTATTATTATTATTATTATTATTATTATTATTAAAGAAAAATATATACTTTTCTTTTTCTTTTAAAAACTTATTAAAAGAAAACTATAAATATTGAAAATTATCGAAAATCAAATATTGAATCAAACTTTAACGAATTCGATACTTTTCGATTATATTCTAATATTACAATCCTTGATAAATATTATTATCATTTTCAAAAGAAAATCGGAAATATTTCATTCGAAATCCCTAAATAGAATCTTATTATTAATAATCTTTATTTAAATAATAAATAATCTAAATTTCTTATATTATTCTAGAAAATTGTTATATCAAATTATTTTAAGTATAATTTATATTTCATATTGAAAACGAATATTATCGATTTTAATCAGATTCTAATAAATCGCTATAAATTGTTCAATCAATTCGAATATAATAAATCGGAGTATTTATATATAAAGAGTATAACAATATATTTTTACTTTTGATTCGATTTGATCGATTATATATATATAATATTATATTTCATTTTTAAATAATATAATATATAGTTCGAATTGTTCTATAATCAATAATTACTACAAACTAATTTTATATTTAATATTATTGTTAAATTTAATAATAAGATTTATAGATTTTAATATATATATATCCCGATATGAATTATAATTAATATAAGAATATAATTTAGATTGATTAGATTGATTTTTTGAATAAAAGAATCTTTAATTATTATATAAATCGTTATTTTCTGAAGAGAAAGAAGAATTAAATTATTAAAAACCTCTGAATAATTAGATTGTTTAATCAAAGTTTTCTTCTTTTAATTTCGGGATTTTCAGGTTTGTTTAGATAAAGATTTTTTTTTTTTAATTAAAGGAATAAAGGGTGTCCTAGATATTGTTATTGATTTGAATATTTGTATTAATATTATTTGGGATTCAAAAGGAGATTGTATTATTGTAGAATTCATTGTTATTATAATTTTCAATTGTTGATTCACCTTTTTCAAATTTGTAATTATTATATAAAGATTTTATAATTATAATAATGAATCAGGAAGAATAATTGAATTATTGAAAATATTGATTTTATATATTAGAATTTTCTTTTTATTAATCTTTTTTCTTTCAATAGTAATATTATCAAAGTTTATATTTATATTTTCTTTGGAAAATTGTTGAAGTAATTGAAGAGAAGGAAAGGGTTTTTTAGAATAGGTTTTTGAAGATTCGAGATGTATAGGAAATAGAGTTCATTGTATTATGAAAATAATAATATATTTCTAAAAGGATTTATATCTTTGTTGTATTGTAAAAGTAATAGTATATTTCTAAAGAGGTTTATATTTCTGTTAATTAGATTGAAATAGATCTTTTTTTTATAGATAGAATGTTTGTAAAGGTATATTTAAAAAGGTATTATTAAGTAAAGTATTATTTGGAAGATTATCAAATAGCTGGATGTTTGTAATGAATTATAGATAATATAATATATAAGAATTGTAATAAAGTTGAATAAATAGGATCAATTATATTCTTTAGAATTTATAATTGAAGAATTATGATTTGTAAGGAGCGATTAGATATATATATATAAATATTTATTTATAAGTTATAGGGTTGTATATATATATTATTAGGATTACTATTTATTATACTAAATTGTATGAATTGTAATGTATATGTATAGACGATCAGCTCACCAATTGATATGGGAGATAAGAGATATCACGTGATTAGCCTCCTGTGGTTCACGATTCGTGACAGTTTTAATAATATTATTATTATTAGTAATTGTTAATTTTTGATGCAGGAAGTAGTAGTATTGTTGATTATATAGATTGAATTAAGGATTTATTATTCTAGTAAAAATAGAATTGAAGTTATTCCCAAATATGGTCTATATACCATTGTGATTATATGATCTCAATTCTAATCCTATAATAGCTTTATTTCCAATACTCCTTTATTAAAGATATCTTATTCGATTCTTCTAGATTATTAATCCTAATATTTTCTTAAACCTTTTGAAAGTAATCCTTATATAAAACTTTATCATTCTGTTAGCAATTATATTATATGTATTGATATAATTAATAGCGATTTTCTCCTTTTCTATCAAATCCTTAATAAAATGATAATTGATATCTATATATTTAAATCATTTATACAAATATAGATTCTTAGTTAAAACTAAAATATTTTGATTATCATTAAGTATTTGAATTGTATCTCTGTTCTTTCCAATATAATTTGATTTAAATAAATCTTTGAGTATTTATACAATCTATCTCCCTTGTTTGGTAAATATTGTTATCACAATATATTCTGATTCTATATTAAAGATAATTATAAATATTTGTTTCTTGTTAGTTTATGATATAAGGCCTTTATAGAATATCATAATTTCCTTTAAAACACTTTTCTGGTTATATTTATTATTAATTCAATCTATATTTATATATACTTTTATTGTATTATCAAATATATTGTATTCTTTATAGATATCAGATTGTATTCTTTTTGATCTGAATTATAGCTTTTATTTAATTATTGATCGTAGATATCGCATCAGATTCTTCAAAACTATAATATGATATTTTGTTGGTTTTGTTATAAATTGTGAAAGTCTTCCAATTGAGAATACTATATTTGATTGAATATATATTATTGAATAGATTATATTTCCTATTTGTTATTGATATTCATTTACATTTACCAATTCATTATTATCGATTGTTAACTGAAGATAAGTATAATTCATTATTGGCAATTTCTTGATTTGATATTATTTATATATAATACTGTATTTAATTAGTATAATATCAAGATATTCTTTTTGATCTATAATTAATATATATACTTTTCTATTGCAAATAATCCTAATATCTAGAATCTTATTAATCTTCCTTAAATTCTTGATATTAAAACGGGCTAATAGCTTTTCATCGAACTAAATGATTTGTAATGATATATATAATACAATAACGATATCGTTAATATATACTAATAATATTATATCACAATCTTTGGATATATACAAATATAAATCTGCTAAACTTTATATAAAATCTGTCACGAATCGTGAACCACAGGAGGCTAACCACGTGATACCTCTTATCTCCTATATCAATTTATGAACTGATCATCCGTGTATATACATTACGAATTATACAATTTAGTATAGTAAAATAGTAACCCTAATAATGTATATATACAATTCTGCAATCTACAAATGGGTATTTGTATATATATATCTAGTCGCTTTTTACGAATTATAATTCTTTAATTGTAAATTCTAAGGAATATAATTGACCCTATTTATTCAGCTTTATTATAGCTCTTGTATATTATATTATTTATAATTTATTTACAAATGTCCGGTTATCTAATGATCTTCTAAATAATATTTCATTTTAATAATACCTTTTTAGGTAAACTTTTACGGACATTATATTTAGAGGAAGAAAATCTATTCCAATCTAGTTGACGAAGATAAATCTTTTTAGAAGTGTATTATCATTTTCATAATGCAACGAACTCCTCCTTCTGTATACTTTGAACTTTTGAAAGTATATTCTAAGGAACCCTTTCCTTTTCTTCAATTATTTCAATAATTCTTTGAAGAAAATATGAATACAGGATTGAATAATATTATTATTGGAAGAAAGAAGATTGGTAAAGAGAAGATTCCAATATATAAAGCCGATGCTTTTAATGGTTCAATTGTTTCTTCCGAATTATTATTACAATTATAAGATCTCTATACAATAATTATAAATTTGAAAGAGGAAAATCGATAATTGAAAGTTATGATGACAATAAGCTTTGCAACAATACAATCTTTTTTTAAATTCTAAATGATATTTATATAAGTATTTAAATCAATAGTAGTATCTGGGATTCCCCTTATTCCCTTAATCGAAATCCAAGGATCTTTATTTAAGCAAACCTGAAGATCCTGAAATCAAAGGAAGAAAACTTTGATTAAACGATTTGATCATCTAAGGCTCTTTAAGGATTCTCTTTTTTTTTTCAGGAAGTAATGATCTATTTAATAATTAAGGGTCCTTTTATTCAAGAAACCGATTTAATTGATTAAGATCGCATTCCTGTATTAATTATAACTCGTAGTAAGATATATATACCAAAATCCACAAATCTTATTACTAAATTTAGCGATAGTATTGAATCTAAAATTAGTTTATAGTAATTATTGGTTATAGAACAATTCGAATTGTATATTATATCATTTAAAAATGAAATGTAATACTGTATATATATAATCGATCAAATCGAATCGGAAGTATAAGTATATTATCATACTTTTTATATACAAATGTTTCGATTTATAGTATTCGAATTGATTGAATAGTTTGTAATGATCTATCGGAACTCGATCGAAATTGATGATGTTTGCTTTCAATATGAGATATAGATTATGTTTAATACAATTCGATATAGTAATTTTCTAGAATAATATAAAAAGTTTAGATTATTTGTTATCCAAATAAAAATTACTAATAATAAAATTCTATTTAGGGATCTTGAATAAAAGATTTCCGATTTTCTTTTGTAAGTAATAATAATATTTATCAAGGATTATAAAATTATAAAAGAATTTATAAATATATTTATTAGAATAAATCAAAACGAAGTTTTATTATAAAAACAAAATTGATATTGTGTTGATCGAAAAGCTTTTGTAATTATTTATAAATCAATAATTATTACAAATTCTTTGTAATTCTTTTGAAATTTTAATAATTTCAATTTTGGAATCTTTATATTTCTGAAACCATTTCTATTTTGAAATGCCCTTCCCGGATATATCAGCTTTATTATATCTAATAATTATTCGAACTTTAAATACTTATTGCTTTTTCTCTTTCTTGGAGTAATATATATATTAATACTTTGTATTAATAATTTCAATGAAATCGAGATAGTATAAGAAGAAGTAAAAGAATTCGAAGAATATCAAGATACCAAAGAAGATTTCAATTCAGAAACTATAATTGAAATTATACAGAATTTTTATTTAAAAGAAGAAAAGCGTTTAAAATCAAATATTTAAACTTCGTTTCCATTTTAAGTATTATACAGGATATGAGATTTCTTGATTTAATTAAATTTATAGGAGAAAAAGTATTTATCTTTTTTTATAATCTTTTGAAAAATGGTTATATTTATCGATCAAGAATATTCATTGATTTTGAAGTAAATAGATTTGTTTTTATTAATATTATATTTTTTATTTGTTTATTTCCTATATTTAAATTCAGAATTATATTATTTAAAGTTTTAATTGAAGTTAAAGAATATAATAGTATATAAGACCATATTATTATCTATTTTACATTCCTTAATCTAATAATCGATAATTATGAATAATCTTTTATTCTTTTCTTTATTATTGAATTAAGGAATTATAATGTTATTTTAAATAGACTTTAATTATTAAAGATTCGAACAAAACTCGATTACTTCAATCGATGTTTCGAATAGCCTAAAAAGAGATCCTATACTATTTCTTATTCGAATAATCTCCTTGTTATCTAATTATCCTTTTACAAACAGAAGATCGATCGATTAGTCCAATAAGATATTGATCGATAAAATAATTAGTTTGAAGAATATTGGAATCGAAGAGATTCATAATTGAGCAAATCAATTGTAATTGATAATGTATAATAAGAATCTTTAAATATGAATGTAATATAGATTTTTATTGAAAAGAAAGAAATCCTGATTTCTTTCAAATTCAATCTATCTTCTTTTTAATCAATTATATTATTATTATAGATTTATAAATACCTTTTTTATATATTATTCGAAGTTCTCGATTTATGTATATTCAAATCCAATAAATTCCAATTAGAATATAAAAAAGATAAACAAATTGAATTCTTTATTATTATTTTAAAAGAATTCGATAATATAATAGACTTCCGATAAAACAAATGATATACAGAAAAGAGAATACTGGTTGCCCTAACCGAATTCAAGAATATAAATGTCACGAGATACACGTGATCGCGTCCGATCGGGCTAGTACGGTATTAAGCTCTGAGCCGATCATATATATAGCTTCGTAGCACATTTTCTTTAGCTTTGTAGCTTTTAATTCTAAGGTTGATTTCTAAATGTTCGTTAGATTCGATATATTATTAAAAGCTTTTTCAGATAAGAAATGGAATAACATTTGTATATGTTTATGTATACTTTATTTGTTTCTGTTTAGGTATATTGTTTATGCTTTTTCGTTTGTATATAGATCTTCTTGATATTATTCGAAAATATTATCTTTTTTTTTATCCTTAATTTCTAAGTTATGGATTACGATTCGATAAACCTCGCAATTGCAGAACTTTGTGGCGAAGTGATTTGTTAGCGGGATGAAATCTCGTTTCTACGCTCTTTGATTCTTGAATGCATTTTTGTTGTTTATATTTCTTTTTGTTCGAAACCTTTTCTTTTTGATCCTGAAAAGTTCAATGGTAGTTTTCAAAAGTTCGATACCTGGCTTTCCTCGATTCGAGCGAAACTATAAGTAGACAACGCTACAATCGGTAATTCTATAGTTCAATTTTATTATATTTATTTTAATCTCGAATCTTATGTATAAGTTATAGTATTATTTCAGCTTTTTTCTTTTGATCAAAATGTTCCTTTAGATTATACAACGATTCTGGATCAATTTATATATGTTTATAACAATCCGAATAAAGTTTAAGAAGCTGAAGATAAGTTATTCATTCTCAAATAAGGAATCGATTCTCTATATGCTTATATTGTAAAATTCGAAAGGACTCTTTATAAAGCCAAAGGTCAGAATTGATTTGATTCGAATAAAATCTCAACTTTTCGTAATAGACTCAATATTACTTTTAGAAATTGTTTTTCTCAATAGCTTTCTCTTTTTTACTTCTATCCCGATTTTGTTCAGGTTATATAACAATTAGTTGTTTGTATAGCGAATGGATTCCCTGTATTATTTCACTTTAGTGAATCTAGAGCCCTATATATATTGCA
This sequence comes from Stromatinia cepivora, assembly GCA_014898415.1. NCBI lineage: Eukaryota > Fungi > Ascomycota > Leotiomycetes > Helotiales > Sclerotiniaceae > Stromatinia > Stromatinia cepivora. The sequence goes on along the minus strand of RCTD01000012.1, from coordinate 1,178,041 downwards.
GAATCCATTCCACTTTCGGAATTACGATTCAATGGATATTAGTAATCTTAATGTTATTGGTGTTTTTAATCCTTTTGATGCCTAATCGGATAAGCCCGATTGTATTTTGATTCTACTCTGTGTATAAGTGCCCGAGTTTTCCTTTTTTGAAAGAACTCTTTTGTGCAAGTAAAATAAATGTGTACAATATAGAAATAATTCTTATTGGGTATAAATCTGTTCGTTAGACCTGTATTAAGGAATCCGAGATCGATAAGAGCCTGTTCCGGTTATTATATTGATTACTGAGCCCGAAAACAATGATGATGAGGATCTAAAAGAGATGATCAATAGCTGATATTTTGAAGATCGCTTGGAGAAGGTATATGGTACGGTGAATGTATATTCGTTAATTGTAATGTAATCCGTATATTAGGAATTTTTATTAAAAGAAGATTAATGATTATTTTGTATTTAAGTTATTTGTTTAAAGTGAATTCGAGGCGAACTCTTCAGAAGGGGAGGGTAGTGTTATAAGATATATGTGATCGTGTCCGATCGGGTTAATATGGTATTAAGTTTTGAGTTGATCATATATATAGTTTCGTAATACACTCTCTTTAGCTCTATAGCTTTTAATTCTAAGATTGATCTCTAAACGCTCGTTAGGTTCGACACAATAAAAGTTCGAAAGAAATTCGATCGAATATTGATCAAAATCGATTCAGAACCTGAAATACCATTTGAATATCAATAGTATTATTGAGCCTTTTCCAAATATAAATCAAATATCTTGCTTTTTAATCGATTTTATAATTATAAAATTATATTGGAAGGCAAAGAAGAACAAATTTTGTATTACAGCCTATTTTATAAAATATTTTTGGAACAATTAGAAATCATTAAAGAATATATTATAGATAATTTTAATAAAGGTTTTATTAAATCTAATCAAATCTTTTATATTATATCTATTTTATTCATTAAAAAATCTAATAGTAGTTTGAGATTCTATATAAACTTTAGATTATTGAATTCCTTAATGTATAAAGATTGATATTTTTTTTCTTTAATCGATAAAACGCTTTCTTGGTTTTCCAATATTAAGGTCTTTATCAAATTTGATATTTGTTAAACTTTCTATTATATAAAAATAGATCCTATTTCGAAAGAGTATACTACCTTTCGAATCTGATACAGATTATACAAATATAAAATCGTATTATTCGGATTAACAAATGATTCTACAATCTATTAATATTATATAAATAATATTCTATTCGATTATCTAAATATCTTTTATACAATATACCTCAATGATATTCTAATTTATTCTAAGAACAAAAAAGAGTATCAAATTCATATTAAACTAATTCTCGAACGATTAGAAGTTGTTAGCCTATAAGCGGATCTTAAGAAATGCGAATTCAATATTATATATATCAAATACTTAGGCTTTATTATCTTTATTAAAGGAATAAAAATGAATCCTGAAAAGATTGAAATAATTGAGAATTGGATCTTTCCGATAATAATGAAAGGGATCCAATTATTCCTTGGTTTTTGCAATTTTTATTAATAGTTCATTAAAGACTACAATATAATAACAAAACCTTTCAACGAATTCATTAAAGCAAATGTTAAATTCGTATTCGATGAAGTATACCAAAATGTATTCAATATTTTAAAGAAAAAGCTTATCTCCATTCCATTTCTACAATATTATAATTATTGATTCCTTTGTATACTCGAAATAGATATATTTGATAGAATAATTGCTAATATATTATTACAACAATATAACGAAGATTGGTTTTCTGTAATTTATTTCTCCAAGATCATAATTACTGTTGAACTGAATTATGAAGTTCATAATAAGGAAATGCTATCAATCATTCGATCTTTCAATTATTGGAAAGCGGAATTCGCTGGTTTACTATATAAAATCAAGGTTTATATCGATTATAAGGTCTTCGAATATTTCATAATTACCAAAACTTTCAATATTTGATAAGCTTGTTAAACAGAAATTCTAATCGATTATAACTTTATCATTATATATCGTCCTAAAAAAGATAACTTTTTTGTCGATACCTTAATCTGTTGAATCGACGAATTGAATCTTCAGAATTATATCAAGAAAAAGAATCGCCTTTAATAATTTATTAAAAACAACCAAATTGATACCGAAATTATAAGAAAAGTTTTACAAAAGCATTATCCAAATGAAACAGCGATTATTAATATCGATTTGAATAAAATCACTCCTCGATTCGATCTAGTTAACTATATCATCGAAGTAAATAAAATTATAAATAGTTTATTAACATTCAAAATATAAGTTACCCAAAATCACAAATATATATCACTCCAAAACGATCTTTTGCTCTACAATAATCACCTGGTGATACCTGATATCAATAACCTTCGAATTTATTTGATTTATGAAATCCATAATTCCGTTTCCATTGTTTATCCTAATATAAACAAAACCTATCTTTTATTATCTTAATAATACTATTAACCCAAAATGCATAATATTATAATCAGATATATATATAATTATTATATTTGCAAATGTAATTCCGTTTTATATAATTGTATCCCCGTTTTATTGTATTCACTTCCGATTCCTAATCGAGTATAGCAATATATCACTATAGATTATTATAATTTTGATAAAGATAAATACAGATATAATAATATTTTAGTCATTATTGATCGATTAATAAAGCAAACTATCTCTATACTTTATTACAAATCAATCGATACCCGAATTCAAATACAATTATATCTTTATTATATATATCGATATTATGATTTCCTTGATATTATAATATCGAATCACAGCCTCCAATTCATATCACAATTCTGAAAGGAATTCAGCCAAATTCTAGAAACCAATCTCAAATTATTTATTGTTCACTATCCCCAAATCGATAATCAAATTGAGATTTATAATCAATACTTTCAATAACGGTTAAGGCCGTTTATTAATTATTATCAAGACGATTAATCAGAATTCCTATTTATAATGGATTACGCATAACTTACTCTTTTATATAATTTCTTAGAAGGATTTATACTTTACGAAACCCTATACAGATATACACCGAAATATATATAAAAATAAAAGAAAGACGTTAATAAACCAATAGATGATATAAATATATATAATACCTGTATATATATAGAATACAATAAATTAACTCTTATGCAAACAAAAGAAGGTTTATTGTATACCCAAGCCAAGATATCGAAATCTATAAATATTTATCAGTATAAGATCGATTTTGATATCGAAGATTATATATAATTCAATATAAAGAATTACCCTACCCAAAGATTATCTAAGAAACTGAACTTCCCAATTTAAGAAAGATTCAAGATCATTGGTCGATTTGGAAGCTCTTTTAAACTCGAACTCTTGATTATAATGAAAATTCATCCTGTTTTCTTTCCAGATTGATTACGCAAAGTATATAACGATCTTCTTTTTAATTAGATATTCGAACTACCTTTATTTATTAATATAATTAATAATTCGGAATAGGAAATGGAGAAAGTTCTAGTAATAAAGAAAATACGAAAAACCCTACTATACAAAATCTTGTAGTTTAATAACGATACCGATCTTATTTAGTATACTGTTTCCGATTTTAAAACATCATTGTATCTCTTGCGCGATTTTCATTTGATCAATCTAATATTGTTTAGTCCTTTTAATCGATTAATTAATTGAATAAAGTTTTATAAGAGCGGAGAGGATAATTATAATTATATAGATGATAATTCATCTATGAAACCAAGGGAAAGAAAAGTGTTCTTTAATACAGTAGACTAGATATTATGATTTTATGATGATATGTATATATACGATTATAAAAGGATAAAAAACTCATACAAATTCAAAGGAATTTGATTATATATGTATATAGTCCAAGTTCTATATAATAGACGAACTGCCATTATTAAGACAATATGAAGGTAATATATTTCAAAAACTTATGCTTATAATCATTTCAAAAATCATGCAAAGGGAAGTTTGAATATGGTAAGAACGAAATGTGATATCATCTTTGTCGATTTCGTTCAATTTGATTGATTTGGTCAATTTGATCGATTAATTTGGTCGATTTTGGAATTAACTATATTAACCATTCATTATCATTATACTATAATTCAACCTCCTTCTCTTTTCTATTGAAACTTTTTCTTTTCAAAGATTCTTCAAATCAAGGAGAATACAAATCAATATTAATTTAATCAATTGATGAACAATTTAATCGATTTGATCAATTCATTTGTCATTTTGATCAATTTGATCGATTATTTTGATCAATTTGATCAATTTCTAGTAAATTGATCAAATCAACCAAAATGACTAATCTAATTGATTTAGAGTTCATGAACCTTCACAAAATTTAGTTTCCAATGAAATAGTAATAAAACAGAAAAATGAAATATTCGAGGGCAAGCTTTTCCGAAGGGGGGGGTAATATTACGAATCGTAAACTACAAAAGGTTAACCATATAATACCTTTTATCTTTTATATCAATTTGTAAACTGATCATCTGTATATATGCATTATAAATTATACAATTTAGTATAGTAAAATAATAATCCTAATAACATATACATACAACCCTACAACCCATAAATGGGTATTTGTGTATATATATCTAGTCGCTTCTTACAAGCTATAGTTCTTTAATTGTAGATTCTAAGGAACATAATTGACCCTGTTTATTCAGCTCTACTACGGCTTTTGTGCGTCACAAAATCTATACCTAAAAACTTTTTTTTCAATAGTAAACTTCAATCTCTTTCAATTTGCTTCAAATCATATAGACTTCGTAGAATTTATAATATATATCTCTTTTCGATTTTGATATCTTGGGATGATTTAAAATAAATCTCTTTCTTCAAATATGATTTAGTAAAAGTGTTTTTGATATCGAAATATAAGTATTCCAAATTTTCCTTTATGATAATAATTAGGAATAATCTAAATATATTTAGTTTTATTATTAATACAAATATTTCATTATAATTTTTTTCTAATATTTAATTGAACCCTTGAATCACTAATCTTGCTTTGAATCGTTCTATTTTATTATCCTTGGTTTTAACTATAAATACTTATTTCATCGAAACCAAATTATTTTCTTTAGAAAGTATATATTCTTTTCAAATATTATTTTGAATTAAAAATATGATTTCTTTTTGGATAACTTCCTTCTATTTTTCAAAATGTTTTCGATTCAATATTGCTTTCTTATAAATTCTTAATATTTTGATTCCCAAAACTTTTTCGATTGGATATACTATATCTTTTGTATTGTTTATATCTATCAACGAAATTATAAAATCTGAAATGATCTTATCTTTGATATAAAGGTCTATTTTATAAATAGTTAGAATTATAATTATAATATATTTTATACTTTCTTGAATTTTAGCCTATATAGATATCGCAATCAATATTTTTATAATTTTACTTTTCTGTTTTCTTTTAGGATTTTGTTCTATATCTTTTTTTTGTTTTCGTATTAAATATCTTGAAGATTCGTTTTCAAAATCTATTGTATCCTTTTATTCGATTTCAGATAATTATAGATTTACTTTGCTTTTTGATTTTACTAAAATGAACTTATCAATAAAATTTAAAACGATCTTAAATTTTGCTTTTAATATAGATTCAAAATCTATAAAAGTTAATTCTTGAATTGGAATTTCTGAAATAATAGATTCGACATCTAAAATATCCTTGAAAAAAGATTCTTGATTTGTTTTCTGGATATTACTATTTTCATCTTCATTATATATTAATATTGATATATCTAATTTATCTGATTTCAATTCGATAATTAGAATATTTAATATAATCATTAAATTCAGTATAATATCTACTAAAAAGAATACTTAAAACGAAAATGATATAAATATCATATTTAATATTGAGAATGAAAAAGATACTTTGTTTATTATTAATCTACTATAAAATTTTCGATCTAACTTTATATTCTTTATTCCTTGTAAACCTAATTCACAATTTCTTAATTTAAAATCCAAATCTTTTTCTTGATAAAATTCATCTATAATTACTTTACTTGATCGAAATATATAATCTAGTTTTGAAGAATATACTTTGATATATTTATTCATAATCTTTAAATATCCTAGGAATATATCGATTTTCGAAATATCCTGTAATTTATTGTATCTTTATCCTTTCGGAATAATCTTGAAATTGATATAAATATAACATTTACTCCCCTAGACTTTATATATTTCTATATCTAATATTATATCTATAAAAACTTCTATAAAGAATCAATCTATTTTATTCATATTAAAACCAATATTAATACAATTCCTAATATAAATATTATACTTTATAGTTTTATTCCAAAATTTTAATAATAATTTAACTTCTTTTAATATTACTTTTATATCTATCTTTGCAATCCTTATATTCCATTCTATAGATCTATTTTGATATAAAAAAGCAATTATTATAACTTCGGATTATATATCTAATAATCATTTACAAACAGTTTATAGGAATTCCAATATATTATCAATCCTAATTACAATAATCTTTTTTCTAATAATCAATTCCATCTTCTTTTTCCAAATTTTCAATATTTGAATTGTATCGTTTTTTTGTTTAAATAGTATAATCTAATTTACTTTTATATAATTGTTGATGATCAATATGAAATAACAATTCCCTTGAATCGATTTTGGGAATGGTTCTGCAATATCGAAATATATAAATTCGAATCTTTTTGATTTATACAAATTCAATTATTTCAGAATACGATTAATCATTTTGATAAGTATATACATTTTGTAAATATCTAATTCAATTAGGATCTTTATTGGTTTGATTATATTGAATATTTTATATAGATTCTTGATCTTATCTGGATCTAAATGATTGAATCTTCGATATTATAACAAATATCTCTCTTTCTTCTTGAATATTAATTTGTTATCGATATCTTTGATATTATCGATTATCTTTAAAGAAAAACCTTTTTCCTGATCATTTTGATATATATTCGAACAGAGAATTGTATCCTTATATTCTTTGATTATATATAAAACCATATATATTCCGTTTTGTATTTTAATATAGATAATTTTCTTATTATTCTTCTTGAAATATATATGATAAAAATTGAATTCCTTTTATAGTCTTGTTTCGCAGATCCTTTTTCCTAACAACAAATTTATTTCTAGTTTTGGTATATATAATATATTTGAAAGTAGTATCTTAGAATTATTTTTATATATTATATCTACTAAACCCTAATGACGATAATATATTATTTCTTTATCAATTTTTATCTTTTATTTGGTAATAGAATTTATTAATCTGAATAATAAAGATTAATTAAATATATATAAAGAAGTATTTATATTGGTATATTATTTGCTAAAGGAAATCTTATTAATAATCTCCTTTATCAAATTACAATTTTCCTTTATTATATCCTCAATATCAAAGTTTGATTCAGAGATATTGTTAATAAAATATATTTAGTCTTTTTTATTGAAATAGATTTTCTTTAAATTCAATAATCTCTTTTTTTTTAATAATAAAAATAATTATAAAAAAGTTTATTGATTCATATTAAATATAGACAATTTTGTATATAATAATTTTCCTTTTGGTATAGATCACAAATATTATTTGGAATCTCGAAATCTGATTCTTGATATCGAAAAGTATACCTAAATCCTTTTGTAATTTGTACTTGTTTTGATTCATTTTTAAAACGAAATTTTTTAATCTGTAAATACTTGATTTTATTATCGATATTAAGATTGATTTGGATATCCAATATATCTATTATTCCTTAATAATCGATTGAAAGATTATATATTAAAACTAAAAACAAAACAATATCTTAATATACTAATCGATAGTTTTCATCTACAATTCCTAATTTCCTTTTATATTCTTTTAGTTTATTCTAAACTTCGATAATAGTTATATCAAAATGAATATCGAATTGAAATTTGAAGTTTTGGATTATCGTTATATATATATTAATTGTAATTATATTGATTTTGATATATTTTGATTTAAGGTATCTCTAGAGTATATATACTATTGAATATTCGTTAATGAAGGTTTTATTATTATTATTGAATATTATATAAATATATGATAATGTATTTGCTTTATTTTTTAAGTATTTCGATTTCAATTCAATATTATAATATATACAATTATTGATTTTGTAGATAAATATTATATTGGGTTTTGTAATCTATATATATTCGTTTAATGTTTGATTAATTATATAAAACTATTTTTTTCTTTTCAATTATATCTTTGTTTATCTGAATTATCGTTTATAATTGTTTTGATCGAATTTCGAAGAGTTGTTTGATTTCGATATTGTAAAGGTTTCTTATTGTTTGATGAGTATCGAAGATAATCTTTAGGTTTTTAAGATAATCTTAAAAAATGTATTGTAAATAGGTTCAGAATAATAAAAAAATATAAAAAATAAAACAATAAGAAAATTCATAAAATCATATTGTAATATGTTTTTTTGTAATTGTATAAATTTGCTTTTCGCTTTTATTATAATTCTGTATCGATATTGTATAGATTGTTCTTCGTTTTGGTCTATAATGTTGTAAGTTATAAGCTGTATTGTCGTATTTCAACTCTGCTTCGGTGATACTGTATAAAAATTCTGATTTTCATTTTGTTTTACCTTTATTAACTATATTAATCCTTTTTCGATTTGTTTTGTTTTCTAATTATTATTGTACAATCGGATTTCATAATCTGTTAATTTTTGGTACAGGAAATAGTAGTATTATTGATTATATAAATTGAACTAAAGATCTATTATTCTAGTAAAAGTAGAATTGAAGTTATTCCCAAATATGGTCTGTACACCATTGTGATCACGTGACCTCAATTCTAATCCTATGATGGCCTCATTTCCAACAGTAATCTATATAATCTGTTTATTTTCTTTATATTCAAAATCGATCTTTTTTATAAACAAATATAATATCTTCAACAATAATAGATCTTTGATATCATTCAGAATAAAGATATCGATGATGTTTTTAATCCTTTCAAAATTGATTTCTATATCTTCAATCAATTTATATAAAATAATAATATTTCTATTAGAAATAATCATTATTGTTTTATATTTGTATATTATAAACCTTAATTCTTTTACAATTTTCAGATTCATTATATTGATTATCAATTTTGAATTAATAATACTATTAATCTTGATATTTTTATTTATAAGAGTTATAATAATAGTAAGTATATTGTATATCTTTTTTAATTGATAATTAGAAAAGGTATTCAAATGATTAATAATTATTAAGATTGTTATAGTTTTTTTAATAGGAATTTTAGAATTTTTAAAAAGTTCTTTTTGTTTTTTGATATCTATGATTAATGTTTTTTTGAGTATTTGTTTGAAAAGATCTAATATATATATAAAAGTAATCCCAATTGTTATTGGGATTTCGATTTTGTAAATGTGTTTTAAGATATTTGATAAAGATTTTGTAATATTAAGGAAATCAAATTTGTATTTCTTTATTAGATATATTATAATCAATTTGTAAAGTATTCCAAATTGTAAGGAAATCGAATATATCGATTCTATTGAAAATAAAAGTAATAGTATTTCTAATATATAATATAATAAAGAATATATGTATATGATTTTTAATATAGATTATAAATGAGATTTTTAATAAGTTTTGTTGTTGTTGATTTATTTTTTTTTCTTTTTTGATTTTTTGATTTTTTTTTCTTTTTTTTAATGGGGTTTCTATTGTTATTAATAGAAAATTTTTTGATGAATTTAAAAGGATTAATAATTAAAATAATAATAATATTCTTTGTGGGAATCACAGCAAAGAATCGGTTAATTTCGAATAACAATAGGTTTGGGTTTAGAATCAAGACTTTTCATTACTTTTTCTAATCGTATTGAAGAATTCCCCTCTATATAGGTGAAAACTCTTCAAACTAGCGTACAATTCGGCCCGCTTTCAGTTAACCCTAATTTCGTAGTTGAGGTTCGTAACAAAATTAAATATTAGTATAAAAATCATTGAATATTAATTCTATATATTAGCAAATAAAAAAAATTTAAGGAGAATCTTTTCAAAGTGAAAAGAGATAATCTTTTATTTGGAAAGAAATAAATATATAATTTTTTATATAGGAATCCTGAAATCAAAACCAAAAGGTAATATAGGATCGATTTTATCTATATTTTGAATACAATTGGCGAAATTATTCATAAATAATTTAAAAAATTATATTTGTTTGATATTAAACATATCAAATCCGAAAATAGATAGAATATAAATAAAGCAGATATTATAGAAGGCTAAAGTCTTAATAGATTAATAATAGAAAGTTCCCAATAACATTTTATTCAAAAGAAACAATCTGATTCAAGAATTTGGATCTTTTTTATCGAATATATTTCAGCAATCAGCAAAACCCTTTTTCCCTTTATTATTTACAAGAATTCGAATATATAACAATAATAATTTCTTATAAATCTTACTTTATATAAAGATTAAAACTTTATTGCAATTAAAAATGGATAAATAAATAATGAAATAACTTTTAAATAATTGAAAAAGATTTTTATATTTCAAATAATCCCCTTTCAACCGAAAAAAGCTAGATTATTTATTTTAAATAATTATAGAAATCATAAAATTATTGAATTTACAATAGAATACTTCAAATATAATATATATCTCTTATTTTTATTATTATATATATTATATGTTGGAAATGAGGCCATCATAGGATTAGAATTGAGGTCACAAGACCACAATGGTGTACAGACCATATTTGGGGATAACTTCAATTCTATTCCTATTAGAAATATAGATCCTTAGTTCAATCTATATAATCAACAATACTATTATTTTCTGTACCAAAAGTTAACAGGTTATAAGATCTGGTTATACAGTAATGATTAAAAAGCAAAGTAAATCGAAAAAGGATTAATATAGTTAATAAAGATAGAATAGAATGAAAATCAGAGTTTTCATATAATACTATCGAAGCAGAGTTGAAATACAACAATACAGTTTATAATTCACAACATCACAGGCCAGAGCGGAGAATAGTCTGTACAATACTGATACAGAATTATAGTAGAGATGAAAAGCAAGTTCGTATAACTATAAAAAAATATATTACAATATAATTTTATAAATTCTTTTATTGTTTTATTTTTATATTTCTTTATTATTTTGAATTTATTTGTTGTATATCCTTTTTTAAGATTGTCTTAAAAATCTAAAGATTATTTTCGATATTCATCAAACAGCAAAAAACCTTTACAATATCAGAATCAAATAACCCTTTGAAATTCGATCAAAATAATTATAAGCAATGGTTCAGATAAATGAAGATATAATTGAGAGGGAAAGGATGGTTTTATATAATTGATCAAATATTAGATGAATATATATAGATTGTAAAATCTAATATAGTATCTACTTATAAGATCAATGATCGTATATATTATAATGTCGAATTGAAATCGGAATACTTAAAGGATAAAGCGAATATATTATTGTATATTTGTACAACATTTAATGATAACAATAAAGCCCTTATCGATGAATATTCAATAGTATATATATTTTGGAAATATCTTAAATCAAAATATACCAGAGTCAATACAATTATAATCAATATGTATATAACGATAATCCAGAACTTCAAATTCCAATCCAATATCCATTTTGACATAATTATTATCGAAATTTGGGATAAATTGAAAGAGTATAAAAGGAAATTAGGAGCTGCAAATAAAAGCTATCGATCAATATATTAAGATACTATTCTGTTTTTGGTTTTAATATATAATCTTTCAATTGATTATCAAGGAGTAGTGGATATATTGGATATCTAAACCAATTTTAGTATCGATGATAAAATCAAGCATTTATAAATTAAAGAATTTCGTTTTAAGGATGAATCAGAATTAATATAAATTGTAAAAGAATCTAGGTACACTTTTCGACATCAAGAATCAAATTTCGAGATCCCAAATAATATTTGCGATCTGTATCAAAGGGAAGATCATTATATATGAGACTGTCTGTATTTAATACGAGCCAACAAACTCCTTTACAGTTATCTTTATCATTAAAGAAAAAGGAAATCACCGAATCCGAAGAAGATCCATTTCAACAAAAAAGACCAAATATACTCTGCTAACGATATCTTTGAATCAGATTCCGATACTGAGGATATAATAAAGGAAGATTGCAATTTGACAAAGGAAATCATTAGTAAGGTTTCCTTTAGCAAATGATATGCCGATATAGATGCTTCTTTATATATATCTGATCAATTTTCATTATTCAGATCAATAGAATCTATTATCAAACGAAGGATAAAGGTTGATAAAGGAGTAATGTATTGTTGCCATTAAGATCTAATGGATATAGTATACAAAGATGGTTCTAAGATACTACTTTCAAATATATTATATATATTAGAGCTAGAAGTAAACTTGCTGTTAGAAAAAAGAATCTGCAAAATAAAATTACAAAGAGAATTCAATTCTTATTATATATATTTCAAGAAGGATAATAAGAAAGTTATCTGTGCTAGAATGCAAGATGGAATGTATATAGTTTCATATATGACCAAAGGATATAAGGATATAGCTTTCTGTTTTAATGTATATCAAAATGATCAGGAAAAAGACTTTTCTTCAAAGATAATCGATAGCATCAAAGATATCGATAACAAATTAATATTCAAGGAGAAAAAGAGATACCTATTATAGCATCGAAGATTCAACCATCTAGATCCAGATAAGATCAAGAATTTATACAAGGTATCCAATATAACCAAACCGATAAAGGTCCCAATTAAATTAAATATCTGCAAAGTATGTATACTTATCAAAATGACCAATCGTATTCCAAAGCAATTGAATCTGTACAAATCAAAGAAACTCGAATTTATACATTTCGATATTACAGAATCATTCCTAAAATCGATTCGAAGGAATTGTTATTTCATATTGATCATTGATAGTTATATAAGAGTAAATTGGATTATACTATTTAAACAAAAAGACAATGCAATTCAAACATTGAAAATTTGGAAAAAGGAGATGGAATTAGCTATTGGAGAAAAGATCATTGCAGTCAGGATTGATAATACACCGGAATTCTTATAAGCTATTCGTAAATGATCATCGGATATACGATCCGAAGTTACAACAATTTCCTCTTTATATTAAAATAGATCTACAGAACAGAATATAAGGATTGTAGAAATAGATATAAAAGTAATACTAAAAGAAATTAAATTATTATTAGAATTTTAGAATGAAGTTATAGAATACAATACTTATATTAGGAATCGTATTAATATTGATTCTGATATAAATAGAATAGATCGATCCTTTATAGAAGCTTTTATAGGTATAATATCAGATATAGAGATGTGCAAAGTCTGGGGGAGCAAATGTTATGTTTATATTAATCCCAAGATTATTCCGAAAGGGTAAAGATACAATAAATTGCGGGATATTTCGAGAATCGATGTATTCCTAGGGTATTCAAAAGTTATGAACAAATATATCAAAATATATTCTCCAGAATTAGATTATATATTTCGATCAAATAGAATAATTATAAATAAATCTTATCGAAGAGGAGATTTGGATTTTAAATTAAGAAATTGTGAATTAGGTTTATAAGGAACAAAGAATGTAAAGCCAGATCGAAAATCTTGTAATAGACTAGCAGCAAACAAGGTATCTTCTTTATTTTCAACATCAAATGCGATATTTGTATTACCTTTGTTTTAAATGTTCTTTCCAGTAGATATTATACTGAATTTAGTAATTGTATTAAGTACTTTAATTGTTGAATTGAGATTAGGTAAATTAGATATATCAATATTAATATATGATAAAGATAAAGATAATAATATCTAGAAAACAAATCAAGAATCTTTTTTTAAGGATATTTCAGATATTGAATTCATTATTTCAAAGAGTCCAGTTTAAAAGTTAATTTTTACAAATTCTAAATCTATATTAAAAGCAAAATTTAAAACCATCTTAAATTTTATTAACAAATCTATTTCAATAGAATCAAAAAACAAAGTAAATCTATAATTATTTGAGATCGAATAAAAGGATGAAATGAATCTTGAAAACAAATCCCCAAGGTATCTAATATAAAAACAGAAAAGAGATATAGAACAAAATCCTGAAGAAGAACGGGAAAGCAAAATTATAAAGGCATTGATTACAATATCTATATAAATCAAAACTTAAGAAAATATAAAACATATTATGATTATAATCCCAATTATTTATAAAATGGATCCTTATATCAAAGATAAGATTATTTCAGATTTCATAATTTCGTTGATAGATATAGATAATATAAAAGGTGTAGTATATCCGGCCGAAGAAGTTTTAGAAATCAAAATACCAAGAATTTATAAAGAAGCAATATCGGATCGAGAATACTCTAAAAAATGGAAGGAAGTTATCCAAAAGGAAATCATATCCTTGATTCAAAATAGTATTTGGAAAGAATATATACTCCCTAAAAGAAGTAATCTGGTTTCAATGAAATGGATATTTATAATTAAGATTAAGAATAACAAAATAGAACGATTCAAGGCAAAATTAATAATTCGAGAATTCAATCAGATATTAGAAAAGAATTATAACGAAATATTTGTATTAATAATAAGGTTAAATATATTTAGATTATTCTTAACTATTATTGCAAAGGAAAATTTGGAATATTTATATTTCGATATCAAAAACGCCTTTACCGAATTACACTTAAAGGAAAAAATCTATCTCGAATTACCCCAAAATATTAAAATCAAAAAGGGATATATATTATAAATTCTACAAAGTTTATATAGGTTGAAATAAGTTAGAAGGGACTGGAATTTACTATTGAAGAAAGAGCTTTTAGATATAGGTTTTGTACAAAATTTGGTAGACCTATATCTGTATATATCCAAAGATTGTGATATAATATTATTGGTATATATCGACGATATCGTTATTGTATCATATATATCATTACAAATTATTTGATTCGATGAAAAGTTATCGATCCGTTTTAACATCAAGAATCTAAGGGAGATTAATAAGATTTTAAGTATTAAAATCATTCGCGATAGAAAAGTATATATATTAATTATAAATCAAAAAGAATATTTCGATATTATATTAACCAAATATAGTATTATATATAGATAACATTAAGCTAAGAAACTATCAATAATGAATTATACCTATTTCCGACTAACAATCGATAACGATGAATTAGTAGATGTAAACGAATATCAATAACGAATAGAAAGTATAATTCATTTAATGATATATACCCGATCAGATATAACATTCTCAGTTGAAAGACTTTCATAATTTATGGCAAAACCAGTAAAACATTATATTATAGTTTTGAAGAATCTGATATGATATCTACGATCAACAATCAAACAAAAACTATGGTTTGGACCAAAAGGAGTACAATCTGATATCTACAAAGAATACAATATACTTGATAATATAATAAAAGTATATATAGATACAGATTGGGCTAATAACAAATATAACTGGAAAAATGTTTCAAAGGGAGTTGTGATATTCTATAAAGGTTTTATATTGTAGGTTAATAAGAAACAAGTATTTATGGCTATCTTTAATACGGAATCAGAATATATTGTGATAACAATATTCACTAAATAAAGGAAATGGGTTGTACAAATGCTTAAAGATTTATTCAGATCAAGTTATATTGAAAAGAATAGAGATATAGTTCAGATACTCGATGATAATCAAAATGTTTTAGTTTTAATTAAGAACCTATATTTATATAAACAATTCAAACATATAGATATCAATTATCATTTTATTAGGGACTTGATAGAAAAGGAGAAAATCGTTACTAATTATATCAATACATACAATATAATTGTCGACGGAATGATGAAGCCTTATGCAAAAATTGCTTTCGAAAAGTTCAAGAAAATGTTAGGATTAATAGCCTAGAAAGATCGAATAGGATATCCTCAATAAAGAAGTATTGGAAATGAGGCCATTATAGGATTAGAATTGAGGTCACAAAACCACAATGATGCACAGACCATATTTAGGGATAACCTCAATTCTACTCCTACTAGAAATATAGATCCTTAGTTCAACCTATATAGTCAACAATACTACTACTTCCTGCACCAAAAGTTAACATTATATATATTATAATTATTAGATTTATCGATATTCTTATCTTTAAAAAACAAATATAGATATCATTTTAATAAATTAAATTCTTTATCAGATTCAATATCAATTGAAAAATGTAGTTTTTTTTGATTGTTATCAGAAAGCAAGAATAAAGGATTTAACAAT
Source organism: Stromatinia cepivora (assembly GCA_014898415.1). Classification (NCBI taxonomy): domain Eukaryota; kingdom Fungi; phylum Ascomycota; class Leotiomycetes; order Helotiales; family Sclerotiniaceae; genus Stromatinia; species Stromatinia cepivora. The sequence continues at coordinate 1,161,601 of RCTD01000012.1, read as the reverse complement.
TTATAATATCAAAGAGGAATGAAAAACTTCAAATTTATAATTTCAAAATCGTATTAAACTTTTTTTGAATAAATTATTATTTGAAAATAACAATAAAGAGATTATTCTTCAAAACTCTTTTTTAGATAATGATCTTATATTTCAATAGAATAAAGATACATTTCTTATTGAATAGAAAACCCTTCAAAAAGCAAATAATATTCGAAAATATATTTATATAATAATTCGAGAAAAAGAGATCAATCTTTCAATATATCGATTATTTTTTTGAAAGATTTCTAAAGGTTTTGATATTAAGGATTATATATTTATATAGACAAAATATCGAATAAAACAATTAAAATTCAAAATAGAATATATTATATCTAAGAAAAGAAGGTTAATTTGGATTAATCTGAATTCGAAATTTGTAGAGATTAAAATTATCTGAAAGATACAAATTGAAATTGGTGATTATGAAATTAATAAAGATAATTCTAATAATGATTATGAATTAGATTCTATAAGCGATTGTATTGAAATATAATAGTTGTTGAATTATTAAAGTTTAAAATGTGTTGGAAATGAGGCCATCATAGGATTAGAATTGAGGTTACGTGATCACAATGGTATACAAACCATATTTGGGGATAACCTCAATTCTACTTTTATTAGAATATAGATCCTTAATTTAATCTATATAATTAATAATATTATTATTTTCTATATTAAAAGTTAAAAAGTTATAAAATCCGGTTATATAATAATAATTAGAAAATAAAGTAAATCGAGAAAAGATTAGTATAATTAGTAGGGATGAAATAGAATGAAAATCAGAGTTTTTATATAATATTATCAAAACAGAATTGAAATATAATAATATAGTTTATAACTTATAATATTATAGATTAGAGTAGAAAGTAATCTATATAATATCGATACAGAATTATAGTAGAAGCGAAAAGCAAGTTTGTATAATTATAAGAAAATATATTATAATATAATTTTACGAATTTTCTTATTGTTTTATTTTTATATTTCTTTATTATTCCGAATCTATTTGCTATATATTTTTTAAAATTGTTTTAAAAATCTGAAGATTATTTTCGATATTTATCAAATAACAAGAAATCTTTATAATATCGGAATCAAATAATCCTTCGAAATTCGATTAAAACAATTATAAGCGATGGTTTAGATAAACGAAGATATAATTGAAAGGAAAAGGATGGTTTTATATAATTGATTAAATATTAAATGAATATATATAGATTATAGGATTTAATATAGTATTTGCTTATGAAATCAATAATCATATATATTACAATGTTGAGTTGAAATCGGAATACTTAAAGAACAAAGCGAATATATTATTATATATTTGTATAACATTTAATGATGATGACAAAATTCTTATTAATGAATATTCAATAATATATATATTTTAGAGATACTTTAAATCAAAATATATCAGAGTTAATATAATTATAATTAATATATATATAACGATAATCCAGAACTTCAAATTTCAATCCGATATCTATTCTGATATAACTATTATCGAAGTTTGGGATAAATTGAAAGAGTATAAAAGGAAATTAAGGATTGTAAATGAAAATTATCGATTAGTATATCAAGATATTGTTTTGATTTTGATTTTAATATATAATCTTTCAATCGATTATTAAGGAATAATGGATATATTGGATGTCCAAATTAGCTTTAATATCGATAATAAGATCAAGTATTTGTAAATTAAGGAATTTCGTTTTAAGGATAAATCAAAATGAATATAAGTTGCGAAAGGATTTAGGTATGCTTTTCGATATTAAGAATCAAATTTCGAGATCCCAAATAATGCTTACGATCTGTATCAAAAGGAAGGTCATTATATACAAGATTATCTGTATTTAATACGAGTTAGCAAACTCCTTTACAATTACCTTTATCATCAAAAGAAAAAGAGATTATTGAATTTGAAGAAGGTTTATTTCAATAAAAAAGATTAAGTACATTTTGTTAATAATATTTCTGAATTAGATTCCGATATTAAAAATATAATAAAGGAAGATTATAATTTGATAAAGGAGATTATTAATAAAACTTTCTTTAGTAAATGATATATTGATATAGGCGTTTCTTTATATATGTTTGATTAATCTTTATTATTCAGATCAATAGATTCTATTGTTAAACAAAGGATAAAGGTTGGTAGGGGAGTAATGTATTGTTATTATTGGGGTTTAGTGGATATAATATACAAAGATGATTCTAAGATGTTATTTTCAAATGTGTTATATGTATTAGGGCTAGGAATAAACTTGCTGTTAGGAAAAAGGATTTGTGAAATAGGATTGTAAGAGGAATTCAATCTTTATTATATATATTTCAAGAAAAACAATAAGAAAATCATCTGTACTAAAATACAAAATAGAATGTATATAGTTTTATATATGATTAAAAAATATAAAGATATAGCTTTTTGTTTGAGTATATATTAAAATATTCAGGAAAAAGACTTTTCTTTAAAAATAATCGATAGCATCAAAGGTATTGATAATGAATTAACATTTAAGGAAAAAGAAAGATATCTATTATGATATCGAAGATTCAATTATCTAGGTCCAGATAAGATTAAGAATCTATACAAGATATTCAATATAATCAAATCAATAAAGATCCCAATTGAATTAGATATCTGTAAAGTATATATATTCATTAAGATGATCAATCGTATTCCAAAGCAATTGAGTTTGTACAAATTAAAAAGATTCGAATTTATACATTTTGATGTTATAGAATTATTCTCAAAATCGATTTGAAGGAATCGTTATTTTATATTGATTATCGATAATTATACAAAAGTAAATTGAATTATATTATTTAAACAAAAAGATAATATAATTCAAATATTGAAAACTTAGAAAAAGGAAATGGAATTGGTTATTAAAGAAAAAATCATTATAATTAGGATTGATAATATATCGGAATTTCTATAAGCTATTTATGAATAATTATCAGGTATACAATCCGAAATTATAATAATTGCTTTCTTATATTAAAACAGATCTATAGAATAGAATATAAGGATTATAAAAGCAAATATGAAAGTAATACTAAAAGAAGTTGGATTATTATTAAAGTTTTGGAACAAAATTATAAAATATGATATTTATATCAGGAATTGTATTAATATTGATCCTAATATAAATAAAATAGATCGATTCTTTATAAAAGCTTTTATAGATATAATATCAAATATAGAAATATATAAAGTTTAAAGGAGCAAATATTATATTTATATCAATTTTAAAATTATTTCAAAAGAACAAAGATATAATAAATTATAGGATATTTCGAGAATCAGTATATTCTTAGAATATTCAAAAGTTACGAACAAATATATCAAAGTATATTCTTCAAAGCTAAATTATATATTTCGATCAAATAAAGTAATCATAGATAAATCTCATCGAAAAAGAGATTTGGATTTTAAATTAAAAAATTGTGAATCAGATTTACAAGAAACAAAGAATGTAAAACTAGATCAAAGATTTTGTAATAGATCGATAGCAAATAAGATATTTTTTCTATTATCAATATCAAATACGATATCTATATTATCTTCGTTCCAAGTATTCTTTTTAATAAATATTATATCGAGTTTAATAATTATATTAAGTATTTCAATTATTGAATTGAAATTAGATAAATTAGATATATCAATATTAATATATAATGAAAATAAAGATAGTAATATTTAGAAGACAAATCAAGAATCTTCTTTCAAAAATACTTTAGATATCGAATCTATCATTTCAAAAGTTCCAGTTCAAAAGTCAATTTCTGCAGATCCTGAATTTATACCAAAAACAAAATTTAAGATCGTTTTAAATTTTGTTGATAAATTTATTTTAATAGAATCAGAAAATGAAGTAAATCTATAATCATTTGAAATCGAATAAAAGAATATAATGAACCTTAAAAATGAACCCTTAAGGTATCTAATACAAAAACGGAAAAGAGATATAAAACAAGATTCTAAAGGAGAATAAGAAAGCAAAATTATAAAAGTATTGATTGTAATATTTATATAGGCCAAAATTCAAGAAAGTGTAGAATATATTATGATTACAATTTCAATTATTTATAAGATAGATTTTTATATTAAAGATAAAATCGTTTCAGATTTCATGATTTCGTTAATAGATATAGATAATATAAAAGATGTAGTATATTTGATTGAAGAAGTTTTGAGAATCAAAATATTAAGAATTTATAAGGAAGTAATATCGAATCGAAAATACTTTGAAAAATAAAAGGAAGTTATTTAAAAAGAAATCATATTTTTAGTTCAAAATGATATTTGGGAAGAATATATATTTTCTAAAGAAAGTAATCTGATTTTGATGAAATAAATATTTATAATTAAGATTAAGGATAATAAAATAGAACGATTTAAGGCAAGATTAATAGTTCGAGGGTTCAATTAAGTATTAAAAAAAGATTATAACGAAATATTTGTATCAATAATGAAGCTAGATATATTCAGATTATTCTTAATTATTGTTGTAAAAGAAAATTTTGAATGTTTATATTTTGATATCAAAAACGCCTTTATTGAATTATATTTAAAGGAAAAGATCTATTTCGAATTATTTCAAGATATCAAAATCGAAAAGGGATATGTATTATGAGTTTTACAAAGTCTATATAATTTGAAGTAAATTAAAAGGGACTGGAGTTTATTATTGAAGAAAGAGTTTTTAGATATAGATTTTGTATAAAATTTAATAGATCTATATTTATATATATTTAAAGATTGTGATATAATATTATTGGTATATATCAATAATATTGTTATTGTATTGTATATATTATTGTAAATCATTTGGTTCAATGAAAAGTTATTAATTTGTTTTAATATTAAGAATCTAAGGGAGATTAGTAAAATTCTAGATATTAGAGTTATTTGTAATAGAAAAGTATATATATTAATTATGGATTAAGAAGAATATTTTGATATTATATTAACCAAATATGGTATTATATATAGATAATACCAAATCAAGAAATTGTTAATAATGAATTATATTTATCTTTGGTTAATAATCGATGATGATGAATTAATAAATATAAATAAATATCAATAATAAATAGAAAATATAATTTATTTAATGGTATATATTTGATTAGATATAATATTCTTAATTGAAAGACTTTCATAATTTATAGCAAAACCAGTAAAACATTATATTATAGCTTTGAAGAATCTGATATGATATTTATGATTAATAATCAAATAGAAGTTATAGTTCAGGTTAAAGGGAGTATAATCTGATATTTGTAAAGAATATAATATGTTTGATAATATAATAAAGGTATATATAGATGTAGATTGGGTTAGTAATAAATATGATTGGAAAAGTGTTTCAGGGGGAGTTGTAATATTCTATAAAGGCTTTATATCGTGGGTTAGCAAGAAATAAATGTTTGTAGTTATTTTTAATATGGAATCAGAATATATTGTGATAGTAATGTTCATTAAACAAGGGAGATGGGTTGTATAAGTGTTTAAAGATTTATTCAGATTAAGTTATATTAGAAAGAACAGAGATATAGTTCAGATGCTTGGTGATAATTAGGGTGCTTTAACTTTAATTAAGAATTCATATTTGTATGAACGATTCAAATATATAGATATCAGTTATCATTTTATCAAGAACTTGATAGAAAAGGAGAAAATCGTTATTAGTTATATCAATATATGTGATATAGTTATTGATGGAATGATGAAGTTTTGTATAAAGATTGCTTTCGAAAGGTTCAAGAAAATGTTAGGATTAGTAGTTTAGGAGGATCGAATAGGATATCCTTAATGGGGGAGTGTTGGAAATGAGGTTATTATAGGATTAGAATTGAGGTTATATAATTATAATGGTGTATAGACTATATTTGGGGATAACCTCAATTCTACTCCTACTAGAATATAGATCCTTAATTCAATCTACATAGTCAACAATACTACTACTTCCTGCATCAAAAGTTAAGAAAATGTATATAATGGTTTTTTTGAGGGTGGCCCGAAAGTGGGGTACTAGACTTGTATCAAATCACTTCACTCTGCAGATCACCATTCCATTCATATCATCCACTCACTCCATCGCAAAAAAACAAAGTAATAAGCCACGAGTAATGAATAAAGAGTTATACTACCATCCATCAATCCTCACAATAGTCTACTCATATCTCTACTACACACACCATGCACACACATGTACACACACCAAAAAATGCCTTACTAGAGTGCACTCTACTCTCATTTCTACTTATATCTCTCATCTCACATCTCTAATCTCAGTTCTGATCTCAATTCTCCATCAAAAATATACAAAGTTCCAATCCCATCTCATCTTAAGCTAACCTACGCTAACCTATCGTATAATCAATCATACTATACTCCCTCCCCCTCCACCCGCAAACAATGCAATAAAGCAACATACATACATACATACACACTACAAAACCCGCAGAATACCGCCCCTCCTTCCTATCCCATCCCATCTCATAAAACTATCCCCAAGAAAAATAAGACGAGAAAAAACGCCAAAAACCACGTATCATCCTATCCCATCCCATCCAATCCCACAGATCATACCCATCATAAAAATGAAACGCAAGAAAAAGTAATAAAAAATTCATTTCTACGCCTTCCCAACCCATCCTATCCCATCGTTAGCATAACATCGAATCCCGACCCAACCAAACCAAACCATTCCATGCCGTTTTGCCATGTTGTAACTTGTAAGTAAGAAAAATAAAATAGAATGGGAGAAGCGCAACGCAATTTTTCCGTCCAAAATTCTTTCATCCCTTATCGTGACAGACGTTGATATGATATGAAACAATAACCAAACAACAAAAATGAGATGATCGCCACCAAAAAAAGAATATGAATATGGGAATAATTCTTAAACCCAGACATGCTAATACAAGTAAAACGCCAAACATATGCCACATGCCATCAGCCAAAATTTTATCTCTTTCTCCAATTTCGTACCTCATGCTTTGGAATCCCCAAAATGTGTATAAAAATATTTGTTCAAGAATGGAAAGATCTCAAGGTGTCGTTTCCACCGCAGTATTCTGGATCGGATAGGAAGAAGGCAATATTGGTACCGACGGGATATCATCGTTCAATCTCTTAGGCGGTGAAATATTCAACACACGATACAATAAACTTTTCTTCTTTCCATCCGCCCGTTTGTAAGAAAACTGTGGAAGTCCTCCTGTATATCCAGAACGAGGACCCATGGTTCTACCACCGCTTGGAAGACGTCTCATTGCTGCTCCTAGTTCACTTCGATGATCCCAGGAGGGTGAACCTTCACTGCTCTTTCGTTCAAGTTCTTCTTCCCATCCGTAAATATCGGTGCTCGTACCACTTGTACTGGAACTAATACTAGCAGCTGAACTAGAATAAATGCTACTGGCGGAAGAACATGCAACGCTTGTATCGGCTGTTAAAGGATCGTCGTGAGATCGATCATCCATAATTGTGCTGGTAGATGAATTAGTCGTTGCTAGACTTGTCGTCGATGCGTGAGCTGATGAATGTGCTGATATCCAAGTACCACCATCTTCCTCGAAATCAAAATCCGCATCAACTTCAGTATCAGTCACAGTCATTTCTGATGATTTTCTCGGCTCGTCTCCTTCAGGCACCTTTGCTGGGATATAAAATGGCAAGCCTGCAACTTGCATCATTTTCGCTTTAGCACCTTCCTTTTCATTTAAATATGACCCCAATTTCGCGGCCACATCATCCCCTCCAACACCTCTACTCATATTCCTACCGTCTTCTGTGTTCCCCCAAGATTTGGTAATTTTGTGAGACTTAGAAGACCCAAATGAAAAACCCTTTTCGTCATTGTCAACATGTGTTGACGCCATAGCTGTAACGAGTGAAGGCCGACGTCCAGAAATATCTACTGGTGAACCAGGATGCGCGACCATAAGTGGTGATACTCCTTCGGTTGCTTTCAGCGTTTTATCGATGCGAGACTGTGATGCCTTCTTTGTCAGGACTGAGGCATTTATGGGATTTTCCATAGGCCCATTTATCGGGTAAGGAATATTAGAAAAAGCATCAGAAAGTGATGACGAGGCCTGTCCCCGTCATGGTTGACTACCACTATGATCATCGCTTCCGCTGCCAGAGCGCGAAATGCTTGTCGATCCATGGGAAGATCGACTTTTCTTGAAACCAAGTTTTGCACCCATCTTCTTCCAACTAACACTTCCTTCACGAGAATGACGTGGACTGGGGTCAGGTGAGTCGCTTATGAAACCAGTATCTGAAGTTGGAGGAGTTGTTGGCGGGGTCATTGGTTCCATGGGAGATGGTGATTCTGTATCATCCGTAAGACTTTCGGGTTCGACGGAGGAAGTTCCTGAAGATCCAGAGATAAATGTTGATAAGCGAACAGAAGTTGCGCGACCTAATGCAGCAGTAAGATGTGAATGTTGGGATAAACGTTGCGATGGAAGATTATGAGAGTGAGAAACCTTATCCCCACTGGGAGGTGGGCTTTCTCTTCTGGCGCGTGATAGGCCAGGCGACAACGCCCGTTCGTCCAAGGATTCGGCCATAGTAGTATCAACAAATGACTCACTCGAGACCCAAGGACTAGATTCCGAAGCACGTGACGGAGGAACTATCGAGTTCAAGAATGGAACTAATACAGATTCATCCATCAACTCATATATGATTTTAACAGCTTGATCCAACTCCCTTGGGTCCGGTGCCTCGTATGCATTTGGTAAACGCATTAATCGATCTCTAACATCAGAAGGTAAATTCACTTCTCGTGGTCCATTTGGCGCAATGTATGCATCCAATAACTTTCGCCATAACATTCGTACATATTCGCAATCTTGGTCGGTTGGAGATAATGGTGAATATGGATCCCTACCATATGTCGTGTGGTAATGATTTTTATATCTAGTAGCATCCATTGTAAATTCTAAAGTTTCCAGGCAATGATTTTGTGACAGGTATGCCATGAAAGCGCTCAAGGTCCATGGTGGTGGTGCAACATTCGATAAGACCTCTTGTAATGTTGGTCGCCTTGGACAATAAGGACCGGGTATTGAGAGACTTAAAGGCTTCGAGCATGACGGCAGGAATTCTCCTGACGACATGAAGCCTTCGTCGTCCGCGTCGCAATCGGAAAGGACGGATGAACAACGCGGTGAGGATTCCCTAGAATACGTCTGGACGTACAATGGTGGAGGTTTTCTTATTTTTGATTTTCTCATCGCGCTTCGAAGATATCTCATCGATAACTATTTGGGATGTGTATACCCCTTTATGCTCCCACAGCTAATAATCGTATACGAATTTAATTTTCCACTTATTCTATCTCGTAGAATTTATCGGGTGAAGAAGAGAAAAGTAAGTTGCTATCGTGTGCCGCTCATTTGTCAGGAACAAATTAAATCAAGTACGTCGTCAAAATAGGTGTTTGCTGCAAGGCACAGTAACTCAATTCGATGAACCCCGCGTGGAATAAAGCTAATCGTAATCTCGTGAGATGCAGGTTTCCGCAGAGCACCGAATTATGACAAGGTACTTATCCCAAACACGCCAACAAGTCACAAAATGGATAACCGCAGAAGGTGGTGGCAGTTGATATTCTTCTGGAAACGAGTCTCCGAAGCTCGGAAGTGTTGTGTATCGAAGTCAGAAACAAGGTCGCAATGGGGGGAGGCTGAATGAAACTGAGATTTCTTTTTTGATCTTCGTAATGCGACGTTATGGTAATACAAATGCGACCTTCTATAATTCAGACCAGGCTGAGGCTTGAATCTCTAGGAATAGATGGTTTTTCGTCCAAATATATGTTGAAGTTGAGTCGTGCGTTAGAGAGAATGGATGAAGTCTAAGCAAAAGCAAAACTTCGAATATTAGAAGAAGTATTTAAACAACCAAATAGAATCGAGCAGTACAGTCGCAAAGTTAGAAAAATTGATCCGATTCTCGAAACAATATAACAAATCTAGATTTTTTCAAAATAATCTCCTCGGTGATGTCGTATTCTGGTAAGTGGATGCGGACTTGGATTAGATGGAAGCGTAAAATGAGGGCTTTGACAGGACTGTCAAGTTTGAGAATGCGCAAGATGATATAGATCAATTGAATAATTTCCTTCGTGTTTGAGAATTCGATATTGAGGGATATAAAAGTCGATGTGATATTATTATTGGTTGAAAAGGGGGGGGGGATTTAAAAAGTAAGAGATCGTGTTTGTTATTTTATTGTAATCGTTGAAAGTCTGACGATGATGATGCCGACGTTGATATTGATGTTCGATGTTCCCTTTTCGTATGTAAGGTGTGGATGGATTTTGGTATAGACTATCTATGAAAATGAATGATATTGATCTAAGGATATGGGTACGGACATTTGTTGATCTGCGAATTTGAACCAAAATTCCCTTGATGGTAGTAAAAAAGGGAGAGTACAGATAGAAACAGGATGATGGATGAACAATTCCTACTATACAAAAGTAAAAATGGCTGTAAGGTTACCGGTGGTGGAAGACTTCGTAGTCGTGGAACGCAAAGTCAAAGTAAGTGAGAATTATGGATCTTTTCCACTAAGAATTAGCATGATGGGTCCTGGTCCTGGTCCTGGGACTTTCTTTTCTTTTCTTTTCTCTAAGATATCATAACCATGATCCTTGATAGAAGAAAAGGTGTGTAGGTGTGTAGGAGTGTAGGCGTGTAGGTGTAGTGTTATAAATGTGGGATAGTGTTGTGGGTAGTATAGATGGATCTATATGGATATGTATGGATATGTATGGATATGTATTTGGATAAGATCGGTAAAAACCAAAAAAGATCTAGTTTGACCCTTTTGCAGATTGAACACGAGGTTGGGTATTTGAGCCAAGAAGATATATGAATTTTTGAAAGTTATGCTAGGTTAAGGAATAATAATTGATGAATTGATGAATTGATGAATTGATTTGTTGATTGATGATTCTTGATTGTATTCCGTACAAATTCCGTTATAGTCAGTCAGTCAGTCAATCAGTCGATTTCTTTAGATGTTTTCTAGGTGAAATGATAATGAAGTGTAGGTGTAGTTATGTACGGTGTGGTATGTATGTCTTGTGCAGTTGTTTCGGCCTGTCCTGCACAGTTGCACTATCTCGTTTAGGACAGAAGAGTGATTTTTGGTAAAAGTGGCCAGTGGTGTGGATTAGTCGTTGGGGATGGGTTTGAAGAAAGTGGATAAAGTGTGACGGAAGTGGTGGTACAATTTGTAGTAATTGTTGATAATCACTGATTGAAGTCCGAACGGTTGGTTAAGTGATCAAGCAAGAAGAGTGTGAAGTGTGAGTGTGGGTGGTGGTAATGTTGATAGGAACTTTTGTATGTTGTATTTCCCTTCACTCTGAGAATTATGATTTGTCTGTCGATAGTGAGTGATATGCTTCTTCTTCCCCGTTTAGATGGTAACGACAAGTTTGATACTTTTTAATATCGGTATGATGATGATATTATGATGATCTTTTTCTCTCCTTTACTTTCTTTTTCGTTGGCTCGGGAGGCTGGTAGGGATTAGAAGGGATAAATTGAAATAAATCGAAACATAAAAAAAGACTTCTGGAACTTCTTTAGTTGGGAGGTTATTGCCTGCGAATCTGAGACGGAATTGAATCCACTAATCATTCTTTAATTCTCCTTAAAAGAGCAAGAGATGAGCTAAGGGAAATAAAATTCAGGATCCACCACGCTAGAAAAGCACTAGAAGAATCGGGGAGGGCATGTTTCCACCATCGAATGAAATGTCATATTTCTTTGTGATTGAGTGGTCTAATAAACCAATCACGGCTTTTGTATGCCTTCAGAAGTGGAATGTGTCCGGCTTCAATTAGGCTTAGTATAGAAATCCACAGATGCTTCTTTGTCAAGGCTTTGAATTAATTTACTAGTAAGGATCTAACCTTGTCTTTCTGAATCAAAATTAAAGCAGCAACTTCCTTTTTCCATACTCAAAAATTGTACATGTTTTCAGTTATGAACATGGTTAATAAGCCAGGATTATAAGCGGTGATGGAATAAGAGAGTTAGTGAGATTTCTTGGCCAATTCTTGGGTCTTGGTAGTTCTCTTGGCAAGCATGGATTTCATTCTTGCCAATGGGCGAATCGTTCCATCATTTATTTCATTTGGATGTTTGCGGTGTTGGAGAGAAAATCATGGAGCGGATTATTAAACATCAGGAGAATTAATTATCATTATGAAGACTTCAATCAAGATGCCAGGGAATAGAATAGGTAGCTGGTATGAACCTGTGACGTGATGTGAATTCCTTACTAGGATAATCCTTTGAGAGTTTTTGAAAAGTCGAATAAGTAATCAGACTCTTGAATCCTGATGAATAACCTATGCTGTTGTGCCGTTTTCGAGAGGGCTATGCTTGGACTTTGAAAGATTCCAAGACTGATTGTGCTACTACCAAAGCAAATGAGAAAGGGGACGATATACATACATACAAGTTTTATCGTGGCGTTTGGCGTTCTTCTATTCTGCAGAATACGCAATTACTGTATTCTGTCCTTCCATCCCAAACCTATTCTCCTCCTTCTTACATATCACACAGGGTAAGTTCCGTGTATAACCTTATACTCCATAATCTACTCCTAGGACCTGATAATTACGAAACATAAACACCCTCATCTACCGATAAACCCTCACACAGTCACACAACAGATAAGAACCCAATCCCGTACGCTGACGACTCCCGTCCATCACCATCCCAAACTAGAAAACTACAAACTACAAACTAACAAACTAGCTAAAACTTCCCCACCCCATCATCGAGTTAAGCCGTTCATCATCTCCGATGGTCTTGAAGATCATCACATCATTCTATCTAATCACAGTCCGATGATCAAGATGAGCCACAATAACTCAAGGTTTAGCCCCTCACTTTGTGAAATAAGATTTTACCCTTTTCTACGAATGGTTCTTCATCTGCCGGAGCGTGGAAGTTTCCAAGGGAAGTACCGATGTTGATGTGGTATTGAATCATGACGATCTTATCATCATGCTTTTCTTGCGGAGTGTAGATTGGTTCGTGAATAATATCTTTTTTCTTTCTCTTGGAGGTCGTAAGGTTAAAGATGTTAATCGTAACTATTGGGCTGATTGCTCATTGTCATGATACCACTATTAATTACTTCGACACAACTAATCTAACATCATAAACTTCTACACAACATATCCCCATCACCATCCATTCTCACCCATCCCCAATATCAAAATATCAAGATATCATCAACCATCTGATCCTCACAACCCATTGGACCAATTCCTTCCCATGTAACGCCAGCAGCAACTCCAAAGTTCAAATCACCAAGACGATTAAATTACCGCGCCCATAGTACCACATACCACATACCGTAACACAAGCCCTAACCATCTCCAGAAGGTCGGCAACAACGGATCATCCTCATCCAATCAACACTCACCTTTCCTCAACCTCCTCCTACTATGTAACATACAGACATATCAGCCTATTACGATTCCTTACCTTTTTCCTTGCATATTACATACATACCCATACATACATACATACATACATACATACATACACACATACATACATACATACATATCATCACACCTCCCCAAGATTTCCTTCCCGGTTCCAGACTCCTTATCCCCTCACGTCTACTAGGTTACAGGTATCTCACAAGGTTGAATACTACCCTACCCTACTCTATCCTACCCTACCTCTACCAAACTCCAAGTACCTAGGTAGCTAGGTAGTAGGTAGCTACAGGCAGATCAGACTTCAAGCGTTACATCCTCAATCAATAATCCATGAAATTTCATATCCCGGATCCTCTTTTTTACTTTTCCGTGATGCATGGTTGGAGATTTTTGGTGCTTGATTGGTGACTGGGTGCTTGAGTGTGCTTGATCGATGCTTGATGGATAATTGGATGCTTGATGGATGCTTGATGGATGCTTGATGGATGCTTGATGGATGCTTGATGGATGCTTGATTGATGCTGAAGACAAGTTTCGCAATATTCAGATCTCTTCTGAGGCACCATGATATTCGTGAATGTGGTTTATGCGATATTTATGGAGTGATAGGGATGGGGATGCCATTGGATTGGGATAGTTCATGATATCTTGAAATTTTCTGCGCTGGTAGGATATCAATGTATTGATTGTAAATTCTCTATTTGAAAATCCTAATCATAAACAAAAATCTATAATAAACATCAAACTCCCAATAAAGAACCGCTCCTTCTCCCTATCCCTCCCTCAACTCCGACACCCCTGACCATCCCTCAAACCTTAGCTCTCATGCTCTCGTACTCTCGTATATAAAATAGGAAGGTATCTCTAACTCCAACTCTAACTCACAACTCCTGAGTCCTGAGTCCTTCCTGAATACATAATCAGTCATCAGTAAATCATTTCCACTCATTCCATCTAGAGCCTATGTCACTATGCATAAAATCACCCGATCATATTTTCCTTATTTCGCCCACCAGACTTATCCTTCAAACATCTAAAATTCAAGCTCCTGGACTTCTGGGATTCAAACTTCTAGGATACATATCATACTACAATCTACAAATTGCTACCCAGAGTGACAGATTCTCACCAGGGTGATACCGGTACTCGAGTATGATCATATGATAAGCAACTTAAAAGGTTAACACCGCTACGCTCAACAGACAAACGAGACAGACAAGCTTGAAGCATGCTAAAAACGGGTCTAGAATCAGTCTAGACACTGAAAGCTTGGACCAGGCAATCTATTTACCGGTATATACCTCCGTAGATGGAAAACTGATACTAGAATCTAGCTATGACCAGTGACCTGTGACCTGTCAGATTCAGACCAGAATGTGGAGAACCCTTACTCGGTATTCCAAAAAGAAAAAGAAAAAAAAGAAAAAAGAAAAAAAATGGGCAAAAACATTGACATAAATTTGAAATAGTATACTCCGTATGTTTCAAACTTTCAATTCTTTGGAGAGGGGGAAGGGCAGGTCTAGATTTTCTTTTATGGGGTTGGTTGCTGATGTGGATGGGATGGGTTGGGAATATTGTCTTGACAACCATATCACAAGTACTTGTACCTCGTATTATTATTCGGGCTTCTTGCAAATTCATCGTTTGCATTGATTCATTGATTCATTGATTCATTGATAAGGTAGGTAACCAGCCTTCTCCTTCCTTTTACGCGCGGCTCATTCTCAATCAGTTTATTACGATGCAAGTATGATTGATATGTAGCAAACCTGTCTCATAATTCCCGATCAATAGTAGTTATTTATTCCCGTATATTGACCGATGGATAAATGTGTATAACATGCATAATGATGACGAAGATGGTGGTGAGAACTGTGTCCTTATTGGCGGGTCATCACTAGAAGGCGAATGGAATTTGAATCGAAGACTTTTCTACGCCTCTAATTCCATACCCTTTCTATCATTATTATACCACCATTTACAAGTAAGTGAGTACTGCGCCACCATACCATTCAAAAGAATATCCCACACCATCAAATCTCACCCGCATCGATATTCACAAACAACCTTCGGAACCTCACATGTTATCTATACAGGCATCCCATCCAAAAGAAAAATCCATTTCCAAAAAAGGCAAACTTCTAGAAGACGCCACGCATATTCTTTCATCTATTCCATCGTGTTGTCAACCTTCTAGCGTCTTACTTTATCGGGTTTAATCTATTTAATTTATTTAATCCTTGTCTGTGTCTTTTTTTTTCCCTCTCTCATTTTCTTCCTTTTCGGTGTCACAGTAATGTACGGTAATCACGAGTGGCGAGAAGATTCTCGGTGTCCGGTCAATGTACAGAGTAGGGAAGGGAAGAGAAGTAGGGTTTCGGGGTAGCCGGTTTGAGCTGGATCGAGAATGGCCATGCCAGTCAGCCTTAACGGTTACGGGGTTTTTGGGTTATCGTTGTCGTTTGTTTTGATTTGGGATTTGGGATTTGGGATTGGGATTTGTTTGATTAATTGAATGGATGAATGGATGAATGGATGATGTGCTTTTTTTTTAGCTTTAAGGTTTTACTTTGGACTTGGTTGTGTGGATTGGGACAAGATTGTAGAGAGCTGAAAAAGTACTCTCTGTACACTAGACTCCATAACGGCGCCAATACTGAATAGAAGGTTAACAGAAGAATTGGGCGCTTACTTTTCATCAAGCTCACTTCACCTCACCTCTATGGCTCTACTCTGTACATCATAAGCAGAAGACTGACTGACTTACTTACTTGCATCAAGACCCAAACCCAAGCCTCTCTAAAACCTATCCAGCTTTCCGCTCTCCTCTCTTCGCATCCCAATTCTTGGCTCTCAAGCCAAACAACACAAACAATACAAATGAAATCTTTCTAGCCACTAGATAGATAGATACCTAATTGAAATTCTAAACATCCATCCATCATTTGAAATTAAATACTCCGTACATATCCATCCATATGTTCTTACCATCCCTTCCTCCCAATGGGTATGACTTTAATAGTTTATACCCTACCTAACCTATCGAAACCACGCACCATGTGTTTTAACATCTAAACTGATCGGGGTACTAGACCCAGAATCTAGCTAGACCCGTTTGCTATGCTGCATATATCTCTCTTTACAACTAGATACATAGTTCTACTCAGTGTAGGTATTCGGGTACATATATAGGATAAATTTACAATGTATCACGATTTCCGGTTCGGTAAATACTCTGCTGATATATACTGTACTTTATCTAGCTTGGATGCATGCTTGGTATAGATATCTAGGTAAATCGGTATAACGATTTTTTATTTGTATTTCTTGGGGCGTTGGGTTGAATATGTCCCCTATTTCCGAGCATAGTAGTTCTAGTGGAATTGGGTGGATATGTATATATCGTGCGATTTTGGGTGTTAATGGTCAGATTTCTTCAATTTTTTGGAGGCGAGAATAGGACCCGATGACAAATCGTGTTTCTTGGCCGTGGGAAGCCTGTGGGAAGGGAGATATTTGATTCATTTTTTCTTTTTTTTTTCCTTTTGTATGCAGCGAATTTTTATTCCCGGAGGTCATAGTCAAGAGTCTAGATTGAGGTATGTATTGTGATAGGTAGATATCGTGATTTAAAATATCAATTGAGTAGGTAATTCTCACCCCTAATTTGATTTTCATATGCATGTGTCCCTATCTGTAATTATACAGTGAAAATCTCTACTCGGCTTTAGGTCTAGACATAGACTAGACAGACATCTCTAGATATTTCTAGACATCGAAGTTCGTACCTAGGTAACAATCTCACCCCAATATCCCGACTCAATATCCCGACTCAATATCCCGACTCAATATCCCGACTCAATATCCCGACTCAATATCCCGACTCAATATCCCGACTCAATATCCCGACTCAATATCCCGACTCAATATCCCGACTCAATATCCCGACTCAATTCCCCGAGCCAAATTCTCCGTTAAAATCCCTCTTTCTTTCATCATAATCACATCTCACCTAATAGTCCATCAAAAACGATCATTCTTTCACCCATACTAACTCATTCTCACATGTTTTACCAATTCCCTCACGTATCCCTCGACCGATTGGTCAATTCGAAATCTCTCATGACATAATAGAAATTTGATCCAGTAGAACTACTCGAGTATAAAACGATAATGGTAAGATCAGATCCACTCTAAGCCTCATCCTGCATCCTTTTCATGGAAGGAAGATGGAGTGCATGAAGTAGAAGTACGTGAAATGCATGAAGTGTGAAGTGCATGAAGTGCATGAATCCTTCCCGTGAGGACATTTGTGCTTACTTTACCACAACTATGTTCCACTCTTTTACATAGATGATTTACATCATAATCTGTATATTCATACATGGCTGAAAATACCGATGAGATCTGCTCTGCTCTGGCCGACTCTAAGAGATGGATGATGAAATATTGATTGTATCCTTCTCCAATAACCAAGTACCTTAAACAAACGCCATCTCCCTATCTCTCACCAATAAATCCCATCACTACAATAACAATACCACATAAATTAAGGGTCCAAACTCAAACGTACATGATGCACCACCCTACCTTACCCTGACCTACCCTATCCCATCTGCACGATCATCGGCACTCGACTCGGGACTCAAGATCTTTCCGGACCTGAGTTCACTCGATCACCAAATCTATCGTTCTTTTCTTTCTTCCCGATAATCGTATGTTTAGATACATACATATGTAAGTTATGTATGTGTGAATTATTCTAGAAGTCTCTTTTCCTTCTAACTTCTTTCTTTCTCGGAACTTTCGGTTTCGGTGCAATGGGTGAATGAATGGGTAGCGTATGGAATGATGGGGAGAAGGAAAGGAGGAAGGTGGGAAGTGGGGTGAGGTGGGTGGGACGAAGGTTCAGCGTCTATTATGATGAAATGTGGTGTGATAGGATGTGATGTGATGAAATGATCGACATTGATATTGACATATTAGACGCGCGGGGAATAGGAATGAACTTCTAGAACTTTTTGGGTGTATTTCTTTTTTCTTGATTTTCGAATCCATCATGGGTGTTTCTATGGGGTGAATACGTAACTGGATATCAAACCACTCAACAGGATGAAGTGGATCGAAATCTTTCGTGTGGCCAATGTAGTAATTATTTTTGTTCCAGCGGTTGTGATACTGATTCCGGTGGCGATATTCCCAAAAACTAATTATGCATATGCTGCTTCCTGGGAAATAAAGCAGGTGGTCGGGTCTTTTTGAGATGTGCAATAGATAGGTACTTAGATATTTTTATTCTATATGTATGAATAAAAGAGGTGGATTCATTGGTGGTGATAGTCGACCCAGAATCAAACCCAAAACCAACCCAGACAAATTTTATGTAAAGATTTGCATGTCGACGATAGGGGAAGGAAGGTCAAGATTGGTTGAGATGTATATGTGCAACAGGAAGTTTTTGTGGCCATTTGGTTCATTTGCGGTTTAATACCTGTCTGCTATGGCCAGAGTTCCTCATAGACTGACTCGTAATTCTAAAATTTTAGATGATTGGGTATACATGCGTGGAGGGGAAGTGAAAATTGATTTTGGATGTTCAATTGTGTATTTATTGATGTGGTTAAGTTATATTTTCCATCGATTTTGGATCGATCTTCTTGTGGTAATTGTCTGTTGAGGGTCGAGTTGGATCTTGTTTGAGATTAGAGAAGATGGGAGGGCAAGGATAAGAGTAATGAAGGATGTACCATAGATAAATGGATGGCACTGTCTCTTTCAGGTACCATTATTAGCCCAGTGCTCAGGTCCCCTGATACTGATGATTGGAATTGGCAGACGTGCATTCGTACATATTTATGAATATTAAACTTGCCATTTGAAGGTTGGTAGTAGGTAAATACGCTAGACATCTCTGGAAGGTAATGGTTTTGGCTAAAATCTGGATTGTAAGTTGTACATCAGCTGCATTTTCATTATTCATATGATTCGCTGGTGAGTGAGAGTTAGTGGGAGTTGCGATAGTTGTCATTTGAATCTGCGCTTGGAGTTTTGGTGTGCGTGTTACTGTTTGTTTGTCTGTTCACCGGATATTGGATCCTTTCTGAGGAGAGTGTAGATATGGTGCGGAAAGGGGGTCGGTGGATTAGGTGCTGATGAGATGTAGTTTTGATGCTTTGCTTAGCTGCTTAGGTGATCAGTTGCCTGATTGGTTTGGATGCAGTATATTGAAGTGTTGATGCTCTTTCTCGATGATAGGTGGATTGATCTGGTCACGGCGTTCATGGTAGTAAATAAGCTACAGCTGCTACTCCCGACGATTGTACATTATGCCTAGCGGTCAGGAGTGGAAGATGGTTTGTAGGATTTAAAATCCTAAAGAGCTAGACCGGCCGCATCAGATAAGTAGTCTTTCTGATTTGAGATAAATAGACAATGCCACTTGTGTGATGAGAAGGTGAGGGATGGCATGAAGAGATCGCGTGAGAATGTGCTAAATTGCGGTTAAATCTTCGATGGGGAGATGCGTGGAGGTTGCGGGGATGGCTGTGGATCGGTTCTGTTGGTTGTGATGGGATGAGTGAGAACTGGAGTGGCAGTGGGAAGAAAAGAGGTGAATTGGTTGGTTATATGGCTATGTAGTTTGTGGTTAGTCGATGGAAAACTAAACGACTATAATCTTCGCAACTCTGCAGTGATGAAGTAGTCAAGATACTCGTTCTACGAAAGAAATAAGGTTGAAAAATCCGTTCTTAAGGCTCGAAAACTCCTTCATACTTTGCGTAGATAGGACTGGAATACTTCATGAAAAGAACCAAGTTGTATAGTACACCCTAGCAGCTGGATGAAGAATGGCTGATTGGACTATCCTCTGGTCTCAAGAAGATTTTACAAATCCCTTTGGTTGAGCCTAGAACAATGGCGCTTAAGTTGTCTTTAAGGATGGCATTCACTTTTTGATTTCATGTGTTAGCCAATTTCATCCATAGTCCAACCACCTTAACTCACAAAAGAATAGCAAGTTTCCTTTTGTTGCATATCTACAAGAACCAAATAACGCTCGCTCATCTTTTCTCGAAGCTACCAGCCACACCTCCAACTTTATCTACTTCCAGGCTCATTTCAAATACATTCCTATTCACATCGTTCTGGCTTTATCTCAACACCTTTCATCACATAAAATGAATGAAATTCAAACAGAAGTGAATAGCATACGGTAGTCCCAGGTTACGGCACTAGCACCTGTTTTGCCCGCTTATTCTATTAGCTTCTAGATTCTAAGATTGCTATATGAATTCTGAGAGCGAGCTTGCTTGATATCTTGAGCATAAAATCTCCAACAACTTCAGAAAAATTCCTGATACACAAATCCTCAAAATCTCAACACAAAATTCCAAGACTCAGCACAACCCACATCAACTCAACCAACATCACTGTGATAAAGTCGCAGTCATGGATTCTCCCAATACACCGCAGCCGCGCTCTGGTATGTAGTTTCTTTCAAATTCCCTATTGCAAATATCTATATCCACATGTACTAGATTCCGACCAACATTTTAGTAGTAGACAAAGTCAAACTTAACACACCCTCACAAATACCCCTCCCCGTCACACCAGTCTCCACACTCAAACTCAAAGAAGCAGCTTGGGTTCCTCTTCCTGAATCACCTATTCCAGTAGCCTCTATGGATAAGCTCAAGATCGCAGATCACGTTTCCCTTCCCACGACACCTCTACGCTCTTCAGGTATGATGTTTCCGTTCCTCATTTCTCCCCATATATAATAAAGAGCTAGCTGTACAAGATGCTAACAACGAATTTAGTTATCAAGAATCTCATAGTAAATGCTGCCGATGTTCCCCTTCCGGAAACACCGACACCAGAGATTTCCCCTCTCAAACTTGAAGATGCGTCTCGAGTTCCACTTCCCGAGACACCTCAACCTTCTTCTGGTATGAAATCTTCCTCAATCCTTTCCTAGCATTGACACACATAACCGCAATTCATAAATACTCAACTAACAACTGTTACAGTGGCCGATAAGCTTAAACAAGCAGTTCAAATTCCCCTCCCCGACACGCCTGCCCAACCCGAGTCCAACAAATTTGTCGACAGTATCATGGAAGCCTCAGATGGTACCCTCAAACGCGCTCTTGATAAATTCTGCGAATCCAGTGTTGTACGACACAGAGATATTGTGGAATACGGATTCTTGTATCCACTTGTACGTTGTGGCAAAGTAACTACACTACAGCAAGTTGGGTTCAATGAAATCGATCATGGTTTGAAGTGGATGGCTTTCAATGAGTATGTTCATAAAAAGGCTTCTACTGAAGAACTCCAAGGTTTCCTCATTGAGCTTGGTAATTATAGTGATGAGGAGCTCAAGAAGAAGATTCAGGAGTATTTGAGCATGTGCGCTAGATATACTGAAAAGTAGAGACGACGAGGAGTGTATGCCGAATTGATTGGGCCCATAAAATTTGTTGGCAGGAAGGTTAGCTTCGAGCGTGGGCCAGGAATGGTTCAGTGGTAGTGTGGGCGTTAATATCCAGGTAGATCGGCGGTTTTTTGTGCATGCGAGATTTTGCACAGGGACAATAGGATCAATCTCTATTAGAGATGAAATCTTACAAGCAAAGCAATGAATAATTGATTGCCACATTTCAAGTTTATATTCGTGAAATGACATACAGTGTGAGTGAAACGTGCTTGCTTTTATTGCGATCAGAGTGTCCAACAGCCAGGGCCCAAATCAGATATAAGCTCTCAGTACCGAAAAAGAATCCAGTATTCAAAATAGGTTCGATACTTAAAATGATATGAATGTTTCAATGGGTCCAGGGATTGAAAATATCCGATTGTGGTGCGGTCATTGTAAGCACTAAGTTGTAATTAGTACTGTAAGGAAGAGTTATATTCCCCTCTGGAAAACTTTGCTTTTCTATTTTCTCGTTTATGCTAATCATACCTTATATTACATACCTTATATTAATATAGAAATTATCCGGAATGTTTCTCTTTGGAGTCGTGTTTGGATTTCCAAGAGGGGAGATTAGTAAATTCAATAGATTTCAATGAAAGAGAGAGGACGTCATACTCGCTTAGTTCAGCTCAACTAGATTGTAAACTCCTCACTTCACTTCTACGAATATATGAAATCTTTTTATATGATTGATTTTGATTAGATGTGTATATCCCTCCATAGCTTCTAGTTTATAAAGTAAAGTACTACTATTATAATTGCCATAACTCATTTCAAGAATTGTATTAAATAAATCTACGTAAATCTCAAGTTCATCTCGCTTCAATTCTTTTTTCACAACTATTACTATATGCTATCCAGATACACACTAGTGGTGTTTAGCAATAGCGATATTTAAGGATAGAGCAACTAGATAGAAGTTAACGTTACTTTGTAAGGTACTTCGTAATATATTTTGGGCAGGGTTATAGCATGAAATGGTAAGACTTACCTCACATTCTTAGATTAAGTCAAATTTGTTCAGCAAACATAATCTAAAGATGCGACATATATTGACTAATCTAGTAGTTAGAATTTCATTGAAGAACCAAAAACTTGTGTTCATCGAGTTCAAGGTATCCAAGAGTTTGGACTGCAATCTAATAATGAAAGATTTTCTGATTTTAAGTTGCTTGAATGATTGACATTGATTTAAATATCAAATAGGTTTTAAAATAAAAATTACTTGATAGAATACTAAAGCCTTTAGATAAAATGTTCTATAGTAATATTACTATTCACATCTTTATAACCCCATATAGCATTCAAGTAAAGTTTACTGATGATGGCAGTAGCAACATGAACATTAAGAAACTATCTTCCTAGTATATTCGTAGCCACTTCCTCATTTCACCGAAAAACCATGATTAACTCTTGAATACTTTGCTCTTTCCTTTCTCCATCACAGTTGTTATCCAAGATGTTTTCTGCAATTCGCATGAAATATCAATCAAATAACACAATAAACTCCATTCATTATATTATTTTGCATAATCAACTCCATTATATATCTGGCATTGAAATAGAATAGTCAGTAATCAGACGTACCTCTAGCTTTTAACTGTGGAGATGAAGCGACTTCAGGTGAAAGAAATCTTGGAGGCTATCTTAGCTTTTTGCCGTAGAGTTGGAAATAAGCTAGGTAAGTAGAAGCTTGGTGGCTATTTCAGCTTCTCCTGGGAGAAGCATTTCCTAATATATGATGATCATAGTACCCTCCAGGACACGGCGCGCTACACCGATCTATACCAAACTAAATCCTCCAACACCACTAATCAGAGGATACACCTTCGCGGAAGTTATCAAATCGCTTTCACCAGACCACGTTCGAGATTCCTACATCAAACAAGGCAATGATCCTGTGACGGGAGCTGCTTTTAGGAACTTCTGTGAGAGGGGGCTTTATTTGAAGGATGATGGCACTGTTGGTGTGCTTAACTTTCAACCTTAGCAGGAATGAATGTGTGGTTATGGATTTTTATTGTTGGCCATGGATTTATTTTGGTGGCGTGAAACTTTGTCAGGTCAAGTTGGTCTTTTCTAATAAAGCGTTTGGACGTGGTTGATAGATGTGATTTACAAAGCGGATATGCTAGATACTGGCCAGCGAATCTTTTATCTTCTGTTTCATGATATTATGGTCTTACTTTTCATGGTGTGCAAAACAACTGTTGAGGGTTCAATACTGTCTACCTGAAAATATAACCCCGGTAAGCCGTAACTGGAGCTGATTATATCAAGACCAAAATCTACAGTAGAATCCTCTCTCATTCTCCGATACCAGTAGTGGCTGTATTTCTTTAGCGTTGACTTCTGACACTATATCTTGCTCAGAGGTTCTTAAATAGCCACCTTCCTTCCTTTCCAACATAAATTCTAATAAAATATACAGCTTGTTCATCTGAGAAACACTCACTATCACCAATTCTACGAATATTCACAGCAAGCAACTGAAGGTTTCTTCAATGCAGAACAATACTGCTAGTTGGCCTCATATTAATCATACAGATCCAATAGATATGAATTCTCACACTCATCACAATGAACATGCAACTAGTATGAAGGCCCTTTCAGTATCCAAAAAGAAATACTAACTATTCACGTAGTCTCACGACCTCCTTCTCCTCCATGGAGTGTATCATTCACATCACCATCCGAACCCCCATCACAGCCTCCATCTCCTCTGAGAAGATCATCATCACCAAAACCTCCCAGTCTCCTTTCCTCTAGGGAGAACGACCAAGAATTTATCACCTATATGGCACAGAACAACAAAATCATCGCCGAAATGAAGCAGAAATCAACTAACGTCCAAAACAAAAATATGGATTACGTTGGTGCAGCCGAGGGAGAAGATTTGACCAGACAAGTCTTAATCTTGCAAGCTATTGGTAGTTCATCAAAAGACAAGCTCCGAAAAATTGCGTTTGCGCTTCAAAGTGATAGGATCATCAGAAAATGGACAAAGACCAAATATGCTGGTGTCAAAATCGACTGGAAGGAGGTGATCCCTGAGCTTGTGGTGGGTAATAGGTTTGTCAGGAGCTGGTTGACGAAGATGTTATTGAGGGAAATGGCGGATGGTACTTTTGAGATTAATGATGATGGAGAAGACTGTTATTCAGCCTCAGAAATTGTACGAGAGGCCATGGGAAAGTGGGTAGGCGCTAGAGCTTTAGCTTAGGGGGCACTAATCACGATGCATTGGGGACTTTTTGCGAGATTTTACAAAGGGGTGTGAAGAGAGTAAGTCCTGCGACACTTTACGTTAATTAGTCTATAAATAGACTGAATGCCACTTGGCAGATATTAGCTAATCAGAAAAATTGACTACTCTTTTAACCTCAATTTATTGTGATCCTCATTGGAAAACATAACAAAGGTGTTTCAGTGAAGGTAATGATAAGAATATGATAGAAATTTCCGAATAAAAACTGTAGTAACTGGTCAAGAGTGTATATCAAACGCAGGGTATGTTCTAATACCGTCCAGCTCGCTTCTAGTCATCAAAGCTGATGTTGCTATACGAAATATCAAGTAGATACTGGTGTCCATTTTTACATAAACTGACACTCTAGCAGGATAAAATCGTCAAATTTTATCAGTACATCGACTTCAAACACTTCGTCAAAGTCGATCAAGGCTTTTACACCATCAAAAGAAGAGCAGTTTCGCAGTCATCACCATAGCAAAATTATACCAAAAATGTACGCTACTAAATCTCGCGGTAGACTCAAATCTTACCTGCCAGTCATGGCGCAAGATCTGGCTACGAGAAGTCGCATTGGATCTAAGGCTCCCCCTGCTATCATCCTTCCCGACCCAAAGCCCGGTATACCATTTATCACGATTTCCTTAGCATAGATAATTTCTGAAGGTTATACTAGATCTAGCTGATCTCCCGAGAGAACAAACCACAAAAGTCATTGCCAGCCTAATCAGGGACGATCAAGTCAATGAAACAGATATTGTATAGGCTATAGACGATATGGAAAGAAAGAAATTGGAGTCAAGAGACTAGTTACCGAAGCCATTAGATCATTTCCAATGACTAAGCTTAAAGAGATTGTTAGAGATCTAATTATTGAGAACCACCACGTCGCTAAGCAATTGGTGGAAGACGCTTCCTTCCGTAGAGAGAGTATGCTCATCTCAATATCAATCGTCGAATTCGCCAATGAGCACCATTCAATGGCCCTTTAGTACATATTTGTCGAGCTTTATGAGTGAAAGAGGCTTCTCAGAAAGGGTCTGGAGGAAGAGTTATTAATAGAACTAAAGGGTGGCACTTTGATAATTCGCAAGTTCGAGCCGGATACTGTACCCGGTGGTTCTCGAGGATGTCTTTGTATCGACCTGGTCTTTGGGGCCGATGGAAAGTAGTTTTAGGATGATGCTTAGGAGAGGGAATTATATTACGAAGTATGGCAGATAGATTTCGACTAAATTTAAATTGTATGAACTAGCAAAGCCACTCACTATACTCTCGTATAAGTTGCATTACAAATCATCATTTTGATAATCGCATGTACCGTTTCTAGTGGTACGGTAGTGAATATCAGAGGCCTAGCTGTACTAATCTGGTCTAGCGCTCAACTCACAAATACTTACCGTAGGTGAAGTTTTCCTCCTTCCTCTTCCCCCTCAACTTCAAACACAAACAACGAAGCAAAAGCTGAGTTTCAAAGTAGAGTCAACTCGAATCATTTCCCGAAAATCAATAAAGGGGTTTCTCGACGCAACAACAACTTCTATTGGGAAAAATTGCAAAGACTGTTATTAACCATGGCACGCACTGCTGCTGGTGAGGGGGTATTCAGGTCTGGTACGTGGTTTTCCTTGTTAATTCTCATCAAAAGTAATTAAAAATGCTAATGAGTACACTAGCTATGAGACTCGAGACATCTGAGGTTCAGGAAGTTGTTGCTCGCCTTATCGACTGCAGAGGCCTTGATATGGAGGGAATTGAAGAGCGCGTCGAAGTTATCGGAGAGGAGCGAAGAAAAAAACTAGAAGAGAAACGAACTACTATGAACAGAATCATGGCAGCAATGCGAATTATTCCAAGATACAAACTTCGAGAGCTTGTTACAGATATCCTACAAATTAACGATCAGAATCAGAAATGGCTTGTAAATGCGTGGGAAAACAAGTTCGATGAGCTTGATATTGAGTATGAGGGTGATCCTAATGAAGGTGATCCTCATGCGTTGGTTGTATTCATGGATGAAAAATCACCAATAACTCTTCGAGTACTAATTTCCGACATGGCTGGATCCAGCGAGTCCATCCGAAAATATTTCAAGGAGAAGTTGTTGATCGAAGAAGAGGATGGCACTCTCGAGGTTCGATATTTTGAGCCATTCGAGCCAGGGCGCTCCCCGGTACTTAAGTCATTCGAATCAGAGGCATCCCCAGATCTTGAGTCTGAGGTTCGGGATTCTTCTGGTGACTGGGACATCATCAATAACTAGACTAGTCCAGTGGAATCTTTTGCTGACTTTTGCGGGGGAAGATAAGTTCACGGAAGAAAACACTGGCACATAGATTGAGATTCGACCAATATCAAGCGCAGATTCTGCATCACCATTGTCAGTTTATGGTATACCTAATCATCACAGTGATGTCTATATGTGCAAAGAATTGACAAGAGAAGAGTGAATATAGGAGTGGAATAATTACTCAAATGCGATTTAGCTCACATTAACTACCTACCGATATCGATTTCTTATTGTGCTTCTTCTTGAGTATCCTCGTAATTTTGTTTTCTCCCTCCAACAATGAACCAAACTGCTTAAGAAATTATAAGTCAATCTAGTATATCACATTGAAGTAACTTACGCACAAAAAGTTTTACTTCGAGTTCTCGGAACAACCAAAATTGTGAGTCTGTCAAATGGCTAAGAAACCTCACGATGCCTTTAGACGGGCTGGAAGATGCACTGGTACGCATATTTCCTTGGCCCTATTATCACATATAAATGCCAACAACTATCTCAGATCAGCAAAGCCTCAAGCATGATGACAATATCAAATCGACGAAAGTCATCCAACCTGTTTGGGCAATTACTGCATTCATCAAGAAATCGATATACTGGCATTTTGATCGCCACAAAGTGCCCGTGTGGTAAGTAGTGAATATTCTAGGAAAAAACCGGAACTAACCTCCAAATCATATTCACCTGCGCCATCTTAAAGCAACCTACTTCGAAATCCCCAGATAATGATGTTTCCTGGTGTTCGGGAAGACATTATTCCATAACAATAACAACCTCACATTGGCTCGGTTAGTAGTATCATTTGTCCACCATGCCTAGGGATAAAGGGGCCTCAAAAGATAGTAAGAATTCTTAAATCTCCTCCGAAAAAACAACTACTAACTAACTATAGTAGACGTTGACCTTTGGGTCGCGGATGTCATAGAGCAATCAAGCCCTCCACAGTCCTCCTCGGCGAAAGATGCAGTACTCTGTCTCTCGAAAACAAAGCTTCAAGAGATTCTCACCGAGATTATCGTAGAGAATGATTCCATCCATCACGAATTTGAGAAGAAGGCTCTCGTAGAGCTACGCCACGTAATATCCTATCATTCATAGGCTGCACAGAAATAACCCGCAACCCACGGGTACTCGCGGATAATCTGTCCTGTAGGTTATCCATTGAAGATATTATCCGTTCTGCGAATTATCCATTGGGATTTTGGAGTAATCTGTTTTGTGTGGGTTATCTGTAAGTAATCTGTGGGTTAGTGGGTAATTTGTGTAATTTGTAAAGATTAATATAATATAATATATCTAAGTACAGCGGTTTGAGCTATCATATTTGGCGGGTTTTGTTGCTGTTTTACATAGCCTCAATCGCTTAATAAATCTATTTATAGAATATATAATTACACTAAACTTCCTTTCTATACCAAAAACCTATATTCCAGAAATCCGCATTTCAAAAACCTATATCCCAAAAAACACCCTTCCAATATATTGTTGACCCAAAATCCTATTTTGATATTCTTTCTTTTCTCTATTATAGAAACTCTTATTTGTTCTTTTTGCTTTGATAATTGTTTATATTATAAATATTTACAATATTTATTTATTTATTATAATTATTTACAATTATAGAATCTACTTTTATTATATTCTATTTCTTTCCAGTTTTATCTTCGAAATCCTGTCACGAATCGTGAACCATAGGAGGCTAACCACGTGATACCTCTTATCTCCCATATCAATTTATGAGCTGATCATCCGTATGTATACATTACGAATCATACGATTTAGTATAGTAAAATGATAACCCTAATAACGCATACATACAACCCTATAATCTACAAATGGATATTTGTGTATATATATCTAGTCGCTCCTTACAAGCCATAATTCTTCAATTGTAGATTCTAAAAAACATAATTGACCCTGTTTATTCAATTTTATTACAACTCTTATACATTACATTATCTACAATTCATTTATAAATATCCGATCATCTAATAACCTCCCAAATAATATCTTACTTTAATAATACCTTCTTAGATGAACTTTTACAAACATTATACCCAAAAGAAAAAGATCTATTCCGATTTAATCGACGAAGATATAAATATTTTTAAAAGTATACCATCACTTTTACAATACAACGAATTCCTCCTTTTATATACTCCGAACCTTCGAAAACATATTCTAAAGAACCCTTTCCTTCTCCTCAATTATTTCAACAATCTTTCGAAGAAAATATAAATACAGAATTAAATAACATTATTATTAAAAGAAAGAAGACTGGTAAAGAGAAGATTTCAATACATAAAACCAATACTTCCAACAATTCAATTGCTCTTTTCAAATCATTATTATAATTATAAAATCTCTATATAATAGTTATAAGTTTGAAAGAGGAGAATCAATAATTGAAAGTTATAATAATGATAAACTCTGTAACAATACAATTTCTTTTTGAATTTTAAATAATATTTATATAGATATCTAAATCAACAATAATATTTGGGACTTCCCTTATTCCTTTAATCGAAATCCAAGGATCTTTATTTAAGCAAATCCGAAGATCTCGAAATCAAAAGAAGAAAACTTTGATTAAACGATTTGATCATCTAAAGCCCTCCAAGGATTCTTCTTCCCTTTCAGGAAATGACGATTTATCTAATAATTAAGGGTCCTTTTATTCAAGAAGCCGACCTAATCGATCAAAATCATATTCTTATATTAGTTACAATTTATAGCAAAATATATATACACCAAAACCCACAAATCTTATTATTAAATTTAACGATAATATTGAATTTAAAGTTAATTTGTGGTAATTATTAATTATAGAATAATTCGAACTATATACTATATCATTTAAGAGTGAAATATAACACTGTGTATATATAATCGATTAAACCGAATCAGAAGTATAAATACATTATCATACTCTTTATATACAAATGCCCCGATTTATAATATTCGAATTAATCGAATAACTTGCAGTGATCTATCGGAATTCAGTTGAAATCGATAATGCTTGTTTTCAATATAAAATATAGATTATACCTAATATAACTCGATATAGTAACTTTTTAGAATAATATAGAAAATTCAGATTATTTATTACCCAAATAGAGATTACCAATGATAAAATTCTATTCAGAGATCTCGAATAGAAGATTTCCGATTTTCTTTTATAAATAATAATAATACCTATCAAAGATTACAAGATTACAAAAGAATTTACGAATATATTTATTAAAGTAAATCAAAATAAAGTTTTATTACAAAAACAAAACCGATACTATATTGATCGAAAAGTCTTTGTAACTATTCACAAACCAACGATTATTACAAACCCCTTACAATTCTTTCAAAGCTTTAACAATTCCAATTTTGGAATCTCTATATTTCCGAAACCATTTCCATCCCGGAATACCCTTCCTGGATATACCGGCCCTATCGCATTCAATAATTATTCGAACTTCAAATGCTCATCGCCCTTTCCCTTTCTTGAAGTAATACATATATCGATACTTCATATTGATAACCTCAATAAAATCGAGATAATACAAAAAGAAGCAAAAGAATTCAAAGAATATCAAGATACCAAAGAAGATTTCAACCCAGAAACTATAATTGAAGCTATATAGAATATTTGTTTAAAAAAAGAAAAGCATTTAAAACCAAACATTTAGATTCCATTTCTATCCTAAATGTTATATAGGATATAAGATTTCTTGATCTAACTAAGCTTATAGGAAAAAAAGTATTTATCTTTCCTTATAATCTTTTGAAAAATAGTTATATTTATTGATTAAAAGTATTTATTGATTCTAAAGTAAATAAATTCGTTTTTATTAATATTATACTTCTTATTTGTTTATTTCCTATATTTAAACTTAGAATTATATTGTTTGAAATTTCAATTGAAATTAAAGGGTATAATAGTATACAAAACCATACTATTATTCATTTTATATTCTTTAATTTAACGGTCGATAATTATAAACAATTTTTTATCCCTTTTCTTATTACTGAATTAAGGAGTTATAGTATTATTTTAGATAGACTTTAATTATTAAAAACTCAAGCGAAATTCGATTACTTTAATTGATATCTCGAATAATCTAAAAAGAGATCCTGTACTATTTCCTATTCGAATAATCTCCTTGTTACCCAATTATCCCTTTGCAAATGGAAGATCAATCAATTAGTTTAACAAAATGCTGATTGATAAGATAATCAATTTGAAGAATATTAGAATCGAAGAGATTCATAATTAAGCAGATCAATTATAGTTGATGATGTATAACAAAAACCTTCAAATATAAATACAATACAAATTTTTATTGAAAAGGAAAAAATCCCGATTCCTTTCAAATTTAATCCATTTCCTTTCTAATTAATTATATCATTATTATAGATTTATAAATACCTTTCTTATATATCGCCCGAAATTCTCGATCTATATATACTCAAATCCGATAAGTTCTAATTAGAATATAAAAGAAATAAATAAATTGAACTTTTTATTATTATTCTAAAAGAATTCGATAATGTAATAGATTTCCAATAGAACAAAAGATATACGAAAGAAAGAATGCTGGTTGCTTTAATCGAATTCAAGAATACAAAAGTTTGAAAGAAATTCGATCGAATATTGATCGAAATCAATTCAGAATCTGAAATACTATCTGAATATCGATAATATCATCAAGCTTTTTCCAAGTATAAATCAAATACTTTGCTTTTTAACCGATCTTATAATCATAAAATCATATTAGAAGGCAAAGGAGAACAAGTTTTGTGCTACAATCCGTTTTACAAGATATCTTTGGAACAATTGAAAATCATCAAAAAATATATTATAAATAATTTCAGCAAAGATTTCATTAAATCCAATTAAGTCCTTTATATTGCATCTATTCTATTCGTTAAGAAACTTAATAATAATTTGAGATTTTGTATAGACTTCAAATTATTGAATTTTTTGATGTATAAGGATTGATATCCCCTCCCTTTGATCGACGAAATGTTTTCTCGGTTTTCTAATATTAAGGTCTTTACCAAATTCGATATTTATCAAACTTTCTATTGTATAAAAATGAATCCTATTTTGGAAGAGTATATTATTTTTCGAATCCGATATAGATTATACAAATACAAAATCGTATTATTCGGATTAACGAATGATCCTGTAATTTATTAGTATTATATAAATGATGTTTTATTCGATTATCTAAACATCTTTTGTATAATATATTTTGATAATATTTTAATCTATTCTAAGAATAAAGAAAAATATCAAACTTATATTAAATTAATTCTCGAACGATTAAAAACTATTAGTCTATAAATGGATCTCAAAAAATACGAATTCAATATTATACATATCAAATATTTAGGTTTTATTATCTCTATTAAAGAAGTAGAAATAGATCCTAAAAAGATTAAAATAATTGAGAATTGGACCTTTCTGATAATAATGAAAAGGATTCAATCATTCTTCGGTTTTTGCAATTTTTATCGACAATTTATTAAGGATTACAGTATAATAGCGAAACCTTTTAACGAATTCATTAAAGCAAACATTAAATTTGTATTCGACAAAATATACCAAAATGTATTCAATATTTTAAAAAAAAACTTATTTTTGTTCCACTCCTACAATATTATAATCACCGATTCCTTTATATACTCGAAATAGATATATCCGATAAGATAATTATTAATATATTATTACAATAGTATAACAAAGATTGATTTCTTATAACTTATTTCTTCAAAATTATGATTACCACTAAACTAAATTACGAAGTTTATAATAAGGAAATACTATCAATTATTCAATTTCTTAAC
Organism: Stromatinia cepivora; assembly: GCA_014898415.1. Taxonomy (NCBI): domain Eukaryota; kingdom Fungi; phylum Ascomycota; class Leotiomycetes; order Helotiales; family Sclerotiniaceae; genus Stromatinia; species Stromatinia cepivora. The sequence continues at coordinate 1,128,185 of RCTD01000012.1, read as the reverse complement.
TATTGAAGAATAGAATTCGCTAATTCATTATATAAAATCAAGGTTTATATTGATTATAAAACCCTCAAATATTTCATAATTACCAAAACTCTTAATACCTGATAAACTCATTGAATAGAAGTTTTAGCCGATTATAACTTCATTATTATATATTACCCTGGAAAAGATAATCTTTTTGTCGATGTTTTAATTTATTGGATCGATAAATTGGATCTTCAAAATTATACCAAAAAAAAGAATTATCTTTAACAGTTTATTAAAGATAACCAAATTGATACCAAAATCATAAAAAAAGCTTTACAAAAATATCATTCAGACGAAACAACGATTATTAACATCGATTTGAATGAAATCGCTCTTCGATTCAATCTAATTAATTATATTATCGAAGCAAATAAAACTATAAATAATTTGTTAATATTCAGAATACAAATTATCTAAGGTTGTAAGTATATATTATTCCAAAATGACCTTTTGCTTTATAATGACCATCTGGTGATACCTGATATCGATAATTTTCGAATTTATTTGATTTGTAAAGCCCATAATTCCATTTCCATTATTTATCCTGGTACAAATAAAACCTACCTTTTATTATTTCAACAATATTATTGATCTAGAATACACGATATTGTAATCAGATATATATGCAATTGTTATACCTACAAATACAATTCTGTTTTATACAATCATACCCCCGGTTTATTGCATCCATTTCCGATTCCTAATCGAATATAATAATATATCATTATAAACTATTACAACTTTAATAAAGATAAATATAAATATAACAACATTTTAATCATTATTGATTGATTAACAAAGTAAGCTATCTCTATACTTTATTATAAATCAATCGATATTCGAATTCAAATATAATTATATCTCTACCATATATATCGATATTATAATCTCCTTAATACTATAATATCAGATTACAGCCTTCAATTTATATTATAATTTTGGAAGGAATTCAATCAAATCCTAAGAATCGATTTCAAATTATTCATTATTTATTATCCCCAAACTAATAATTAAATTGAGATCTATAATCAATACCTTTAACAATGGTTAAGGCCATTTATTAATTATTATCAAAACGATTAATCAGAATTCCTATCTATAATGGATTATATACAATTTACTCTTCCATACAACTCCTTAAAAAAGCTTATACCCTACAAAACCCTATACAGGCATACACTGAAATATACATAAGAATAAAAGAAAGACATTAATAAACTAACAAACAATATAAATATACATAATACCCATATATACATAGAATATAATAGATTAACTCTTATATAAATAAAAGAAGATCTATTGTATATCCAAACCAAGATATCGAAATCCATGAATATTTATTGATATAAGATCGATTTCGATATCAGAGATTATATATAGCTCAATATAAAGAATTATCCTACCCAAAGATTATCCAAAAAACTAGATTTCCCAATTCAAAGAAAATTCAAAATCATTAATCGATTTAGAAGCTCTTTTAAACTCGAATTCCCGATTACAATGAAAATTCATCCTGTTTTCCCTCCAAATCGATTACACAAAATATATAACGATCCTTTTTCTAATTAAATACTCGAATCATCTCCATCTATTAATATAATTGATAATTCGGAATAAAAAATAAAGAAAATCTTAACAATAAAAAAAATACAAAAAACCCTATTATACAGAATTTTGTAGTTTAATAATAATATCAATCTTATTTGATATTCTACTTCCAATCTTAAAATATCATTACATTTCCTATACGATTTTCATTTGGTTAATTCAACATTACCTGATCTTTTTAATCGATTAATTGATTAAATAAAGCTTTATAAAAGTGAAGAGAATAATTATAATTATATAAATAATGATTCATTTATAAAATCAAGGGAAAAAAAAATATTCTTTAATATAACAGATTAGATATTATGATTTTATAATAGTACATATATATATAATTATGAAAGAATCAAAAACCTATATAAATTTGAGGGAATTTAATCGTATACACATATAGCCCGAATTCTATACAATAAACAAACTGCCATTATCAAAACAATACGAAAACAATATATTTCAAAAACTCATGCTTATAATCATTTCAAAAATTATGTAAAGGGAAACTTGAATATAGTAAAAACGAAATATAACATCACCCCTATCGATTTCGTTCAATTTGATTGATTTGATCAATTTGATCGATTAACTTAATCGATTTCGGAATTAATTATATTAACCACCCATCATTATTATACTATAATTCAACCTTTTTCCCTTTTCTATTGAAACTTTTTTCTTTCAAAAATTCCCCAAATTAAAGAGAATACGAATCAATATTAATTTAACCAATTAATAAACGATTTGATCGATTTGATCAATTCATTCGTTATTTTGATTAATTTGATCGATAATTTTGGTCAATTTAGTCAATTTCCATTAAATTGATTAAATCAACCAAAATGACCAATCTAATTGATTTAAAACTCATGAACCTTTACAAAACCTGATTTCCGATGAAATAGCAATGGAATAAAGAAGTGAAACACTCGAAAACGAGCTTTTCCGAAGAGGGGGATAGTATCACAAATCATAAACCACAGAAAACTAACCATATAATACCTTTTATCTCCTATATCAATTTATAAACTGATCATCTGTATACATACATTACGAATCATATAATTTAGTATAGTAAAATAATAACCCTAATAACGCATACATACAATTCTACAGCCCACAAATGAATATTTGTGTATATATATCTAATCGCTCCTTACAAGCCATAATTCTTTAATTGTAGATTCTAAAGAACATAATTGACCCTGTTTATTCAGCTCTACTACGGCTCTTGTGCGTCACAAATCCTATTTTGTTTTTTTTCTTTATATTTTCCTTTATTTATTTCCAATAATTCATAAGTGTTCTTTATTATTATTCATTTTTGATAATCTATGAGTCTTTTTCGAATATAAATTTGCTATTTTTATTTAATCCTAATCTCGATTAATTATAGTATTTATTATCCAAATTCCAATAGAGGATATACTCAAAATATTTCAGAATGTTCTGAAACGATACAATGATAACAACAAAATATTTAAGGAAAGGAGGAAGAAGATATTTAATAAAAAGGATTATCGATTTCTGTGGGTTGATTTGAATAATATACAATTTTTGTAGTTATTCGATGTCGAGAATACAAAAACTAGTATCTATTATATTAGATAGAAATTTATTAGGTATGTAAAATCTTTTATTTTTATGGTTTCATTAGATTGAAGAATATATAGATATTGTAATTATATTGGTATCGGTTATTGGCGAATAATTATCCTAATGCAAAATTGCGATAAAGGTATAATGATATTATTTTTTTATTAAATCTGTGAGATATGTTTAATGAAGAAGTGAAAGAAAGGGAAGAGAAAGTTTGTTAATCAATATTGATGGGATTTTAAGATACTTTATTGTTGGTTTAATAATACCTTTGTAAATGCGAATAATTCGAATGAGATTGTTAAGGTATATTAAAATCTTTCTTTTATATTTTATTCTTGTGTTTTTATACTAATTTCGTGAAGTATATTAATGGTATACTAAAGGATAAGTTTGGATTGGATATTATAGTAAAAACTAAATCAATAGTCGGACCAGATAATCTATTTTTATTATTTGTTTAGTATTGAATTTGTGATAAATCCATTTTTTTTATTAAGAACGATCGATATAATGTAATCATTATAATACTGTTTCAATTTTATATTGATAATCGATTTACAGAGTTTATTCATTCATTAAAGGGCAAAACTGATGAAGATCCTTTTGATAAGATAAAGATTGATAAAGATATATAATCTCGAGAATTATTGTATTATGATTGTAATGATAAAAGTAATACCGAAGATATTGATGATTTTGAGTATGATAAATTTGATGATAATATAAATTATAAAAATAATCCTAATAATAATTATAATATTGATAAAATAAATATTGTTATAATAAAGAATATAAACGAAGATTATATTATTAAAATCAACAATTCTAGGGAATCAATTTTATAGATTTATATTGATATTAAATACAACAAATTTGATAAAGCAATATAATAATATAAAGTATTTTATTATAAGGATATCTATCTTTAGATAATACAGAATCCAAAGTCTAAAAGGAAAGACCTTTTTGCTATAGAAATTCATTTACAGTATTATAAAAATATCGATAATAAATCCAAATTGTATATTGCTCCTTTCTATCTTCGAAATTCTGATTAATTTATCTCAATATAACTTTCTTATTCCGGGAAAATCCTCTATCGATTCTTTATCCGATCTCTTATATCCTGATATATATGATCCATAATGATACCATTCTCATCAATAGCTATATATCTACTGAATTCTTTTTTACAACGGATCTTGAAGATCAGGATATAAAAATTATAAAGATATATTGGAAATAAGAATAACTCAAAAAACTAATCTTCCGAAAATCTATTTGTTTTGTTAATAATTGAATGAAATTAAAGATAGAATTAATGATCTATTCGATTTATATTTTTTATATTGATTGTTTAGGAAAGGATATTGATTTTGAAGATAAATTAATAAATTATTGCTTTTGCCCAAAAATTACAAATGTAATCAATAGTATATATTTTTTGATAGAATTATACTAATAGAAATCTTTTAATTAAAATCTTTTAATCGTATTTTATTATAATATCGAAACACAGAATTCGTATATACATTATAGCTCGAGGGGAAAGAATAGAGAAAATGCGAATATAGAATACAATTTCTCGATTCCGGAATTTGAGAATTCTATTTTGAGTATGAATTATTATATAATATATTGTGAAAGAGGTAGGTCGAGATACGTGCGTCCCGATAGCACGCTGCGAGGGGAAATGGAAATTGATCAGATTATATTGTAGAGGCTTCAAGTAGTAAAACTAGTAGGTTTAGATAATGGTTTGGGTTGTGCATAAATAGGGTATAAAAAGACTAATGGAAACATGATTAATTTCTATTAAGGAGAGGGGAGCAGAGCTCTCTCTTATATCTAACTATGAAGAGTCATGTGACCATATGACTACGAACTAGCTACGCATTAGGCCTTGATATCCCAACTTTCTCACAATATATTAATAATGATAGATTTCTTTTGATCGATTTTTATTAATAGAATATCAAGAAGAGAGGTACGATTAGAAATTTCGTACTAGAATTCTTATACAAGATTAATATTAGAATGGTTTTCAGTAGAGCGATTTTGATCTTAGATATTTTTTTATTTAATTCGATTTACTATATTTTATTTTTAAAGTATATTAAACTTCTTTATTATTATTTTAATTATATCTTTTTCATTGTGATTGATAAATCAAAATGAAAATCCGAACGATTAAATAAACGAAAAGTTATTCTGTTTAATAAAGTATATGAGATATCAAGATTTTGTAAAATGGATATAATATTGATTTTATATATTTATAAAATTAATCAATATATTATTTAAATTTCTATTGATCTTGAATCATAATTATTTATTAAAGATGAGATTGTAAGTTATTGGTTGTTTTAAAAATTCAATTATTTTAATATTTATTATATAATTACGAATTCATAATATACTAATCATATAATATTATTCAGAATTTTGTATATATACAATTAGCTGCGATATCAAGGAAAGATAAAATTAGATTTATATAATAAAGATATTTTTCGTTTTAATATAAATAAAAATCCTACAATTAATCAAAAAGAAAATTTAAAAATCATTAATTCTTAATATCTTATAATAATTGATTAATTTCTTGAAAAATGTATAGATAAATATATTATTATAGTATAATACCATTTCATAATTATATCAACAAATTCGAAGATATTATATATAAAAAAAAATACCTAAAAAATAAGATACCTAAATTAAATAAGGTACTTTTAAATTAGTAGATATCTTTTTTTTTAAATACCGATTAAAAAATAGGTATATATATTTCTATAGGTAATTTTTTCTTTAGATATATTGATATTGAGAAATATATTGATAAAAATATATTAATCTCAAATAGGAAAAAACTAGTAAAAATCTTATAATAATTAAGATAATAATGTTTTTATTTATATATAGTAGATAAGATTATATTGCGAGAAAAAGATCGAGAATATTCTTATAAAATTATAATTGTAATTCCTATCAATATTATATATTTATTTCATTTATAATTATATTAAGGATATCAATATTATTATATAAAGAAATAAGAGATTATAAAGAATAATGGAAATAAAATATTTCTTATTTAATTCGAAAAAAGAAAAGAAACTTTATTATTTTCGTTCATAACCATCAAAACAAGTCTTTCCATTACCACCACGAGAGTATACCTTTCCATTACTAGCACAAAAGCAACTCTTTTTATCGAACAGATTAATCAAAGGATCAGATTAATTTGAGGAATTTAATAGTGTTTGATTAAACTATATAGCTTATAACAATGATTTTTGTGATTCAAATAAAAAATATATTATAACAAAAAAAATGAGAATCAGAGTTAGAAATTTATATAAGATCGTTGTTATATTGATATAGATTTCTATAATTATTTTGTAAATTATATTAATAATAATTTTTATAAATATTTTGGAAATACTTTATTAGAATAATATAATAAGAAAAGAGATATATAGAATTATAATTGTGATAAATAAAACAGAGTTTATTAAAAACCTTTTCTGTAATTTAAATAAAAAGAATATCAATATAATATCGGATTCTAATAGAAAGAATATCGATATTGAAAACTATATAATCGATATATAGAATATTTCGATATATAAGATCGGTTATATATTATTATTCATTATTAAAACAAAATAAATAAAATCAATTTTTGATTACAAATATAATCGATATATTATAACAAATTTCAAAAATATTTTAGGTATAATATCAAAAGGGATGATGTCCGCGAAAGTTTCTTTGAACAATTTAAGCCCGGATTCCTTGAGTATATTATTATTGTTATTGCTACTGTTGCTGCTGCTGCTGTTGCTGCCTATATATATTAGGAATAATGATTTCTATAATATTATCTTCAGAATCAGAATCATGAATATCGATTGGAATTAGTTTATATATATAAAATATCAATTTCAGTTTTTTATATATTCAAACAAAAGAGCTATTTATATATATTGATTATCTATATTTCCTTCAGCTATTTTATTTTTTCGAAGATAATCGAAGTTTATGATTAATAAAGAGTTTTTTTGATATAATTATATACAAATGAATGAATTTTAATCAAAGAAAAGGAAATAAAGGTGAATTGAAGAAAAGAATAGGGATTTAGAAAGTTTTTATAATTATTCGAAATCCAATTGATATTAAATTATATATTATTGTGAACAATAAATATATAATTCGAAAAGTTCTATAATAAAAATGAGAAGATAGACGGTATTGTATTGTTATTAGATATATATAAGCTTGGTTGTAAATATCTGATATGATTTACGATCCTTTTTCAAATGAAAGGGTATATCTTCGATAGTGCCTTTTGAATGATCGGGTATATTGATATCGATGATAATCAAGTAATTCTGTCGATTCTATATTCGATTCTATATTCGAATTCAATTAGATCTATATAGCGATTTTTGTATAATATATATAGAATATAGTTCTATCTATAATAATCCTTTTAATTAGAATTAATCTATTTATAAATAATCTATTTGTAATGAAAAACTTATTGATAATTGGTGTTGGAAATGAGGCCATCATAGGATTAGAATTGAGGTCACATGATCACAATGGTGTACAGATCATATTTAGGAATAACCTCAATTCTATTCCTACTAGAATAATAGATCCTTAGTTCAATCTATATAATCAATAATACTACTATTTCCTGTACCAAAAGTTAATAGATTATAAAATCCAATTGTATAATAATAATTAAAAAACAAAGCAGATCGAAAAAGGATTAATATAGCTAATAAAGGTGAAATAGAATGAAAATCAGAATTTTTATATCATATTATCGAAACAAAATTGAAATATAATAATATAGTTTATAATTTACAATATTACAAGCCAAAACAGAAAGCAATCTACATAACACCGATACAGAATCATAACAAAAGCGAAAAGTAAATTCGTATAACTACAAGAAAATATATTATAATACAATTTTATAAATTTTCTTATTGTTTTATTTTTATATTTCTTTATTATCCCGAATTTATTTATTATATATTTTTTAAAATCGTTTTAAAAATCTGAAGGCTATCTTTGATATTTATCAAATAGCAAGAAATCTTTACAATATCAAAATCAAACAATTCTTTGAAACTTAATCAAAACAATTATAAACAATAATTCAAATAAATAAAGATATAATTGAAAAAGAAAGAATAATTTTATATAATTGATCAAATATTAAACAAATATATATAGATTACAGAACCCAATATAATATCTGTTTATAAAATCAATAATCATATATATTATAATATCAAATTGAAATCGGAATATTTAAAAAACGAAGCGAATATATTATTGTATATTTATATAATATTCAATAATAACAATAAAACCCTTATCAACAAATATTCAATAGTATATATATTTTGGAAATATCTTAAATCGAAATATATTAGAGTTAATATAATTATAACTAATATATATATAACAATGATCCAGAACTTCAAATTTCAATCCGATATTTATTTTAATATAATTATTATCGAAATTTAGGATAAATTGAAAGAGTATAAAAGGAAATTAGGAATTGTAAACGAAAGCTATTGATCAGTATATCAAGATATTGTTTTGTTTTTGGTTTTAATATATAATCTTTCAATTAATTATCAAAAAATAATGGATATATTGGATATCCAAATTAGCTTTAATATCGATAATAAAATTAAGCATTTGTAGATTAAAAAACTTTGTTTTAAAGATAGATCAAAGCAAATACAAATTGCGAAAGGATCTAAATATATTTTTTAATATCAAAAATCAGATTTCGAGATTTTAAACAATACTTGTGATCTATATCAAAAGAAAGATTATTATATATAAAATTATTTATATTTAATGTAAACCAACAAATTCCTTTGCAATTACTTTTATTATCAAAAGAGAAAAAGATCATCGAATCCAAAGAAAATCCATTTCAATAAGAAAGATTAAATATATTCTATTAATAATATCTTTGAATTAGATTCCAATATTGAAGATATAATAAAGGAAGATTGCAATTTGACAAAGGAGATCATTAATAAGGCTTCCTTTAACAAATAATATATCGATATAGATATTTCTTTATATATATTTGATCAATCTTCATTATTTAGATCAATAGATTTTATTATCAAACAAAAAATAAAGATTGATAAAGGAATGATATATTATTATCATTGAAGTTTAATAGATATAATATATAAAGATAATTCTAAGATACTATTTTCAAATATATTATATATACCAGAATTAAAAGTAAACTTGCTATCAGAAAAAAGGATCTACGAAACAAAGCTGTAAAAGGAATTCAATTTTCATTATATATATTTCAAAAAGAACAATAAGAAAATCATCTATACTAAAATATAAGATAAAATGTATATAATTTCATATATAATCAAAGGATACGAGAATATAGTTTTCTATTCGAATGTATATTAAAATGATCAGGAAAAAGGCTTTTCTTCAGAGATAATCGATAATATCAAAGATATCGATAACGAATTAATATTTAAGAAGAAAAAGAGATATCTATTATAATATCGAAGATTCAATCATTTAAATCCAAACAAAATCAAGAATCTATATAAAGTATTCAATATAATCAAATCAATAAAGGTTTCAATTAAATTAAATATTTGCGAAGTATATATACTCATCAAGATAATCAATTGTATTCCGAAACAATTGAGTCTGTATAAATCAAAGAGATTCGAATTTATATATTTCGATATTGCAGGATTATTTTCAAAATCGATTCGAAGGAATCGTTATTTTATATTGATTATCGATAATTGTATAAAAATAAATTGGATTATATTATTTAAATAAAAAGACAATATAATTCAAATATTGAAAACTTAGAAAAAGGAAATGGAATTGGTTATTAAAGAAAAAATCATTATAATTAGGATTGATAATATATCGGAATTTCTATAAGCTATTTATGAATAATCATTAAGTATATAATCTGAAGTTATAATAATTGCTTCTTTATATCAAAATAAATCTGCAAAATAGAATATAAGGATTGCAAAAGTAAATATAAAAGTAATATTAAAAAAAATTAGATTATTATTAGAGTTTTGGAACGAAATTGTAGAGTATGATGTTTATATCAGAAATCGTATTAGTATTAATTTTGATATAAATAGAATAGATTAATTTTTTATAGAAGTTTTTATAAATATAATATCAAATATAAAGATATACAAAGTTTAGGGGAGCAAATGTTATATTTATATCAATCTCAAGATTATTTCGAAAAGGTAAAGATACAATAAATTATAGAATACTTCGAGAATCGATGTATTTTTAGGATATTCAAAAGTTATGAATAAATATATCAAAGTATATTCTTCAAAGTTAAATTATATATTTCGATCAAGCAAAATAATTATAAATGAATTTCATCGAGAAAGAGATTTGGATTTTAAATTAAGAAATTGTAAATTAAATCTATAAAGAACAAAGAATATAAAATCAGATCGAAGATTTTGTAGTAGATTAATAGTAAACAAAGTATTTTCTTTATTTTCAATACTAAATGTGATATCTATATTATTTTTGTTCCAAATATTCTCTTTAATAGATATTATATTGAGTTTAATGATTATATTAAGTATTTTAATTATTAAATTGAAATCAAATAAATTAAATATATTAATATTAATATACGATGAAGATGAAGATAGTAATATCCAAAAGATAAATCAAAAATCTTTTTCCAAGGATACTTCAGATATCGAATTCATTATTCCAAAGGTTTCAGTTTAAGAGTTAATTTCTGTAGATCCTGAATCTATACCGAAAACAAAATTTAAGATTGTCTTAAATTTTATTGATAAGTTTATTTCAATAGAATCAAAAAGCAAAGTAAATCTATAATCATTTGAAATCGAACAAAAGGATATAATAGATCTTGAAAACGAATCTTTAAGATATCTAATATGAAAATGGAAAAGAGATATAAAACAAAATCCTAAAGGAAAACGGGAAAGTAAGATTATAAAGATATTAATTGTAATATCTATATAAGTTAAAATTCAAGAAAATATAGAATATATTATAATTATAATTTTAATTATTTACAAAATAGATCTTTATATCAAAGATAAGATCGTTTCAGATTTCATGATTTCATTGATAGATATAAATAATATAAAAGGTATAATATATCTGATCGAAGAAATTCTAGAAATTAAAATATTAAGAATTTATAAGAAAATAATATCGAATTGAAAACATTCTAAAAAATAAAAGGAAGTTATTTAAAAGAAAATCATATCTTTAATTCAAAATAATATTTAGAAAGAATATATACTCTTTAAAAGAAATAATCTGATTTCAACGAAATAAATATTTATAATTAAAACCAAGGATAACAAAATAGAACAATTTAAAGCAAGATTAATAATTCGAAAGTTCAATTAAATACTAGAAAAAGATTATAATAAAATGTTTGTGTCAATAATGAGATTAGATATATTCAGATTATTCCTAATTATTGTTGTAAAAGAAAATTTGGAATACTTATATTTCGATATCAAAAATACTTTTATTGAATTATATTTAAAGGAAAAAATCTATTTTGAATTATTTTAAAATATCAAAATCGAAAAGGGATATATATTATAAACTTTATAAAGTTTATATAATTTGAAGCAAACTGAAAGGGATTAAAATTTATTATTGAAGAAAGAATTTTTAAATATAAACTTTGTATAAAATTTGATAGATTTATATTTATATATATTTAAAAACTATGATATAATATTATTGATATATATCAACGATATCGTTATTGTATTATATATATTATTATAAATCATTTGATTCGATAAAAAGCTATCAATTTGTTTTAATATCAAGAATCTAAGGGAGATTAATAAAATCCTAGGTATTAGGATTATTTGTGATAGAAAAGTATATATATTAATTATAAACTAAAAAGAATATCTCGATATTATATTAATCAAATATGGTATTATATATGGATAATATCAAATCAAGAAATTATTAATAATGGATTATATTCATCTTCAGCCAATAATCGATAATAATGAACTAGTAGATATAAACGAATATCAATAACGAATAGAAAGTATGATTCATCTAATAGTATATATTCGATTAGATATAGTGTTTTCAGTTGGAAGATTTTCACAATTTATAATAAAACCAGTAAAACATTATATTATAGTTTTGAAGAATCTGATGTAATATCTATAATCAACAATCAAATAAAAGTTATAATTCGGATCAAAAGAAGTATAATCTGATATCTGTAAAGAATATAATATATCTGATAATACAATAAAGGTATATATAGATATAAATTAAATTAGTAACAAATATAACCGGAAAAGTGTTTTAGAAGGAATTGTAATATTCTATAAAGGTTTTATATTGTAGACTAATAAGAAACAAATATCTATAACTACCTCTAGTATAAAATCAAAATATATTACAATAATAATGTTCATCAAATAAAGAAGATAGATTACACAAATACTCAAAGACTTATTCAGATCAAATTATATTAAAAAGAATGAAGATATAGTTTAAATATTTGATAACAATTAGGGCGCTTTAGCTTTAATCAAGAATTTATATTTGTATAAACAATCCAAATATATAGATATCAGTTATCATTTTATTAAGAATTTGATAGAAAAGGAGAAAATCGCCATTAGTTATATCAATATATATGATATAATTGTTGATAGAATGATAAAGCTTTATATAAGGATTGCTTTCGAAAGATTCAAGAAAATATTAGGATTAATAGTTTAGGAGGATCGAATAGGATATCCTTAATAAGGGAGTATTGGAAATGAGGCCATCATAGGATTAGAATTGAGATTATGTAATCACAATAGTGTACAGACCATATTTGGGGATAACCTTAATTCTACTTCTATTAGAAATATAGATCCTTAGTTCAACTTATATAGTCAACAATACTACTACTTCCTGCACCAAAAGTTAACAATATTAAGTATTCCAATTATCAAATTGAAATCAGGTAAATTAGATATATCAATATCAATATATAATGAAAATAAAAATAGTAATATCCAAAAGACAAATTAAGAATCTTCTTTCAAGGATATTTCAGATATTGAATTTATCATTCCAAAAATTCCAATCCAAAAATCAACTTCTACAAACCCTGAATCTAGATCGAAAGCAAAATTTAAAATTATTTTAAATTTTATTGATAAATTTATTTCAATAAAATCAAAAAGCAAAATAAATCTACAATTATCTAAAACCAAATAAAAGAATATAATGAATTTTAAAAACGAACCCCCAAAATATCTAATACAAAAACGAAAAAAAGATATAAAACAAAATCCTGAAAAAGAATAGAAAAACAAGATTATAAAAGTATTGATTGTAATATCTATATAAATTAAAATTCAAGAAAGTATAGAATATATTATAATTACAATTTTAATTATTTACAAGATAGATTTTTATATCAAAAACAAAATTGTTTCAGATTTTATGATTTCATTGATAGATATAAATAATATAAAAAATATAATATATCCAATCGAAGAAATTCTGGGAATCAAAATACTAAGAATTTATAAAAAAGCAATATCAGATTGAAAATACTTTGAAAAATGGAAGGAAATTATTTAAGAAAAAATTATATCTTTGATTCAAAATAATATTTGAAAAGAATATATATTCCTTAAAAAAAGTAATTTGATTTTGACGAAATAAATATTTATAATTAAGATAAAGGATAACAAAAGAGAACGATTTAAAACAAGATTAATGGTTCGAAAATTTAATTAGGTATTAGGAAAAGATTATAATGAAATGTTTATATCAATAATAAAGCTAAATATATTTAGATTATTTTTAATTATTATTGTAAAAGAAAATTTGGAATATTTATATTTCGATATCAAAAATATCTTTATTGAATTATATTTGAAAAAAAAGATTTATCTTGAATTACTCCAAAATATTAAAATCGAAAAAGGATATATACTACAAGCCCTACAAAGTCTATATAGTTTGAAACAAATTGAAAGAAATTAAAATTTATTATTGAAGAAAGAACTTTTAATTATAAGCTTTGTATAAAATTTGATAAATCTATATTTATATATATTCAAAGATTATGATATAATATTATTGATATATATTAACAATATCATTATTATATCGTATACATTATTACAAATTATTTGATTCGATAAAAAGCTATTAACTTGTTTTAATATTAAAAATCTAAAGGAGATTAATAAGATCTTAGATATTAGGGTTATTTGTAATAGAAAAATATATATATTAATTATAGATTAAAAAGAATATTTTGATATTATATTAATCAAATACAATATTATATATAGATAATATCAAATCAAGAAATTATTAATAATGGATTATATCTATCTCCGATTAATGATTAATAATAATGAATTAATAGATATAAATAAATATTAATAACAAATAGAAAATATGATTTATTTAATAGTATATATTCGATCAGATATAATATTTTCGATTAAAAGATTTTTACAATTTATAATAAAACCAATAAAATATTATATTATAGTTTTAAAAAATCTGATATTGTGAAAGAGGTAGGTCGAGATACATGCGTCCCGATAGCACGCTGCGAGGGGAAATGGGAATTGGAATTGATCAGATTACATTGTAAAGGTTTCAAGTAGTAAAACTAATAGGTTTAGATAATGGTTTGGGTTGTGCACAAATGGGGTACAAAAAGATTAGTAGAAAACAATTGATTTTCTTCAAAAAGAGGGGAACAGAGCTTTCTTTTATATTTAATTACGAAGAATTATATAACTATATGATTATGAATTAATTATATGTTAGGCTTTGATACCCCAATTTTTTTATACCCTTCCTTTTTCTGGAATATGTATTCTATTTGGTTTTAAAATAATTATAAAAGGTAAAAACTAAAAAAATTAAAAAACAATTAGATTAAAAAAAGCCAATTAGAGTATCAACAAATTAGGGCGATAAACAATTTTTAAAATTGTTTTAAAAAAACAGTATATTTTAGATTTTCATTGGTCTAAATTTACTTCTATTGTTTTTCTATTAAATTCGATAAAAATTTCAAATTCCTGAGAAGTATTTTTATTGTTTTTTTTATCTTTAGTTTTTTTTAAATGTTTAATTGGATATCTTGTAATGGATTTTGTATTTGTAATCGGATTTTTTGATGATTTCTGAATACAACTTAAATGATGAGTAGGGATTTTTAGTATTATAGGTTTTTGTTTAGTATTGAAAAGATAATCCTTTCTTTTATTGTTAAATCTTGTAGAAGGCTTTTTTGCTAAAAGGCGATTTATTTATTCTTTATCTAATTTACAATTTGTATCAAGGATTGAAACGGTATTTTGTATTCTAGAAGGTTCAATTGGGGATAGATTGAATAGCATTGCAAATTGATTCTGAATTGGTTTTCGTTTTGCAACTTTTTTTCTTTTTCTAGTAAGCTTCTTTAATATAGATTGAGGTTTCTCAATAGGGAACTTTCTATCAACTAAATTTACAATTTCCCAATTATTAGTGTTTTCTTTATCAGGGAATTTATTATCTTCAAGGTCTTTATTACAAAGAGCTTTTTATCTTTATAAAGATGTATTATAATTTATAAATAATGATCGATCTCTTTATTGCTTTTCTTTATCTTGGAATACTTCAAATTAGATGGCCAGATCCGTTATTGCAAGATTACGTTATTGTTTATACCAAAGTTCGAATTCATTATCATTGGTTTCGAATAATCTATTTGCTATTTTTTTTATAATATTAAAATCCCAAAATAAATATCCTAAAAGGGTTATAAAAAGATGATCTTATAGGACAAAATTGATATTAAAAAAAAAGAATCGGGGAATATAAAAACCTTCTTCATTAAATTTGTTTAATTCAAAAGGGATAATTTAATTTTAGAAAGATCTCTGAAAGTTTTTATAAGAACTATTATTCTTTATATTCTTTTTATTCGAAATTATAGTTAGATAGGAGATCGATATCAAAATTGATTTATAGGATCTAGAAAAACTGGTATATTTCAAAATAATATTTAATCGAATTACAATTGTTCGGAATTCAAATCTAATTAGGATCCTCCAACGAAATTGATTCTTTTATTTGGTTTTCTAGAAAGCTTCCCTTTTTATTGTTTAATCAAAATTATATTATAATTGATAAATGAAAAAATACTTCTTTAGGAATTCCTGAATTAAATTATTATTACTATTCAGTTTATAAAGAATAAGAATTTGATACTCTTTATAAGAGCTTTTAATCGATTCCTTTGGTTTAAAAAGATCGATCACAATAATTATTCTTTTTGAAGCTTCTTTTTGTTTGCCCTTGAAAGTTAAATGAAAAAGGTTAGAAAAGGAATAACAAAGGTTAAATTTCTTATTACAATTAGGAAAACGTAATATAAATAAAGATATTAATATAAAACAGAATTTTTTATTCTTTCGAATATAGATAATAATATACTATAAAACAGGATTGTATTTTAAAAGAAATTGAATAATCGAAAAGTAGCAATTCGGAAACGGGTCTTCTTTAAAGATTCCGCAGAAATACTATTCATAAATAACGAAAATATCTTTGTAAACATTTCGCAAATCGAATTTATCTCTTTATTCAAAGATATATTGAAATGAAGGGATATACAAAATAAATTGATTCTCAAAGGATTTTTCGTTTGATAGTTCTAGTAGAAGAAAATTATCTTTGAAAATTTCATTAAAATCAGGGGAATAGAAGTTCTTTATTAAGCCGAATCGATTAGGGCTGAGGATTTGCTTTGATCATTTCAAAGCCAAAAATTGATACAAATGGAACCAAAAGTAAAATACCCCTGTCAACCTTATTTCGTTAATGTACTTTCAGTTCCTAATAATAGTAATCAATCTATTTTATAGTTTCTTAACCGAAATATACTTCGATTTTAAATCAAGGAGTTTTATCAGGGTATGCAAATGGTATATACATAGAATATCCACAATGATTTACTCTCCCAGCAATACAATAATTTTCTATCTTACTTGATCGACAATATATCCGTTATCTATTAAAAAGTACCATTTCTCTTCAAACTGGTAACCTAAATTGTAAGAGCAACTTTTCAGCTCCTATAAAGAATTTAAGATTATCTTAAAATTATTGGAGATTGAATTGTTATCATTTGAAACAAGCTCAGTATTATAATTAATTGTACGATGATGAGGTACGAATTTGTTTAGAATAGATAAATAAGAAAGGGTTTTTTTCGAGAGATCAAAATGATAACCTTTCTTTTCCTATTTATTGATATTCGCGATTATAGGTTTCGAAATTGGTATAATCGTTTGGGAGTGGAGAAATCAGTATATATAAGGAGTATCTGGTGTAACAACTATTTCCAATTGTTCTTTAGTATTAGATTCCTCTTTATTATTATCATTGTTGAAGGATACCGGGGTAATTTCTACAACAATCATTGCGCAGATAAATTTATCCCTTTATTAAACTTCGGAAAGGTTTTTGTCTTTATAATATTTTTTTAAAAATTCGAAATTATCGAGAGTAAATCTACAGGTTCTAAGGATAGGATTCTATATAAGGTTGTAAGGGAAAGATGTTCAATCTTTTTTATTCTTTGTATTAACTTTTGTAATGAATCTATATATAATACAGAAATCTGCAGGGCTATACTTTTTAGCTTCTTTACCTTTCTTTCATATAAAACATTCAACTATATATCTGTTCAGAAACTTTATAAGGATTTAAGGGCTAAAGTGAAAAGCATAATAAACTATATCCGTTTTTATTAAAACATTATTTAAATTTATATCTTCCAACTAGAAATAGACAAAAGCTTTTCCTTGAACAATTATCCAAATTCTTTCGAGATTTTTAAGATCTTTTTTGATTTTATTATAACATTATTCGACAAATTAAATTGTATCATTATTTTTAACAAAATAATTGGTTTTAGAGAAATCAATCATTTCATAAAACTTCTGATCTTCAATCCGATCTTTTATTTTACTCGCAAAATCTTTAATGAGGTTAGCAATACTCATAAAGTAATTGAATCACTACTCAAGAATATTATATTTTTCCTTAACTTCAAGAGTTTCAATGAATACAAATACTTCGATTTCACTGCTGAAGAAATGATTCTTGTATCGGATAAGAAAAGGGGTGTTATTATCAATAGAACAGGAGGCTATAGCCTGATTAGATCCTTTTCTAAACATTATATTAAAATTTAAATAAAAATTTATATAAATAATAAAATAAGTATATATAAAGAATTAATAATTTCAAATTAAATTATTAAAAAAAGCAGATTTAAAAAGAAAATATTGAACTATTCAAATATTATTCAGGAATTATTCATAAATTGTTTAAAAGCAAAATCAATAGTATAATAAGTTTTTTCAAAAAGGATTCAAATATCCTTCCCTTTTCAAGGATTATAAAACTTTCTTTATCGAACTTCTTAATTGATGATCAAAAGCTTATAACAATAACTCCTTTTTAGCTTATTGCATTTGCTTTTTTCCTTCTGATTTTATATTATCTTACAATTGGGCAAAAAATAATCCTTGATTATTTGTTATCTTTTGTTTAGAAAACTATAAATACTTAAAAACTCGATTCTTTTGATCTATTTATTCATATAAATCCTTAGAATTATTATCTATAAAAAGATCTAAACATAAAACATATTTCTTAAAATAGATATTTGTATAAATTCCATCAAATAGAATACCATCCATTTCTTCAAAAATGTATATAGAAAGACCCTTCAACTTCTTTATCACTTTATAAAATCCATACCACTTAAAAGTAAATTTTGTATTACAAGATATATCGATTTTTGATTAGAAATTGTAATATAAAACTATATCTCCAATTCGAATATTCTTATCCAATATTTTGTAATCGAGATCATATCGAAATTTATTATCTTCCCTGTAACACCGTTTGCAAAGGATTGTTTCTTTAATATCTTCATCTAGCATTTTTAATTATTGTACTCTAATGATTAGTAAATCTTTCCAGATTCATATACTTTCCCAATCAAAGATCCTTTAAATCGTATATGTAATTTCAAAAGGCAATACAGTTTTCTGTTTATAGATCAATTCAAACAGTATTTTATTTATTAATTTGTGAATTAAAATATAATCAACGAATAATACTATTTCTAATCATTCAAATTATCTACACCCTCCTTGTAATAAACGGGAAAATGCTTCCGCAATAAGATAATAACCTCTTTCTACCATTCTATTAGTTTATAAATAATAGGTTAATATCTTGATTTTATTAATTCCATACTTTTTGCAATAAACAAATATAACGTTTTTGTTTTCAAACCCTCTATCCACAATAATTTTTCTAAAAAAACCATAACGATAGATTATTTCATAAAGGAATTTGGCAATTATTTCTGAGATAGCATTCCATAAGGCTTTAATTTCCATTCAATTATTCAAATTTTCTTATAAAATAACAAAATATTTAAATCCATAATTATTAAGTATTTTTGTAATATCCATACCAATTTTATGCTAAATACCTAAAGTTTAAATAATAATCATTAATTCACTTATTTGTTTGAACAATCTGAATTAATAAACAGAGCAAAAAGTCACCCAATTTTTTATATCCTTATATATCCCATTCCATCAATAATAATTGTGCACTTTAGTATATAATAATTTTAAACCCTTATAACCCAATTCTTCATATATTCGAACCATAATTTTTGCCTTTTTGACTAAATCATTATCTACTATTATATAGATAGGAAGTAATCCATCTCCCCGGATTCTGAATAAACAACAATCTCTTACATAGAAATTGAAAGTTTCCTTTTTGAAAACTTGCCAATCCTTTGTTGACATATTTTTAGGTTTCCATAATGTAATAATATACTAAACGATCATTTGTATTCTTTCATTTCCACTTTCCAAAATTTGAAATAATCTTAAAATTTTAGAGCCATTTATACTTACCATTAGATCTATCCACAATAAATTCAGATCTACAATAATCAAATCATCAATATCTTCTTTATATTCCTTATCAATATCATCTAAAGCAATTCGCAATTATTGTAACAGGGTATTTATAACAATATTTTTGTTTCCAGGAATATATCTAACATCAAAATCGAAAAGCTTGATTTAAATAATCCATCTTATAACCAAAGTATTAAATAAATCTATAACTGCTTTATTTAATTAAACTACAAATACATTTATATTAATTTTTAAAAGGAAATGAATATTATAAAGATCTCTTTTATATTTTTATAGAACTTTGAATACTTCTCTATATTTTCTTTTAATGGCATTATAATTCCATTCAGTATAATTCTATATACCACTTTCATACCTAGTAACAGTACAAAACTTATTATCATACATTTAACCTAGAACAGCTCCCCATTCTACCAAGCTAACATCGATAGCGAATACAATGGTTCCGGTTTTAGATAAATAAGTTAATAAAAGAAGGATTAGGACTAAAGTTAATTTATCTTTCAACAAGGTTATTACAACATTATGATTAATGATCTAAATGAATTCTATATCTTTCTTCAATAATATATAAAAAGACTCCGTAATAATGACGAAATTCTCTACCCAAAATTGATAGAAAACATATATTTCAAAGAACATTTTAACTTCATGATCGTTCGAGCAAGGTGGTTATTCAAGTATCTTAATAATTTTGGTAATATCAGGACTTTTTCCTTTAGAATTGATATAATAACCTACAATTCGGATTCCATTATAATACCATT
This sequence comes from Stromatinia cepivora, assembly GCA_014898415.1. Classification (NCBI taxonomy): domain Eukaryota; kingdom Fungi; phylum Ascomycota; class Leotiomycetes; order Helotiales; family Sclerotiniaceae; genus Stromatinia; species Stromatinia cepivora. The sequence continues at coordinate 1,107,067 of RCTD01000012.1, read as the reverse complement.
TGGATTTGATACTGATAATATATCCTACATATTCAATATATTCCATTGTAATATCCAGATTTTTCAGATACTCGACAACAAATTTCTTTAATCCAAATTCAACTTCAACTTCATTATATCGAATTCTAGAATTTTTAACTTCAATATCATCCAAATAAAATATAACAATATCAAGTATAATATCCCACAATATCCTTAATATAATCCTTACAAATTGAACAATCAAATTAATAACCCCTTATAATAAAATAATGAACCTTATTAAACCAAAAAGGATTATAACAATAATAATATCTCTACTCTTCTTATTTAAAGATATTTGATTATATCTAGAGAAGAAATCAATCAAGGATATTAATAAACATTTAATTATTTGTTCAACAAATTCCTCTAAATTTGAAGATATATTTGTATCTCATAGAATTATAATATTTGCTTTTGTTATTACAATAATAATACAATATTTACTAATCTTGTTTTTTTTAATTAGATACCAAAGGTTTCGGTATAATCCTTCTTCTTCCTTTAATATATCTTGTTTAATACAATCTTTTATTATTTTAATAACTATTAATAAAAGGATTTTAAGGGGTATAAAATCAAAAACTTATCAGGCCTTATATAGTATTGTCTTGATAATTTATGGCAGAATAATTGAAGATTTGATATTACTGGTTTCTATCCAATCAAAAGTTAACATTGTTTTTTGATTCTATAATAATATAAAGAAAAGTTCCTTTTCACACTCCCAAAATATATCTTCAATATCTAACAATATTAAACATTTTTATATCAATCGAAAACCTTCAGATCTAATATTGAAACATAATATCAAATACTTCGAAAAGGGATCTGATAATTGACATTTAGGATGTTTTGTATATTCCAATTTTAATCAATTAAGATCATCTTCTGGGATTTCTTCATCAATATATTTTGTTTCGTTTAAAGGTTTTATTTTGTTCTTCTTTTTCTTATATATACTATTGACCGGAACAAGAATTTCGGATTTGATATTGATTAGTTTCTCCCAAACATCATTTTCTGCCCTAAATTCTTCTAAATCGAAGTGAATATTATTAACAATAAAGTATTCCTGAAATCCTTTTAATTCCGAATCTTTAATATTATTAAATATATCTTCAATATCAAAATCAAAATCAATTCAAACGATATCTATGTTAAATTTTACAGAATTTAAGATCGTCTTAAAATTTAGAATATCAATTAGGAATTCTGGGAAATAGTTTTTAACAAATTCTTCAAATTTCTTTTCACTTTTGATAGCATTTAGGATTTTTGGGAAATCATTAATATAATCCTTAGGATTTGTATTGTTTATTCTTTTCCCGGTTTTTTAAGATCAGTTTTTATAACATTTGTTTTGCATTTTGATCCAATCATTCAATAATTAATCTTATTAACATCATTATTATTAATAATCTATACAATCTGTTTATCTTTTTTGTATTCAAAATTGATCTTTCTTATAAACAGATATAACATCCCTAATAGCAATAAATCTTTAGTATTATTCAAAACGAAAATATCGATGATGTTCTTAATTTTTCCAAAATTGATTTCTATATCTTCAATCAATCCATACAAAATAATGGTACTTCTATCAAGAATAATTATTATCGTTTTATATTCGTATATTGTAAATTCCAATTCTTTTGCAACTTTCAAGTTCATTATATTGATTATCGATCCCGAATCGATAATACTACTAATTTTGATATTCTTACCCACAAAGATTACAATGATAATAGATATATTGTATATTTCTTTTGATTAATAACTAAAGAAAGTATTTAAATGATTAATAATTACTAAAACTATTGCAACTTTTTCGATAGGAATTTCTGAATTTCTGAAAAGCTCTCTTCGTTCTTCGATATCTGCGATTAATACTTTCTTGAAAATTTGTTTAAAAAGATTTAGTATATATATAAAGACAATCCCAATTGTTATTGGGATTTCGATTTTGCAAATCCGTTTCAAGATTTCTATTAGGGATTCTGTGGTATAAACAATGATTAATGTTTGCTTCTTTATTTTTGAAAATCTAATACAAAAGTTGAATATTTTATCCTCTTACATTATATCATTCTCATCGGGTTCAGAAAGGCCCTCCCCTTCCTGAGATTCTTCTACTTCGTCTTTTTCGTTTTCGTTAATATTCATAATTTCATTTTTATTGGAGAATTCTTTCTTTAGCCTTTCCCTTTCAATTTGATCCATTGTTTTGAGCAATATTTTTCAAAAAGTATTTAACGATTTTTAAGGCTTATCAATTTTACTCTATCCTATCGATTTGGATTTTTTAGATAATCGACTTTGTAGCCTTAAAACTTCTTTAAATTGGATAGTTATATTGATATTGATAATTTCCTCTCCTCGATAGTTGATATTATTTACAAATATATCCTTTACGATTTCAATATTAGAGACTCCAAAATTCGGCAAATCATCTTCAATATTGAATTTCTTCAATCATTTCTCTTATTAGTCAAGCTTATAAGTTTTTGTGTGTATTTCAATCTGATGATTCTTTAAAGAATCCTTTTACTTGAAGATTGGGGAAGGATTGGAATATCCTTTAAGATTAAATATAAAGACTCTATATTCGTTATAATAATATAATCTAATATTAATATCATCGATCTTTTTAGAGCAATTTTGTTTCATAATATAATCATTATTATAAAGAAATCTTCCAAAGTAATAGTAATAGAGATAATCTTTCTTATAAGTTCTATTTATATTAAGAAGAATTCCCTTCTATTCATCCTGAATGGGATAGTTATCGTATCTTGTATTACTTTTTCGATAAATAGTTTAACATTGTAATAGCAAGAAGAATAACTTCGAGTCCTTTGTACCTTTGACTTTCGTCCTTAAATGATTTATACTGAATTTATCTAAAAGGTTAATGATTTTATCTATAGCGTCCTTTATCTTTTATCCTTGAGAATAAGGTTTTATACTGGCATCGAAGATAAATAGGGTTTTTATATATTCATATACAACCTGGGAAACAATAACCTAATGAAACTTAGATCTTTCATAAATTCGGATGATAGAATCTTCAAAAAAGCACTATTTGTAAGTTTCGTTTATCATTCTCTTGAAATTCATAGAAACAAGATTATCGAAATCAACTTTAAACTATCTAACAATCTTCTTTCCCATTTGAATATACAAGTTATACAGGAACATCCTTCCAACTTCGAATTTGATAATTATATAATTATCAATGAATTAAATAACCGAAAATACAAATTTAACAATATAATCCTTCATTATTATTGGGTTTACATTATAATCCCCTTCATTCTTATTACATTAATTATCAACAAATTGATCAAGAAAATCTCGAATATTTATTATTTACTAAATATCATAATTGCAAAAACATTGAAGTAATATTGATTTCAATCCTCCTTTCTAATTGTATCTAATAAAGTTATATTCTGGTATAAATTTGATTTGAATAACAATGGTATAATTGTAGTATCAAAGAAATCGAATTCGTATTTCCTTATCGGATATACCGTAATCAACTTATAAGGCATCCCAAATTGTAAAGAAATCAAATATATCGATTCTGTTGAAAATGGGGATAGCAATATTTCTAATATATAGTATAATAGAGAATATATATATATAATCTTTAGTGCAAATAGTAAATGGAATTTTTGATAGGTTTTGTTGTTATTAGTTTAATTCTTTTTCTTTTTTAGTTTTTTTTATTTTTTCTTCTTTTTTAATAGGATTTCCATTATTATTAATAAAGAATTCTTCGATGGATTTAAGAGGATCGATAATTGAAGTAATAATACTATTCTTTAATCTTTAAAGAGTATTTTATAGAAGATTCAATTTTGTAGATAGATCAAAGTTATTCATTATATTATTATAACTTGATTGAAAAATATTCGATTCATTAAAATCTAATTCAATGTTTGGTTTTCGATAACTTTCAGTATTCATAATTTTTCTTTGATAAATCTCCAAAAGAAAGAGAAAAGTATATATAATTCTTCCCAGAGTTTTTCTTTTTCCAAAGAAATATATAAATCTCAAACCCTTCAGCTAAAAGTTTTTTAAAATATATCTTAAATTTTTGGTTATTAATATTAAAAATGGTAATTTAATATATTATATTTAATCCTTTCTATTGCTTTAATATATATTTAGATATTCAAATAACTCTAAAGGTATATAAGACATTCAAAATCCTTCAATATAATTAATCGTATTCAATCAAGGTTGTCCTCGGGATTAGAGTTTTCTTACTCGCAAAGATAAATAACTCATTTACAAATGAAGACTCCACTATATTTGGAATTTTAATATACTTTTAGCATTATTAGCTGCATTCCTGAATAAAATCTTCGTCGATATATTCCTTTCAATATGGAAAATAGAATAATAATTTTGCTGAAAAATAACTTGTTTTCGATATAATAGATGAACACAAGTAAGGAAGCTTCGATAATCAAAACTTTCTTACTTAAAACTTAACAATCCCATATTTTTGAAAAGGTTATCCTTTCAGGGTCAATCCCATTCCTTTTATTTACAAACTACTAATTTTACTTTCTTTTCAATTATAATTTCCTTGCAGATATATTTGTATAATATAAACCATATAATTCGAATCTTTATGTAAATTATTATTATGAAAGAAATAGATCGAGATATATACATCCCAATAGCACACTACAAAGGAAAATAGGAATTGGAACTGATCAGATTATATTGTAAAGACTTCAAGTAGTAAAACTAGTAGATTTAGACAATAGTTTGGATTATACACAAATGGGATATAAAAAGATTAATAAAAAACAATTGATTTCCTTCAAGAAAAGGGGAGCAGAGCCCTCTCTTATATCTAATTACGAAGAGTCATGTGACCATATGACTACGAACTAGCTACGTGTTAGGCCTTGATACCCCAACTCTCTCACAATATAATATTTATAATTAACAATCAAATAAAAGTTATAATTCGGATCAAAAGAAGTATAATCTGATATTTATAAAGAATATAATATATTTGATAATACAATAAAGATATATACAAATATAGATTGGATTAATAACAAATATAATCGAAAAAGTATTTCAAAAGGAGTTATGATATTCTATAAAAGCCCTATATTATAAATTAACAAGAAACAAATATTTATAATTATCTTTAATACAAAATCAGAATATATTACAATAGCAATATTTATCAAATAAAAAAGATAGATTGTATAAATACTTAAAGATCTATTCAAATCAAATTATATTGAAAAGAATGGAGATATTATTTAGATACTTAATAATAATTAAAATGTTTTAGTTTTAATCAAGAATCTATATTTATATAAATAATTTAAATATATAGATATCAATTATTATTTTATTAAGGATTTGATAAAAAAGGAGAAAATCGTTATTAATTATATCAATATATATAATATAATTGTTGATGGAATGATGAAATCTTATATAAAGATTGTTTTCGAAAAGTTTAAGAAAATGTTAGGATTAATAATCTAAGAAGATCGAATAGGATATTCTCAATAAAAGAGTATTGGAAATAAAATTATTATAGAATTAGAATTGAAATTATATAATTATAATGGTATACAGATTATATTTGGGAATAATCTCAATTCTATTTTTATTAGAATAACAGATTCTTAGTTCAATTTATATAGTCAACAATACTACTACTTCCTGCACCAAAAGTTAATATAATATAGATATATATAAATTATAAAAATTTGATTTATTTCATTATAACAAAATAATTAAATAAATAATAAATTAAATAATTGGAAATTATAATTAATTACAATTTTAAGATTTTATATATTAAAGGATCAGAAAACACTAAAACTAATATTTTCAATCGAAAACCGGAATATCAAGAAAACAAGTTATATAAATTATATATTATATTCAAATAGGAAGATGAATTATTAATTTATAATACATTATAATTTGCAATTATTTATATATTGAAAAACAATCATTTAAAGAATTAAATTCAATTATATTATAGTAATGATACTATAACAATATATATATTTAAGGTAACAAAGCTAAAATTCACAATAAAAAATAATATAATATACTTTTATAAAAAAGTATATATTCTTAATCGAATAATTAAGGAATTTGTAATGGAATAATATAGATTGCTTCTATACAGATATCAAGGAATTATAAGAATATTTATAAGAATATAGAAAATCAATTATTTTTTATAAATAAAAATGATAATGAAAGGAATTGTTAGAAATTATGATATTTATATATAGAATAAATCCTTTAGATATATTCTATATAAATAGCTCCAGATCTCAAATATACTTTCTCAATTATAGAAGTTTATAATTAAATTACCACTTTCGAAAGACTCTATTATAGGAATTGAATATAATATAATATTCAATATAATAAATAGATTAATAAAATTTGTATATATAATATTATTCAAAGAAATATAGATTATTAAACAGCTAATATATATATTCTTTAGGATTATAATAAATATTCACAAAATATCAGATAAGATAATCTCGAATAAAAACAAATTCTTTACCTCGAAATTCTAGATTACTTTATTAATATTAATAGATATTAAAAGAAAGCTATTGATAATCTTCTATTTACAAATAGATAAATAAATCAAAAGAATCAATCAAACAATAAAAGTATATCTTAAATACTATATAAATTATCAATAGAACAATTAGATAGAATTATTATTTATAATATAATTCATATATAATATATCAGAAACAGAAATCACAAAGATTATATTAATATATATTAACTTTGGATTTAATCCTAAAATATATTAAATATCGATATTACAAAAAGTTAATACTGAATCAATAATAATATAAATCGAACAATTAAAGAATTTACAAAAACAATTTACTTTTAATTTAAGATTTATATTATCCAGAATAATAGTTTATTATAATACAAAATATAATATAAAATCTATATTTAAAAAAAGGGATAAAGTTTATTTATTACAATAAAATATAGAAATCAAAAAACCAAGTAATAAACTCAATTACAAGAAATTAAGATTATTCAAAATTGATAAGATAATAGGAATCATTAATTATCAATTAAACCTATTAGATACAATAAATATTCATCTAATATTCCATATATCCTTATTCGAATTAATATCATCAGAAACGCTGAATATGCTATTAACAGAAATCGAATTAATCAATTCGAACACTATATATAATATCGAAATAATACTAAATTATAAATATATTAAAGATATAATCAAATATTTAATCAAATAATTAGATTATTTATATACCGAAAATTCATAGGAATTAAAAACAAATCTTAATTACTCTGAAAAGTTAAAGGTATTCTATTAACAATATCCGAATCTGCCTAAAAAAAAGGAGAATTCATTGAAATAAGAATCGAAAGATCCAAAAAAGAAGAATCGAAAGCAAAAGATGTCACGGAAAGCCCTGTGATCCCCTGTATCTTATGAAGGATCAAAGCGTATACTTTCCAATTGGAATAAAGAATCTACTAGCCCTTATCAATCTACGAATTGATAAGATGATCCTGATATACTAATAAACAAAGATCTAATCTAATTAAGATGTATATTGGCTAAATAATTATTTATTTGTTCTATATATACAGCTCTTGATTTATATAATCAAGGGTAAATCATTCAATTTTTTTATTCTATTAATCATATGTATCATCTATTCTCTGATCTCTGAAAGTACTTTATAATTATACTATCCCATGATAATTATAAACCTAATAATCTTTAAATCTATATAACTTTTTATCTAATAATTATTAAATACTTAAAGAATCATTTTTAAAATATTATTTCTATTTTATTTATAATTTAATATTTATATTAATTCAATTATTTTTATTTAATATAATAAAAGATCAAAATGATCTTCTTTTTATAATTTATATTTAATAATCAGAATAATATTTATATTTGAAAAATAAATATCAAATTCAAGGAATCTAGGATTCAATCAATCTAGAGAACAATCCGTTTGTTTTTATATCAACAATATCCATTCCAAATTCCGATTTGATGAGTAAATCTATCTGTATTCAAATCGATTAGCTTTTAATCAAATCATCTATTTTATTTTCTATTATCGATTTCTAAATCAAATATAATCAAAAGAAACAAATTCAATATCAAAAAGAATTCTTGGAATATTTTATAATAATTCAATTTAGAAAAGATATTAGTGAAGATATAAAAATGAAAGATTTTGATAATAATATATCGGGATTTATTTCTAATAAATTTATTACTTTATTCTCAATTATCTTTCAAGAAATCTTTTTCGAGCTTACCTTTTTCCAATTGAAATATCGATACCAACAACAAGAATATATACAGAATTATAAAGTTTTCTGGAATGTTTACAAATAAATCGAATCATTAATTGATCAAATATATCTTATAAAGTTATTCATTTTCAATCAAAGTATTACAATTCTTCTATTCAAGATAATCATCAATATATTCAAAAAGAAGCTTATATTTATAATAATTACTATTAAGTTTGCAATATTACAAGAATATCGATCTGTTTTAATACAAACCTTATTTAGTAGAATCAATTCTGTCAAATGGTATAAGGATTGGATTATAATCTACATTAAAGTTTTCGTATATAAGATTACTAAAATACAGGATAAAATCGTTATCAACATTTTTCTACAAACTATTGATACTAGGATGCATTCAATTTGGATAAATATTATGATTATATAAATCGAAATAAATAATTAGTTTGAATTATCCAATCTTTTATTTAAACAATTCGGAAATGTTTTTGAAGGATTAGTTTTTTAGGATTCTATTTCTTTAAAAGCTAAAGGAGGAATATATTCTATACTTATTTTTTCTTAAAATGATAAAAAAATCTAAAAAGAATAAAAAGAGTATTAATTCTAAAAATAATCAAAGGATTAAGAAGATTTAGGAATATTTTTGTAAAATTAAATCTAAATTAAATAATGGAATTGGTTATAATTATACTATTTATAATTACAAAGTTATAAAATTAAGATTTATCGAAAGGATCAATCTATTGTTCAAAAGAGTATTCAGTAAAAATAAACTACAAGTAATTAAGGATCGAGCAAAATCATATTCATGGAAGCAATTTTATTTTCATTAGATCAAAAGGAAATAAATGAAAAATTCTATTAATCCTTTAGGATCTTCAATTAATACTATTATCTTGGATATTCAATACAATCAATCAAAGATATATTTTACAATAATAAAAGTATATTATCTGTTTAATAATATTTTACTCGATAATTGTAATGCTATATATATTGTAAATGATATATTTCTATTAAATGATTATCGATATCGATTATTCGATTTTAATGATCTTATAGAAACAGGCACTTTCAGTTTTTAAGTCCTAAAATATAGGGTTCGTATTATCAAAGGGATTATTAAGAGAGAAGGTTATTCTAATAGTGATTTGATTTTGAATAATATAATATTCATTTTTGGCTTTTATATTAATATCGTTTCGAAAACTCGATTAGAGAAAGCTGGCTTATAATTCTCAAAATATAATTATACTTTTTGTAAAGGAGATTATACAAATAGTATAATAATTGCTTAATATATTTATATTGAAAATCTTATATTCTTAGAATATAAATCATTTTTTATTTATTCAAATATTTTTTATTTATTTTTATAAACAATTTTTTTATAATATATTTAACAATAAATAGAAAAATAAACAAAGTATTCTATTATTTTCGTAAACCATTTTTTTTAAGAAAAGATATAAATGAAATATAGTATAAATATTTCAGGCATTTAGAGAAAAAAACTCTTGAATATTTAATATTTGTAATATAAAATATCAAAATAAAAGATATCATTCATTTCAATTATACCGATTATATTTGTATTTATATAAAGCAAATCATTTCTTATATTTCAAGTAATCGCTAGTTATCTTGATCTTTTTATAAAATCCAATAGAATCTTTTTGATTTCGATAAAGGGTATAATAATATATTATAACTTTTATTGATCAAAGAAATATATTGTGATAAGATCTTTTTATATTCAATCTATTGCAAAATATATGATGAAGTATTTGTAATCATTCAAAGCTTTATAACTTGAATTTATTATAAGTATAGTTTAATAATTATAATGATCAAGTAGAATAATAATATATTTATTATTGAAGTTATAAAAGTAATATTATTTGAGAAATGGATCAAATAAGAAGGTATTGAATTCGAATTATTTTTGTTTTATATATATAAATCTAATAAAGGATTAGAATATATAGAATAAGAAATAATTACAAAATAGATAAAAATACGGATTATAATAGGTTTATTGGACAAATTGTGAATAGAAATGATATAAACTACTATTTATTTATATAATATAAATCCTTTTAAAATTAAATCCTTTAAATTATTCAATAAGATATTCAATATATAATTCTGTAACTATCTTTGTAAAAATAATTCTTTATTTATAAAAAAAATATTTAACGATCTTTATTTCAATTGAAACAGAATCTATTAATATGGATATCAAATTTACTTTTTGAATAAGAATAGAGAAACTAGAATTAATAGGAAATAATACAAAATCAATCCTTGAATATATATTAGGTATTTAGTAGACTATATCCCAGTCATACTAATCTATTATATATGAATATCCAAGTTCGATAGAATTATTATTATTCGAAATATAATATTCAATAAGGAATTTATTTATTATATAAACTTTATCAATCGAATAATCGATATTTATATTACAAAAGAGTTTAAACAATTTGTTAAAATTTTTGATTTACAAGATTATATTGAAATGAATAGAACGATTATTCAAAATAAGGATAATCATAAAGATTTTATTCATTTACTTATTTTTATAAATTAAAAAGTCTTTGATTTATTTATTAAGTATATTTTAGATCTATTGTTTACAAACAAATTGGTTTTGGGAATAGATATAGATTTAAAGGATGATAATGGGAATAAAGAAATCGATTTAGGATTATTCAATCTATTTAATTCTTTAAATAATAAGGATAAGGTATATAATAAAGATATACAAATATCGATCGATTTTTTTATTGAAGAAATTGAAGAAGTCGATTTTTTTATTAAAAAATAATTATATTTTGTAAGTAAAGATATTGATATTGTTTAAGGAAATATTTGTAATAATAATATAGATCCCGATTTTATTGAATATATTGATATAGAGAATATGAAGTATAAGTTTATTAATTGTATTATTGATATTCTTTATAATATATATAAAAGTGATTTAGAAATTATTTCAATTGATCAATTTCAATATTCCAAAAGGAAGTATATATATTGGAATAATTAATCAAAGTATTTTGTAAAGGAAATTTAATTATTACAAAGATTGCTGTACTTTATATATTCATTTAATCGATTTATAAAGGATTTATAGATTTATAGTCCCGTCAATGGATTATTCATGGATTATCCATCAGAACCATTATCCGCCCCGCAGGTAACCGTTGCGCAGCCCAATCATTCATCAAAAGAGATCGAGTTTGACGAAAATGCTGCGGAATCCCATCTTAGCCCAATCGATGAAGCTGCGAGCAACATTTTAGTACCCCGTTTTGCGATTTGTGAGCATGAAACATGCGGAAAGACGTTCAATGTGTCAAACAATAGTGGTAGACTCTGCAGGTGGCATCCAGAATGCATATATATACATACGGTATCCTTTCCACTGAATGAGTATACAATACTGATCTAAATGTATATAGCTTTCATAATATTTAGGGCTATTTCGGTAATCACAATCTGTCGAATAATCCCCTCTTTTCTTTCGAATAATCTTTTTTTTATTAAATATATTCGATAAGAAAAGAACGGATTTTGTATAATATTTTATAATTCAATGGATTATTTTATAAGGTTTGGAAATATACTAAATTATTTGTTTTTTAATTTATTAAATAATGAAATTTGTATAGGAAAAATAGAATATAGATTAAAAACGATAGATATTAAAAATGTGTTTTTTTTTTGTTTTTTTTATCAAAATCTGTTTTTTTTATAGATTATTATAAACTTTAAACTTTAAAATATTAATGAATATACAGTACCCCTCCACTTATATTAGCCGATACTCAATTTTACACCAAAAACAACCAAAATACATAGTTTTCACTTAAATATTTTGATATAATAAAAACTCCAATGATTAAACCCTATTATAATATTAATCATTTTTATATAAAGATTATATATAATAAATTCCAAAAGTTTGAAAAATTTATCCATCGAATTATAATGATTTAAAATTGGAACTTTTATTTTTCTTAACTTTCCCCGCAAAAATTATCTTAAATTTATTTCACTAATTTTCTATATTGATTATATAACCTACAAAAATCGTTAAAATAAATTTCAAAATTTTAATTATTATTTTAGATCTAAATACTCGAGATTGAAAATTTCAAAGATTTTTATTTTATTTTTATAAATATTATTATTTGTTAAAGTAAGTGAGTTTTGATGTAAAAAGGTCTTTCGGCTAATATAAGTGATCCATCCAGTACCGTATTTTGAAGTTTTAATAGATAAGCTTTAAAATTATAGGGATTTGATTTATTGTAAAATAAGACTTAAAAATAAAGTTCAAAAAATGAATAGGTTTAATTTGAAGCTATTTCTATTTTCGTTTAAATCTGATTATTCAGTTTGTAATAACAAGGTTTTAGAAAATTAAAATTTCATTTTCTGATTTATGTATTATTTATATACTCCATTTCTTTTTCAAATTCGATGGATTTCATAACAGCTTACATTATTGAAGGGTATATAGAGCGGATTAAAATCTGTTGATATTTTGAAGGATTCCTGAAAAAGCGGAATCCGCTGTACAAAAAGAGAGCAAAATATTCGATAGAAAACGATAGATTGTGATTACCGAAACAGCCCTTAAATTTACATCTTGCTGAAAACAATACAACACCGATGAATGGACATTTGATTATTGGTTTTACAGTAAATAACACATGTATCGTGGAAGTTTCATGTAGTCATGCTCTCTAAGGGAGCTAGAAATACTTCCCCTCCACACTTTTCATGATTTTTCGTAAAAATGAAGATCATAATAATTCTATTGGAAGCATAAATGGATCCAAAATGAATTTTATATTCTTCAATTAATGATTTTCAAAATTAATATATTTATAAAGAATGTTATACTCTTTAATTCTTTAAAATGGAATTAATGATTTTAATTTTAAATTAAAATCACTAGTTTTAATCTAAAATTATTAGTTTTAAACCAAATCTATATATATTTGAAAATGAATGTATTCTTTATAAATATAATTTTTGTAGTATAATAATAAAGTGAATGATTTGAATAAAAAAAAATTCAAAAAATAAATAAGGTTAATAATAAATGAATGATTAGTCATCGATTGTATAAATTGTGATTATAATTCGAAATAACAATAGTTTTATTTTTGTTGAATTCGAAATATATGTTTTTTTTGTGTATACTGTTTTTCAAATATTAAGAGTCTGGTTTTTTGACTTTTGTTTAACAAATATATATATATATATATGATATATAAATTTGGGATTCTTTTAGGAAAGATTTGGAAATCCGTATAGGAAGTATTTTAAGGTCCCTTAAGGGCTGTAAGGCGGATCCCGATAATCCGGGCTGCAGAAAGACACAACACAGATCGGGGTATGTTCAAGATCTAGCTAGAAACCATCGCTATTAGTCCTCTTTTCGCGTGCAGATAATTATCGATCTTAATGAGTACAATAACTTTTTTTTCAGAAAGGATCTAGAGGAGAAATTGTTGATAAAACAGAGGATGGTACGATACACCCGAGAGGTACTATGCTTGAGAATATCTTCGCAGATGGAGATTGTGCACGCGAATTAGCTAAGCAAACAGCTCTATGGGTGTGTTTCAAGGTCTGAGCCATGATGAGCTAAATCTATGAAGAACTATATCTATGGACGATTTCTCCTGCTTTTGATCTTATGTAAATAGTCTTTCTGTTACTGCTTGTGAATATCATCACTTTCACCACTTTTGGTGAATTGTTCAAACCTTTGACTATGGTCAATTGGTTTAATCCACTCTCGAATCACCGTATATTATTTCATCCTTTCATACTTTCATCCCACCGAGCCGGACTCCGAAAACTTTCTCATCTTTGATTCCGTCACTCACCTTGTCAATAAAGAACAACTAATCACCTAGGCCCCATCACTCACCCCACTTTCATCCCACTATCTCCCATCCCACATGACCCCGACCTTGCACCGCCTCATCGCCCGAACTCCGACTTCCTCACTCAAAGTAATCTGCCTGAAAGCCGCATCTACGTAACTTCATCTCATCTAAACCAATCTTGTCATCAACAAAGAACCAATCTCCTTCCCCTGGTTCCTCATCACGTTCCAATAACCTCGACCGTATACCTCGCCTGATTGCCTCGTCTGACGTTTAGCTTCTTAAGCTTGCAAAGAACACAAAGAACTAGTAGGGACTTGCTGCTTTTACATGCGCTAAAAGTGTCATCAGGAACGTTCGGGAATAAGAGAACAAAGAAGATTTAGGCATTTGCTGCTTTAATGAGGAGGTTGGTGGTGCCAGCTCGTAAGCAGTCCAATTAGAGAGCTGGTGACGAAATAACAGATGCGGTGGTGCAAGAGCTTGAGGGGTTGATTGCGGAATTAGGTGATTGGAGTTGAGGAGGCCGAGGAGATGATTACTGAGTGAGAAAGGAATGAATGCCAAGGCTGATTTGATAAAGAAAGAAGGAGACAAAGGAAATGGGCAAGAAGAGCACATTATGAGTACTATTCGGCGTCCCGGAAGGAATTCCGACTCCGCCTAAAGAAGAGATTAAATTTGGAACAATAAAAGGGTAAATCTCGTGAATTGGGACAAGAAAGATGAAAGCGGGCGGAAGCCAGTTTTGAAGCGTACAATAGACATTGTGAGTTATATGCGGATGAAAAACGGGGTATATTTAGTGAACGACTAGAATGTAAACCTAGGGTGATGATAAGTAAGGATGGACTTTGACAGGAAGATAAATTTAGAGTTGGCAACTAATTCGAGGCTTCGTGAGTATGGAACCAACAACGAATATTGCAGTGGATTAGATAGTAGAACGGAACGAGAGGGATCTTTTCCGTGAATAAACAATAAATAACAATGGTTGGTAACGGAAAATTGAAAATAGAAGACGGAATCTATATTTAATCGACTCCGCATGTGTGGAATAAAAATAAAACAACGGTATGTCATGGAAAAGCGGAAGATGAAGATACAAAGACCGAATATAAGTTTGGTTACTTTCCGCAACGTGTGGAAAACGTGCGAAACAATAGAAGATATAATTGGAATTAGAATTGAATGAAGGTCGAAATCAAAGGGAGATCCCACAACCAAAATCGAAAATAGAGAAATTACTTCCAGGAGAGATGAGTGGGAGATGGGAAGCAAGTAGACTAAATAGGTACCTGGGATGATGGCCCAGTGCTAGTAATGCTGTCATGAGAGAAGTTTTCACGATACACCTGTGCCACTGCCGGTATCTGAGCAGGCAATAAGGAAAGATTGGGATTTTACAAAATGTCATTAGATCCTTCAGTCGAATAGGCATCTTTCCGCCTACACTCCACTAATTTCCATCGTATTCAAGAACGCAATTACAAAGCTCAAATGTTGCACATCTCAAAAGGCTGGGACCTCTTCGAATTCTTTGGCTATCATACTAAAGTCTACTGATATACGGCTACTGTAATCTAATCTGACAACGTAAAAGATAAGATCTATAAATACGAAGTGATATAAAAGTAGCAATGGTCGCATCATCGGCCGGTCTGGACGATGGTCGCAAAGTTAGACTAATTGCTCAGACATCTGAGCCAAACTTTGCAATTCTGATGACCCTGTAAGTTTCGGGATTGCAGACGTGTATGTGTCATGTTCGCCTCGAAAGTTTAGGAAAAGAGAGAGTGTGTGCACGAGTTAAACGAGTTTGGAGAATAGGAGTGGTGGTTCTGTTGGGGTTTGGTTCGGCTTCCGGGGAGTTTCTCCTAGTGACCATATCCTTCCATGACTCTGCCTCAAGACCAATTAGCTTAATACGAAAAGCCTAACCACCTCCTGGAGACTCAATGTTGCGATCTTAGTATCCCCAATTTTCAACCACTACTAACTAATTTGCCATCGGAATCATGAATCATCGTATAAGCCCATAATAAAAACACGCGGGATCCAAAAATGTAAGATCTTACATTTAAAAATGGCAAAGGTCGCATCGGAGGTCTGGGCTATAATCCCACCTTCGGTCTCCGAGCGGGCCGTGTGATCACAAAGTCAAAAACTACGGGCTCATAATTGGCCGAAGAGGAGCGGCGCTTATTACATTGCGGTCATCTAAAATTAATCACAAATTTTGTGGTTCCCAAGCACGATAACATATGTAGCGCTACTGGAAGAATTTTTGTTCCCTGGTAGTAATTCATAAAATTAGATGCTCTGGGTCTCTTGTGATGTGGAATTTGGTACCTGTTTGACTGGTGGGAGTAGCCGACACAGCCACAAAAGAAGGTTATTTTAACGGCCTTCGTGGTAATTGAAATGTAAATATATTAATTTTATTGATTAATACACTATTGTACGAATAAAAGGTATGAGAGTCGGTCGGTGGACTTTTGAAATATGCAACAATCACTCGATTTAGCTTTACTAGCTCAAAAAAGAAAGAAGCTGCTGTATATCGTAGTAAGATGGTCGCTATAAGTCAGGCGAAATATGTAGTTTGAAATAGAAAGGTACTGTGGTGAGAAAAGTTCGGTTCTGACATGCCAATGAAGGTCAGTGGTCTTTGAGACGTGCAACGTTGTATTGCCTATAATCACTTGGATTATTCGGGGTCGAGGAAGCAACGAGGTAGAGAAATTGCCCTGATATAGACACCACAGTACAATCTTGCGCATCCCTTCAACGTTTCTGAGTAAGTATATCGATGGGATCTTAGTCGAGTGTAATGGCAGGATACATTTCATGTGCTCCAATGAAATATAGAAAGATGAATTGTGCACATTCTGACCAGCCCGTCCCTGACCCATACTCCACCGACAAACCCAGGATGAGCTACATCCAAAGAGTTGCCGGCCCTATTCACATCGGTCTCCGCTACTCTACGGGCTTGTATTAACGTTCATAGGTATCATCTCCGAATGTTGCACATCTCAAAAGGCCGCTGAGCTTCTCAAATGTCCACAGTTCCTTTCTTAAACCTGGAATCATTAATTAGCTCAATCATAGTGACCGGTTGACAGCCTCATTGAGGCCCCGATTGAATTTTCTCGCCTGCATATGTCGGTCATCAAACGGCCTGTCAAAACGATAAAATCCACTGGCTGTCACTTCACCGGAATGTCTCGAGCTGATCAAATGAGTGGTGCTCATGTCGTGCAAACATTTTCTTACTGCAACAATTTCCAATAACCGACGCTCCAAAGTACGAGAAATATGATTTCCAGTAACATTCGGATCCCAGCAGCAAAATGATAAAAATATTTTTATTTGCTGAGAGATCGTTAATAAATGTCTGAAGCTGGTCGCGATTGGGTGGCACGGGAAGTATTGCCTGGCATTGGAAAAATCTGTGGGAAGCGCAGATGGAATCGCTATTGGTGAATTGGAATTGGTATGAAGGCCAGGCCATTTGAGATGTGCAACAGTAAATCCTTTGTTGCAATTACAAGGGAACACGGTTTTTCATCTTTCGGTCTTTCAACATTTTGAAATCTCCATTCTTTGGCTCCAAACCACATCAATTGCTTTGTGTCCTAACTATCAAAGACCTCAAAGAAATGCACAGCACTGGACCATGAGCTATGTGATTGGAAAGGCAACGAATTGTAAGAGCGGTTGAAGAATTTCTTCTCTGGACTCTCACTTGCTCAGAACCTGGTTCCCTCGGATTAGTTTTGTGGAATCGGAAGTTAACTTAGAATATCAACTAACTCTAAGCTAAAGAGCCTGGGATATTAGCATGAATACCTGTCTTCTCTAAAAGCCTTGGAATTTCCTCAAGTGAATAGCCGCGCATTCGTTCTCACCTTGCTCAATCCACATCATAGCGATCTGATTCTTCAGGTGACACACACCTATCTCGAAGCCCTTAAAACGAAGCCACCACAAACAAGAGATCTTCATACCATGAAACACAATCTTGTCATTTCATTCTCACTGTGAATTATAGCCTCGGAGGAGACCTACCCGGCCCAATTATGAATCCTTTGCGTTAAACTTCGAAGATAAATATGAAACAAATGGCAGAGAAAAGTCTGAAAATAAAAGTAGAGAAGACTGAAGGCCTTTTGAGATGTGCAACCATTTGTTTTTGGGAAAATTAGGCGGGTCTCCGCGTGCTACTCGGAAAAGCTCTTCTCTATTTCATGATGCCTCCACGCAGACCTCATCAACAACCACAAAACCCCACTAGCAAAGACAGCATGAACTTTCCATGCCCAATCAATTATTAAATGGACAGAGACAGAAGGTCGGAGACCTTTGAGATATGCAACAGATTTGTGATATTTCAGTAATGAAGGAGGATAATTTGCTTCTGGATTTTAGCATGGCATCTTTTTCACGGTGACCATAATTCGGACCCGATCATTTTGAGATGAAGCATCCAAGTGGATCCTTAGGACGAGTTTGTCGACATGGTGAGGTCACCGGCCTTTCAAAATATGCAACAAAATGTATTCTCTTGTTATTGATTTGTTCCCTTAGCCGTAAGGGCTTCTGCTGTGATATTTTCTTCCTGGTCCCTGCTTCGATCACTACCTTGTCTTGGGGAAATTTTGCCCTCGTAAAGGGACTTGATCCAGGTGGAGACACTCACCTCTTTCCTTTCAGGTCGCCGATTGAGAGATGCAACAAAAGTTCTTTCGTTGAGAAGTGGGTGAATATCATTTGCCTTAAAGTCTAGTATAGCTCCACTTCGGTCTCGATCTCATTCGACTTCGTACCATTGGATACTGTCCTTGGACATTCATCCAAAGGTTATTGCTGATCGGACACAGCATGTAGAAACATCATATCGCCGATTAAGAAATGCAACAAAATCTTCTGTCAATTCAGCTTTCCGTCATTCATTCTCCATGCCCAGAAGAATTATGACTCGAGAGGTTGACGGTGAAGCCAAAATATGAGTTTTCATTTTGACAAGTGGATACCCGGCGACCTTTAAGATATAAATTTGGAGAGGAGGAATTTCCAGGTCGCCGACCTTTTCTGGTTTGCAACAAAACGTTGTCTTCTCATCCAATTGAGCTCAAGTCGACCCTGACGATTTTCATCTAGCCCGCCCCCACTTACCACCTGGCGCTGTTCCATCTCACTCAACCCGATAAAACTTCTTACTAAGATTATCCTTATCGGCGACATCAATCCTTTACAAGGAACCACCAGGTCGCCGACCTTTTCAGACGTGCAACAAATCCCATTCTTACTTGCTAGCAATCAATGTTAAACTTCTTCACAGAAGATGTCTCGGGCAATCAAAAAATCCAGCTGATCCCCGGACCTTGCTTTTTCCGGAAGTTTCTCCGGAGCGAAGGAATAAGGTTGAATGGTCGCCGATATGGACAACGTAAATTTCGGCATCATTGGATGAGACTCCACGATGGAAATCTCTGTTTCTGGTTGTGTTCCTTCTTGAAGGAATCCTCCTTTATTGTGCGTTCTTCGATAGTACATAATAACAAACGCTCTTTTGCAGCCTTCAGGAAGTGACAGGTCCGCCATTCTTCGGTGTAAAACCTATGTGAACCTATCAGCCACCAAAATCAAGCCACACACGCTGCATAAAGAACATCGAAACATTATCGACGTCGCTCTTTAATCAACTACCTCAAACCTGCTGTCATCCTCTCAGACCCAATTTCATTGCTTTTCGCAGGCGCTCTTAATGCTGCCACATCATCACGACCTCAATCCCGACCATAAGCGAAAGTATCTCCACGCTAGAAGAATCCACAGGCCAACTGAACGCCTAAGCCTAATTAGGCGACATATCAGCAGAAGTAGCCAATGATTACTATTGATCCCAAATTGCCGCGACCTCCGAGCCGGCCGTCAGGTGGAACTATTGGTGTCATTTTTTTTTTAACGAATCTTACAATATTGGGGTCAGCGGCCTTTGGAGATGTGCAACATTTCTTTTTGATGAGTATTGATTGGAATGTTTGAGTCTGGCGTTAATCGAGTGATGAATTGCGATCGTGCCAGGGATGGAGGAGAAGGAATGAGATGAGGATGATCAAGAGACCTTTCCTGCGACCATGAGATTATTTATGCTTATCCGTTTGCTATTTGTGGATATTTGTTCCCCTTTGCTTGCGAAGCACCATAATTTCAAACTTTATCTCCTCAATACATTGGCTGAGGAAATCATCTTGCCAGCGCAAGGTTGGGTCAAGGCCATCTGAGATATGCAACAATTGTATGTCGTCTACTTTCGTTATCTTCTTGCAAGGACAGAGTTTTTCAATAGTCTGTGAAGACCGCTGTCATCTGCAGGAGGTCGCATTGGGGGCCGGGGTGGAAAAAATGCTCTCTTTACTCTAGGTTTGACGCCCAATAGCATTTAATTACTAGGAAAATGCATCTATTGCTTGGCCTGCAGCACCCCGCTTGATAATATGGCCTGACCGTGGGTGACCTCAATGAGATGTGCAACAAATTGATGTTCACACCTTATGGGTATGGGTTGTGGTATGGATCATGCATAATCCAGATCTGGGATGTAAACATGATGCTAGTCAGGTGTCCTATGGCCTGTAATTTCTTTCTATTTGTTCTGCTCATAAGGAAGCAATTCTTTAGTGTCGCGCTGAGTTGCAAGATGATGTGTACTAAGTAGTGAAGTTTGAAGAGCCGTGTAGTGGTTTCAAGGAGAGAATTTTATGAATTTGCTGTCTACTTTCTATGAAATAGGAGAAAGAACTCGCAAGCTAGGTTCCTAGGCTGTACAACATAGTGTCTACACCTTTAGCAGCTCAATGGCTTCAATATATAATACAAAGAAAGAAGAGCGATTCGTTTTTAAGAGAAGCGATTTTCATATCAATCTCAATCAATTAAAGGCAGAATACTTGTTTTATATTTCTAAACCTCATAGTCTAACATAATATATGTTATAAGAAGCGCTTTAGACAGCGTGGCGGTTTTTGACTTAAAAATATATCATCATACAAAATATATTCAAAGCGAACAAAACTGACAGCTTAAGAATATGTTTGAGCGAGATATCAATATTGACTCTCAATCTTATATTAATGTCTAGCGCCTCGATCCGCAGTCGCTGTACACCCAACCTTACACCAACTGCAAAAAAAAAACGAAAAATAAAACTACACAACGAAACGAACAAAATGCATCCCCCGCAAAATATGAAACTGACATACCACACCACCCTCATCTATACCTCTCCCAAAGTTTTCTCTCAAGATTAGAATCCCCCGCCGATTCCCTACTACACCAATCTCTAACCTCTTGTCGCGTCCAATTCCACAAGGGTCTACCTTTCCGCTTATTCCTATACTGTTCGTGAATTATATCATCCGCACAACTATCTATCAAATCTCGAGCCCCTCCAGCACGACGACGAGCTTCTTTTTCGAGCCATTCTTGGAATTTTGCTGTGGTTTGGGTTTTGGGATGGGCTTTGCGTCGATATTTCTACTGCTGCCACTACCTCTACCACTGGAGTTGGAGGTGGACTTTTCCCTATCCTCTCTTCTGCACATCTCCTTGCAATAATCGTCTTTTTCGCTATTGCGTCCCGTAGAGCCTCCATTTCCGCTCGTGACTCTGCGCTCTTCTCTGTGCTTGTTTTCACGATCATCACGTCCGCCAGTAGTCCTTGCCATGTTTGCTACAAGGGGCGCAAACTAATAATTCTGGTATGAAATATACTGTTTAGATTGGAAATAGATGATGAGATTAGACGGATAGAAGATGTTGAAATCCTAAGTATTGGTAACTGGCACATTAGTAGTTTATAGAGTAGATAAAGAGCATTATATGGGAGATCTAACACTACAATATGTCTACATGAGAAGGTCGAAGGAATTTTTGCTTTATGTGCGCCAGCAATATAGTTAGTGCCTGAATCGAGGTCATTGTACGTACCCTTGTGGAGTGAAACTTGTTGAAGTACATGTTCTAGCCGCTGGTGAGCACAAACCACAAGGGCTGGTAGTAACCTTGATGATATGCACAAAGACAGGATTTGTGTTGGAAATGCTAACAGATATTTTAGACCAGAGTATCCAGAATGATAATTCTTCCCATTTGCATGTCGGCTATGGGAATATGTGCGAAGTTTCTTGTCCGAAACGATCCTTTTTATATCTTCGGAATCAGAGAAAATCGAAACCGAATACCTGAGTGCTAAATGCTGGGATGGTAGACGGGTGAATTATGTGATTTCCTCGTCACGAGAACAGGAATGTTTTATCATTATCCACGACTAGAGCTGTCATCTACCAAGTACCATTACCATTTCTAGTTAAATCAATCCAATTTACAAGGAGTGAGGGTTGCTAGTCACCGAGGAACGACTAGCTAGCAAAAAAGACT
This sequence comes from Stromatinia cepivora, assembly GCA_014898415.1. Lineage (NCBI taxonomy): Eukaryota > Fungi > Ascomycota > Leotiomycetes > Helotiales > Sclerotiniaceae > Stromatinia > Stromatinia cepivora. Next base: position 1,084,310 of record RCTD01000012.1, on the reverse strand, counting down.
TTTGGCGTACGTAGGTACTTGGTCATGTTCAAAGAAGCAGCTTCAGCGCCATTGAGATAATCATCAGGCCTTTTTATAGTTAGTAGTTGGCCCGAAAGATAGGAGTACCAACAGCCTTGCAAGGAAACGCGTGTTGGTCACGTGACAGAGACACATTTCGCATCATGTGCTAACAGATGCATCCGGCTGTTGAGGGGCAGAGGGCAGCACAGGTTTATAACTTTGGACTTATATAACACGGAGCAGAGAAATTCCACTGCTAGAATAACGGGGCTTCATAATCAAGGGCTTCCTTATAGCCATCTTATCTCATATAAACTCATCGAGTTACCACCAGAAAATGACTTGTGATTGATCCTGTGGGCAGTTGTTGGAAATATATTATGATATGAATTCGAAGGAAGTGATGAATATCGTAATGAGGTATCTTAAGCAAAGCTAGGTTCTAGCCACGATGGGGAGAGAACGTTCGGAAGTTTCTCGTTGTCGCATACCGTTGTCTGCCCCTAAAAAAAGGTAAAGTTTTGTGAAGAAAACAGAAGAAATCTTGAGGATGTCCCATAGCCAATGCATTGGTGTTGAAGCTCTTCGCCATATGGAATGAGAATGTATGAAAGTTTCTTTAATGTCGCACACCGCACACCGCCGACCGCCCCAAATAGAAGTGTTAGGTAAGTTCTTTGAGGAAGAAACAAAAATGTCAAAGATAACCCAAAACCCAAAAACAATGCATTGACATCGAGGTGTTTTCGCTCTTCGCCACTTATGGAACGAGGATGATGCACAAGAAGTTTCTCATAATATCGCACACGCCATACGCCCCCATCAAAAATAACATGAAGTCCCGAAATCTATGAACATCTCTCCAATGACAATACCATAGATGTTGCAATATTCGATGAACGTTAGGATAAGCATTCTTAAAGTTTCCTCACAACTTCCCCGGATATGCCAAGCAAATCGGCACAGGGATCGACTTGACGATTTATTAGTGGGTGTATTAGTCATGAAAAACAAGTTCTTCCATCTTGTTTTATCCCCTCCAAAATCTGCATCTTTGACCACAATAGCCAATAATATATAAAATGCTTTTGTTATACCTATAAATTCATTATTAAATGATGCGATATGTCTCAAGATACATCTGCCGGCATGGCAAATCATCCAGTTAATACATCGGACGAAGCAAAATACGACCCTCGCCATGATACTCCTGAACTAGAAGTCACTACTGATACTAAAGAAGGCATAGAAGTCACTGCAGCTAAGACGAATTTGGAATCATCGACATCTCAAATATTGAATAATTTATCTGTATCTTCATCAAATCAACAAGAGCTCAAAGCTCCGGATAATCCCTCACAATCAGACCCTGCCTTACACAAAAGTTCCGATGTTGGTAATGAGTCGAAATCGATTATTGATACGGCAACAACAGGTGGAGATGGACGGAAAGTAAATGCGGAAAATACCAATTCAGGTAGGACGAACCATTAAATCTTTACCCTTTACATCATGAGAATACTTCTTGAAAGGTATATTCTAATCATGCTTGCTTCTCAAATAGTCGCACCACCAATGTCTATCGTACGACCACTTGAAAATATAAATCCCTCGACAGAAAACCAGCCTTATACAACCACTACCACTACAGAAACTACAATATCTCCTAGTATTCAACAACATTGTCAACCATCAATAACCTCTATTTTTACAAATCCACAAATCTCGAGTGACAACACCACTATTGCGAATCCCGCCAGCATCTCAAATAAAGATATGAATGTTGTCAAAAGCAAAACAACTCGTCGGAAGATGGCTCGGGTCAAGGCACATCCAAATGCCTTGACAATTTACGAGGCTGAGCTGACAAGTAACGACAGGGCGACGCAAAAAGAAGCTGTTCGGCAATACTTGGAGAAGAACGTGAAGCAGGACTGGAATTGGGTCTGGCCAGCAGAAGAAAGTGACCCTATCGATATAATGGAAGCATTAGTCAAGAACCCTTCTTTGGACGAGGCCCAGAATACTAGTATGGATAGCCCTACATATAAGGAGGAGTGGCGAGAAAGAGATATCTGGGAAAGCGATCCTAGCGGGAGCGAGGGCGAGGATCCGACTTCCCCTAAGGGTCCCATTAACATCAATTCTCCGGATAAGGAAAGCCTTTTTCGATTTGACAGCCCTGATGGTGTAGGTCAATTGGTTAAACAAAGACAAGCCGCCCGAAGACGCCGACATAAAAAGAAGCTTGCTGCGGAAATGGAATGGAATACTGGAGTACATTGTTATGTAGAAAGACGTGATGCATGGACTTGTGCTCGACGTGTCCCTCCACCAACCGGACGAGAACCACGCGGCATCGAAAATACACCAGTCCATACAAATGGGAACCCCCATAAAGCTGTGGATGATTTCTCGGATTCAGAAGGATGGGACACCGAGGTGCCGATTGCTAAATCTCTTCTACCACCGGACAATGCAATGAGAGCAAGCATTAACCCCCAAGCTTATAGCACCATATATGACAAAGTTATTATACAGTCATTGACACCTAGTTGTCCTATCAATCTATCCGATGTCATACAAAGTTGTGTACACGGATGGAAGCGGGATGGTGAATGGCCCCCTACTTCATCTGTCCCTGAACCTAGTCTCGCGGGCAAGAAAAAGCAGAGAAGGTTAAGCATGTTGAGTATTCTAGGGTTGAATTCACCCGAGACCAAAGTACCTACCCCCGTGGCAGAGAAAAGTCCACAGACGCCAAATTCAATCAAAAAGGGACTACAAAAGTTATGGAAACGCGGAGATAAAGTTAAAGGGGCACCTGAAGGTGGGACAGGGGCTTAGAATTCTGGTATGGAAGAGCTGATGCATATATCATATCAAATGTTTTGCAAGGAATGGCATGACATAGCATAGCATGGCGTTTTTACGAGCGCGCCCGGGAGGCCGTTCAGGATGATGTTACGAAGGCATGTTGAATACGTGAATTCATTAGACTCGCTCACTGTTGGATCAGGTTGTCGGGCTCACATGGCGATTATGAGATTATCTCAGGACTATTAATATGGTGTATCTATTACTTTCCGAGATCTGCTTTGGGAGCTTAAATCTGTTGATTGCTACGTACATCATAGTAATCCCTCATTCCAAACCCAACCTAAGCGGTCACCTTTCTCCAAGCAACGCCTACAAGCATTTGAGCACAGATAACTCCACTCCTCTATAAAGACCTAAGATCTCCCGCCCCCATCCGATCCACTCCCACTATTACCGCCACCGCTACCATTCCCATTCCCATCCGCACTCTCACCCCTCTCCGCGTTCGTCTGCGGAAACGCATAGTCCCAAACCATATCGCGCAATTCAGGCGGTAATTGATTAAAACATGTAAAGGTTCTAGGTATTGGTGGTGAGTACAAGTCATTTGACCATATGCATATTTCCCGTCCACCTAAGATGTAATATACATATGGCATGGTCGGTGGAGAATTGTGAGAAGGGGGAGGAGGGTTAAATGATGGTTTGAGAGCTGGTGGTGTGCTTGGGTGGGTGGGGTTTGGGTTGGTTATTGTGGATGTGGATGTGGATGTGGTTGTGGTTGTGGTTGTGGTTGGAGGATTGATTCGGACTTGGATCTGGATCTGGATTTTGGAGAAAGTCTGTGGTGTGGAAGGTGTGTTGAGAGATGAGATGAGATGGAGGGTTTTGTGATGGTTGTTGTGAGGTGATGTGGAGCAGAAGTGCGTTATATAGTAAGATGATCGGTAGTGGATGGATGGATGGATGGATGGATAGATGATACTAGAAGGGAGATGTGCGGATTCATGGAAGTCAAGTTAAGTATCACATTTATGAGGTCGAAGATGGATGAAGTCGGAAGTTCAAGAAAGAAAAAAAAGTTTATTGAAAGTGAAACTTGACATTGGAATCGGGAATGTCTTTGTAAATTGTATTCGCTTGCTAAGGTTGCGTTTCGATGAGGATCTCTACAGAAGAGGAGCACCTTCTGGAAGATTTTTGTTCGCTTAATGAAGGAGTTGAGTTAAGTTGGTGATTATATATGATCATGATATCTAACCCTAACATATAACTCACGTTTTTTTTAAAAAAATAAGAAACAAAAATTGCAAAGAAAGTCCTCCGAAAAGTCCTCACACTCAAAGTTCTGCGTTCGCATGTACGTTCCAGATTACACTGAAGTTTCTCCGTATACATAACAACTAATTATGAATAGTCCGAGATCACGTAGGTTCTAAATTTATCCAAAATTATCTAATGACATATCATGAAATAGGTAATCATGCTATTGATATCACTGTGCTACAGATATAGCTAAATGTTAAAATAGCATCGTAGCTAGAGAGAAGAGACACTTGCCATAAAAGCCTGAATCTGTGTCAAAATATTCGGAAAGATGTAGTTTCTTGGCCCTCAATCTCGGATAAGTTCCAGGTGTGCAAACGCGAGGGAAATTTATAGCTTTAATAGGTATGCATGTTTGTTGGTTGTTAGTTGCATGTATTGGTCGTCGAATGAGCTTGACACCCATCCAGCCGGAAGCCAGGTGCACGTACATGAGAAGATCCACAAAAATCCTTGTTGCCTAGCAGAACCATGTTCCTATGCCTAGTTAGGAAAGTTATCTTTCCATTTAAAGGTTTTCCATTTGCCCCTCTTGGAGGAGGTTGATAGGTTAATAATAATGAATAATATAATAATAATACTATTCACTATTATTATAGTGGAAGACTTAGTTATATAGCTTAAAAGGGTAATCGAATATATAATGGTTGAAGTCAAAATATAAGTGTATTGAATATTGAGTTTATTTTGCTTGTTTTTCAGAAGAATTCTTTGAAGAAAATCTTCTTATTTATAGTATTTGATAAGATTCTATGAAATTCTATAATATTCTATGATTATAAATAAGATCGATTTAAATCGAATCTTATAGAATCATTTTATATAATGAAATGAAATAGTAACCAATAATATTTAACCTTAGAAATAAGAAAGTTCTATACACTTCCATCACATTCTATTCCATTATAAATCATTCTAATATGATATATGATCGAGATTTCATATAATAATAAAATTTAATAATATTAAATTATATTATTAATATATCACGTGATCATATAACCATCGGTTCGGTTAATATTATTAAGTGATTTAATAAACTTATTAGAAATTCTTATACACCCCCTTAATAAGTATATTAAATATTTTAATAATATCAATATAAATTAATCTGTTTTAAAAATTCGATTAATTTAATTCGAGCTAATGGCTTAGTAAGGCCATCGGCTTCTTGATCATTAGTTGATGTATAAATCAGATTTAGATCGTCTGAATTTATAATATGCTTTGAATTCAATAAAATCGCCTAAATCCTTTATTTTATAAACCCATCTAGTTTTGAGGGTTTTATTATTATTAGGATTATTAATAATATCCCAGGTTTTATTCAGTTCAAGGGTATTTATTTCATAATCCATAGCTTTTAATCAATATTCTTTATCCGGTGAGCTAATTGCTTCTTTATAGGATTTTGGTTCGATTAATATATGATCAGGCTTTTTAATAATAATTTTATTATTATTTTTAAGCTGAGTATCGAAAGTTAATTGAAGGTTTTTCGAATTTTCATCGTCGATTTCGAATTGTACCCCCTTATTAATCGAATTAAAATACCCAGAAAGAGCTAGGCCATAATATGATACTCCATTATGATCATATGAAAGTCCTTTATTTTCAGGTTTTAACCCTCTAATTCGTTTAGAGGTTCGAATTTCAGGTTTTTCAGGGGTTCCTTCCTCGATTTCATTATTTGAGCGTCCTGATTCGACTATTCTCTCTTCGGGAATTGGGTTTTGTACTATAATTGAAGTTGAATTTTCTTCTTCTTCATTTATGGTATTAATAGGTTCGAAATCAGGGCTTTCTTCTTCCAAAATATTTAAATCCTGATTTTTATATTCATCGGAATATTTTAAATTCCCTTGAATATTTAGACTGAATTTTTCGAATTTATTCGATATATCGGGAATATCAGAGGGTTTTCGACTTATTATTTGATGGAATTTGCCGAATTTGCCTGATTCGCATATATTTAAATCAGATATATTATTTTCTGATTTAATATTCAAGGATTTAATTAAACGATCCTTATTAATGTGACCTAATCTTTTGTGCATTAGGTTTAAATCGATTTTATTGGCTAATAGCTCTGATTTTTCAGATTCAGAGTTATTTTCAATGCTTTTGATATATTTAGAATTTATTTTAAAATCTAAATAATAAGCATTATTGATCCAAGGAGCTGTAGTTTTAATATTATACCTTTTATGGATTAGATTGATTTTATTTCCTGGTGGTATAATATGACTAGCCCAGCCCTTAGTAGCTATTTTATTTGAGCTAATTATAGTTGTAGCTAATTTTGGTATATAATATACCCCTTGAATAATAACTTCTGAATTATTATTAATAATAATTGGAATATCACCTATTCCTTCGATTGAAGTATTTTCACCATTGGCTATAGTGATATATTGATTTTTCAATGGTTTATAATTAATAAACCATTCCTTATTAGGGCAATAATGTTCTGTAGCTCCTGAATCTAATATGAATTTGTATTTCGAAATATTGACTGAATTAGCTAGTCGAATATTATGATTTACAGTCATTAATTGCTTGTTTGAAAGAGGGTTCTTTTTATTCGAATTATTATTCGAATCAGAATTGGATTGCTTATTATTATTACCCTTATTATTCTTTAATTCAGGGTATTTAATAAAGCATTTAGATTCTAAATGACCCTTCTTCCGGCAATGACTACAATAAGGAGTTTTATTATTTTTAAAACTAGCCTTATTTGCGTTGAGATCTATATTAGATTTCATTCTAGCCTCTTCGGATATTAATTCAGAAAATAAATTATCTAAATCAATATTATTATTATTAGCTAATTCTTTAGCTAATTCTTCGTATTTTCGAGAGGCAAAACCATCGAATGAACTAGGTAGGCCTCTAAAAAGGAACCATGCAATAAAGGCCTTCGGAATTTCGTATTTCATCGATTTTAAATAGTTATATGACGATTGGATAGAATTAGTATATTCATCCATTCCATCAGAACTATTATAATTAGATTCTATTAATTTATTTAGATATCTCCCCATTAATTCTAAGGATGATTCTCCAAATATTTTATTAATAGATTCCCAAAGGGTTTTAGCCGAATTTTTATCTTTAAATCTTTCGACTAATTCGAAGCTAATTATAGATTTAATAGCTCCTAAAGCCCTCTTTTCATTTCGAAGATATTCAGAGGTTCTTTCATTAAATCTAATAGCTAATTCAGGGCTATAAGGTTCTCCTTTTTCATTAATATATAATGATTTATTTGGAGGAGTTTCGGAACCATCGATATAAGGCATAAAACCATTAATTTCAAGGTATAATTTAGCCTTATTTATCCATTCAATATAATTGGACCTCCCTTTCAAGGGTTCTCCTTTAAAATTTATACCGGAAGCCATTTTTAAGCCTTTATATGTAAGCTATATGGACTTTTAATCTGATATAAAATTAATACTAATTTTTGATGAATTTAGTATTAAAATTTTGAATGAATTTCGATTATGATTCGAATTGATATCGAAATTAATTCGATTAAAAATTATAAACCAGCCACCTCTTAAATTAGATCTTTATTTTAAACTGTATAAAATAAAGCCTAATCAAGCTAGGGCACCTTGGTATGAAGAAATTGATATATCACCCGCTATGGGTAGCGTATAGCTTAAATATATCGTCTAGGGACCTAATTTTATTCGCTCAATTAGGTTTAGCTTCAGGGACGCAGGCCTCAGGGTTTATTTTCGATGGTATTTCAATATAATATCGATATTATATTGATATAATTATATTCGACGGCTTAATAGCTATAATATTATAGCTTTAAATCAAGCCAATACCCTTTTTAAGCTAGTTATTTAACTAGCCGGGCTCATAACCTCTTGGAGGAGGTTGATAGGTTAATAATAATGAATAATATAATAATAATACTATTCACTATTATTATAGTGGAAGACTTAGTTATATAGCTTAAAAGGGTAATCGAATATATAATGGTTGAAGTCAAAATATAAGTGTATTGAATATTGAGTTTATTTTGCTTGTTTTTCAGAAGAATTCTTTGAAGAAAATCTTCTTATTTATAGTATTTGATAAGATTCTATGAAATTCTATAATATTCTATGATTATAAATAAGATCGATTTAAATCGAATCTTATAGAATCATTTTATATAATGAAATGAAATAGTAACCAATAATATTTAACCTTAGAAATAAGAAAGTTCTATACACTTCCATCACATTCTATTCCATTATAAATCATTCTAATATGATATATGATCGAGATTTCATATAATAATAAAATTTAATAATATTAAATTATATTATTAATATATCACGTGATCATATAACCATCGGTTCGGTTAATATTATTAAGTGATTTAATAAACTTATTAGAAATTCTTATAGCCCCCCTCTTTTTGCATTTCTTTGCAGTCTTCTTTTCATAAATTTGTTCCGAAAAATGGTCTTCATATTACGGGTCGGAGGTAGACAATATCCTACTAGTCTATCTATTGTTCTGAATTGCCTACTGGCAATTACAATTTCATACTTATATTTGCGCACCTCTCCAATTACACCAACCTCTGACAGAGCATGGCCTTACTAGCCAATTGAAGGCACCCATCGATCACCATCATCCATGGAAAATCTCAGGTTCTGTGAGGATTGTGGCGTCCCAGTACCCGACGGCTACGATCCGGAAACAACTTGGCTCCCACTTTACAACCGTAGAACCCGAGACAATGAGGATAAAATAGTCAAGCTTATGAATGAAATTGTTCGAAATGTTGTCAAACTTGCCGGTGTTCCTGAAACTGATGTTTTATGGCCTCCAGAAGGCGGTCATTCTTTGAATGAAACTCTCTGCGATGAGTTGAATGTCGCCGACGCGGCTAGGTCGTTAATCCGGCGCTTGCCATCCCTGATAAGCACATCACATTGTCGTATAAGTCTTTTTGCCACAAACTCTCTCTTCCGTGTTACTGATGACGGTGGCTTGCGCGGTAGTCGCATTGCTCCCATCAGTGAAATGACCCATGGCGGACCGGGCTCGGTACTGCCACACGATGTACTATTAGCTGCTGGAGATAGAGATTCGAGTTCTATATTTCTTGACACAATAGAGAGTAAGTGGAGTTTATAGCTGATGGTGACAATACTGTGTTGCCAAGTACTAATTAACAGCAAAACTTAGATACGATTCGAGTTGCCGATGGTGATGAATCACCAGATTTCATGAATCCGCTAGGCACACCACTTGAAGTTCCTGGAGACCCATTCTTCTACCGAAACTTTTGGCCCAGACACGCTCCGACTTTTCTTCGCATGCAGCTGAATAAGATTAAAGCTCTGGATGTGATTCCAGTAGGGAATTCCCAGGCCTGGGGAGAATCTATATCTTTTGAGGAAGAATGGTTGGTAAGTGATAGATCCGACTCAATGAGCCACGATCATGTAAATGGTGTAAGTAGTAGGCGCATAGCTAACACCGTCACTGCTCCTATAGCGACGCAAAATCAAGCATACCCTTGAAGGCACCTATGGTTGGCCGGATGAATTCCAACAAGAAGCTTGGGAAAAAGATCGCAACAAAGTCTGGGATGATGCACAGCGTGAATTTCAAGACAAATTGGGCTATCCTACTGTATTGAGGTTTGTTTGATTTGAAATCACTATTACCATGTACGGCTACGGCTGCGTCGTGGAGTAATTATCTGTAGCTTTACACATAAAAATTAACATACTCCCCAACTAGCGTCCACCGATTATATACACAAGCATAGCGTATCTATTTATACATAACGCACGCTCTTGCACTCTCATGTCACTTACTATTTAAATCCCGAACCATCAAGGAAAAGAGTTTGAGGTGATACTGACTGTGAAAAAACCCCTGGGCCGAGTTGAGCTCTGTTAAAGGTTGCGGCACATGTGACGGTACGGTCGGCCATGTAACTTCTATAACTTTCACAGTTTTCATAATTTTCATAGTTTTTATAGATTTTATAATTTTGAATTATTTAATCAAATATATCATGATATTAATAAATCATTTAATAAAACTTTAATAAAACTTTAATAAAACTTTAATAAAACTTTAATGAAACTTTAATATAAAAAAATCTTTTAAATCTTTTAAATCTTTTAAATCTTTTAAATCTTTTAAATCTTTTAAATCTTTTAAATCTTTTAAATCTTTTAAATCTTTTAAATCTTTTAAATCTTTTAAATCTTTTAAATCTTTTAAATCTTTTAAATCTTTTAAATCTTTTAAATCTTTTAAATCTTTTAAATCTTTTAAATCTTTTAAATCTTTTAAATCTTTTAAATCTTTTAAATCTTTTAAATCTTTTAAATCTTTTAAATCTTTTAAATCTTTTAATTTATAATATAAATCTTTTAATATATATAAATTATAACAATAAGAATAATAAGAATAATAAGAATAATAAGAATAATAAGAATAATAAGAATAATAAGAATAATTTGAGAACTTTTAGAAAATTATTTAAAAGATTTTAATATTTTATATAATAGTTTTTTCTTGATATAATAATTAATTGAGAATTTTGATTTTATTTTATGAAATATAATTAATTAATATATTATTATTCAATTATTATAAAATATCACAAGAATTAATTTAATATTTAATATAATTTCAAAAAACAATCGAAATAATAAAAAAAGTTAAAAAAGAATGAAAAAAAAAAAGAATTAAAAGCGAATAATAAAGTAAATAATAAAAGCAATAATACTGAATTGGCAGTGATCTACTATATGGCGAACCGTATGACGGCAAGATCTAGTAATACGTTTCCTTATTATCATTATATCAACTCGTTTCCTTATTATCACTTTGGTACTGCGCCGTCGAACTTTCGAAAGACTGATACAGGGAAGTAAGGGAGGCTAGTTTATGCAACGAATTATTAAACCAGGATGGTATAGATTATCGGAAATGTTTGACACTCTGTAAAAAGTTCGCCTGCGAAAAGGCCACGTATTGGAAACATATTGTGTTCACCAGATAATTCTGTCTATCAATGCCGAAAATGGGATTTCAGAGTCTGCTTTTTATATTCAATATATGACGATATTGATCACCCCCGAGATTTGCCTATAGGATCGACAAATTGAGATGATGTGACTTCATAATTCACGCGGGCCGGGTTTGCAGGTGGTCTGCCCCTAAGCTTCCACTCCCACTTCCACTTTGACAAATCCCCCGCAAATCAAACAGAGTGAGATATCAGTCAGCTCACCTGTCAAGAGGAAAAATGCCAAACTTGATGATGAGACTTTGGAGGCAAGTTCAGGAAAAGCGATTAAGCTTGAAAACCTTGATCATGTTGCAGGTATCGAGCGCGTCAAGCTTGGAGAAGATGCCGCAACTGCCTCAGTCAAAGCCGAAGAATCGCTCCTTAAAAACGAGGAGTTTAATATAAAATCTCACATTTCCGACCTCTATAAGTTCATTATCAGTTAGCGTATGATTGGCCATATGTGTAGATGCTGCCTTGTTGCACACTCTGGTCATCGCTGGGAAGAATTTCGGGTGGTCCTCTCAAACTCATCAATCTGAACTCTGCGTCAAAGAGATTACTATGAGAAATCCATGTGTGCCTGGATTGATGAAGAACAAGAGGATATTTATGAACGACGTTATCGTAAACTTTCATTAGAACCGATTTTTTAGGAACCCAAAAATATTTTATAGATATTGAGCAGCTTTCGCGAGTGTCACAAGGACCTCCAATCGCTTTTGAGCAAATTGAGCTTGCCCTCTATCTATGTGAAACACCCTACATGAATCAATAACTACGAGATAACAATGAGTACCATCAAACCCAGTTGTGGTGCTTGTGACAAGCTCGTACACAAACTTTGTCTCCGGATGAAGAATGAAGATCCCGATTTTAGGCCTGCAGTACATCTTTCCCGCGTGGATGGCCAACGGCAGCATTTCAAGGTAGACTATAACGGGCTCATATCACACTTGTCACGATCTCGAGACCTGTTAGTGAGCTGGGTAGATGGACCATCCGCTGCACAGGATATTGGCTGATTATGTCCATATTCATATGCTGAGTGTATAAAAACCCTACCGGTCGTAAAAGAACCAAAGAGTTCGACGAAGCTGCTGACCTTCTATTTCCCCAAATTGATAAAGCTGCCAAAGAGGAGGACTCGACTTTCAGACCGGTCGATGCCACGGCCATGCTTCACGAAGAGATTGAAACTATTGGTCACTTCGGATATTTTCTGCAATCATATGAGCTGTTCTCATCTTGGGTGCCAGAAGTGGGAAATCCCATGTAAAACAGGAATACGATGATCTACACGCAAAAATTGAAAATAATCATGCTGCTGTTGAGCGTAGGCTCAAAGTTTTCGTCAAAGATGGATCTGGTCCACCACCGACTTGCTTGGCAGAAAAATGCACGGATTCATCGATGACATTAAGAAACTCGGTAGAAGCTGGGAGGGTTATTCCCTGCTATTGAAACGCTCTTTCTGGGGGAGTGTTCGTACACAAAGATGGAAGGCCTAGGTCCACTCTATGATTGGGAGGGTAAAAGCACATTCTATTGCAAAAGGGATTTCGATCCTCTGGGAGACGATTTCTTGAAGGCACTACTTCAAAGAGTGAGGGGAAAAGATTTATCATTGGATAAGGGTTACTATGAGCGTATGAAGAGGTCCATTGAATACCTTCAACAAGAAGGATGTCGTCAAGGAGCTCATCGTCCTGGGCTAGATAGACTTCGCCAGAAATCTGAAGTCATCAAAATCCTTAATATTTTAATTTGACATATACAACAGAGTATTATCATAAATAAGCGTGATCTGGATTGTATATATGAAGTGAGGTTGGATTCATGATTGAGATTAAGTTAACGAAGTAAGTCTGAAGTAACAGCTTACCCCTGTCAAGATTTCTTGGCGCTCGCGTCCAACGCGACAATGCTCCATACAGCAGTAGCAAATTTACCACCATAACCACCACCTCCGCTTACTTTCCGCCATTTCAAAGTTCGAAAATTAATACCTTAATCAAATATCTAGCACCGTAGAACCACATTCGAGGTTGTCTGCAGGATTTTTTCTCCATCCCATCCCGCCATCCCTCCCAATCAATATGGCGGACTCACTTCACAATGCTCCTATAGTGCTAGATAATGGTTCCGGTACAATTCGAGCTGGGTTTGCCGGTGAAGATCTACCGAAATGTTATTTTCCTTCATTTGTTGGAAGACCGAAACATTTGCGAGTGCTGGCAGGTGCGTTGGAAGGAGATGTGTTTATTGGACAACGAGCGCAAGAATTAAGAGGACTTTTAAAGATTAAATACCCACTGGAACATGGCATAGTCACGGATTGGGATGATATGGAGAGGATATGGGAATACGTTTATGGAGAAGGCCTTAAGACCTTGAGCGAAGAGGTGAGTTCTTAGGTCCAAATCTAAGGTGGAGGTGTTTGCTATTTCTTCTTGTCTGGCAAGTCTAGTAATATCGCAGATGGCTGATATTATTTATGCAGCATCCTGTTTTATTAACAGAACCACCTCTCAATCCTCGAAGTAATCGAGATACAGCTGCACAAATTTTATTCGAAACCTTCAACGTCCCCGCTCTATACACATCAATTCAAGCTGTTCTTTCGCTATACGCATCAGGGCGTACGACTGGAATAGTACTCGATGCCGGTGATGGAGTTTCACATGCAGTTCCAGTATACGAAGGCTTCGCCATGCCGAGTTCAATACGAAGGATAGATGTGGCTGGACGAGATGTTACAGAATATATGCAAACTTTATTACGGAAGGCTGGATACGTTTTTCATACCAGCGCAGAAAAAGAAGTCGTGAGGATGATCAAGGAGAAAGTAAGCTATGTGGCGGGGGATCCAAAAAAAGAAGAAAAGGACTGGTCGGGTGCCAAGTTAGGGGATGGAAAAGTTGTGGAATACGCATTACCGGATGGCAATAAGATCAAGGTAAGGAACAAGGGATTGATTCACAGTAGCAAGGCTGACGATGTCACAGATTGGAGCAGAACGATTCAGGGCACCCGAAATTCTATTCGATCCCGAAATTATTGGGTTGGAGTACCCAGGTATCCATCAAATTGTGGTGGACGCAATTAATCGCACAGATCTGGACCTCAGAAAGTCCCTATTTGGCAATATTGTTTTGTCTGGTGGAAGTACTTTAACGAAGGGTTTTGGAGACAGATTACTACATGAAGTGCAAAGATTGGCAGTGAAGGATATGAGAATCAAGATCTTTGCTCCACCAGAGAGAAAATACTCAACCTGGATTGGTGGTAGTATCTTGGCTGGCCTGAGTACATTTAGAAAGGTATGCTCTAAATCGTGAATTTCCTTGGAGAAGATTGCTAACTCATGTTGCAGATGTGGGTGAGCATTGACGACTGGCACGAGAATCCCGATATCATTCATACGAAATTTACATAATCAACTCCTGAATCTAACGGTTTTGGCAATCCACGTCCCCATCCACCAGCCATCCATTTTCTGTATCCAAATAATACTCGAGCCAAACTATCCATCTTGTGAGTCCAAGACTCCACGCAGCATTCTCTTCTCCCACATATTCAACTTTAGCACGGTTTAATCTGCATATGGCCTACCCTGCATTTGGCGGCGCAGGCTATTTGGTTGGCAGGTCAGGAGCTTGGAATGCTTTTTATGCTCTCTGCATATATTTATGGATGTACAGCTATGCTATGAAAAAAGAATAACTAAATTCAAGATACCCATTTCTGAGCTAATATGTTTTGTTTCGCGTTATTTATTATGTGGCATGTGATAGTGTGATCATTTGAAGACGTATTCAGCACCAATTATTGTTTAGGGGTATCTAGACATTCAAATTACTCGATCTAGCTGTTAAGTTTTAGATTCCTATACTAGTTGCGAGTTCATATCATACATATCAGAAAACCTGATTCTCATTGAGTTTTTCTGTTTCCACCTCAACTTCCTTAACTGCTTCCTCAACAGTCTTTCTTGTCGTCTGTCTCATAAAAGCATCACATAACATGCCAGTTGCTACACTAACATTTAAACTATCGAGTTTACCTCGCATACCTGCACCCTTGATTGAAATTTGCACATCAGCATGATCTCTCAAGCTTTTGCGCAAACCTTCGCCTTCGCCTCCAACCATTAATATACAAGGATCTTCTTGTAATGGATCTTGGAGTTTGTGGGACCAGACGAATTCTTGAGAAGTTGCGGGCCACATGTATCTCGAATCTGCTTTTCGAGGAGCAGGTGGTGCGACTGCTGCGTAGATTTTCCAGCCAGAAGCTTGGGAGTCTTTGATGAAGCCTCCGGGTTTGTTGACGGAGAATATCTCGATGGTTTCGGCGGCGCCGGCGGAGGCTTTGAAGACGATGGGGGTGAAGGAGGCGCTGTTGCGGGTGGATATTGCGACGGCTGTTACGCCCATGAAAAGTGCTGTACGCAGGATGGCGCCCAGATTTTGCGGATCTTCTATGCTGTCTAAGAAGAGAATAAGGGGTTTGCGACCAGTGGAATCTTTGGGAACTTTGATTATGGTGTCGTTGCCGTTGACCTCAAGTTCTTCGCGGGATTGGTGGTCGGGTGTGAGTTTGATGGCGAAACTGTCGTCTTGGTCGATTATCGAGCCGAGACTTATAACGGGTAGACGGGGAAGGGGGGATGCTTCGAGAATGTATCCGTTGTGTGGACGACCTTGACTCATTTTGTCGAGGGTTCGTAGCCAATCGTGTCCTTTTACTATGGCTACCTCAACTCCTTTCCTCTGGGCTAATCTTGCTAGAACTCCGTCTCGGTCTCCGTTATGTCGGTCTTCGCCCTTGTGAATATAGAGTTTGTAGAGCTTTCTGCTCTTTCTTCGCCATGTGTTCAGGGCAGCTTCGACAACTGAGGTGCCGTACAGGAATTCCGAGGCTGATGTGGTGTATGGTATGGCAATTGGCATCTTTTTGGCGAAGGAGGAACTGGTTTTGGGCGGCGAAAATTCAGAGGAATAAGATTCTGAGCTAGGTTCTGACCGAGGAGATGAGCGAGGAGATTCTGATGATGATCCAGATCTAGCTGATTTGACTGCTAGTCGTTCCTCGCGTGTAGGATATTTTGAAGGGTACGTAAAACCCTTACCCCACTTCCTGACGCCTTCATATCCTATTCCGGATATCTTCTTTACCTCTTCGAAGTTTGAGTAAGATTTCTGCTCATGCTTCCGGATATCACGGGGTAACCCGAATGACTTGTTAAAAGAATCCTTCTCATCAGAACGGCGTTTCTCTGGAAATTCGTGAGATCTGCTGGCGGATCTCTTTTGGTAACCAGCTGTCTCCTCTCCAGACCCATAAGAACCATATGATTTCTTTTCGTAACCAGGCTTGCTGCTTCGAGGCTCCTTGTACGTGTCAAAAGATTCTTTCCCATAGGAATCCCTGGCTCCAAGCCACTTAGAATTTTCGTACTTCCCCTCCCGGTGGTTTTCTCTATCCTGACGGTCTTCAAAAGCAGAAGGTGTCTTATATTTTGGCTTCGATTCATCATCGCGGCCATTCCCTCTGAATCGTGTATGCATAGACTTGTTCTTGCTCCCTAGATCATCCACAGAGCCCCTATCATGCCGTGCTCTCGGATATGAATCTGATCTAGGAATCTGAAATCCTCGAGCAGCACCATCATTCTCTCGACTAGGGCGACCTTTGTCCTTCCCTCTAAACCCAACTCCTTTAGACTTCCGAAGCCCACGGTTTATTCCAGAATTGATAGAAGCATATCTTACAGAGCAAGAAGATGAATATAGAGGTTGAAGAATGAAACTGACTCTTTTCGAAGCTTTCGCTCCTTTCAAAAGGATTGTACTCATTGCATTGATAGTGCCATTATGAGATTTTTCACACATCAATATTGATCGAAGATGAAAATTGAGTTTTTACTAGTCGGAATATAGTATCACCGAGACCGACCTCGGGGAATTAATCCTTGGTGTTCATGGACGCGTTTGTCAAATTCACCAATTTGACTGCATCGCGAATTTAAGATTCATCAACTTCAGTAAATGTTTTAGATCGTAGGCACCTTGATTTTTTCTTTTCTTTTTCACGCAAATTTCTTTTTTTTTGTGAATTAGCCGTGTTTCTTTTATTTTCTGCACCATCAACGAACTTTGTTACTAGATCATACCGCGTCAACACTTGGTTAAAGGGTACCAAAATTCACAAGGATTTTTCGAAATAAAGTCGCAAGTAATCTTTGATCACACAATATTCTATTCACTTCTTCTAATAATAAGTATGAAACTCAGTTATGTGATCTTTTATATGCTAATATCTTAATTCAGGTACTTGTAAAATCAAAACTCAAGAGTGCGACGATCCATTTTAATCAAACAAACGAGTCCTACAGTCCTACAGTCCTACCAGCAATATGGCTCAACTCGGCCGTGTTGCTGATAGCAATGAGTCGGAAAGCGATCCAGGCGAGTCACTGAATGCTCAAAACCTCGATACACCAGTCACAAAACTCAACCGAAAGCCCGAGTCTGTTTTGGCGCATCGAGATGGAGAAGCAAACGGCAATATGGATGAGGACGCAGATGATGACGGAAATGATCAAGTTGACGAAGATGAAGACGAACCTGAAGAGGCAGATGAAGACGAAGATGAAGAGGCAGATGCAGATGCAGATAACACTATCGTCGTCATGGTCCCGGGGCCTAAGAACCCTGAAGAATATGTGCCATATCAGGAGGATGACACAGTAAATGCGGTATTGGAAGAGTTAACTGGTTCTGATGGCGAGACTTTGTACAAAGTTGAGTACGGAGACGAGCGAGAAGAGAATGTAAGTGAGATTTTTCTGTAATGCACCCTGTTGTACTTGAAGCAGCTCTCAAAGTATTCAGCATGTGCAATTCTTGCCCTCAAATTGACTGTCCATCTATGGAGCGCTTGATCGTCCTCTAAAAGAAGACTAACTTTACGCGGGCTGATATTTGCTACCACTCTTGCTACTTAGCTTCCTTTCTACTTGTCTTACAGCCTTCTATATTGTTGAGTTTAACTTTGATTTTGGTACGGAGCTCGGCGAGTTTGAAGAATTCACTCTTACTTATTACGGTCAATATCTCAGCAAAAATTACAAGGTAGTCCTTGTTGTTAAGAGTCTGCTGCCATACCTGACGTATCGTCTTTGAGCTCCAACTTGCCAAGACCAAACCCTTCCAGAGACCAACCTCGGTCCACTCAGACACTTGCCCACCCCTCCTCACATCCTACTTGACCCAAATCTCAGTCCTCCTCATTCTAGTAGTCATGGAGCCATCAGTTCCTTCCCTTGTTGACGGCAGTAAACTGCGCGTATGTATATTGACGAATACTTCCTTCTGTCACTTTACTAAATTTATATCATCTCTTTACGTTTTCGCATCATAGATTACTACTTTGAAGAGTGAATCTCTAACTTAAGCAAACTACAGATCACGTTCAATAGGCTATTGCATCTTCCAAACGGTAACAACGCATTGGATATTTTTAACAACAGAGACTCGGACTCAATTGTGGTTGACAATCCATCAAATTCTAGTCGGAGCATGTCTTCCAGGGCTGGCAAACGGCCTCGCCGACAGCCGACGAACAACAACTTTGTTGATATCAGCAATGTTCAGCTAAGCTCTGACGATGACCGTTCCACAAAAAATGGAAAGAAGAAGCGACGTCTTGTAAACAACATGTCAACTATTGAGATTGAAAAAGCACGCCGAAGCACTCGGTTTGGTAGTCGGCAGCCTTCACGACCCATCTTCGATAACGATGACGATGACGAGGATGTCAATGACCCCCAATCGGGAACTGTTCGTTCAAATGGTGATCGGCCTCGAAGATCAGGACGTGCAGCAACAAGATCTGCTGCTCCAAGGAAAGCAAATACGCTCGCTAGCTACGTGGAAGAAGATGAAGACGAGCTTGCTGGTGATTTGCAAGTCGAGTCTGAAGGTAGCGACATAGCCTATGCTAAACCAAAGAGACGACGCGCAAGCAACGCTCGTACAGCTCCTTCAAAGCCCAACAAACGTGGACGAACACAAGCTCGAGGCAATCGGTCTGATGACAGTTCTGAGTGGTCACGAGAGCGTCCGTCTCGCATATCTGGACGTGGAAACAAAACTGGCAAAAGCATGAAGGAAAGAGACGTTGATGAAGAAATTTATGCCGATGAAGTAGCTGGAAAGAGCACACCTAAAGTCATCAGCATACGAGAAATATACCAGCCGGTATCCGTGAATTCTCCCTTCGGTTTAATTCATGATCAAGACTGCGATGTTTGCGGTGGAACAGGCAAGAATTCCAATAAAGGAAGAAGTGATCTTGTTTACTGTCAAGGATGCTCTTCTTCGATACATAAACTTTGCCTAGGATATCGAGCAGGTCGGGAACATATGGTAACCAAGGTTGGCCACGAACATTTCGTTATGCAGTGTCGACGCTGTATCGGCCTAGCCGCCAAGAAGGATCCCCTCGCCCCACGTCTTGGTGCTTGTAGTAGCTGTAATGAGCCTGGACCATCCTGTGCTGCATTCTCCGTAAAGAAAACCGCGAAGCAGGAAGAGAAGCTGAGGGAAGAAAACAACGGTGATGACCCAATCACTAGAGTTCGCGATGACCTTATCAACAATCCAAACAATGTCCTATTTCGATGCCGAGGATGCCAGCGTGGGTTTCATTTTGAACATCTACCACCACGTTCTAAGAAATCAACCACCCCACAGAATGCCGATGATCTACGCTCTCAAAGAATCCAAGAATATACTAAGAGTTGGCAGTGCAAGCAATGCTACCAGAGTACCACAAAACTGCAGACATTAGTTGCATGGAGACCATCAGACCGCAAGTCTTACAATGAAGGTGACGACTTTGACACTTTTCGTGAGGATGAAAAGGAATATCTTGTCAAATGGGATGATAAGTCGTATTTCCAATGCTCTTGGATGCCTGGCGCATGGGTCTGGGGCGTTGCAGCAGCTTCTATGCGGAAAGCTTTCATTCGTCGAGACGAGGGTGCCAATATGTCTCCAAAATGGACCAAAGAAGAGGCAATCTCTGAGGAATACCTACGAATGGAGATTATTTTTGATGTCGAGTATGATGAATCTTTCCAACCAAAGTCCGAAGAATACGACAAGGCTCATATCAACGATGTTGTTCAGGTTTTGGTCAAGTTTAGAGGATTAACCTATGATGAATCCGTTTGGGAGGAACCTCCATCCCCAAATGAAGCTGATCGCTGGAGTGACTTTGTCTCAGCTTACAATGAATACGTCATGGGCAAGTACTTTAAGCAATCACCTGCAAGTGCTGTAAAAGAGCGCATCGATGCATTTCGTTCTCTGAACTTCGAGAAGAAGGTTGTATTAAAGAAACAGCCTGATTCGTTGATTGGTGGCGAGATGATGAAACACCAAATGGAAGGTCTGAATTGGCTACTGTTCAACTTTCATCGACAAAAGAACGTTATCCTGGCTGATGAGATGGGTCTTGGCAAGACGATTCAGGTCATCGCCTTGATTGCCTCACTTGTGAAGGATAAACCAAAGGTAAGTGCAGAACAAATCCTCGAGTAACTCTACTAACAGCTCCTCAGTGCTCCCCTTTTCTCGTTGTTACACCAAACTCGACTTGTCCAAATTGGCGTCGCGAGATCAAAAAATGGGCACCTGGCCTCCGTGTTGTTGCATACTATGGTGCCAAATCTGCTCGAGATATGGCCATGAACTATGAAATGTATCCCAATGGCTGCTCTGACCTCCGTGCTGATATTGTGGTAACATCCTATGAAGCACCAGTCGATGACTCCAGTAGGGCCTTCTTCAAGAAAGTTAAATGGGCTGGCATGATTGTTGATGAGGGTCAACGACTGAAGAATGATGGCAATCTTCTCTATGGCGCCTTGACAGCTTTGAAAATACCATTCCAGGTTCTTCTTTCGGGAACACCGTTGCAGAACAACAAGCGAGAGCTCTTCAACCTTCTTCAATTCTTAGATGACTCTATCGATGCCGCAGAATTGGACGAAAAATATGCTGAGCTAACAAAAGAAAACTTGCCAGAACTTCATGAGCTCATCCGACCTTTCTTCCTCAGGCGCACCAAGCTTCAAGTGTTGAAGTTCTTGCCTCCTATGTCACAAACCATCATACCGGTGTCCATGAGTGTCGTACAGAAACAACTCTACAAGTCAATCTTGGCAAAGAACCCTGAATTGATCAAATCAATCATTGGTAAAACGAACAAGGCTCTCCGCCCTACAGAACGAGGGAATTTGAACAACATTTTGATGCAACTTCGTAAATGTCTTTGTCATCCTTTCTTGTATAGTTCGGCTATCGAAGAGACTTCACTGAGCCATGAAGCTCTCCATCGAAATTTGATCGATGCCTCATCCAAGTTTCAATTACTGGAAATCATGCTTCCAAAGTTGCAAGCTCGAGGACATAGAGTTCTTATCTTTAGTCAATTTTTGAAGCAACTCGATCTTGTCGAAGACTTCTTGAATGGTCTTGAGCTTCCTTTTCAACGTTTAGATGGTACCGTTAGCACACTTGAAAAACAAAAGAGGATCGATGCATTCAATGCACCCAACTCAAAACTGTTTGCATTTCTCCTCTCTACCAGAGCTGGTGGTGTCGGCATCAATTTGGCAACTGCAGATACCGTCATAATCATGGATCCTGATTTCAACCCACATCAAGATATTCAAGCTCTCTCTCGCGCTCATCGCATTGGTCAAAAGAAAAAGGTACTTGTATTTCAGCTTGTGACTAAGGGTAGTGCGGAAGAGCAGATTGTTCAAGTCGGGCGTAAAAAGATGGCTCTTGATCAAGCTCTTATCGAAAGTATAGATGTAAAGGACGATGCAGGAGACAATCTCGAGGCAATTCTTAGACATGGGGCAGAAGCTGTTCTTCTTGATGACGATAGCAAAGATGTTTACTACGATCCGGCATCAGTTGATGAACTTCTCGATCGTTCTCAGGTCGAAAATACTACTAATGATGACGAAACCGC
This sequence comes from Stromatinia cepivora, assembly GCA_014898415.1. Lineage (NCBI taxonomy): Eukaryota > Fungi > Ascomycota > Leotiomycetes > Helotiales > Sclerotiniaceae > Stromatinia > Stromatinia cepivora. Next base: position 1,062,049 of record RCTD01000012.1, on the reverse strand, counting down.
AGAATCTCAATTCTCACATGCTCGTGTATGGATCAAAGACAAGGGAGACCTGTCAGAGGATTTTGGTGAAACTGAGGCTGAACCAGCTGCGCCAAAAGCGTTGCTATGGGATGCTATCTTGAAACAACGTGCGACTGATGCTGCTCTGGAAGCTGCTAAGAACATGCAAACATTTGGTCGTGGAAAGCGCGCTCGACAGGTCAGTTCTATTACAATTCATTCTAATACGTAATAGTCCTTTACTAATTATTTAGACCGTTGACTACGAAAAGTCACAGCCTGAGCTAATGGAACTGGACGGTCCTGATGGCTCGCCTCGAAGAGATGGTCGACGAACTCGAAGATCTCACAGCGATGATGAATTTGCTGGTCATGGTGCAAAGGAATCTGAAGCTGAGGAGTCGGACGCATATGAAGACGTCGATCCCCGAGAATTGGAAACAGGTCAGCCAAGAGTGAAAGGTACGAAATCAAAAAAGCGTCTTTACACGTCCATCTTCCAATGAATCAAAACGCAAAATGGGCATTCCAGGCGGTAATAAATCACGCCTCGGATCGCTCACTCTTACTTTGCCACCCCCTAGAAAAATTGGTAAGCAGCTGCAAGGCTCTAAGTATCAACCAGATAGCTCTGTGATGAAACCAACAAGACCTGGCAAGAAGCATCTTCTCGTGCAATAATTTTGTGGTGAAGATACAAAGCGTAGTAATGACGTTAAATCGTCATTGGACCTACCCACCATAAATGCTCGTTAAGAATTGGCGCATTCGCAGAACTCAAAGACCGTTAAGAAGCAAGCTTTGGCAAAGAAGTTTCTAAATAAACCTAACAGCCAAACCGATGCTTCGGATAGGTCCGTCAAAAGGTCGCCACATTCTAGCCCAAAGCAGAATGTTGCATCGGCCGGTGTTCGTGTTCCTGCAATGCTGTCTTCGGATTCTGTCAAGGAACAGGATTCGTCGAACCATTCTTTGTAATCTTCTATTTCTACTTCTGCTCGTAGTTCATTTGCAATTAGTAGCAAGTTCGTTTTTCAATCCACTAACAACAAACAGTCGACAACTCTACAGGAGATCGCCAAGGGCCACCCGTCGCAATCCAGAAGATTTTTAGAGACTATGAAAAATGGCGGCAAGTGAGCATTAACAACGAATGCGTATTTCCAAGTACTCGGCAGCTACAAGAGTGGCTTGATCAAGGCCACGAACTCCTCGAAAACTGTACTCGACATGTTCAAGAATTAGAACAACCGAATCAAATGCAAGCAGATGTTGAGAGGCAATATAGGTATTTGCAAGAACGTATACGAGGTGTTCTTGATCAACCACAATGGTGGTATAATCAAGAAGAGCAAAAACCTCAAGAGTTTTGGCAGGCAGTCACCCCGCAATTGGTACAAGATAGACATCAACTGCACCGAGATACCGCACAATGGGTCCAAGCGAGAGATCAATTGGTCCGACCATGGGGTAACCATGACGCAGACTACTCATTGCAGCTACATAATTACGAGCAACAGTCTGAAGAGTGGCTTGATCAGGGCGACAAACTGATCGAAGGTCATAATCGACTTAAACAATTCTGCGAACGAGAGGTAGAAAGGCGAGAGGATCCAAAGTCACGATATAGGATGCTTCGTAACGAAGTACGAGGTTTACGACAGGCTTGTGATAGTGAACGGAAGATACGGGAAGAGTTGGTTCGACCACGCGGGGTCAATCCGTGGGGCAATGGTCGAGAAGAGCGAAATATTCAAGAACAATATCTGGCCGAGGGAATGTCTGCGGCTCAAGAACCACGCACAGGCACAACCAATCCCTTAATAGTTAGCAATGCAGTTAAGAATCCGGGTAGCAAAAATTCCCTGTTTGGTCGAGAGAAGGTTGGCTGGGAGGAAGAATTAGGAAACTCTGGAATCCAGCAACAAGAGCAAGGAACCAACGGCGGGACGAGGAAGCGAGGACCTTACAAGAAACGCAAAGCCGCCGAGAATCAAGCGGTCGACAGCTCTTTCAGAGACCAGCTCGTGCAAGCAGGAGTCCCCCTAATCAGAGAACTCGAAGAGTATTTTGAATGGCTGGCAAACAACCCACTGGTCCTCCCAGTCAACAAGAACGATGAACACTACTACGAACAACTTGAAGAGTACGAGCGGCAAATAGGAAAGCGGGTCCAAAAATCAAAGCAATTTGAAGATGCTTTTGATGAACAATTCCGGGTACAAAGACCGCGTGATGCAGAGCGAGCCAGGTATGATTTGGCTTACAAGAAACGCAAAATAGCCGAGAGAAAATCAGGTGAGAAGTATATCCCCATCGAGGACCACGCACCACGCATACAAGAGCTCGATCGACAATTACGAGACAACATGGAACGTCAGCAACAAGCCAGGTACTATGCCATTCAACTAAGATATGTCGAGGAACATGCTCGATTAGCGCGCAATCACCAGAAGGCAGGATATCCAGAAATAGCACCAGAATATGCGCAACCCCTCCCTCAGGGAACGCCTTCCAAAGTTCTAAAAGAACATCTTCACAGGATGGCTCTGCCCCTCAGCGATCCACGATTCCCGCCACCTCTCCCCGAAGAAACTTCTAAAATGTCTATGCCGTTCGGCGAACGATCCGGACAACATGCAAGAGATCCCATTCAAATTGATTCAGATTCCAATTTATCAAAGAAATCAAGTCCGGTCATCCGATCCATTCCAGCCATAGAAATTCCAGTGAAGCGCAAACGAGGTCGTCCTCCTGGATCCACGTCATCCTTAAATTCCTCCATGACACCAGTACCGACTATTGCTGGATACATGCCATCTCGGCTGACTTCCTCCCCATCACTGGCACCGATCTCTTCAGGTTCCTCCCGACCTAACGTGCACTTTTGCCCAAACTGCAATTTTGCTTTGTCAAAGTTGGTGCCTTTATGTCCTTGCAGCGCTCCTACCGCCAAGATCCGTCTAATGCTTGATAATTTGAAAGGGATCAAAGATTATTCTGAGCAAGTGGGGCTTGCACACAAAGTGCTGAAGGAGGCATTGGCGTCAAGATCGGCTCCCCAAACTTTCTCTCGGCAATAGGATAATGGGGATTTCGGGTAACGCTCCTTGTCTCGGTCATTAAATTCAATGGTCTCTCCATTTCTGCTTGATATCACGCGGCACTTTGAGCTTTGATAAACTTGTTTCCATTACATCTTATGATGAATAGCCTGATTAATTTTTCTTTAAGCTTACACTTTACGACACTTTATCTTTTCACGCTCCATGCATTAATTTGCTTCGTTTCTGCATTACTAGAATTATGATACTAGCCTCGACAGAGCAAATCTTCGTTTCATTTCTTCTTTCCTTTTGAGACTTCAAAGACTCTCGAGATAAACTGAGCAATCAGATGGCGTTTCATGGCGTGCAAGATAAATGGTAGACGGTTGCTGGATGACCCTTGCAGGTGTCAAGTTGAATATTCCTGTGCACTTGAGGAAATTGAATGATCTGAGAGGAGAGGAATGAATTATGATGAGCGAGATGACTCCAGCATCAACAGACTATTTTGCAAAATCAATAAGTATAGATACAGAAATATTCAACAAGAAATAATACAATTAGAAGAAACATATCAATAATTGAGAAGGCTAAAGGATGACGGTGAAGATAATTGATGATTTATGCAGTATCTGCCGGTAGAAGAGGTAAGTGCTCTTATATTAGATACAGCGAAACATTCGTGAAGAAATTAAACATCTCCTCATTCTCCCTTTTTCTATTATCTTCACCGGGCGAGGAATGGTTATCACGAGATAGAATTCCTACTTGGCGATATTTGCAAAGGTCTTGGATATTTCACTAATTCATGCAAAGTAATGTGGGTGCTAGGTAGTTGGTATTTATAAAAATAAGAAAGGATCAGATTCCGAAGATTAAGATATAGTCAATGATGAGATGCTTAGCTAGCTCTTCGAATTCCTAGACAGGTAGGTAGTTAGGTGAGGAAACTGGATACTAGTTCTGCTGATTTGTATTATGTGAATGCTATCAGAAGTCTAATGTCAAAATCCATCATATTTTCATATTTGTTTATTTATTATGCAATTTTTTTGGGGGAAAAAAAAAATCATTTGCTGTGTTTGAGATCTTGATATTTGTGTTTACTTATTGTTTGTTTATTGGACTTAATCTCCTCCGTGCATTGAATGGGTACTACTAGTAGGTATCTGTATCTATCTGCTCTGCAAACTCTCGCGCGAATGAAGCATATCGCACCATATGCATAAAACCATGATGTCAAGCGATCAGTCAAAGTATCCCAAGCCCAGATCACCTAACTCAGACCGCAAATCTCACTCGCTCACTCACTCCCCACCCATCTTCACATCACTCCCCACCCATCTTCACATCACCCTCAGCACCATCCATGTCATGCACCATCTGCTTCACATTCACATTCTCATCCTTATTCTCATCACCAGCCTTAGTCTCAGCCTCAGCCTCCCCAACCCGTACCTTCTTCCTCTCCCTCTCATCACTCTCCGCACTGGCATAATTACCAAAAACCCCCTGGTTCTCTCCATAGGTCGAACTATATCCAATATATCCACTCGCTGAACTTACATCGCCCATACCCGCGTGGCCGGATGATCCAACACAATTCTTTGTATTTGCATTTGCATCTGCATTAGTATCTGTAGATGCGCTGTGTACTGGAGGAAAGGAGGGTGACATCGGGGTATATGGTGGTGGATTATCTGTATCTATATCCGCGTCTGTATTCGCAAAAGATGTGCTCAGCTGGCCGGCCCAGAAACTCGTGTGTACGTCAACAGGCATAGCGTGGTATGTAGATCGACTTGCATCAAACTTTGGATTCGAAGCCTGCATCTCAGCCTGAGCTAGAGCCTGAGCTCGAGTCCTGGGCTTGGGAGATCCGAGATCCATGGCGTCGCTTGTATATGCAGAACCGGAACCATGGCGTGTGGCTGATTTGCCCGTCATGTATTTAGTATGCGTGCCTCCGGCTGGTGGATTGAAGTTAAAGCGTGAGCGAGGGGTGCTGGGACGGTAGGTATCGGTGGCTCCTAGAGCGTTGGAGCTGTAACCTTGGAATAAACCTCCATTTTCGGGGGAGTTGATACCTGTCGCTTGATGTGTATTATTGGGATTTGCAATTGTGGGGTCGGAAAAAGAGCGAGAGGAGGTTGCGGACCAGGGAACTGTGTCACCGGGGTCGATCTTTACTCTTGAGTTGATGTTAGTTTGTGGATATAATATAATATCAATAGAGAAAGGGGGGAATATACTTAGGCTCTGGCTTCCAGTCATCATCACTTATCTCATCGTCGCTACGTGGATCATATGGATCGTTAAGAACGTTATTAAACGTCTTTCTTCCCACCGCCGGTTGTTCTTTCTTGATCTGTTTCTCAATCTTAATTCTCGGTTGTCTCTCTTTCTTAGTCTTCTCCTGCCACTCTCTAATCTTCGTTCCTCGTTCCTTATGACTATCATCAACATCAGCATTATCAGCTTCAATTTTCATTCTATTACACGGCTGATTAGTCACAGTCAAAACTTATACAATCGGTTTTGCTAACAGTGGAATCAGTATAAATGTAAACATACCTATCTTCGCCAGCACTAATATTAACATCCATGCTATCAGTTCTCTCACGAGGCTTGTTGCGATTATCGCTCTGCCATCGCTCCCAGCGTTTTTTGGTACCGTTGGGATCGCGCTCAAATTCATAGATAGGACGTATGCGGTAGGAGCCATGACGAAAGATGCGGCCGTCATCGAGCAGTTGACCTGGTTTGAGGAAGCAGTTGTTGTGGATGGTTCTGTGGGGAGAAGTATGGTTAGTTTTGTCTGGTGAAAGGGGAAGATGAGATAAAAGATTAAGGTTTATGAGCTTGGGATGAATGGAGATGAAATTGATGTAGAATTTGAAAGTGTAATTTGAAGATCTCGACGTGTCAATAGAAACAGCACGGAGAAATTCGCAAGATGAAAATATACACGCTGATCAAATATAAAGAATAGAGGATTATACTAACTTCAATGCACAAGTATCCGACTTCATCTTAACACAGGGAAATCTATCTTTCTGCTTGATTGTATGTTGAATATAATCAAAACAAATAGTTTCAACCATAATATGACAACCGCAAACAGTGTAATGGATGAGAGTTTCTCTACACATCTTTGCAGCGTTGTATTTGTATAGATATGTGTAGATGATTTGCTTGAGGAAGAAAGGGGATCAGATTCAGATGAATAGATGGCGTTGTGATAAATTCTCAAAGTTGAGTTTTGAGATGAAGAAGAGGATAGGAAGGTAAACAACAAAGTTATTGCCGGAATTTTGTATCGAGGTTATCAGCATAACCCCAATAATCAATAAGAACAGTCTCTCTGATGTATAGTTATGCTCGTCCCAAGATCGATGAATGTTGGATTTTTTCAAGACAATTCAAGATAAATCTGGAAGAAACGTTGTTGTTGAAAAATCGGAAGGTAAGTGTAAAATTTATGTCTTGTTGCTCGAGAGATTGCAAGAAAATGTTCTGATATCAGATTATCTATACGGCACAATTACTTAAAGTGTTAAATGAGCTACAGCAAATTTTCTTTTATCGGATGATAGTACGGGTATTGGTATGCCATAGTGAATAATTGTGTCTGTGATGTCCAAATTTGGATAGGGAGTTCATGATAAGAATAGTTTGACTTCAATGGAGGATTCTGGTAAAGGTGATTTGTTTTGCTTTATGGTATTATTTATTTAGATTATCTATACACTAGAAAAGGATGGTGGGCTGCTTGGACATACAAAATCTTCAAGGGAGTTGTAGCCATATTGTAGTACTATCAAGTAAGTATAAACCGATTCAACAGCAGAAGGGATTCTGAAGCTTTCTTCTGATTCGCAGAAAGAATTAAAGGGGCCAAATTTATATATCACCCCTGCTCATATTAAGCATCAAGAAAATAATGCAATCTTCGAATTTAGAATAACCAGAAGCATTTATATTAATACCATGCATGCTAACTAACTGGACTGCCAAATAACGTGATATCCAGGCAAAGAAACCACTATAACGAACTCCTTGTCCCCAAATAACTGCCAACTTCAACTTCCTTCCTCAATCAGACGTCAAATCAATCGCTGTATCCCAACCATTTCCAGTTGTCAAATCGACAACTGTCTCGGGACCGTTTCCTTCCATGACTGTATCCTGGTGTTGAGCTGGTGTTGGAATATCTGCAATGAAGGATTGAACTCGTGGTTGAGATCCGAAGATACCTACAGTTATAAAGTTAGATTATATGGTTCTCGTGGTGGTGTCGCTAAGTCATGGCTGATAGGAAGTAGCTGAGGAGAACATACCTATACTTTGTGATCTACTGCCACCTTCTACCTTCATATGCATTTCCTCATCCGATTTGTAATCTGCAAGCTCCTCATCATCACTAGAATTGCTCTTCATCTGGCTTTCGACTTCAAATGGTTCGGCAACAAGCTTTCCTCCAGTTTGGTACTCTTCACCATCACCTGTATTACTCATCGTTTGCCTTTGAACTTCCAGTTCTCTAGCCTCTCGCTTCGCAAGCCTTTCCCTTTGGGATGGACTTTATAATTAGTTAGCGAATACAAAAAACATGATGGGGGAAGACCTGGTTTCCTACTTCTTTCTTGCATGACGCTGACGCTGACGCTGACGCTGACGCCCCGAATTTGCTTCATTCTGCTTCTGGCTATGCATGCCACCTTGACTCGTCGTCATCGACATATCTATATCTATTGAATACATTATAAGCTCTCATAATTCTTCTTTCATTAGGTGTTGAACATACCAGATTCAACATCCGTCAAATCGTCATCATCGCTCGTTTGCTTTGGCATAGAGGCCATTGTGCTACCCATAATGCCTGCGCTAGTTGATTTTTTCTTTCGATATTCATCACTATTTACGTATGCAGTAAATTTTCTTTTGCGGAACTTTGCTTTTGTTTCCTTCGATGTCTTGGGAAACTTTGTTACATAAGACGCGTGGAAGGAGGATGGGATTTTGACGGACTCCGGATCAGGAACATCACGGCTTCCGCTTGCTTTTCTCAACGCTTTTATCCTAGAATCATACGTCAGCATGGTTGTTATTCAAAAGCCAGTAAGACATGTACTTTGCCCGATATAGTTTCTCTCTCCGAAAACTTCCCCGCCCCCCAGACACCTCATCATTCACGGTCGGCAGACCATGGATATTTCCGGATCTCAGTCGTTTATATTTGTTCTGGTCTTCATGGTTCTCGAATTGAAGCTCGGCACCGTCAGACCTCTCAACATCCATGCTTGGAATTAGACCAGCGTAGTAGAGATCTCTCATTCGTTTATTACGTGCCTCCTGACTCTCGACTTCAAGCTTATCTTCGCCAGACTTTCTCTTCTTAGCATCCATATCTGGGGAAAGGCCGAAGTACTGAACGTCTCTTTTTCTTTTTTGTTGTGTTTCGATGTCGGCTTCGTCACCAGACGCTGCGGCGTCTTCTGTTGCCTGGTGTTCAAATGGGTTGCTGGTTGTTTCCTGTTGATTATTTGTGATTCCCGCATGATCAGTATGGTTCGAGAGATTACCACCTTCACCAGCCTGGACTTGTCCTTTGAGTGTCTTGCCATAACTGAATAGATGCTGCTTTTGTTCTTTCTGTTCTTCACGAATTTTCTGGTCTTCCCGTCGCTTGGATGCGCGCTCCAGTGCCCTAGTCTTCTGATCGAACCTTACATTTGTTAGCGAACACAAACGAAGTGCAATAGGTGCAGATTGACGTTCTTACTTTCGAGCTAGCTTTACTCGTACCCTGCTCTGGGCGTTCTTACTAAAGTACGTGAGCTTTCATGTTCATCTGAAGCAGGACAAATATGCGTACCGCTCTGCCCATAACTTGTCTTCGTCATCCTCGATACCACTCCCTTCACCGTCATTGGTGGCAAACAAGCTGATCTGGCTCAGAACCTTTTTCAAGCGGCGATCTGCTAAATGTAGTACTTCAAACCAGCTCTCTCGAGCCATATTTTGTTGCCCACTCGGAAAGTTCTGTAAATATGTCTCCAACCTGTCTTGATCACCAAGAATACCTACCATCAACTCGTTCTCACGCTTTGATTTGAGGAACCTAGGTAATCTAGAAGGACGCGACTGGTCCGATATACCTGAAGGCAGATCGCGACCCCGAAGAAGTAATGCCTCTGCATCTGACTCGCTATCAAAATCAGCCTCCTCATCGTCTTCATATTTATCTAGATGCGTGACTCTTCTATCTCCTGCTTGCAAACTACTTGAAACTTCTCCACTAGCAGTCCTGTTTCTTCCGTAAAGTTTGCGATGCTCCTCATCAACCTTGTCTTTCTCCGTCATCCAGATTTCCCGAACTATCTCTTGCTGTGAAAATGTGAAATCTTGTAGAAAGGCATCAAGCTGATTTGGATCGTTTAGAACATCTCGCTTGCTCCTGTTTCCTTGTATCTTTGACTGTTCTTCGATCTCTTGGAGCTTTCTCATCGCCGTTCTTTCGGGTCGTTCTTGTAAATGGCTTGACTCTTGCGGAAAGACGTCGGGTTTGATCCGAGCCTGTAGAACACTTTGTGCTGTTTCTTCCTGCTCTAATGTGATCTTCGATTGTTCTGAAATTTCTTGGGACTTTCTAATTGCTCTTATTTCAGCTCGTGGCTTATTCTCGCTTAGGCTCCGATAGGGATCGGATTTGGGGTCTGGAAGCCTTGCCTGGTATCTTGGGATGTGACTCGGCTCGCGGGGTGTCAAAAATTCCCTGCGTCCAGGATCTGAAATTTTATGCGGAACTGCCATTTCAACCTCTTCAGTGAGTTGTTTGGTCATAGAATAATTGTTGAAGTTGAAGTTGCTATCATCAGACTCTGGTAGAGTATTGTTGTACTCCTGAGAAACCACAAATTCAGGCACTCCATTCCATGGCGTGGAAAGTGGTGCACTGGTAGATGGTGCATTATCTTGTTGTGCAAGTATATGCATATTGACGTCTTGGGTACTATCTTGAGTAGACTGGGCCGATTCTTGCGTTTGATCGTTTAACTTGTTTTCCCGAATGGCAACTCGTTGGTTGTATGTATTCTGCAGAAAGTTGTTTCTCTTCTCATCTCGTTCCATCTTGCGTCTGTCTTGCGAGCTTTCAATTGTACGGACAGGAGCCAAAGAAACTTCCCATGGAGCAGGCACCCGTATTCCTACGTTCGTAGCTTGATTCGTATCATCTATACTGTGCTCATCACCCCTCGTGCTTGTAGTGTCAGCAGAAATAAGATCCATTGGACTTTGCAAGTAGTTGCCTGATTGTGCTGCAAGTCTCTTTCTTTCCTTCCCTTGTTTCTCCTTTAGGATTCGCGCCAACTCCCAAACAGGCATCACCCTCGGACCAAATGGGACATGTAGTGGTGCTGGAACATTCGCAGTTGATTGTGCACCAAGTCTACTCGTCTCCTTCTTTTCTTCTTCTCTCCGTAAATGTGCTGCTTCCCAAACAGTCATCTTCCTGAGGCCAATTGGGACAACTGGTGATGTGTCAACAGCTGAAGTCGATGGCGACGCTACATTGTGTTGAGCTTCACGATCTGTCAGTGCAGTGAAGTGTCTTATATGCCGCGGTTGATCAACATTTGGAATTAAAGCTTTTCTCTGGTTTCGTGGCTGACCGACGCTTGGTGGCGAAGGAGGGGTATATTGACCATTTGCTGCGGCTTCTCTCTGATCCTTTAGTTGTCTCCGCTTGGCTACAGCATCACTAATATTGCCAACATAGTGATTTGCCGTGTTAAACTGTCCAATCAGATTATGCACGGTCGAAAACATTTCGTTCTTCACCGGTTGGACATCTTCGTAAGTTTGACTCCTCTCAATAAACTTAGTTTCTTCTTCCATCGCTGTGTTTTGACCAGCGGTGACTTCTCCCTGTTCGGCCAACGTGACCCAATCTTTATCTCTCCAATCTACCACCTTGCTGTCTCCATCCCACTCACAATCATTCCACTCTTGAGCACCGGGGACGTAATCGTCGGGCACAAAGCGATCCCCGCCTCTAAGTAGCATATCGTTGGTGCAATTGGTCCATTCTCGGTCGCGAAGTTCAAACCGTGCAGCTGAACCCGGCAGCAAAGTACAATTAACCTCTCCGACAAAGTCGCCTCCCCACACTCTTTCACAGACAGTTTCAAAATCTTGAGTTGGGTGGCTTTTGCAACTGCATCTTGATTGTCCGACGTGGATATGCTCGGATTTTAAGTTTGGACATTTCAACGCTGATTCGACACGATCTCCAGGAGGACTAAGTTCGTTGCTAATGTGTGATCCGACGGAGCAGATCAATACATGAGTGTATTGCGCCCAACAATTTTCGTACGTTGTGAGCCTGAACATACACATCGCGGCGGTGATGTGCTACAGTCGTGGTTGCTGTGTTGGTTTTGTTTGTGTTGAGGAATAAGCTCTCTTGAGGGAAGGTTTATTTCATGTTTATTTCAGCCTCGCGATATTATGGCGCTATGTAAAATTAAGGTCAGCCTTAAAAGAGTGAAAGTGAACTGAAATGATGAGTGGTTGTATGCGGAGTGAATGAAGAAGTGAAGTTTGGTCAAGTGAAGTCGGGAGGTTATCACCTGACTGTCTGGCGACAGCAAAAGAAATACTTCCCAATCGGCACGAAAATCACATTAGATATGTAACTTTAAAGCTTTATAATAACTGATTCCAGAGTACTACTATTCAGTAACTTGTGAGCGTTAAATGTTTGTATCTACTCCATACAGATTTTCTAAGCCAACTTGAAAAGTTAGCATCGCCATATCTAGCACCACGAGAGTTCCCATATATTACTTATCATCCTACGATCCCCAACTCTACCTGAGTACTGATCCTTAGTACATGTATTATAAAGATGAAGGTAAATATTGTTTTATTGCCACTTGCATTCAAGTAACTGTAGCTGCCATTCTAGCTACATCGAAGCAATCTTGCAACACATGGCTGCTCACCCAGGGTACTCATTTGCTCCATTATGCCTGCCAAGTATCATCCCACGACCAGATGTAAACACCAGCTCCCCACACCCACAGCACGATAAACTCTCCACCACATTCTTCCCTACATCACCCTTTTCCATCGCTACCCCAGTCCAGCCAACAACACTCACCTTATCCCTACCCCACAACTCACTGCAATCCGGAGCCGCCACACCGCCATGCTCAAAACACCCCATTCCGCATTCATAGGTCCACAAGCCACCTCTAAGCTACCGACCAACAACAAAGCTGCTTTGAGCAATCAAGTATGATACTCTGTAAATGAATGCCAGACCTGAACATAATACTACATCAGTACATACCCAAGTCCGGGCTGGGTTATACCATCGCTACGGAGAAGCGAGTAAGCCATGGAACTTCGATCATGGCATGGGCTGTGGCTTCGAGTTGAACGCACCATGGAGGTCGGCATGCTGTAGATCGATATCAATAGCATCATCACAGACTTGAAAGGACAGTAGGGTTAATACCACAGGATAGATGAGCATTAAATCATTTACCTCTTTCACAAAGCAGACCACATGTAGATCAAATACAAGTATGCAAAGAGCGCAGGAATCATTACCGCCTATTTACCCATCCATCAATACTCAACCATTATGAATAAAAAGAAGGAACGCCTCAAGTATATTGGTGCAATCAGACCTCAAAAAACATCTCTTGATAGACTACGCCTATTGCTATTACACCTTACAAAAATGCGAAAGTCCATTCACTCCCTATCCTCCGTGCCCTGCACAACCTCCCCTTGCACACATGAAGCAACGATGAGGAAGAAGAGCAGACGTAACGCACGCAGTAAGCACCCTTATGAATCAGATCCATTCTTGACCGCACGCATAAAAAAGAAGATGAGGAAACAACAAAGATCTTGCGAGAAAAAAGAGACACAAAGAAGAAACTAGCGTGGCACAATTTGCGGAAGAAAAGAGACATATTCATCCGTTCGTATGCCCTGAGATATTTGTGTCGGAACCCAGATGTGTAGTAAGAAAGAAGTGCTCGATATTGTTGCGAGGAACTTGAAGATATGGTCCACGAATTATCAATCAAGAAGATGATAGATTAATATGCCGATAAAGAAGAGCCATGCACAGTCTGTAAGCACATATTCCCTCTCGCTAGCATGAAATCCGTCACCCAACCGAGCGAGCTACATTCGCAGTAAAATAAAATCCGATCGCATTAGAGAAAGAGAAGAGTCGATAACAGTAGCTTTATAGAACAATGCACTTCTTCTTCTTCTCCTTCTTGGTCAAGAGTGCAGCACGAGTAGCATGTTCGAAAACCTCACGCACACCCTCATTGGTCTTTGCTGAACACTCAAGAGACTTGTAAGCACCGATCTTATCAGCAACACGTTGAGCCTATTGATAGGAGAGTTAGCATGGTTCCTCTATTATGCACTTCGTTCTCTATCAAGCAGCTGTTTTCAAAACGCGCTGTATCTGATGTATCCTTACCTGATCTTCTGAGACCGGGGTTTGGTTGGTCTTGTGTAATTCCTCGATGGTTTTTGGGTCGTGGCGCAAATCCTTCTTGCATCCAACGAGGATGATTGGGAGGCCCTGGCAGAAATGGAGGACTTCGGAGATCCACTGGTTAGGCACGTGTCAGCAGTTGTCTTATCATAGCAATAGCAGATGGAATCATCTATCAATCATACCTTCTCCTGAACGTTATCAAGGGAATCGGGGGAGTCAACGGCGAAACAGATCAAGATGACATGCGAATCTGGATATGATAGAGGTCTGAGACGATCGTAATCTTCTTGTCCAGCCGTATCCCATAGAGCCAACTCAACGTGCTTTCCATCAACCTCGACATCGGCGACATAGTTCTCGAAAACGGTTGGGACGTAGACCTATAGCAGAAAATGCATTAGTTATTGATTCTGATGATGTAGTGATACTCCATCAATAGCTTCGTTGGCGACATCAACAGTGATTGACGCGATGGCCGCGTTGTATTTGATTCGCATATAATTGTAAGGAGTCGGTGTAAAGCTTACCTCTGGGAAGGTTCCCTTGGAGAAGACACTGGCAGATTTGTTAGTAGGTATAACTTTTATCGTTTTTATCAACTAGAAAACCGTTGAAAGGAGATGGGTACTTACATCAACAAGCAAGTCTTACCACAAGCACCATCTCCGACAATAACAAGCTTTCTTCTGATTTCCGCCATTTTGGCAAAGGTTGTGATAAGATTTGTTAAAGAGAGCGACTGTGTGAAGTTGTTGATTAAATTGTAATGTGTGTAAACAGATCGTATGGGTCGTTGCAGATGAAAGTTCGTTAATTGGAAAGGTTGTTGAAGGTGGAAATGAGTTCAAGAAAGGCAACCTTTGGAGAAACCTAATAGAGTCGGTTCGAATGTTATTGCCTTAAAGCTTTGTGATTGTAATTATAAGGCACTTAATTATTTATTTGGTTACTATGGGAATCATTCCAGCATAAATAAGAAAAACCTTGGGCTATGGGTTCAACTAGGCCGATGCGGTGAATCAAGCAATGAATTGGATTGGATGGGTACCGTGCCAGGAATATTATTATCAAAGAAATCTCATGATTCATTTCATTCATGATATCAACAGTACCAATCCAATACCTACCTAGTACTTATGGTATTCCTGCCTACTGCTGTAGTTATTCTGTCTTTTTTTTCTACCATGTTCATTATCTATCTATTTTTATGTCAATCATTACCCTAGCCACCAACTAAGGGGCTACCAAGGTTCATACATTAGTATCTGCTAATTGAGGTGATGTACTGCATTCTCCACGTATTCTGCACCATCACCATTCACTTCTCAACCTCACATCATGCAAAGACTGATGACAATAGACAAGGAAGTCAACCATTCCACGTTTGCTTAAAACTCTATATCTATTCTTTTTGTTCTTCGACTTTTCTGAGATTTTCTCAGATTCGGTATACGAAAAGAACTTTGCTCTTTAATTATTTCCGTGCCGTACTTTAATACCTGTTTCTACTTAGTACCCGCATTTGATATTCATTTGAGCAGGTCCAACACCAAGGAATAGATAGGTACTTCAATATATTCAGGAGCCAGCGATAACCCTTTAGTGTAATTCTGAAATCAATATCACTGTACGGATAGGACAATCTTGGAGGAGATTCATATCTGTATGGAGTGAAGTAGTGGTTGGTGGCTATATTGCCAACCTGCTTCCTTGGCGATTCCCTATTTCTTTCTTTCGATCCCCTCCTGAGTTCTGATTCCTGCACCTAAGACCTAGGTAGAGTCTAGACTCAATGAATGAATGAACTTGGGCCCGTATGCTTCACCATATGACTCTGATTACGGGGCTGCTTCCATCAGGCGTATTTACTGACCTTGTACTGCTTCCATACTGTTTCACATCACGATGCCTTTTAAAGGTATCTACTACTAACTTGCAATTGTCTTCCTTTCATAGAGAAAAGCACGTCCCCAACTTCAGGAGACATCCGTTAAGTTTACGCATACCAGATGGGGCTGAGCTCCTAGGACCTAGACAATCTGCGCCTCACTCCCTCACTCGCGCCTCATTTCTACCAACCAAAGAAAGAGAGGATAAGGATGTACAGGACTGTGAACACACGGCAGCAGGACTTGCGGGAATTCCGACACGCTTTTCTCTTTGTTGTGACATATTCTTTTCGCCCTCTTGATGTCATCCCAGCATTTCATGAATACGTCCATTGTCCTAAATACCTAGTACAATACAACATTTAGATGATACAACGAATGAATCTGCCTCATATCTGAAAGATAACAAATACTTTGATTGGCTAACCTCACTTGGCACATCAACTTATGCACTATTTGCCCCTGAACCAATTAAGAACTAATTCAGGTTCCGACATGACCACGTGACTGTATCCCCATGAATTATGCACTAACCCAAAACCCACTAGCCCAATATCAACGAAAGCTCCATCCAAAAAAAGTTGAACCAGTCACCCTCACCAGCACCAAACGAATCCCCCCTCCCCCGCCACCATGCAAAAAGTAATTCGGCGTACGATACTTGCCGAAAAGCAAGCCGTCCGCCGGCTTGCAAGGCGGCAGCGCAAAAATGAACTTGACGAGTTTGCTATTCGACAGGACAGGATGAGACAATGGAATGGGGAAAACTTAAAACGGGCGAAGGAAAATAAGGTGGTGCGAAGGGAGGATTGGGAATTGAAGGAGTTGGCTCCGAAGAGAGATGTGGGTTCAAAGGCCGATAAGTATGGCAGTATTAAATCCGAATTCATGGAGGAACCGGCTGCGAAAAAGAAAGAAATCTTGGAGATACTGGACATATGGGGTGGGAAAAAACATCTAAATATTACGGTGGGGGATAGAGTGGTTGTGATTGAGGGACGAGATAAGGGAAAGATTGGGAAGGTAGAGAAAGTCGATAAACAGAGGGCGGAAGTTTTTTGTGGGGGATTGGATATGGTATGTTTTGAGATCTCTCGTGCCATCCGCTCTCCAATCACCCCCACCACGAATCCTGCATTGGCACACACTAAGATAATCATTAGATCGATGTAGCAATGCCCGAATGGATGTTATCAGAGGAAGGCCAAGACCGCCGTGCCACCCTCTCCCTCCCCCAAGGCATCTCCTTAAAAAATGTCAAACTAGTATTTCCCTATACCGACCCAATAACCGGCCTGACCCGCGACGTCATCGCTAAAAAGCTCGCCCACCATAGAATGTTCCGAGACCGTCACGCCCAAACCGTCAAATGGCAGCGTATAATCCCCGGTGCCGGTAACCGTCCCAATATAATAATTCCATGGCCCAAAAATGAACCTCGAGAGAAGAAGGACTATGATTGCGATACCCTGCGAATGGAGGTGGAAGAAAAAACATTCGTGCCCACACTCCTTACGCCTCCGATGCCCGGGAGTGTGATTGATGAGTTGAGAAATAAATATTCGGTATTCAGGACGAGACATGATCCCGAATACGTAGAGAGAAAATTAGAAGAAGATAGACAAAAAGAGGCGAAGAAGAAGACGATTGATTCGATGAGGACGCCATTGAAGGAACTTAATAAGAGAGAAAGATCACTACGAAAAGCCAAGGGCAAGGGTCAACTTACTCGAGGCATGTTATTGAGGATTGGAGAGGTGATCTCTCGGAGGAGAGGAACGATTATGAGACAGGTGGGTATTAGCACGGTGGAAGGGGCCACACCTACAGAAGCTGGGGAAGCTGGCATCACTTCTCCACCTACATCCACGCCTACAGAGCCAGTGCCAGTGCCAGTGGCTGCTTGATGATTATGCATGTATATTATGTATTTGGAATGAAAAAAAAATGTAAATGTATGGAATACATGGCACATAGACCTTTCAAGGCATTCGTGGTGTTATAGTATATATCAAATTCAACACACATAGTTTCTATCACTTCGATCCGCGTCTATCCATTCATATCTAGCCATAAGGTTCTTAAAAATCACAACTTTCCTTTACTAAACTATCAAAAACCTAAGTACCCAACAACGACAATTTTTCAAAAGCAGAAAGATGTGGAGCTTCCTTCTTTCGTCCCGCCGCTTGTAAACTCTCTGCGTAGACTGCGTCGCCACCTACTGGTCTGTATTCCTGTCCTTCTGTAACACCTTGTTCGGGCCCATTTGCATTTGCATTTGCATTCCCATTCTCACTCACATCTCCCACTGTACCAAAAACCTCCCCAACACAGCCCTTACACAACCCCACAACCTCCACCACACTCGCCTCAACCGCCCTCGCCCTCTCCCACATACCCCTCCTCACCAACCCCACCACCAACCTCTCAACCTCACCTCTCGAATCCTGCACTCGCGTAATCAATCTGCCTACACTAGCCACCAAATATTCCTCTTCATAAACACTTCCCTTCTTACCCCTTGCTCGCTTCCTCTCTTCTCTCCTCCTATTTTTGCTCGTTGCTCTACTTACGCCCGTTCCTACAGTTCCTACACTACCACTACCCGTGTATCGTGTAAAGAGCGAGCGATTTGTAGAAACGCGGGATGAAGCTGCGACGGAGATATCGTCGGGGATTTCGCCATCGCCTCCTCTTTCTCCTTCGTAGAAAGCGAGTGGATCTGCCAGGGCTTTTTGTCTGAGTTCTCTGATACGTGGTACTTGGGCTAGTAGTTGTGCTTTGCAATCTGCTAGGAGTTCTGTGCTTGAAGCAAGTGCGTCGCCAAGACCGGGGTCGATGACTGATTCGAGGAGATCGGATCGAGCTTTGAGGGCAATGAGATGGAGGGCGTCGGCGAAAAAGTAGCCTTTGCAGAAGGTTCTACATGCAGTTTCGAGGGAAGAGAGGTAGTCGAGTTGAATGGTTGCGGCGGCGTAGTAATCTTTGCTTTCAATGAGAGCGTCATATAGCGTGCTTGCTAGCTCAGTGAGTGCGGAACCGCTCATTGGATTCCCATCTGCGCCGCCGGTGAGAGCACAGAAGAGTGTCTCACGCCATTGGGAAGGTCCGGAGGCGAGGTAGCAAGATGTGGCTTTTGCGTAGTTGTGAAGAGATTCGTAAGCGAGAGCTGCTTCTTTGTAGGACGATTTAGATTCGAGATATTGGGCGTAGAGGGCTGTGATGACGGCGAGGGGTTCAGGGTTGTATCGGTAAATAGCTAGAGCGGTTTTGTAGAGGGCATGCTTTTGAGTATACTTTTGTAGTTCCTCAAATGCGTTGAGCTCGTGGAGATGATGGAGTGCTTTGGTATGGCGGGATAGGTAATCGTCAATGCTATATTTGCGACGTAATTCGGTCATTTGTTGTAGATTTTGCATGAAAGGAAGATATTCTCTGGGATCTTTCTGCGACTGCTGGGCTACTAAAAGAGCGAGATCAAGGTTATAGAGACCGAGAGCATTCTCGTATAATCTGTTGACATCTGCTAAGAAACAGATATGCTCAACTGCTTTATCAGCCAAGGCTTCATCTTCCTTCATCAATTGAGCAACAACCAATAAACCGTCATCCAACGCAGGTGGATTCTTGCACACATTAGATGTGATGATGTTTTGTAAGTTGGTTGTAGTGTGAGCCTTGAGAACTTCAAGAACAGCGTCGCAGATCTTATTAACCTTGGAAGTTTTGGTGGCTGTGATATCAATAGTGGTATCCTGGGGTGTAGCACCATTGGTGGTAGGCGCTATGTTACCATTTTGAGGCACAACTCTTGTCTCTTTGTACATCGTCTGAGTAACATCTTCTTCTCTCAATGACGAAAGGAACAAATCAATGTAAGTGATCTTCTTGACTTGATCAATGAAAAGTGCAACATTTGACAAGAACTGCTCTGGAGCGTGATCGTACAAAATGTTCATATCCACTCGTTGCGTTCTGCAGTGAGTGAAAGCTTTTTTATAGTTCTTTTCCTCAATAAGTTTCCGAATACCTGCAAGGACCATTGCACGAGGGAATATAGTCTCCAAGTTTCCTCGAGGCATTTGTAGGATAAGACTAAGAGATGTTGGCATTGCGGTGACTAGTCGAGCACCTCTTTCAATGCTTCTACATCTTTCGTCAATTTCTGGGTCATCAGGTGGAATTTCAAGATCTGGATCATATTAGCATTGGACTCCATGCGACGAAAATCGAAAAAACATACCATAAACTCCTGCGATGTGCACAAATTTGAGGAGATGTGTGGTGGTAGTAAATATAAGATGTGCTGGTGTGACAAGAAAAGATGTGCAATTTCGCACTAGTAAGCGCGTGTTTGCAAACAAATGGCCATTCCTAGACAATCCAAAAGCTATGCGACCATCTCCATAGGCATTTGGGCCATCGCCGAAAGGTATGATGTCTACCCAAGGTAACCGCTTAGAGAAATTGCAGGAAGACAACGACGCATCGCCGAAAGCTAAACTATGAAGGTCTCCGGAGCTAGTTTGAACGTATGGATGCATTACGCCATCTTTAACAAAGCTTGACAATATCGATATAGAAGATGTTGGATTGTTCTCAAGAGCTCTCTCTTTCATCTCACCAGGCATATCAGTGAGGTGATATCCCCGAATGACAGGACCAGTTTCAGTTCGCCCCAAAGCGAGTACCTCACTCTTGCCACTGAAAGTGATTTGTTGATATATGGTAGTTTTGGTTACCGACTCAAATGTGAATTGGCCCGACAATGTCGGAGTAGGTGCAACACGTTTAGTGGCATCTAGTTCAAAAACCGAAATGCCCTCTTGATGCAGAACCGCAAGCAATGAAGCATCCGCGTTGATGGAGATATCGATGACGTTTGATTGTATTGTAACTTCATGATGACCCATGGAAGGGGGAACATTAGCTACTCGGAAAGGGGTTACCATGAGATTTTGTCCGTCGATAACAGCGAGCACCCCAAAGTCATGTGGTGGTGCCAAAGTACCGCGAGCTGTTGTGAATGTATACTCTGCAAGATCAATAGTGTCCTCAGCAACAGATAAGAATCTCAGCGGCTTTTCTGGATGCCAAGCTACAGGGTTAGTAGAAACCAATGGAGCGTGGTGATTTCTAATCTCTTGCTTTAGATACCAATGGTAGTTACCCATTGTCCATAATTGAGTACAGTCCGCCATCACGACAGCCAGCACCGTAGAATCAGAATTCCAAGCCAATTTGATGTTCTGATTAGGGAGTTGACGTTGTTCTTGAGTAAGTCGGAGACTGAATTCTCCATGTCTTAATCCGTTACGTTCAAAGAATACAACATCAATTCTCTCCTCAAGTCTTTGAATTCCTGCAATCAGATTTCCTGAAGGTCTCCAGCTCAAAGCGCCTTCGAGACCATCCACAGGCTCGCTGACACTGTCAAGTTCACCTTCTCTTGAGTATACTCGAATTATACGACGGGAAGCCGATTCGACTGTAGAAATAGCGAGGTAAGCGCCATCACCTCTCCAGCTGATGGTAACACTCGAATCATCATTTGGACTAAGAACACCTTCATCGATCTTCTCAGGCATAGTCGGATCTCTTAAGGCTTTGGCTCCTCTGCCTTGGAATTGAGTTTCCTTCTTACCCCAACCAACAGATACATGATTCGAAGCTTTGAGGTCCTCTTTGGTCATAGTAGTATCTGCAACGCCATCGAAGCTGCGACTCATCCAAATAACGGTATCTTCCTTAGTTGTAATCGCCAACAGTTCCTCATCAGGTGACCATCTTGCCGCAGTAATACCAGCATCAACTGAGCCCATGATTTCAATCTGCCCTTCTCCAGGTTCAGGATCTTCTCTGACGACAATGATGTCGCCACCAGCAAGAACGAGACATGTCGTCAAGCTGTCTCCGAAATAATGAAGGCTCAAAACTTTGTCACAGGCCAAGTCCGGGTTTGGTGATGGTGCTTCCCATGATGTGATAAGGGAATTCTCACTATATTTTCAAATCAGCAAAGTTTAAAAGCGCTCGATTGGGAAATTATATACTGTGATTTTGAGTTGGTTTCGACTCTAATAAGTTGGATCACAGCGTCATTTTCGGTAGGACCAACCGTACAAACGACAGCATCATTTGCCAAATCCCACGCCGCCGCCGTTACTGGTCTATTCTGATATTGCGCAGGAGGCTTCCATTGCTCATATTGAATACCTCTTAAATTCCTCATCTTCAAGGTATCAATATATCAAATAATGTGAAAGATAAAAATTTATGCAAATAAATCCTAAGTCATCCTTTTTGTCAAGGCATTGATTCGTCCGAAAATCATATCCCAGTCATTTTCACAAGCCAGAAGTATTTTTCTGGTGCATTCCTTCATAAGCGAAAGACGCTAAATATTTAGTGTTGAACTTTCCCTGTAACCCCAGGTTTGACCGGAGGATAGTGGTGAGACTTCTCTTCTTATTTATCACATTCCACTTCTCTGCCCACTTCATTCACTAGACATCCGATTCCTTTTCTACGCTGAGATACTTATAGACTTTACCTTTCCATTCTCTCCGATAGATTTCTATATCAATTCAAACACACCATAATGGATATCGCCTACAATCAACATTCTCCTCACAACCGACGTCACAGCCGCTCTTTTTCCAATCTCACAAACTTAACCATGGCACCTCTAACCTCTAAACTTCCTCCCTCAAACGACGATTACTTTCCCGACCATACATCCTATATTGACAATCGCTCTCTTCCTACCACACCTTCCATTCTCTCACGCTCATCTTCTCGCGTTTCCATCCGCAAACCCGCCCCAATGAATCTCTCAATCCCTAAATCAAAATCCAGCATCCACCTCACCGCTACCCCTCGCACACCTCATACACCTGGTCACCGCTCCGGCACAACCACACCTTCACGCCACTCTCATTTAAGAAATACCGTTGCTCCAGATAATTTACAAATAAGCACATTCAGCGAAAATGATCGCAATGATTCCGATTGGCTTTTGCGAGCAGGCGCCATGATATCGTGTTCCACTCGCGAATCCAAGGGACAATCCTGGCTCGTCTCACGCGCAAGCTCAACGAGTTTACAAAGGGATGCGGATGACGATGCATTCGAGCGTGAGCTTGCTCGAGAAAGAGAACACAGTAGCAGGAGAGGAAGCAGACGAGGAAGTTTCGATGCAGACGACGAATTCTCACCACTTACAACGAGACGAAGTCTAAGTTTTGGGCCTGCAGCAGGAGCATTTAGTAGATCAGTTAGTAGATATGGCAGTCGTGCCAATAGTAGAAGAGGGAGCAGGGCTGCGTTGATTACACCAATGACAGCAGATAAAGACGGAGGATATTTCGATTCAGAATTTACACATGAAGAATATCCTGCTGAACCAGACTTTGTAGATGTGGAAGAAGAAGGTTTTGACGAGGGTGATGAGGCAAGGAAAGACGAAGCAATAGTTAAGAAATTGGCTAGAGCAAGTAGATTGGGACTTGGAGGATGGGTTGAAAACCTGCTAGGCTGGAGTTTGTTTGCTGTCGAAGAAGATGGAGAAGAAGCCGATTTCGATACATCAGATGAAAAGGGAGAAGAATCATCACTATCATCGCGACCGTCGCGACACACTCTTGATGGAATGGACGATACACTAGTGGCAGAACAAATGCCACCACTCAATCCAAATGAAGCAGATGGATGGCACGATGCTGCCTGGCTTTTGAGCGTCGCAAGTAAAGTATTGCTTGATAGTTGAAAACGCACAGATCAGTGGAAGGTTCGCCTAACGATGAATATTGTCTGACATCATATTTTTATATTCTCGCGCCAATTTTGCGCCTCTCTTCCGTCGTATAGTACAGCTTCCAGTTATGAACTTTAATAAAAACTCTGCGGCATGTTCCCCATATGAAATCAATACAGCCCAATATCAATATGGTCGTGAAGTTACATATGCCACCCCAAAATCACAAAAGCGCCAATTTCATTCCTGCCGCTCAATACTCGATCAAATTCTTCCCATTTCATACCCGGCAGAAGTATTCTTAGAGGTCACATCATTCGACTGTTAAATCAATAATTTCATCTTCCGCAGTAAAGATGTGGCGTCTCTTGACAGGACGTTCGAGCACGATTTCAATATCTTCATCCCGTTCGACCGCAAGCTCGCGTTTCAGATTCTCCTCGGGTTTAGCCTGCCCAAGCTTGACCTGTCCTTCGACCTCTGTCTGAATTTCATTTTCGAAGCGCGAGATCTCCTCTTGAATCTACATAAAGTTGTTAGTGTCGTTGGCAATATCGAAGAGCACGTTCGCATGCTCTACAATCTCGTCTTCTTTGGCTAGTGTATTTTTTTCCGCCGTATAGAAGTGGTTGGCACTTGCAACTAAACGCTAGTTTTAGACTGGAATAGTCAATGAGCACGCTAAAGGGTGATGGGCAGTGGAAGTCAGTAAAATGTGTAGGGCCTAAAACCCAAATGTCTTACTCAAGTAATTAGATACGTGCACAGACTGTGCAGAGTTTCCAATAGTCTGGACTAGCAGAATGGATAATAAGCTTTCAATATTTGAATATGATTCAATATCTCTATTGATTTGAATGTTTCATTTTGGATTCAAGGATCCAAAAGTCTCTAGGTAATTTGCTGATAGGCACTTGCCAGACACTCTCATCAGCACCTTTCATTAAGAAGCAGGAAGATAGGAAGATTGAATGAAAACACGGACCTCTACAACGTTAACAACGTTGAAACCCTTCGCTATGTCTCTTAAGTGGCTTAAGTTTTTCTGAATTTCTATCAGTACCCGTGTAAATGGCGTAGCAGCAGGCTCCAAGGTTGTTTGTACGATACGTGTGGCAGGTGTGGCAGGCGTGGCAGGCGCTAATGGTATCGCTGAGGCTGCTCTTAATTCATCTGATGCGGAGGTCTCAATATCAGGTCTACATATTGCTTTCGCTGGCGTTTCTAACGGCATTGCAAGTCCAGATTTTGAGACGAAACCAGGTGCTAAGGGTGAAATTGACCCGAAGGCAGGAGTTTTTGGATATCTGATTTCTTCTTGAACATTGGTTGGTACCGCTGGAACCGGCTCTGGGATGGAGGTTACCGTGCCCGTTATAACTTTGGGAGCTATCTGACCAAATGCTCGTGGTAAAAAGGCACCAGCTACCGGATTAAACGTTTTGCCAGTGATAACCGAGTTTGTGGTTGCTGTCGAGGGTGTAGCCATTTCAGTAGGAGCCCTATACTTTTGAGCCGTCAATGCTTCGAAGATTTTGACAACATCCTTTCCTTTAGCAAAGGGCCTTTTATCGATAGAGCGTGGCATCAGTGCTCTGGGTAAGGGATTCATAATAAGAGGTGCTAAATCGAGATTTCGAGAAACTACTCGAGGATTTGCTGGAGAAGAGATCTGAGCTTCATGGTCAGCATTGATTCTACTAGGAACATTGGATCTATCTGGAATGTTGACGCTATTTGGAACAATTAAGCTATTTGGAACAATCAAGCTATCTGGAACGTTCAAACTATCGGGAATATTGATCCACTTGAAACAATGAGACTTTTTGGGATAATAAACTTATTCCGCCAGCATCCCGGCCCAGTCAACCGCCCAAAGATTCCGGGCAATAGCAAATGGATTGTCCGAGAATGATGTAGCAGAAATATTCTCACCATAATCTGCTCTAAAATGTCCCTTGATCTGTATTTGAAGTGGAACTCGGCCAGTGGCTTGCTGATTGGGTCAATGTATTCAAGCTTGTAGAACGTCTCCTGATCCGACGAAGTTTGTGGTGCTCCGAATCTATCGTAGAAGTCAGCTTGAAAGTTGAACATCGCAGATCATATCTTTCCACATACTGCGTAGCGTGAGATACTGCTTTGCCCTTCAACTGACTCTCATGGACATTTATTCTCTTGGTTGAGGAAGCCTTTTCAACCGGAGCTGGCACCGAGTTGCATTTGCGGACGCGCCAAACCTGAACCACGAGTTCTCCGAGTTGCGAAGCGACTTTTGGGGGTGCGTATGTGGAATCATCTCCTGCATATTGTCAGCGTCATGGATGATTCATTTGAGATGGAACAAATAGTATACCTGGTTTGACTTCGGCAAAGATGAATGGCATCAACTTCAAGCTGCTTTTTGTCCTGAGCCGATCTCCATTCAATTGATGAGCCCATTGGCCTGGTTTGAATCCATCTTTATTGCAAATGACCACTGAAGAACAGCCCCGCCCGTCAATTGTTGCGTAAAAACCCAAGCATGTACCTGGATCAATTGCCTTATCTCTCTTCTTGCTGTTTACCCAATATTCAAACCCAAATTTTTGATTAGTCTTAGATTCAATGTAGATAGAAGTCTTGTTTTTAGGGAAACCTTGTATGATCCGATCCTGAATATCATCAGGATCGTCGTATTCAACCGTTTGTGAACCAGAGATCACAACACGCACCCTCACATACGGAACATCAGGTAAAATTGCCATCACACGTTAGGTATTGTTGGTAAATGAGAGGATGATGAAATTGATTGTCGTTGTTGTTTTGTAGTTGAGAAGATGAAGTATAAAATAAACAAAACACTCCTTTACGCGACAACGCAACTGCCATTTTTGGCGCATTGAACATAATGAAAGGGCAAGTGTATTCCACTTTCTTTGCTTTTCATTTCTTACCTTTCAGTTAAACTTGCGCTTCATTCTATAAGCTTCACTCAAATCACATCACTCTTCTTTTATCTGTTCATGAAACTTCAGTTCTAAGGATCACAATGGTTTTTGCCCACTCCAATCATCATTTCATTCATCAATTTAAAGTCTTCTTATCACAGTGTGGAAGGAAAACATATTCTGGTATAATGTATTTTATTTATTGCCCATGTTTCTCATAAATATGCCGTATGCTGATAATTGCGAATAATTTCTTATATCCACCACTCACTGCTGGTAAGAGACCGTTGATACACCAAAAAAGATATTTACTAGATGATGTAAGTACCTCAGGTCTCCCACTTCATTTCTCAACCTTCGTACCTCAAATCTCAACTTCTTAGTAACAATGCCCGCTTCACCAATCAACGTTCTTCAATTCTCCGCAAGTGACTTGATGAACGCAATATCATAACTTGCTCTCAAATTATACTGGATACGTTCTTGACGTCTACGTCTTGAAAATGTATAAAGATTCTTGATCCTCAACATTTCCCGCTTCAACCATCGGCGTCTCTCCCAGAATTCGTCCCATTCTGACTTCAAGACCGCCATCTCAGAATCATATTCAACTCTCTTGCCCACACCTAAACATGCGATGCGGTATCTGACGCACTTGATTTGCTCCTTGGCGGAGGTGGAGCAATATTCTTTCTTATATCTTCTGAAGTGGGCCTTGAGCTGGGGCATATCAACCATGGTACTTATGACGGGCTTGACCATTCTCTCACGGCGCATATTCGATGTATTCCGCATTTGTGGGTAGCTGGATGACTGCTTATCCCCTTCAATACTGGTAGCTTGCGATGTATCGGTCTGCGAACCACTGATGACTGACCAGCAACTACTTCGAACAACGCTAGATTGAGTGTTTTCAGCATCGGAAGTCCCGGTATTTTCGATGCTGATCTGTGAAGTGTTCGTTGGAGGTACGTTAATTGGTGTCCAACCACTGAATTGAGGAGCATCAGTCTGTATGGGTTCGATCTGCGAAGTTCGAGCGGCATGCCAACTTGCACCCTTAAGAATATCGGCTTGAGCAGCAATATCAACGTGAGAAACCTCAACTCTTGCGGTGCCTGATTGTGTAGTGTTGAAGGCTTGCCAAGCGGTAATTGGAGAGGTAGCTGCTTGAGTAGGGAAATGGGTCGAGCTATCGACTTCGCATTGCAATTCTTCTTCTTCGACATCGACTTCCTCTACATCTGCGTCGTACTCGCTTTCTTGATCTGTGGCAAAATTGGCTTGCTCATGATCGAAGTGGAAATTCGTAGAACCATCGTGGGCTGATCTGTAAGGCAATGCGAATGTGAAAGCCATGAGGAATAAAGACTGCGTTTTGTTGTCAGTTGCCTTTGTGTTGCAAAACAGAATCAAATGCTACAATAATGAGAACTTACTATGTGATTGTTGATATTATTGTCTTTGGAGGCACATATTTCTGAAGATGCTGAGGAATTAGAAAAGTCAAATCTTGAACTTCAGCTTTCAGACCTCATATTGCCTACCTTGTACACCTACCATCCTATTACTAGTTCATTCTGATATGATAGAGTGAATTCAGTTTCCCATTTTACTCTTTAATTTCAGATTCGAGAGGGGTGTAAAAGATGGTGAATATCTCCATCTTGTCACCATTTCATTAATTCTCTTACAGACTGCACTTTCACAAACTCAACACATAGAAGTCTATGTCCATCTAGCAAAAGTCTTGGAATCTCCTCAAAGCATACCACCCTTCTCTATATTACCTTTGCACCTCCATAGTTTGAATTGCATAGAGAGTGCAATTTAAATATTAATCCTACTCCGTTCTATCATTTCTTTCCTGAAATCTCAGAAGTTGGTGCCTTGGAATCACCGAGATCTCGAGATCTCGATCTAAGAAGTCTGCATTCCATCTAAGGGGCACACCAATGACTTTCATTCACATTTACATCCAGAAACATCTTATCTATCACTTTTTGTACCCTTTAGTGCTAAGTTCTAGCTTTTCCTTTTACCTTACATCTTCACCCCGCTACAAGCCCGTAAAATAGCACTGAAGCAAGAATTCCTCCCCAAGTAAGAGATAGGCTCGCCTTGGTATAAGTTTATTCCGGATAGCAATTATGGTTTAATCATTCAGAAAGTCTTCACTGCAAAAGTGCATAACATATTGCGGTGTCAAGGAGATTCAATTGGCATATTCCTGTTTATTGGCTAGCTAGCCAAACGTTTCGAAATCACAACCCAATATCCTACCTCATTCCATTTCATCACAGGTTAATATCACCTCCGCTCAACTCCTTGTTCTCGTCTCGCCAAATTGCCGCCAATGTAGAAGACGACAAGGTGACATGTACTAGTCCGGGCGGAACGTTGGTTCTAATGAAAGAACCAATGCCCAAACTCCGGTCGTTCCCCCAACATAGCACATATCACCTTGTAGTCTCGTGCAAAGAATAACTCCTTCTGATTCATCTCATTCCGAGCCCGCGCTCCATAAATCCCTGTTCCAGTGTCTTCCAAATGCTTCTCTAAGCGCAAATTTCTCATTTCATTCCTTAATTTCTTCTGATATTGCAGGATCAAAGCACATCCATGTGATACCGGCGTAGACCTAGGATTGGTAGCGAGAAATACCTTCCTGGCGGTAATAACGGTAGCGACATATTGTGGTGATGGTGATGGCGGTGGTGTGGCGGACGAGAAAGAAAAAGAGCCAGAAGAAAAAGCAACCAAGATTCGAGGAGAAGAAAAGTGCCGAAGCGAATGAAGAAGAATTGTGCGCAGACATCGTTTTGGTAAGCGACTTGTATGTAAACTGATGTACAGGCGAAATCTGCTGACATTAGTCTAGTCAGTAAAAGTAAACCTTAGACCAATCCAATTTTCTCAAAATAGGCGGAACTTACGGATCTAACTGGCTTCTCAAGTCAAGACTTTGGCTAACCAGGAGTAATTCGAGAGAATCCGAGAAAATATGTGCTTCTGATTGACTAATTTCGTACTTCAAAGGACTAAAAAGGTTAGATAGGAGTTATATATGACGATCTAATAGGGCAATACTTGCAGATCGAGCTGAATTTGCTGATGATTTCAGAAAGGGACGCCAGAGCTAGACGAGTGGTATGGGTAGTGGTAACGGGGAGCTGAAGGGTGGGTGGATCGGAGATTTGGGCTAGTGAATATGAGAGTTGGATAAACGGGACGAGAAAGTAGAGATAAGAAAGATGATCGTTTGATATGTGATTGGATACTAGGAGGTTTTGAGGTTAGTACCTTGAGCTATTCTGTAGAGGAAAATTCTTGTTTGTTGTTTGTAATGATTTTTGTATCTTGGCTAGTTACTAATATATCTTGTCGATCTTGAAATAATATCTAATTGTTAGCTCAATTTTCGCATTGTGTTTGGTTATCTAGGTAGGTACATGTATATCTTGATTTTGGGTAATTATGTAGAATGGATATTTGTGGTGAGTTTGGGAGGGGATTGAGAGATGATAGATTTTTGATTGTGAGGTTCTTGATTTTGGAATGCTGGATTTAGATGGTTAGATTTGGATGGCTAGATATCCTTGTGTATTGCCTAATTTATCTTCTTCCATCTTCCAATGGATTATAACTTTCAATATTCTCTCCCTTGTCAATAGAAAACGAGAATCGAGATAGAAAATAAGATGGAAACTTGAAAGAGCGCAAGTGCTAAGTACTTGTAGCTATAGGAGATATTAGCAATTCTTCAATAATCTTTAAAATACTATAAACGTACTTTCAAAATCATCATATATTTCGAGCTGAGAGTCTACTAACTAGCACCTGATGAATTTCCTCTTGTCGAAAATCGAGAATTAGCAATTAGAACTTGTTCTTGGATAATTATGACGACTTGATCTATGTCTTTAATTGAAGCAGATTAATTATTTTTTCATCTACAGATAATCTTACTTTTAAGATTTTCCTCTCTGCTTTAAACCATTCCTCAAGCTTCGCATTCGGCTCATAGAGTTAAAGACTTTTGTTTTTGTGTGCAAATGGATCTGTTTAAATAGCTTGATATCTTGAAATCCTACTATTTGAAAAATCTGTAATGAGAGGAAAGGGGAAGAATGAGGCGCATAGGCTCAGTAAGCGAGAGTCTTACCTCGCGTTGTCAATCTTGGCGGAATTAAAAATCAATACTATTTCCTAGACCAAGAAAGACTCGGTAGGTTGGAGCAAAGTAGTCTATACGATCAAAGTGATTTTACTAGAAAATTCAAAGTAAATAACCGCTATGGGAAATTAAGCTCGCTACCACTAAGTATATATGACGTCTTTAGAGCCCAGATCACTAGACGAAAATTTAAGAAATTCCCAGCAACATGACAACCCCTCATCCTTTGTTCCAGAATATATAGATGAAATTATTTATAGTTTGAAGGAGAAGGAGCGATGTATATGCAGTGAGATGTTGGAATTTTTCATCTCTAATTTAAATTTCATCTTGAATCTAATAATCCTGCTAGGTTAAGCGATTAGAAGATTCATAAATATACGATCCGCTTAAGCTTCTTCGCTGTATATATGTAACTTGTATGTTTGATCAATATCTTTTCATTCACATATTCATGCATTCGATATTATCTATTATCGAAAGATTATTATATATCGGTAGAGACTAGGAAAAATGACACCGAGGAATCGAGGATTAGGTTTTAGATATTAGCTTGAGGGCCAGTCTAGTTCTAGTGGCCTTATCGCTCTGAGGATAAACTATACAGCACTATATTTAAAAAGCGTTTCTTTACTTCAAAACTCGACCTCAGATATCGAGATAAAAAAAAATACCCAGTAGCAGAGTAGGAGGATACTTACTGCTATACAAAGTTGACGATATACTCAAATACAGGATTTACTAGAACCGAAAATCTACAACTCAATGACTTTGCCCTATTAGAAATCTTAGAAGATATTTTCAAGATAAACTCTATCCATCTCTATTTATCAAATATTACTATTCATATACCCCGTATCCGCACACCACCCACTAGCTATAAATCTCAAGCTATCAACAAAGTGTGCTCCCTGTATATCTTTCTATTCCAATCATGTATACACAATACACAACACACTATATATAATAAACTTTTCATTCCCAATCTTTCCCTCACTATACATCCGCGTCCCAGCATTCCCTCTCCAAATCACAAAAATTAGTATTTAAAAATTAAAACAAATACTCCATTCAAATATCTTAACTACGATATAAATTCCATATATCTCCAATTCTGTAAAAGAAATATAATGTAATATTTTATACATATATACGATATATATATATATATATATATATATAAAGTATATAAATATAAAATATATATCATTTCATACTCAATATCTAATACTTAATATTTAACACTCATTCCCTCCTCCTCCTCCTCACCCTCCTCCTCCTCCTCACCCTCCTCCCCCTCGCCCCATCTCATCCCCCTCACCCCATCTCATCCCCCTCACCCCATCTCATCCCCCTCACCCCATCTCATCCCTCAAAACCCCCTACATCCATCCATCCAATACCAATACCAATACCAATACCAATACCAATACCAATACCAATACCAATACCAATACCAATACCAATACCAATACCAATACCAATACCAATACCAATACCAATACCAATACCAATACCAATACCAAACTCAAAATTCAAAATTCAAAATTATAAAATTTACATAATATACCCAAGATTAAATGTTATATAACGAGTTTCGCCTCTGGGTAATGGTGAAAAATGGTATTGAGTTTGCAAATCCATGGATGGGGGTGGGACATGTGATTAATATACCTAATGTATAAAAGAGAATTAATAGGAAGGAATAGAAGAGTATTGTTTGTGAGGGTATGTGTATGTAGATGGTTGGTGATTTGGAAGAATTTGATATGTGAAGAAGATACTCACACTCACACTCACACTCACAGTCAAAATGATCACAGACCTTCAATCCAGACTTATTTTTTATATTTTCAATTCCTATTGATTTTCCATCCATCTATTCCATCATTCCCAGCCACACAGTTTGGTTTGCAAGTAACCAAGTAACTAACTAGTTATTCCGCTTTCCCTCCACTTTAGGTATAGGTAATAAAACATATCTATCTATTCCAACCCTCCTTGAGTAATTTTCCACGCATCCGGTACGGTATAGACTTCCCCTTCAGTTCTCTCTCCATCCATCAATCCATTCTCATCCAATCCTCCATTTCCTTTCCTTCCATTTCCCGTCCATCCACCCTCCATATTCCCTTTCCACTACCAAAAATCGTGTGAAACATGATAATTAGGTAGTACCGAATTTAGTGATAACCTACTCCTTTGAAAGATGAAGAAACAACCAGCCGACCAGCCAAAAAAGTGAAATCGAGGCAACCAAAGTTCTAGCCAGCAAGCAAGATTTTCCCAACATACCAAAATCATTGCTTGCTCCCGTTACAACCAAAACTACCAAAAGATCAAGTATGATATGGGTGTCAGAAGTCCTGCCTTTCAAACATGAAAAATGACAATCCCACGCTGTATGTGGCCGAAATCGGAAAAGGAGAACAATTTTTTCATAAACGGGGACAAGAAGTTGGAAAAAGAAGTAGTAATATTGAAAAAAAGGACATATCAAGATCAAAATCCAAAAGAAGCACATCGCATTTAGGGGGAAAAATGTTCGTCTCATTTGAAAACATTGCCATATCTCGTTTCTTGCGCCGTAGACACCAAAAGCAAAGTTATCGTTAAAGCGTACTTGACAAATTCGAGAAGACATTCTTTCCGTGATATGATGTGAAATGATGTATGATATAAGGTGTCGATGTTGAGATTGGGGAGGTTATTTTCCAAGAAAATAGTTCATAAATACGCCGTATGCCACTCTTTTTGGTACTCCATTCGCCGGCCAAGCTAGGGATTTGATTGAGCAAACGCTGTTGAGGAAAGATGGTAGAGAAATCTTGATAAGAACGTAGGAGGAAGGGTGAGGTTCATAAATTGTGGTAAAAAAAGGCATTAGCCAAAGGAATGTCGTAAACGTCGTTGATAATCCATGCGAAAAAAAGCTTTGAGCTCAAATGTCTTGATGCGTAAGGAGATGAATTTTTCATAAGATAACACAAGGTCCCTTCTTCTTGGGACGATATTTCCTGGATTCATCTCGAACCATTCCATTATCCGAGGCATTAGCACGGGGACTCTTGCCAGTACCCGAAGCTGATGTTCTCTGCTGACGTTGTCTGCGCAGTTGTCGTACTACATCATAGAATGCCTTTTCGACATTTACGCAATTCTTTGCCGATGCTTCAACAAATTCGCAACCCAATTCCCGCGCCAATGCATGTCCTTCTTGTGTAGATACTTCTCGTTCCGTAACTCTGTCGCATTTATTTCCAACGAGCATAATCGGTACAGGTTCCGAAGGCGAGATAGGTGATATGGGTGAGCCGGGATATACTGGAGAGGATGAAGATGATTCCTTAACTCGTTGAATTTGATTGTGAAATCTCTGAATGCGCGTAAAGGATGATCTCGATGATATGCTGTAAACTAAAACGAATCCTTCACCATCACGTATCCATTGATCTCGTAACGCAGTGTATTCTTCTTGACCGGCAGTATCGAGGACTTCCAACATACAAGATTGACCGTCTATTGCGACTTGTTTCCGGTATGAATCTTCGATAGTAGGATCGTACTATGCTAAAGTAAGCATGTGATGATAACAATTAGAAATGGTAGGTGGGATAGCTTACAGTCTCGACGAAATGCTGTAATGTTAATTGAATTGTCAAAGCAGTTTTACCTACACCTCCATCACCAAGCACCACCAATTTGTACAAAACCATCTGTTTCGAAGTCATCTTTTAAAGGTGTTCCTCGTTGTGTATAGGTATTGAGGATATATCAAGATTGGAGTATTTAATTAGAAAGGAGAAAAACTGCAGACTAGATCGGTTGAAATAAATGGAGGAGGAGGAGGCGGGTGTTGGTGGTTGGGTAGTTTGTAGTTTAAATGAAATCAATTTGTCAAAGTTCCTTAATTCCTTAATTCTTTGCTGTGCTGTGCTGTACCGTCTGTCTGTCGGTGGGAAAGATAGTTTCTAGGTTGGCTCAGTGCTGCAAGTGGAGATTCCTTTGGGCATAAAAGAAGCTCGGACGTTCTTTCCATGTACACCTGCAGTTGATTGATGGGTTGATTGATGGGTTGATTGATTTGATGGGTTGAACGGAGACTCTCCAAGTAGGTAGGCACGGGATCGATGGAGTATGAATTGATTATTTTTTTGATACTCGAGTAAAAAATAAAAATAAAAGTAGGTACAAGTTGCTTCCTTATGAATTTGAATTTGATAAGCTGGTTGATAGATAGTGAGAGAATCTAACCTGCCCGTTATTTCGAAATTTCTTTTTAATGTTCCCTTGTTGTGTGTTGAAACTGTTTGAATAAGATTTGTATGCGGAAAAGGGAAGGTGGATATTTCTTTTATTTGAATGAATGGAAATAATTCCAATGGTTCGTTCAAAGGGACTTTCCCCCGGTTTAAGATTTGGTTGTTGGTTTTGTCAAGGTTCCCGTTGTAAATGGAATAATGGCCACAGCAAAAAGTATTCGAGCGAGAGAATGAGAGAATGAGTGAATGAGTGAATGAATGTGGAGGGGAAGAGGGGGAAGCTTCCTGGGATTATATTGCTTTTTTTGTAGTATTTTTCCTCGTTGGCGATGCAAAATGTTGGCAATATATTGTAAAAATCTGTTGTATTGTTGTATGCAGGCGGCTCTTTCTTTCTATACTTTGGTTCTTTGGTTGGGATAATAATATTTTGTGCTGAGAAGTCATGTACGGAGTATGTATTGAATGAGTTCTATGGTACCGGTAGAGACATATGTCGGGCTTTCCCAACTTTCCCAACTTTAGTATGCAGATCTGGATAGAATAGCTCGATTCGTCGGCAAATAGTGTGCAATGAATTCTAAAGCCTGGCTGAGTACCCAGGTAGTTGTTGCAATATATAGTAGGGAAGATTAAAAATGTATGGTGAATGGATGGGTATATGGTGAAAGGAGGTGGCGGCTCAATGGTGGTGGATGAATATCCAATAATGATGAGATGAATACAAAAAAATTGCTATCTTTCCCAGTCAACAAAGAAAGTACCCGACAACAACTTAACTTTTGCGAATCTGCGAATCTGTAAGCTAGGTTAATTGATACATAACATAAATAAATACCTTTTAACATCTTGGATGGATAGCAAGATATATATTATTATGCCACGCAGGGTCAAATAATCATAAGGTAAATAGATGGTAGGCGAATTTATTTTCATTTATTTACTTACTTCTTTCCGATTATTATAATGATATACCGAGTATTCAAAATATTGAAGGGCTACCTTTCAATTGCGAAATCATAACTCCAATTCCCTTTTTAATAATCTGCAGTGTTATTAGTTGCCAAGAACTTTATTGAGGAATTCCGCAACCCATCTTTTTCCTCTTTATGCTGTATCACACCACCATATCACTCAACCCAAAGTCTAAATACTCTTCACCCTTGGATTAGTATATAAGATATCACATGCATACACAATAACACATTTCCACATGAAAACTCATTCTAGCCCAAGCAAAGATCCATTCTTTGAATTTCCCCATCAATTGACAGCTAGAATCATTGGATTTGACATTTTCTATAGAAACCTTAAATTAGGTAGAGCAAGATACGGTGGTATAAGAACATATCCCCGGAAAAATTAAATCATTGCCAATCATAAAATACCCCTTGACACCCCCGACCACACCATTTGTGAACCATCGAAATGGGAATGACCCCCTCCTCCAAGTATAAGATATTTGAAAGAAAAAAGTAAACCAAATCGTAATCGGACGGAAAACCTCCTATGCCAAAAATCCGCTTCCAAAGTGTAATATATCCTACACGATAGATCCCCTTTATTCCTTTACTTCATGTTTGTCTGAGAAGACATCGCCCTGTGCCTTTCTTGTTGCATTTTGAATCATAGCTGATAAACTAGCATCGGATTTCCGACTTGTTTCAGGAGGATCACTAAAAGGTCCTTGGGGTGTGATGGGGGTGCTCTCTTCGATTAAAGTGATTGCATTAGAATCCCGAGAAACTAGTGGTGATGAGGCTCCTTCAACTTTTGTAGGCTCAGCCGATTTGCCTTTCGGTGAGCTAGAATCTACTCGAATGACTTGAGGTTTGGTTATCGTTGCGGCACTGGCTGCATTCAAGAATGTGCTGCCCACCGAAAATGCTGGGCTAGGTGGGTTCTCGGAATATTTTTGAAAGTCGACACTTGGCACTGGAGGTGTGATAGTGCCAGTATTTCCACCCGCTTTATTGACACTGACCACTGCCGCCTTTCCTCGGATGACAGTCTGCGCTGGAACTGGTGATACGATGGCTTGTTTTCCATATATAGTGGATGCAACACTATTTCTTGCGTACGAGCTTCGTTCACCAATTCCACTAATTCCACTGTATGTTGAGTCGCGTAGATCTCCTGGCATGAAAAAGTGTTCCTGTTCATATCTTGGTGTTCCAGACGAGTTTGATAGAGCAATTGGAATCGGAGGAACTGGAGGAACAAGAAGACCTGGCGTTGATGGGGTCGATCTGTTCGTAACACCTGGAATGTATGCGATTTGAATGATATTCGAGGCTCGCGTGAGAACTGTAGATGCAATTGATCCAACGGTATGTGTAGAAGCTCTTGCATCCCTCCGCATTGCGAAATCCTTCTCTGCATTCGCTTGCTCTTGGTTGTCTATCCAATCGCCTTGCTCGAATTGTTGCCTTTTCGTCTTAATGCAGAACCTCCATACAAGATAAGTCACGGCTGCGACAGCTAGAACTCCTCCAATAACCCCGCCGGCGATAGCGCCTACATTTGGTCCGGATTTCGATGATGAAGATGAACTAACCGTCGTCGAAGGCGCGGCTGAAGAAGCCACACAAACTGTCTGTTGGCATTCGGTACATGTTGGTGGGACGAGCGAACAAATCTCATTTTCGTTACAACTCGGACATGCTGGAGTGACCCCATTACACTCAACACATCGTCGAAACAGAGAGTTGAAGGATGCTGTGAATTGATTAGCAACAGAGGGTTACCTACCGAAGAATTTCACCCACCCTCGTAATACGCCATCTTCCTCGATACTATTGCGATTTATTATGTTGTATCAAAACGATTGAGACTGATCCAGTCAGGGTTTAGTTGGTGTAAAATGAGGTAGATGTAGATGAGTGTTGTTGGTGATTGAAGGCTTGGCCTGTCTGTAGTTGTTGGGTAAAGACAACAAGAGGAGAACCGGCTCGAGAAAGGTGATTTATCGTGTAAAAAAATATGAAAATCGAAGTGGGTATAGGTTATAAAAGAGATATAATAAAAAATCGTAAAAGATGAGATGAAATGATCGAATTCACTACGTTGTCGTCGGCGCTGGAGGAGATGAAGGTGGAAGGTAAGGTAAATAAATGAGTGTTGGTTGAGCGAACTCTTGTTATTGCGGTCGAAAATATGGTCGATAACGACTACATTTACATGGACGACTAGAATCTAGACCGACAACAAGAGGAATTGAACGGTCGTACTGGTAGTCGTGATGATCATTGGTGATGAATGAGTGGTGGTTTAGATGAGAAGGGTTGAATTGATGGAGATCAATCTTTCATTAACAAGTTCTAGTTGGTTAGGAATTGGTGGAAGCAAACAAGCAAATTCTATGGATTGAAGTAAAATGGACCTAATTTACTTTTGGTAACGACTTATACTAATGAGTAGTTGCATAATTGGTGGTTCAATGGGGTTGTATGGATCAAGTTGAATGCCCTGTGCTTGTAGTCCTAGGTACGTAAGTAAGGTACGCGGGAGTTTTTACAAAAAGTGGGAACAACTTAATCTCCAGTATTTTATGCAAAAGCTTTCCAAATTGGCAAATAGAAGACGTTGTAAAAGTAAATATCAATAATTTTCTCTTCTATTTGGAAACACTTATTGCATTGGTTTTGAAGAAAAGATCACATCTCATCTTTCCTTCGGCTTGTTGAATTGAGCAATGGTAACACACTCATTCATAATCCATGATTGCTGCGCCATCTAACTGTTAACCCACTACGGAGTAGATTGCTTTATCGTTTCGTCGTATCGTATCGCATCAATCATGATCAATGATGATCGAAATGTACCTACCCTTCTCATAATACCGAGTAGGTACATGTGTATTGTTCCGGTATGTTGTAGGGATAGTAAAATCATATTGAAATGGCGTTTGCTCAATAAAATCCATAACAGTTGGCAGATTATATGGAATTTAACCACTCTCGAAGCCTGCATCTTGGTATTGTAGATCCATAGCTCTGGAACGTCAAACAGAACAAATTTTGAGGTATGTGTGAGTGAGCGAAACACCACAGACGCAATATAAGTATCGAATGAATAGATTAGGTAGGTGCTTCAAGGAGTCATTCATATGTTGAAACTTCGGCAAATCTATGAATTTATGTGGAATTGGAGTGATGATTATATCCCCCCGAATTTTGAAGCAACTAGTTAGTAGATGTTTCAGGAATCAGGAGTGTGCTTCGGCAAAAGTACTAACAGACTCACAGCGAAAAGTTCAATAGCGAAGAACAAACGCAATCGGTCTATCATTTTGAGGACTTTCCAAAAGTGTAGAAGGCAGAAAGGATTCTTGATCAATTAGTAAGGATATTCACATACTCCAGTAATCTTCAGTATATCGATCAACATATAGAAGCAGAAGTTTTCAGCCAAGTTATGAGGGAGAAAAGCAGGCATTTCATACCCAGGTCACGCTTCCCCCTGACTTTAGTTGCCGTCGGATAGCTCTTTAGTTCTACTCCCACGTCCGCTTTTTTGGAGATGTTCGAACTTTATACCTATGGATGAGCAATCATGAATGAGATAGAAGCCAGTCAATACACATGGGATGAAGCTGTTGTCAACTTCCAGATACCACGTACTGAGTAACTACAGCTAACCTCCCCTTCTATCTTGGCCCCGCCCTGCCCCACTACTACACCTCACACCTCAAAGAGATGGCCCTTCAATTTAGTCGTATAACTTTATGAAATATATTTATAATTTGATGAAATATCATGTGAATAATCAGCTGAGACGTAGATAATCTAGAATGAAATCTTTAAAAATAATTATAATTCAAATAGGATTTCGAATTTTGATATAATTTGTAATTTTATAAATCTAATAATATCATATTCTTTAGATTTGTAAAAAGCACGTATTATATCAAAATATTATATAGAGTATAAACTTATAATAATAAATTGAAGAGCATGACTAATGAAAGGGTCCTACTTCTTGAAGAGAAGTGATGGCCGGAGGTGGGGCGAGGTGGGGAGAAGCTATCCTTCTTTTTCTTCTTATTAGAGCTTCATGCCCACAGTTTAATTACTATTAATAGACAGAACAAACTTTCGGGTTGTGGCCGTGGCGCTGAACTTTGTCAGACGCTGCCAACGACTTGTTTGTTTGGATGGCAGATGAACAGCGGCGACTTTCAATATGCGTGGTGAAGTTTAGCAATAAAGGCTTTTTTGTGTGTGAACGATCGTCACCCTTCCCCTATCAGAAAAGTTCTTTACATTATACGATGTTGCACGACACTTGTGATATGGTTGATTCAACGTTTCACGGGCAGGTGAGCTATATATAATGTATAATAGCTGAAACAAAAGGCAATAATAACCAATGATCCTTCGAGTTGTCAAATGATTCCCCGACTAAGATTCTTATACAAGGAGTTAGGCCTGTATTGTATGGGTATCTACCTAGTCTGAGTAGACGCGACCTTCAAAGGACGGACGGATCTATCAACACACATCATATGGACCGCGACGAAGTACGGATTAGTGAAGCGGCAAAGGAGAACTTCGGAAAGATCAACAGAGCTTCGAAAAGATCCAAGGCGGCCTCTTTATGCCTTCGGTATGTGTGCGATAGTACGAGGGGCTGTGGGTAGTGTGGGGCTTGGGGGGAGTGGGTATTGGGTGGTGGAAAAGAGACCGCAGCAACATATTAATGCATATAAATTTCCAATTAGAACCAATAACGCAGTAGGACTAAACTTATTAGGTAGTAGGTAAGCATTGAAGTGAGTGAGGCACAGCAAAATATTCATTCATACATTATAAAATAACTCGAATATCCAATATCCAATATCCAATATGATTGATTCACGGTGTTATTTTTATTGTGAATCAAATCTTCCTTTCGTCTAAATTTCTTTATTCTCTTCCAATTTATCGGTAAAGATTTGCCTCCAAGGTTCTGAATACCAAAATCCAAAATATTGAAGGGTTGAAAATAGCGGAGACACGACAACAAACTAAATAAGGAAATCCATCCATCCCATCCATCCATCCCTCCTTTTTTTTTATTGCCCTTCTTTTGAAAAGTGAAACAGGGTTGCTTTTCTATTACCTTTCATCACATCTTCATATCTTGAAAGATTCCTCCATCCTCTTTTCTTCCCTCTTCAATACCTTCAATACCAAGTACTTTTATTCTTTTATTGATTGTTTGTGAATCACAGGCAATTTCGAGTTGAACCTCATTCACTCTTTTATTTGGGTTGCCAAGGCGAGGGCATCCCTGAATCCCACGATTCCCACCGCCCTACAAAGAATATAGCTCAGAATCAGAATCTTGGGCAACCAACATCTCTCTTTTGATTTATTTCTCACCCATCAACTGTCGATAAAATCAAAAGATTTTATCAGTAAAAAGTCCAAAGTTTAATAATTTTGATCACTTCATTAAGAGTTCTTGATTATTTCCACAAACATGGCATACTCTGGCAACGGAGGCTATGATGAGCACAAGCTCCAAGATCTTCCACCGGGGGGTAGTGTAAGTTTTTTAAATTTCCTGACTCGCGAATTGCGAAATAGCTTTCTCTGACGGTCTCTTTTGCAGTATCATCATCCTCAAGATGAAGAGGAAGGAGCTTTACCTTTACTCGATTCTGGTGGACATGGCGGCCCATTCAATAGCCCTTACGACTCGCACTCCCAAGGAGGCCTTCGAGCGAATACTCCTCCTGTTAGACCTGTTTCCGCCTACAGTCTTACGGAAACGTATGCGAACGATCCACAACCATACAGCAGCGACTATAATTCCTCCCACACATACAATGAGCAATTAGAAGATAATCCATACCCACGAACCGGATCACCATTGTCACGAGCCGAGACTTCTTCCACCGAGGCATGGAGACAACGACAAGCTCCTCAATCTGGTGGGCTTAAACGTTACGCTACAAGAAAGGTCAAGCTTGTTCAGGGAAGCGTTTTGAGCGTCGACCATCCAGTACCCAGTGCCATAAAGAATGCTATCCAGCAAAAATACAGAAATGACTTGGAGGGTGGCAGCGAAGAATTTACACATATGCGTTATACCGCTGCAACTTGCGATCCCGACGAGTTTACTCTGAAAAACGGTTACAATCTAAGACCTGCAATGTACAATCGTCACACTGAGTTGCTCATCGCCGTCACTTACTATAACGAAGACAAGCAGTTGACCGCCCGTACCCTTCACGGTGTCATGCAAAACATCCGCGATATCGTCAATCTCAAAAAATCTGATTTCTGGAATGTCGGTGGACCAGCATGGCAAAAGATCGTCGTCTGCCTCGTCTTTGATGGTATCGACCCTTGCGACAAAGATACGCTTGATGTTCTTGCTACAATTGGTATTTATCAAGATGGTGTCATGAAGAAGGATGTCGATGGAAAGGAAACTGTTGCTCATGTTTTCGAATACACAACCCAACTTTCAGTTACTGCCAGTCAACAACTTATCCGCCCAACCGAGGGTGATGCCAACTGTCTTCCCCCAGTGCAGATGATGTTCTGCTTGAAAGCAAAGAACACGAAAAAGATCAATTCCCACAGATGGTTGTTCAATGCATTTGGTCGCCTTCTCAATCCTGAAGTCTGTATTCTTCTCGATGCCGGTACCAAGCCAGGTCCCAAGTCCTTGTTATCTTTGTGGGAAGGTTTCTACAACGACAAAGATCTTGGAGGTGCTTGTGGTGAGATTCACGCCATGTTGGGAAAGGGAGGCAAGAAGCTTCTCAATCCGCTTGTTGCTGGTCAGAACTTCGAGTATAAGATCAGTAATATTCTTGATAAGCCGCTAGAGAGTTCTTTTGGATATGTCAGTGTGTTGCCGGGAGCTTTCTCAGCATATCGATTCCGAGCTATCATGGGGCGACCTCTTGAACAGTACTTCCACGGAGATCACACTTTGTCTAAGATTCTTGGAAAGAAAGGTATCGAGGGAATGAACATCTTCAAAAAGAACATGTTCTTGGCCGAGGACAGAATTCTCTGTTTCGAACTTGTAGCCAAGGCCGGTAGCAAATGGCATTTGACTTATATCAAAGCAGCCAAAGGAGAGACTGATGTACCCGAAGGAGCTGCTGAATTTATTGGTCAACGTAGAAGATGGCTTAACGGTTCATTTGCAGCAGGAATGTATTCCATTATGCATTTCGGCAGAATGTAAGTTATCTTTAACGCAATGTACTCTTAAGGTCATTAACTAACGTTTTGATAGGTACGGGAGTGGTCATAACCTTGTCCGCATGTTCTTCTTGCATATTCAATTCTTATACAACGTCTTCTCCAACCTTCTCAGTTGGTTCATGTTGTCTTCTTTCTGGC
Source organism: Stromatinia cepivora (assembly GCA_014898415.1). NCBI lineage: Eukaryota > Fungi > Ascomycota > Leotiomycetes > Helotiales > Sclerotiniaceae > Stromatinia > Stromatinia cepivora. The sequence continues at coordinate 1,019,091 of RCTD01000012.1, read as the reverse complement.
TCACAACTACTGTTATCATGGATCTTGTCGGTACTCCTACTCCTGCTTCGGATACAACTTCACTTCACCATGGCTGGCCTTTCGGTGATACTGCTACCCCGATCATCAACACGATTCTGAAGTACCTCTATCTAGGATTCCTGCTCGTCCAATTCATTCTGGCTCTTGGTAACAGACCTAAAGGATCCAAGGTCACCTATATCGTATCCTTTGTAGTTTTCGGTGTTATTAACCTTTATGTCCTTGTCTTATCCATGTATCTGGTCGTTCGTGCTTTCTCGTCAGGAGATAGTATTGATACTAGTAGCACAAAGGACTTCTTTGAGAGTTTCTTCGGGAATAGCTCGAGTTCTGGAGCTGGTATCATTATTCTCGCTTTGGCTGCAACATTTGGATTGTACTTCGTTGCATCCTTCATGTACATGGATCCATGGCACATGTTCCATTCATTCGGACCATACCTCTTGCTCATGTCGTCTTACATCAACATTCTCATGGTTTACGCTTTCAGCAATTGGCATGATGTTTCTTGGGGTACCAAAGGATCTGACAAGGCAGAAGCTCTGCCATCCGCAAAAACTACGAAGGTTGATGGTAAAGCAGCAGTTATTGAAGAAATCGACAGACCACAAGAGGATATTGACAGTCAGTTTGAGGCCACAGTCAAGCGTGCTCTTAAGCCATTTGTTCCTGTAGTCGAAGATGAGAGCAAAACTTTAGAGGATTCCTACAAATCTTTCAGAACGAAGCTTTTGATCTCATGGGTCTTTTCGAATGCTTTATTGGCTGTTGCCATCACGAGTGACAGTGTTGACGGCTTTGGTTTCGGAGTGAGTTATTCTCTTTTTATGTATTTCAGATTTCATGCTAACATTATCTTCAGAATACTGCTTCAGCAAGAACTGCCAAGTTTTTCGAAGTTCTACTTTACTCGACGGCTTTCTTGGCGCTTATTCGATTCCTTGGATGCTCTTACTTCTTGTTCAAATCTGGAATCATGTGCTGCTTCATGAGACGTTAGACAAGACTTATATCATACATACTCCCAGAAATCAAAATATCCACTCGTACCACCAAAAGGTATTGAGTAATACACGTTTCTTTTTCACGAAATAGGGACAGGGTAGGGGGAGAGCAGAATTTGGAGGATGGGCGCTTTGTATGGAGGCGTGAGCACCTATCATTGGAAAAGACACAGCGAGTGAATCTGCAGCAAGCGACCATTTTTGCATTTATACTTGCACATATGAGAGTTTCTAGAATTTTTTTTCTGCTTAGGATGGTCTCTATATTGCATGTTTGAGTAGGCGTTTCTATTTAATACTATTGAATACCCTTATGGACGAATAACTTTCATTCGTATTTTTGAGTTAGACGTTATGTTTCATAAAAAACCAATGTGCAAACCTGGCCAAATGATAAATTTCTAAGGAGATTTGAGTACGTATTTCAAATGTGGCACAGAACGGTTTGCCTCGCGTGATAAGAAGCCGGACCCCGCCAGCCGCCTCATATGTTTCGGTAAGGCAGGTGTCAGCACCCAAAGTTCCTACTTGTGACAGCCGTATGGAGCAGTATAGATTTGACATGTCACAATATCCCGTACTATTATTTTAATACGACAAACTGAAGCCATTCACTCCCTCGCGTTCTTCTAATTACAGCACAAACCAGATTTCTCGCTTGCGTATCTCTGACTCAACTTCGATATCGTGCACCAACCATTATCTACAATATATTTCTCATCTTCTGAACCCCAGCATAGCGCACCCTCAACACTCTAGCATACGATTCATTAATCGTTAAGATGTTAAAAATATGGTCGATGGTATGACGAACTGGGAATCCGGAAAATATGTCTAACAGGTTCAATATGCTAATATGACTCGCAGAAACAAAAACAGCAGCAAGAGGCAAATGCCGATGCTGCTGCGGGCATTAAGAAGAAGAAGGTTACGGCCGCACAACTCCGGTTACAAAAAGGTATGACCAGCGATGTTCAAGTCTTTAAATGTTGAGGGAATATGATGGGATGGGATGGGCATGCATGTATGGGAGCTAACATTACTCTTTGCGTTTTGCCAGATATCGCAGAAATGTCGTTACCCTCTACTATGCGCACCGATTTCCCCGATGAAGACGATATCCTCAATTTCTTTCTATATATCGAACCAGATGAGGGCATGTATAAAGGCGGAATCTTTAAGTTTAAATTCGCGGTTCCGGAGACATTCCCGCATGAACCGCCGAAGGTCAACTGTGAACAGAAGATTTATCACCCGAATATCGATGTTGAGGGGAAGATTTGTTTAAATATTTTGAGAGAAGACTGGAAGCCCGTGTTGAATTTGCAGGCAATTGTTATTGGGTTGCAGGTATGTTGCTTAAAGGAGGGGTGTTTATTTCGGATATATATGATATGGAAACTCTGCGAAGAACTATATATTAATCATAGATAAATAGTTCCTTTTCCTCGAACCAAACGCATCGGATCCACTTAATAAGGAAGCAGCAGAAGATTTGAGATCAAACCGAGAGGGATTCAAGCGGAATGTGAGATCAGCTATGGGAGGGGGATCGGTCAAGAACGACACTTTCGATCGAGTGTTGAAGGTTTGATAGGAGAGGGCATATGGACCGGACATATTACTACAATTCCGATATGCATCATGCAACGATACTACGATGTGAGGAAAAGGCCATATGGTCCGGACAGATTCCACACTTTCAGCATCACAGCACGATATGTAAGGTCACAGCATGAGGACGGGAGCATAATGGGCGTTTTTTAATTTGGAGATCGAGGGCTTTTCATGCAGACCTTTTGCTGCCGATATTTAGCGTTGTGTCGTATGCTGTAGAAAGGACGCGGTGTGTTTGGGCCAGAGAGAAATGGAGAAGCAGTCAATCTGGTTAAATACAATATAAATACATACAATAAGAGACCTTTTCAGTTTCGAGCAAAGCCAGGAAAACCTTCCAGGCAGTGGCTCCTAGAGGGTAGCAAAGCGTCATTTCAAAACTACATCTGATATCAACACCTATACAAACAGTATTGTGCATCCTCCGGTTTCTGGAGTCATTATGAAGAAGTGATATTTGTAATTGGAAGCTTTCTACTTAGTACATTTATCTTTGTATCTCCACTACTTTCGTAACTTTATATATATATCGGTGTACTAGGCAAGCTGGGCAAGTTTCTCGATGTCACTAATTCACACGGTTTACACGCTATTTCACGGCCTCGTCCGCGGCCGGTACATTACCGGAGGGGTGAGGCTGTGATGTGGCCGAATTTCCACCATCCATAGCCTTTCGGATAGATGATTTAGTCTTATATGGCATTTATAGTATGGTTCCAAAATATACGTGTATTGATCTTTATTTAATGTTTGAGTAGAGTAGATATCAACAGATATATTGATAGTTAAGATTTTTGCAAGATTTGGATAATGGTAAATATTTATTTGAACTCAGTTTTGTATATATAAATCTTATATTTTACGAGAATAGACGTATATTCACTAAATGATATTGATGTTGAAATACAACCCGCTCTGTTGGCTTTGCCAAGAATTTCCGCCCAGGTTAATCCACTAAAAACTGCGATACTGGAGAATACCCCTGTCAAATGCACCTCCGGAACCGGGCAGAAAATTTCCCAGTCTATTGCTGCCCACAACAAAAGGACGAAAGAGTCACATCTACAACTTTTTGATTTAAACCTCAAAATACCCCTTTGTTCTTCTTTTCTTTTCTTGAAACTCCACTCACTTCTTCTTTCAAAATGGCTGCCCGTACATTTTCCAGAGTCGCTAGACCAGCTGCACGTCAATTGACTGCACCAGCACGCAGAACTTTCGTCTCTGCCATCAATGCCTCAGCTAGACCCTCTGCTGCTCGTGCTGTTGTTGGCACATCTCAACAAGTCAGAGGTGTAAAGACCATTGACTTTGCTGGCACAAAAGAGAAGGTTTACGGTACGGATTAAGATTTCAATTTGGGTCATATGAAAACTGACAATTATGATAGAGAGAGCCGACTGGCCAGTTGAGAGACTCCAGGTATGATTTATATCTTATCACCTTTTAAATCCGACTTATGCTGATAGCGGTCTTCTAGGAATACTTCAAGAATGACACAATGGCCATCATTGGTTACGGTTCCCAAGGACATGCTCAATCTTTGAACATGCGCGATAACGGTCTTAACGTTGTGGTCGGTGTACGAAAGAACGGTCAATCATGGAAGGATGCTCAACAAGATGGCTGGGTTCCAGGAAAGAACCTTTTCGAGGTTGATGAGGCTATCTCAAAGGGTACCATCATCATGAACTTGCTTTCTGATGCTGCTCAAAGTGAGACTTGGCCAGCTCTTAAGCCCCAAATCACCAAGGGAAAGGTATGGAAATATTGTAGTATTTTCAAGTTCAAAACTGACTTCTGCAGACTCTTTACTTCTCCCACGGTTTCTCCCCAGTCTTCAAGGACCAAACTAAGGTCGATGTCCCAACTGACGTTGATGTTATCCTCGTTGCACCAAAGGGATCTGGACGTACCGTTCGAACTCTCTTCCGTGAGGGTCGTGGTATCAACTCTTCCATCGCCGTTTTCCAAGATGTTACCGGAAAGGCACAAGAGAAGGCTATCGCTCTCGGTGTTGGTGTTGGATCTGGATACCTTTACGAGACTACCTTTGAGAAGGAGGTTTACTCCGACTTGTACGGTGAGCGTGGTTGCTTGATGGGTGGTATCCACGGTATGTTCCTCGCACAATACGAGGTTCTCCGTGAGCAAGGTCACAGCCCAAGTGAAGCTTTCAACGAGACTGTTGAGGAGGCTACCCAATCTTTGTACCCATTGATTGGTGCTAATGGTATGGACTGGATGTACGAGGCATGTTCTACCACTGCCCGTCGTGGTGCTATCGATTGGTCCGGAAAGTTCAAGGATGCTTTGAAGCCAGTCTTCAACGACTTGTATGATTCCGTCAAGACTGGAAAGGAGACCCAAAGATCGCTTGAGTTCAACTCCCAAAAGGATTACCGTGAGAAGTATGAGGCTGAGATGAAGGAGATCCGTGATTTGGAGATCTGGAGAGCAGGAAAGGCTGTCCGGTAAGTTTGATCTATTCATTACTACATAGCACATATACTAACTCCTGCAATTAGCTCTCTCCGTCCTGAAAACAACTAAATTGAGAGTTAATGGGAAATTTACGGCTGGAGTTGTCATTTCTGAATTTGGGCGAATTGTATCATACTCATGACTTTCCGTTTTTTATTATCAACGGTATCTCGAATTGCTAAAAGTTTTTGCCATCAAATTCAGAGAATTATATTTCCAATTACTTTTGACTATACATGTGTTTTGCTTTTAGTATATTTCAGTCTTGTGCCGGCATCGGCAGCGATTTACCCCGAACCGGGATTTCATCATTTGAATCATGCCCCGCCCCCACCATATTAAGTTATATTATCAGCAGCCCCGTTCTTCACTCAAATTTTGTTCCAACATTCCAATTCATACTTCCACCTCAAGTCAGAACAGAACTCACAATGGCAGACCCCAATACTCGTCTCCCTCTTACCCGCCAGTCGGTTTTGGACGCCCATAAACTCATTAAGCCGCATATACATTTCACCCCGGTTCTTACAAATAGGACGATTGATGAGATAGCTAGTACACCACAGAGCTTAGAGGCGTTAAAGGGGACAGAGTGGGAAGGAAAGGTACCTGCGAGACCAAAAATAAGATTATGGTTTAAATGCGAGAATTTGCAAAGGGTAGGCGCGTTTAAAGTTAGGGGAGCTTTTCATGCATTGAAGAGGTTGGAGGAGGCCGAAGGAGGGGTAGATGCTGGGCATGAAGAAGGAGGCTGGAGACAGAAGGGGGTGGTTACGCATAGTAGTGGTTTGTTTTCTGATACCTTTTCTTTTAGACTTGTTAGGTTATTCGATTTTTTCGCCATCATCCATCTCTCCCTGCATTCGTATTTCTACACAATCTAAACATCAAACACTAACACGCTTTCTTTTGACAACAGGAAACCATGCACAAGCCCTCGCTCTCGCAGCCCGCGAACTCGGCATCCCTGCCCACATCGTCATGCCCACAATCTCCACTCCCTCAAAAATAGCAGCTACAAAAGGCTACGGCGCACAAGTACGTTTCAGTGGTTCAACATCCGTAGAGCGAGAAGCAATGGTCGAAGAAGTGATCAAAGAAACGGGCGCCAAACTCGTACCGCCGTACGATCATCCTGATATTATTGCAGGTCAAGGAACTATGGGTTTGGAATTGCAGGAGCAGGTACAGAAATTACAATTTGGGAGGTGTACCTCTGGAGGCACATCGGGAGAGAAGGGAATTGGCGGTTTGAATGCAATCATTACTCCTTGTGGTGGTGGGGGTATGTTATCCGGCTTAGCTCTTTCGTGCGAGGACACAGGAATCCGAGTTTTTGGCGCGGAGCCAGAGTTCCAAGGCGCAGACGATGGTAAACGCGGATTTCTCCAGGGAAAAAGAATCGAGAGTGTCAAATCGCTAACGATCGCCGATGGACTCCGTACTCCGGTCGGAAAACTCCCGTGGGAGATTATTTATGAGAGAAGACTTGTGCAGGATATGTTTAGTGTGACGGAAGAACAGATTCGGAAAGCGATGCGGTTGGTGTTTGAGAGGATGAAGGTGGTGGTGGAACCGAGTGCGTGTGTGGGACTTGCGACGGTGTTGTTTGACGAGGGGCTTAGGGGGGTGGTGGAGAGGGAGGGGGGAGAGAGGGGTTGGGATGTTGGGGTGGTTTTTAGTGGGGGGAATGTGGGGGTTGAGGCGTTGGGGAAACTTTTTGGGGTGCGTGATGGTGAGGGGGAGAGGGCTGGGGGGTTGTTGGGGAGGGATGGGGAGAGGGTTGCGGAGAATGTTGCGGGGTAGGGGGATGATGGATGATATTCGTTTAGGATTTTGATGTTGATTTTGATTTTGATATCTCTTAAGATATTAAAACTTGCTCGATTATCTACTCTGAAGATATTTAGAACAAGAGTAATAAAGGCGGAATAGATAGATAGATATCAAACTATATAACCATACAACAATACAATACAATATATAACGAACCCCTGAATTGCCCATCTAAAATCGAGAGCTACATACAATACAGTGAGTATATCGCCCCAACGACCCATTCAAGAATGCCGAAACGATACGTACGATACGATACGATACAAGTAGGTAATCAACTCCCATTTCTTCCCAATAGTAGTAAGATCTTACACACAGTAAGTACAATTTAAGTTTAAATTTAACTCTAACACAGCACTTCACTGCAGCGAAATCAACAAGTGAGATATTGACAGGTGTTTATCTGAGCTGAATCAACAAAATGAATCGATTTTTTGGAGGCTGTTGGATAGTAATGTATTTGAGTTGTAGATTTCTAGGTTTAGTTATTGTTTAATGTTTAATGTTTGTTTAATGCGGGATTCTTTTTTGATTTTTGGAGGTTGGAAATATTGATTGTTTGATTGTTTGATTGTTTGGTTGTTTGATTGGTTGATTGTTTGATTGGTTGATTGGTTGATTGGTTGATTGGTTGATTAGTTGATTAGTTGTTGAGATAGGAGGGAGGTTTGGATTGGGTTTGGTGAGGTGAGGTAGTTTGTTAGATGGTGGATGGTGGATGGTATTAAGAGGGAGAGGAAGAGGGATAATAAGGTTCTGGAGGTGTGATTGTGTAAGGGATAGATCTAAATCTCTCGTTATTATTCACAACCTACTAGGTAGACAGTTCTCTTGAGTTCAAGGAATGAGAATTTGAGAGTAGCAATAACGTTGTACTCACTCGATTAATCTGTATTATCATCCTCTATCTAGATAATTATGACTATTATTTTGACTATCTTTCTAAAATTTCTATCTCTATCTCGGAATTAGTTCTTTGAATCTTTGAATATCATTATTATAATGTTATAATTTATACACTTATATACTTAATTATATACTTAATTATATACTTAATTATATACTTCCTTATACACTTCCTTATACACTTCCTTATACACTTCCTTATACACTTCCTTATACACTTCCTTATACACTTCCTTATATACTTATTTATATACTTTTATATACTTCTTTATAATAACGAATACTTAAATAAATATCAAAAAATCCTTGAAGTATAAAAGTATCCAAGAAGTCATTGTAGGTAGTCTTAGGAATCGTAGTATTTTCAAAGAGTAGAGAGTTGAAACTTTTGTTATAGGATTGAGAAGTTGGAGGTTTAGTATAGGGGGGTTTGGTTTGTGTGTATGGGTAGATGAGTACAGATAGATAGATGGATGGGATTTTTGATATTGGTTGTATGAGGATGGTAGATGGAAGATTGAGATTGAGATTTGATGAATGATGAGAGGTGATTTGGATTCTTAGGATGTTTGTTTGAGTTGAGTTATTGAGTTGTTGAGTGCTGGGTTAGGATGTGTGGAAGGAATAAGGGGGATGAAGGGATGGGGATATCTTGACTTATATTTTATTCTATGGTGCTTGATTATATATCTAAGAAAAGGAAAGGAAAGATAGAGAGAGAATATATAATGAACTTCTATAAATTATAAATAGAATTTATACCGATATAAAAATATAATAAAAGAGTTAAAAGTAGATCAAGAGATAGTTTACACATATATAGTCCTATACAAAATAGAACTTATCTAAAATTTCATAATCGAAATAAAAACAAGCCCTCTTTCATCTTTCACTAATAAATATCTACCTCATTCCCACTTTCAAAACTAACTTCTAGATATACCCGAGTATAATATCCGTATAGATACTTACTCACTCAAACCTACCTGATACCCATTTCCCACTAAATCTAAACACCAGTACGAATTCCCATCCTCTATATCTCTAAGTTGCAAACAGCTAGTTTGAGAAACTCGTATGAATAAAGCAAGTCTTATCTGGGATATAAATTATCTTCATTTCAACAAATGAAGCTGCTACTAATTCTTCATTTTTTGAGAATAAAACGAATGTCAAATTCGCGCTTGCGAGCAAATAGGAGATTTTTCTCAGAGATTGAAGATGTGATGAAACTGGGAATGTGATTATTGGGACAGTTGAATATTTGAGATGATGTATATTTATTGGGTTGAGTTTATTAAACTTGTTTTGATTATCTAATTATATGCCTTTTCCAGATGAAAAATCTCATGTCGAATATCTGCTCATTGTTTTTTTGTGGTTCATTATTTGATCTCAATTCATACTCTCATCCTATCCCACTCATTACCATCCACACATTACATCTCCCGCCATCTTCAACCTCAAATTTCACCATATCATATCCCCTTCACCTCACCCATCCCCCTCTCCACCTCTACCGGAAACTTCTCCAAACTCTCATACCACTGCATCACACTCCCCACAAGAAAACACCACACTCCCCCAAAAAGTCGCCAAACTCCCCTGATAAACCGCAGCACTATTTCCCGCCGCAAATCCCAGTGCTCCACACAACGTAAATCTAATTCCACCCACTAAATTCCATGCTCCGATATGAAGATTTATGAGGAGTGATGTGGGTTGGAACTAGAAGGGATGGTATTGTAAAGGGTATGGGATGGAATGAGAATCAGATGGAGGCAAGCTCTTAGTTGATGGGTTGGTGGTGGTGATGGGGAATGAAGCGGGTATATGATTATATATATGAAAACGAGGATGCAAGAGAATTGTGATTAGAGGAGAGCAATGGAACGAGCTTGAAGTAGCGAGGAAAAGCTGAGGAGCTTGCTAGATGATTTGAACTTGACGAGGGATATCTAGACGAAGTGACTAAATGATTTATCCTCTCTATACTTAAGGAGGATCTAGACGAGGTCACTCTACTCTTCTAATGTCCAAAAATAGCAGATCTAGACCTTTGTTTAGATGATCCCCGTGTGATCTCCCGAAGAAATTCAATACTGTTGGTGGAATCGAGAAATAGCTGACATATACGTATGCGTAAGTGGTGTAACAGTGACAAATATACTTCTTAATACAGGGGCATGAATACACAAATCATGCAATTCAAAAACTTCATATGTACCACCGGGTAACCTTGAATATAATCCTACCTTGACAAATTTTCTCCCTGGAAGGCTAGAACCTCGATTGATCATTGTGTACTTACACCTACAAAGCTTCACATGTGATTCTCCTCCGAGGTATACTCAGAAGATACGTGGCTTATTGCATACTCCGTCCGTAGAGATATATAATTTGGTATCGCCATTGTATTGGTCAAGTATCCAGGTAGGTAGATAGGTAGGTATGTCCCTCAACAAACTTCAACCACGGACAGTCGGACTTCACCTCCAACCCGCAAGAAATCTCCGAATGAAACGATGAATGGTAAACGTGACGTTGAACTCAAATTAAAGCTCGAACGAGGCGTGCCAAGGTACAGTGCGTACCTGAATCCTCAATTTCCACCTCAATGACATCGTTTAACGGGACCCTTGATCGACATTGGACAAATACAGAAGAGAAAAATGCAATATACCTAGTATTTTTCATCCGGAGGAACTTCCCTCTTCATATCTTTAATCGGTAGATATTCTGAAGTTATTTGGTAGCGATACAGATACAGGTACAAGGACGGTACTATGCAGCTACTACCTAGTAGTAGTGTGATTGCCAGAAAAATATATTGGTGGATGTATCGCAGTCGCTTTCCCCTGGTGGCGCTGGTGGAGAATATCCATCTGTATGACAGGGCGGACGAACGGGAGTTGGGATTATCGTGCAGCACGGACACAGTTACTCAAACGGTTATCCTCAATTTCGGAGAGGGTGTTTATTGGTGTACGCATTATAGGTATGAGGTACGGAGCAGGAAAGAAAGCTTGAGGAAGGGATTTCGTTGCTTGTTATGGTAGGTTGGTTGAAGGACGGAAGAGAATGGCTTTCATTAACCCCGAGGTTGTATTGTATTGTGTCTCTTTGGTGTCTAGAGCGGAAAATCCTTGGATGCCCCCACGGAGAGAATTGATACCAAGGGAAAGTGATACAAGACGATGAAATATACCTACGGTACATACCTAGGACATACATGTGGGTACTTTGTAACGTCATACAAAACACCTGGCAGTTTTAGTGGCAATCAAAGTGTACGGGATCTGTATGCAGAGAGACCTTATGGATGGAACGAGGTGATTTGATGGAAGAAAGACAATAATATATTCCTGATGTTCCATCCAATCTTTTCCCAAGCATTTTATCCCGAGGTTAATTAGGAAACTCCTAGAGAATGAAACTCTAGAAAATGAAACTCGATGATTTTTCCTCGGATCCTTTCCTCGTGTCAAGGAATTATTGGAGCAAGAAGACATGAGAAGATCTCTGTACCTGAAGCCAAGAAAGAACCACTTCAAATTGGTGAAGCCAGACGGAAGAAAAGTAGAAAAGTAGAAAAGTAGAAAAGTGCAGAAAGCATTTGCAATTTTGGAGTGAGGTATAAATGTGCTTTGACCTCTTCTTAAACTGATAGGGTTCAAACGAAGAGCGAATAAAAGGATGAGATGCTTCAAGCATAAGATTGCATTGTCAGTGCACAAGGATGGATCTTGATAATGATAGTTATTTTGCACGAACCAATGAACCAACAGAATTTCATATTTGTGAATGAACCGTTATGAAAACTTATGCAAGAAAAAACAAGATGAGTTTCATGTATATATTCTTAACCTTAAGGGTTCCTGTTTGTGCAGGTGCAACTCTTTGATCACAATGGTCACTCACTATAACGTTGATAATATTATCATGCTAGCCGAAGTATATTCTATCAATTGATATATCAATTGATTGATATTTGATATATCAATCAATATATCTAATAATTATACTCTGCACTCCACTCCACTTCTTGATGCACCCCGGGAAAACGCATGATTTAAGCATACGTACAGGATGCGATGCTTAACATATCACCCCATCATTTATGCAGTACAGCTGCACGGCCGGGGAAATCATTTTCTTGTTTGAATACGTAGATACTTATTTCCCTAGGAAAATAATAAATTTCAATTCATCTACTACTAGATTGTAACAATTGATTGAACCTTGGTTTCTATACTTTGGTAGCGACCTTAACTACCCAGCTGGATTTTAGAAGGAAAGACAAGACATATACGTAAGGTACGTACCTAGGTAGTCCCAGTAAAGGTTTACCCATAGAAAAGTCTCGAGCTTCTCAGGCTTCTCGAAACGAAATCATCGACGTCGGCCGTGATCCATCGACATTGAGGACTCCACTGATCCTCTCTATATTCAAAGTATGGTTCTGGAAGGATAAAACCTTGGTCAAAATGTCGCCGTCACGTAAGATGACGATCCAGAGAGAGATCCGGATGGATGGCTTCGGATATCCCGATGCCCCACGAGTTTTGTTGGGTTGATTTTACTCCGTACCTATAAATGGTTACCCTGAAGCCTGTACTTGGTAGATAAATTTTCATCGTTGAGAAAAATTGAGAAAGATTTAAATTTCCAGTCCTCAAACTCAAAGTCTCGACCTTGGATATAATCCGTAGATTCATAGAATGGGTGGAAGTCTTCGTCCGAGGCATCCGTTGTGACGGATTTATCCCGCACATTGAACCCATTTGAACCATTTGAACCATTTGAACCATTTACTAGGTAGGCACCATTTAGAGCAATTCTAATCTTCCCGGAACGGGCCATTTATTGGAAATGAAAGCTATTTAAAACTAAGACCCTATTCGCCTTAGATTGAGAAGGATATAATTTTATAAAAAAAGACAAGAACCTTTTGCTTTACTATGCCGAGCTTCATAAATTATGATTGTGATCGACATATCAACCGGTTCTCACTCCTAATATGTCTTTGGTGTGTGATATTGGATTGAGGAACTTTCCATATGCCGGTAAGGTTATTTTCTTTTTTAGTATGTACGTTGTCGGTGTTGCATTGTACCCATGAAATGCGTTCAATGTACCGGTATCCTGTACTGAGTAAGTAAATGACTTAGAGTTAGAGAGAGAGACATTGTGTGAGTACCGGCATCGATAGTGTATTAAATAGATGGATGATTTACTCCGTTATATTGGGGTGTGGTTATTGACTGATGGATTTCCACTGTCCAGGGTCTTGAAGGAAGGGAACAATTGGAGTTCTATTAAAATTGCAAATTGAACCAATCGATTGGGTTTTGGATCTTCTCGACCGTTACATTAATTAACCCATGTCGTCGGATTGCCTCCGAAAGCCTGTACAGTTGTGACCCTGAGAGGGTTCAAATACTGGATAATTGGCTTACGTTGGTATGATGATAGATCTAATTTTGCCAGGTATGAAATTATTCTCATTGGCCCTCTTCCAATCGATCATGTTAAAAGATTTGAAGCTTGAAGAGTAGTTTTGGGTGCACTTACCTACCTCCGCTTGCTTCGTTCCTCTTGTTCTTCGGGACTTTATAGTATTTCTTGATGCCGAATCTTTTCCGTGGATTGTTCAAATAATCTACGGGGTTACTGGGCAATAGTGTAGCTACAATGAGTTCGTAGAGCAATTTCCTTACAGTTTTTTACATCGCACTGATGTGATATTCCCTGGCCCCTGACCCCTGATACTAAGAAAGATCGAAATAAAAATTCTTTTGAAGAGTGGAAATATTTAATGGGGTCGTTTATTGTGAGCAGACAAGATGGTGATCAAAGCATTAAAGCGAATCACTCAGTAACAAGTTAATTGTCAATCTTATACGATAACCCCTTCAAGTCAAGTATTTAGGGCTTAGGCTTTAGAGGCTTTTAGACCTTTTGGACTTTCTGAATGAACATGAGAACGTGAAAACGTGAACTGAAGACGGGAGACTAGAAAAAGTGCATTTTACTAAAGGCAAGCCTAGTGTGAAAAGCATATCAAACTACATCAGACTTAGAATAGTAAGTCAGAGATAGAATCTCTACGGATATACCTATTAGGGAAAAAAGAAAATTTACATATATATATATATATATATATATAATTGGTCGACAATGGTTGTTAGGAATAAATTCCCGAAAATGATGTTTTAACCCCTGATATCCACCACCTCATTTCCTCAATTTGAATCGCCGCCACTATCCCATGCATATATACTAAACCATATTTATCCATAGCAAATTCTCGCCTGATCCATTTTGCATCTTGACTCCGGACAGTTTTTATACCGAAATCCTTGCAAAAGATTTGATCCTACAAAGTCTTTTCAATCTAATCCTAGCCAGTCACCAGTCAAGACCAAGAAGCCGGCTAAGTCGAGGGGAAACACGAAAGATACCCTTAAGATTGGGTCTAGGTTTCTTTCCTTAGTTATGGAGCCCCGATACTTGTATGTGCCTTGGTGGATGGTGCTACCCATGATATGAATATCCACAGGGCACATTCATAGCTAAAGGTAAGAGTAGAGTCCGTGTGTTCTTGAATCTCGTGGATCTTCACTTCCTTTACTTTCATTCCTGCTTCTAGAGAGAGAGAGAGGTATTATATCTTATACTCTTGTTGATATTCGAATCGACCGATCCATACCACGGCAGTACGGTTATCGATAGGTTCTATACCTCCAAACCTCGTGTATCCGTCTGGTTTCAGAGTGGGACAACTCCAATTGGACCTGGAGGAAAAGAACACTACCGAAAAGACAGCAGGCAGGAGGCTTTCCGCCATCATCACGTATTTGCTTTTGACGTCGCGCAACCAGATATACGGTGAGTACTTCTTGTACCTTTGTACTATCCCACAACGATACCACGAATCCGAGCTCTCAAACAAGATGTTAGGGGAAATCTAGCGGTAGCTTGGAAAACATGCGATTGCCATGAAGCAATGCTAATTGATGTCTTTCCCCAGCAAAAGAGGCCCGAGTCGCTCAGGATTTCGACGTCGCCCCTCATTACTCTCCTCATTTTCTTGTCTCAAACGCGAGAACCTGGCGTACCTCAAACATTTGAGGCTGAAGTACATTCGACATGAACTACGGGTCGCGGTCATAAATTTCTGTCATAAGCAGTGAAGCAAGGAAAATACTGGACGAAAAATATTTGATATGGAATAACTGCCTTATCAAACTATTACAAAAATATATTCTTATGGCATGTTGATCGATGTCTTAAAAGGTATGTCCGAGTACCTGTCAATTTGGTAAATATGGGCCAATGATTATACTTTGGGTCGACTTTCGTTCTCGAAATATATATACTAATGAATCCATCTTAATTTAGCATCATTATTTGGAAGCAATTATACCTTTTTTTTTATTTTACTTTTTTTTTCATTTTCTATTTTATATATATTCACTCAAGCAAGCTTGATTTTGGGTACATTACAGAACAGTCCTCAGGAATCATCCCATCTAAAGCTTCAGATAACCTGGAGACAAGGTATCCCAGACCTTGTCAAACATCACATCTAATTGATTTTTATCAAAGCAACCCCCTTTCAATTTGAAAATCACAAGGATCTAAACCTTCCCCATACTCTGTACAAAGCCATCAATATCCTGTGAATCTACCCTAGGATTACCCGAGCCGACCAAGTCAAGTGAATCTTCAAAAGCACACTATCAAGAAAAAAAACAAGGAAAAATTCTTAATGCAGTAATTCACTTAATCAAAGGTGGTTTATGGGTGTCGGAGTTCGATTGAGTTTGATTCTTTTCTTCTGTCCAAGAATAGGCAAATTCATCAACAGTCATGATGAGGGACAATGGATGGGAAACTGAGGATGAGCATGCAGCAGCAGCTCAATATCACCTCCCTCCTCCGACAGATACACCTTATAGGACCCCAGCACCATCTATTCGCTCAAATCGCTCAAGAAACTCTTCAAGACGTTCATCACGACAAAAGTCGGTATCTCCAGGGCCATCTTCTTCACCACCACCGCTACCTTTGGGAGAGAAGCGCATGAGCGGCTCTCTTGATGTAACCAATGATGAGACGTAAGAAGCAAGATGAAATTCATGATGAATCGAAAACTGACAACATGAACAGGATTTCTATTCTCGATCCACGACGATTTACACCAACTTTGCATGCTAATTTGGTTGCCGAAATTTTGACTTTACGTAGGGACCAGGAAGAGAGAATCAGGACCATTGAAAGTTTGGAAGAAGCACTTCATGATACTCGTGGAGAACATGAATCTTTGCAAGATCGTCTTGCAGAGAATGCGAAGGAGAATCGATCTTTGAAGCGTCAATTGGCCTTACTGGAAGGTGGAACCTCATCTGCTTTATCGGAATTGGCAAAGGAGCGAGATGAAGCAGTCGAAACTACTATGGAGATGCGTCGTCGATTGGAAGCTGTTCAGAAAAAACTCAAAAGCCGTGATGAGGATGCCGATCGCGTACAAAATCTCTGGGCTAACGACAAGGACACTTGGGATGAAGAGAGGAGAAAACTAGAAGTAAAGATTCATGTTTCGGAAAACAGATTGAAGACAGTCTTGGATGAAGTTACCGCCTATGAAGCCAGTCGTCTAAGGACCCAACCACAAAGACCCGATGCAGAAGACAATGACAATGGAACCGAGAGTGATGGTGGTAGTGTGCGGACGATGAGTCTAACCAATAGTATACGCTTCTCAATGCTCAATGGACCCAATGGATATGGAGTCATCAAAGGGAATGGCCTCAGTCTTGCTGATGAATTGGATCTCGATGAAGATGAAACTGATTATGAAGGTGGACGGGATAGTGTTATGTCATCTCCAGAGAAGCATCAACGAACTAAAAGTCGCGAAAGTATCTTATTCCGCACTCACCGTAGGAACCAGAGTGGTGACAGTATGAAGCGACCTGGAAGTGTCATTACCCGAGGGACATCATTACTCAGCCAGACGGTTTTGGAGAGGTTAGAAAGAGGTATCTCAGAGCACGATGAAATTGTATCTCAACCCAAGTTCCAATATGTCGACACTGGCGTTCAATACACTCCTCCACCATCGCCAAAGTTTTCTCTAGTAATCGAGACAGTCTCTGTTATCGAACCAACAGCGCTAGCCGAAATGGACACCCCGCAAACCCTCGAGAGACAGTCTTCATTTGAGACAACAGCTAAAGAATGGGAGGTTGGAGCGAACCAGCGAAGAAAGCGTGTGTATACAAATCCCCCTTTGGTCATAGAACCTCCCAAAGATTCTCCTATGGTATCTGCAGCATCACAGACTGTGGACGAGCCTCTTAGCCCCCCAAGAACACCAGTTTCTCCAACCCGAGCTCCGCCGCCACCACCTTCTAAATTCATGCCTACCGAAGAGAAAACTGAGATGACTTCCACTTCCACACAAACCGACACTCAAATCGAAACCCTCAACACATCGCCAACATCACCAAAGCGTATCCCACCTCCCATACCTATTCCATCGATTCAACTGCATCCACCTTCCTCAGCCCCAGCAACTCCTCGTGAGTCATTGTTGCCACAACTTTCCAAAGATGTAGGCTGCCAAGTTGCAATCTCAAAACCTATATCAACAAGATCCATGGCTGTACAAACGGAAGAGATCAGGGTAGCCCAACGCTTGATTTCTCTTCCATCTCATCTTCACCCATCTATAATATCGTCCAGCCCTCCATCACCCGAGCTAAGACCTGATGGCCTTCAATTCTCACCAATTCCGGATGCTCTTCCTCCTAAGAACCCGCGTCGCCAAAGCAGCCAACGAAGCATAACAACGCTTCCATCCTCACCGCCTACAATGGAGACAAGAGATGCCTACCCAGGTAATAATGATGATGGACCTCTGGCGAAAGATAGAGGCCACATTAGAAGACCTCATCGCATCAGCAGTCTTTTTAAAGGCTTTGATGGTGCAAGTTCTGATGAGGCTGATGAATTTGGCGATGGTGATATTAGCGATAATGACTTCAGAACAGCACTTTCTGCACCAAAACCAACTAAGAAGGATACTAAGAAAATGTCACAAGTTTCAAGATCACTTCCTCAAAAAACGGAAATTCCTGATATCTTAGCCATTAAAAATCGCTCTAATGCAGAAAATGAAGCAGATGATCATTTCGATGAAGAAGCATTAGAATTGCCTCCAGGGACGTCCGCCAAAGCCGCTCGGACTCTTGGTCAACCTCTACCTATTTTGTCAATAGCCAAGCCAGCTCAAATGCATCGTGCAGCTCTTATCCAAAGTGGTGTCAATGCTCATCGGGCTCGACCTGGCAGTTCCGGATTGTCCGAAGAGGTTGCACCTCCATTTCCAATACCTACCAGAGCAAGCTCTCGAAGACCCGGAATTGCTGCGAGTGCCCCGAGCGATGTTAATAGAAGTCCCAGCAATGGAAGAGGATCAAGACCTTATCGTGCGGGTAGTGTTAGCCGAATAGGCAGTGTCAGAAAAGTTCGATCCGCAGCTGCTATGACTAAAAGTAGGCGTGTTGCGCGACGTTCTGAAAGCAGATCACCACCCATGTCACCAACTCTAGAGCCTGAAAGCCCTCGCTTGCCACCACTTCCCCGCAACGATATCACTACACCGCGATTCTCAAAGGATAATGGCAGTAGCCGTTACAGAACGCATAGACGTCAATTGTCGACAACAAACACTGCATTTACTACAAATACTGCTGGATCATCGGCGGTTACTGATAGTCAGAGTACTAACCAAGCCACAGGTGTGGTAGATGCTATTGCACAGACGATGGTTGGAGAGTGGATGTTTAAGTACGTTAGAAGACGCAAGTCCTTCGGTGTTTCTGATCAAGATGGAGACAATGCTACTAATGGTGCTCGTCACAAACGTTGGGTTTGGCTGGCGCCTTATGAACGAGCTGTCATGTGGAGTAGTAAACAACCCACGTCTGGATCTGCACTGCTGGGTAAAACCGGAAGGAAATGTAAGTTATCCAAACATGTTTTCCCTGATCATACTAACTTCAACAGTAACAATTCAATCCGTCTTGGATGTTAAAGACGACAATCCACCACCGAAGGGATCTGGAGGAGTTTTCAATCGTTCAATTCTCATCCTCACTCCAGCACGCGCTCTTAAGTTCACTGCTATTTCACGAGAACGACATTATCTCTGGCTTACTGCTCTCTCCTTCCTCGCACATTCATCGCAGGCCGTACCTGATGTTATCACACCTAATCCTGCTTCAACCCTTTCTACCAAAGCTCCTCCACTACCCGACTTCCAAAAACCTAGTCGTATGCAAAAAACTCACAAAATACGAGATTCGATCAAGGTCGCGAAGGGAAAGAATGCTTTCAACTGTAGCGGTCCTGCGAGAAGTTTTTCAACTTCTCAGCAAACGGATACAAATACTAGCGTTCGCGATAATGAATCCTTTTATACAAATTCGCACTCAGTACGCTCAGAACCCGCGGAAGCACCTTTCGTCCCCCGATTTTCTGAAAGAGGAATGGGTTGCCATGGCAGGAAGCGCAGTAACACCGGCTCGCATATCCCGCCTCCTTTATCTTTTCGAGGTTTCAGTGCTAGTCATGTACCTACCCATAGCACTGCAGGGATGAGTGATAGAACAGCAGATTCTTCCGAGAATCAAAGCTCTTACCATTCTCAGCATTCTTCAGTAGCAGGTTACAATGGACCTAGCAGTCGTTCATCTATTCGTACATCTGATGCTAGTGCACGTCCAGGAGCTGTTGTTAATAACTTCTTCGATGCAGTAGGAACAGTGCGAATGGAAGCTTTTATTTCTCCCCTAGGTGTTACGAGATTTGACGATTTTCCCGATGAACAAGATGAGATGGATATGACGAGTTTGCAGCGTCGACGCAGCAGAGATGGAAGGAGGAGAAGTAGAAATAAGGAATCTTTTGGTGTTAGTCGAAGTGGATTTGGTGGATTCGGCGGACGAGCAATAGAGGATTGGTATAGTGGAAGTAGAACTGCTGGGGAAGAAGAATATGGTCATCGTGACTTCGAGGAAGGACCGGATAAATATAGAAGAGATTGTAGGGAGGATCCTTTCACAAATTTTTGATCTCACTTCACACGCATACAAAACACAACTATAAAGTTGTACGATATTACATATACATTCATTACATTTTCTTGAGTCTGGAAGGGTATGGGTTGGGATTGGGTTGGTTTGGATTGGTTTGGTGGATATTGGATGGTGGGTGGGCAGGGAGGAACTTCACAAAGCTTGGCATGGGGAAATGCTAGCTGGAATCTTAGGGAAGGAATGGAGAGGATGGGGGAACGAAAATGGTTATTTCTGAGCCCGGGGAATTTCTTATCTTAAGAAGTGGAAATATGAGGCTCGCGCCGACAAAACAGAAACATGGATACTCTTACCGTTAATGTTTTTGTATATTCTACAATATCGTGCAAACCAGCAAGCATGTTTCTTTTTTTCCTTTTTCTTTATTTCTTTCTTTCGGCCTTTAACCTTCTTGTACTTAGCTACCTTTTCCTTGGTTCTTTTTTCTCTTTTTGAGATTTCTTTGATAGGCATTATGCTTTCTTTTTTTGGATATCCTTTTCGCTCGGTGTTGGAGTGGAAGAATGATCGGATACCCCTTTTTCTTGACGTTCGTTTTTCCGCTTTTTAAATACGGCTGTTGTTGGGATATTTACAGTACTGACCTGACTGTTCTATTTCTAAAAGCTTGGGGAGGGTGAATGTTTGGTTGGTGGGGAGGAGATGAGGGAGATGGGGAGGGAAAAGTAGAGGGGATTGCTAGAGAGCAGGGAAGGAAGTATGATGCTGGGAGGACGGGAGGAAAGATAGATAGATGGGTGGATAGATGGATGGATACGAAATGGTATCGTGAGAGTCTGAATAGAGTATAGTAAATACACATTCTCTACATACATATTGATCTTATTCTACCATGTGAAAAGTAAGATTTTATCCTGACTACTTCATGATTTCATGATTCGGATCTTCCAACTCGCTTTCAGCATTTCTCTTCTGTAAATAGGTGTGTACCAGCTATAACTACGTACCACCCGAAAAATCAGGTTCTTATTCAATATAGCGATAGCGACACAGTATACCTTGTATTTACATGCCCTATTATAAATCGCCTTACCATCAAGCTTTATTCCGATCTATACAATTTATTCAATGAAAGTAAATATCTCGTACATACAGTTCAATCCTCACAATAGCTCCTCACCCATAGCTCACACTGAAATCATCGCTGACTCATCCACCACCGGACTTGGATCCGTTCTTCCGTAGAGACTTAAAACCAAGATTTGCTTGGACTTGGACCGAGCTTACTGGGGAAGAGCTAAAAGCTACCTAAGTAGTAAGAGTAAGAGTAAGAGTAAGAATAAGAGCAAGAGCTAGGAATGCGGGGAACTCACTCGGGGCTATCTATGATTATTAATTTAGTGTTTACTCCCTTACATCATTAAGGCTGTTAAGTACCTAGTAGGCTGTTTATAGGTACTAGGTATGTCATCCATCAGTCCGATGTTATTCATCGTGGTGCCGAGGTGGGAAAGTTGGAGTTGAAAAGTTGAATATTGAGGTAGTGTGTGAGTGAGGGGTGAGGGGTGAGGGGTGAGGGGGTGAGATGGGAGATTTTTCTTATAATTTTGATGGTGTTTGGTTTCTTAAGTAAGATCTTACCTTTGTTTATCTTTTGACTTGAGATTTGGAGTTTGAAGGTCGAAAGTCGAAAGTCGTACCTACGAGCGGATCACTGGGAGCTTTTAATTGATACGCCGATTATTGAATCTGATTTGATTTGATTTGCTTGAGGTATTTGAGGTGGTTGGAATATATCTGTATGACGATTGAGAGCACTATTATATGGTGAGATTACCTAGGTAAGACTTACATGAGACAAAGCTTGTGTAGCTGAATATCAGGAACGCGACAACTACACATTTTAATAACCACAAGTACAGTACGCTGTCCACTTCAATCTCCAATAATATCAAACCAATTCCTAACATCCAATCCACAGATCAAAAATGCCCCTCCATCCCCAAGACGAAGTCCAACATCAATCCCTCTCGGATCCGCAAACCTTCTGGAAAAAACAAGCCTCACATCTCCACTGGCATAAACCACCAACTCAAATCCTGACCGAGAAAACCAAAGCCCTAAAATCGGGTACGTCGCATAAACATTGGGAATGGTTTGCAGATGGAGAAATAAGTACTTGTTATAATTGTGTGGATCGACATGTTGTCGCGGGAAATGGAGAGCAAACGGCAATTATTTGGGATAGTCCTGTGACGGGATGTAAGGAGAAGATTAGTTATAGACGGTTATTGAGGGAGGTGGAGGTTTTTGCGGGGGTTTTGAGGGAGGAGGGGGTAAAGAGGGGAGATGTGGTTTTGGTTTATAGTGAGTTGCATGGATTTACCTATCGTGTTTATAAATATGAAGGGAAAGAGCTAATACATCATAGTGCCCATGATTCCTGCAGCTCTTATAGGTACCCTCGCAATATCCCGTCTAGGAGCAATCCACGCCGTCGTATTCGGAGGATTCGCAGCAGCAAGTCTAGCCCAACGAATTGATGCTTCTAAACCAGTAGCTATCCTCACAGCTTCCTGTGGAATAGACGGAACCAAACCTCCTCTGTCCTATCAACAATTCATCCGAGAAGCCATCACCCTCTCATCTCATAAACCTAATAAAACTATTATATGGCAACGCGAACAATTGCGCTGGGAAAATCCCAATACAGAAAATGGAGAGAGAAATTGGCAACGATTAGTCAAAAGTGCTGGTTCCCGTGGTGTAAAAGCAGATTGCGTACCAGTGAAAAGTACAGATGGTCTTTACATTATCTATACATCTGGAACAACGGGTTTACCTAAAGGTGTATTGCGAGAAGCGGGTGGTCATGCAGTCGGTTTAAATCTATCTATTAGTTATGTATTTGGTATTCATGGACCTGGAGATGTCGTGTTTTGCGCGTCGGATGTTGGTTGGGTGGTTGGTCATTCGTATATTCTATACGCCCCGCTCCTAACTGGTGCCACGACCGTTCTTTTTGAGGGAAAACCTGTGGGAACACCGAATGCGGGGACTTTCTGGAGAATCATTGATGAATATAAAGTCAATACAATTTTTACAGCACCAACAGCTCTTCGGGCCGTCCGTCGCGACGATCCGGAAAATAAGTTGTTCAAAGAAGTTGGGGAAAGAGGTGGCCTTAAGAGTCTCCGTGCACTGTTTCTTGCTGGTGAAAGGAGCGAACCGAGTATCATTATGATGTACCAAGAGCTCCTCGAGAAATACGCGGCACAAGGGGCAAACGTGATAGATAACTGGTGGTCATCCGAATCAGGAAGTCCTATGACCGGCATTGCACTTTCACCTCAAAGTGGATTATCACGCGTCTCCACCCATGAATACACGCAAATTCTCCCCATCAAACCCGGGAGTGCGGGGAAACCTCTCCCGGGTTTCGATGTACGTATCGTAGATGATTCTGGTAATGAAGTACCACGTGGTACAATGGGTAATATAGTTCTTGGGATCCCGTTAGCACCAACGGGCTTTAGGACGCTGTGGTATGATGAAGAGAGGTTTTATAAGGGATATATGAAACGGTTTGGTGGGAAGTGGATTGATACGGGGGATGCGGGGGTGGTGGATAAGGAGGGTTGGGTTAGTGTTATGAGTCGGAGTGATGATATTATTAATGTGGCGGCGCATCGGTTTAGTACTGGTTTGTTATTCTTTCTTCCTCTTCATATTTCCTCGGTCTCTTTCCTCCTATTCCCACACCTTCTCTTCTTATTGGCCTTAACCTACACCCCTCAAAACACAAAACCCCAAACTAACCCCAAAAGGCGCAATCGAACAAGCAATCTCCACCCATCCCCTCATAACAGAATGCTGCGTAGTCGGCATCCCTGACCCCCTTAAAGGTCACATGCCCTTTGCATTTATCACACTTTCCACGCCAAATCATCCCGCATCAGTAATCCCAGAAGCAAAACTCGAAAAAGAAATTCAGGGATTGGTAAGGAAACAAATTGGCGCGATTGCTCGTTTGGGGGGGGTTATTCAGGGAAGGAATTTGGTTCCTAAGACGAGGAGTGGTGAGTTTTTGTGGGGTTTTTTTGGGTGGGGAAGGGGTTTGAGGGGTTTGAGGGGTTTGAGGGGTTTGAAGTTTGGAGTATGGAATGTAACTAATATTTTGCGATTCTAGGTAAGACATTAAGAAGAGTATTAAGGGAATTACTGGAAAATGAATATAATGGGGAAAGAGGGAAGAAACTTAATGTTCCCGCGACGATTGAAGATGAGAGTGTGATTGAGGTGGCGAGGGGCAAGATTAGGGAGTACTTTGTGGTGAAGGGGAGAGGGGATGGGAATGGGGGTGTAGGGGTTGAGGAGGGGAGGGAGAGGGCGAGGGCGAAGTTGTAGAGGAGTTGGCATGGTATGATGGATGGTGCGGATGTATGGATGTATGTTTTAAACCGGTGGAATGGATGTTTGATACCTATTTTTAGAAAATAGATACAATCCAAAGGAAAAAATACTAGTAATGTGGAACTAAGAATTCTATATGAATTTCTAACAACGGCCTATTATCTAAAATGGAATGAACTCAATAGGAGAACACCTTCAAATTTCCCAACATGCGACTCTTCGGCTGTTTTCTTAGGGTCATATGGAAATTATAAGATTAATTATTAATTCCTTACTATTAGATGATTATTATTATTATTATTATTAAGTCTAATACCCCACTTTCGGGCCATCCCCTCTTTTGTGCCACCTTAAAAAACCACCCCATTTTAAACAATCTTCTTTATTAAATCTTTAATAATTCAATAATCATTCAATCAATCGATCTGAAATTTGAATATATTATTATTTATAATATAATGAATACTTATATCGAAGATGATATTGTTATAATCTTTGATGTGATTGTAAATGGGCTAATTATATGTTGGGCCAATTTGGAATATAATATTCTTTGTATTATATTTTAAAATCGAATAGATGATTATCTATTTTATAAAAATGGTATACAAAATATATAAAAGATAGTTCCGGTTTAGAAGAGAGTATTAGTAGATTGAATATTAGTATAGGAATTATTAGGTATTAATTCTATTTATCGATAAATAAAAGAAATGGGTGAAAATCTCTTCGAAGTGAAAAGAGATAATTTTTCATTTGGAAAACGATGGATACAGAATTTTTTGAAAAGGAATTCTTAAATTAGAATTAAAAGATAATATCGAATCGATTCTATATATATTTTAGATATTATTGATGAAATTATTGATAAATGGTTTGAAAAGCTTAATTTGCCTTTGATTAAGTATATTAAATCCGAAAACCGATGGAATATAGATGAAACTGGTATTATAGAAGGTCAGGGTTTAAATAACTTAGTAATAGAAAGTTCAGAATATCGTTTTATTCAAAAAAAACAATTTGGTTTAAGAGTTTAAATGTTTTTTATTGAATGTATTTCAGTAATAGAATAAATATTCAAATTATTTGTTATTTTCAAAGGAAAATATATATAATAATAATGATTTTTTATAAATCTTATTTTATATAAGGAATAGAAGTTTATTACTACAAATAATGAATGGATAATAGATGCTATAGGATTTGAATGGTTGAAAACAATCTTTATTTTTCAAATTATTTTTTCCCGATTTAAAGAAACTAGATTATTTATATTAGATAATCATAGAAGTTATAAAACCATTGAATTTATACTTGAATATTTCAAGAATAATATCTATTTTCTATTTCTATTGCTATATATGTTATATATACTATAATCATTAGATTTATCAATATTCTTATCTTTCAAAAATGCTTATAGATATCATTTCAATAAATTGGATTCTTTATTGGATTTTTTAATAACTGGGAAGCGTAGTTTTTTTATCTATTATTAAAAAGCTAGAATAGAAAGTTTGATAGCTTATAATATCAAATCTGAATGGAAGACTTCTAATTTATAACTTCAAAACTACGTTAAATTTTTTATGAATCATTTATTGCTTGAAAATAGCAATAACAAAGTTCTAAATCAAAATTCTATTTTAGATAATGATTTTCAGTATCAATGGAATATAGAATCATCTTTTATTTTATAAAAAACCCTTCAAAAAGTATCAGATCTTCGAAAATATATATATACAATGATTCAAGAAAAAAAGATTGATCTTCCAATTCATCGATTACTATTTTGTAAGATTATAAAAGATTTTAATATTAAGGATTATAAACTTATACAATCAAAATATCGAATAAAACAATTAGAATATAAATTAAAGTAGATTATATTTAAAAAAAGACGAATAGTAAAAACTAATCCGAATTTGAAATTTGCAAGAATTAAAGCTATTCGGGGAATGCAAATTGAGGTTGGGGATTATAAAATTGAAAAGGATGATTTTAATAATGATTATAAAATAGATATTACAAGAGATTTTCTTGAAATAGAGTAATTATTGAATTATTAAAGTTTAAAATTTATATAATGATATTTTCGAGGTGGTCCAAAATAGGGGGTGGCCCGAAAGTGGGGTATTAGACTTAATTAATCAATTATTTGTTTTCGTTTTCGATTTCGATTTCGATTTCGAAATAATATTTATAAATAATATTCTTTTATATAATAATATATCTTCGAAAATTTGAATAATATATAGTATAATTTTGGAAATTCGGAATAATTCGGAATGAATTTATATATTATTGAATAAGATAATATAAAAAATAATTTCTTTTTTGAATATATAATATTTTATATAATAAATAATAAATTAAAATCTTAATATATAATATATACTTTTAATCTTTAAAATAATTGAAGTTCTTATTATAATAAATAAAAATAATAATTGTCGGAATATGAATTACATGCATGGTAAGGTATTTAATAGCGAATTTGGAGTTCATTTTTTGATTCAATTATTCTATATTTATTATAAATCTATTAGATAATATAGAGTATATATTTGAAAAAAACCTGAAAGTAATTTCAAGTTTTTCGTTATATTTGCTTGTCACGGAAAGCCCTGTGATCCCCTATATCTTATAAAGAATCAAAGCGTATGCTTTCCAATCGGAATGAAGGATCTTCTAGCCCTTACCAATCTCTCCGATTGATAAGGTGATCCTGATATACTAATAAACAAAGATCTAGTCTAATTAAAGTATATATCGATTAAATAATCATTCATTTGTTCTATATATACAATTTTTGATTTATATAATCAAAAACAAATCATTCAATTCTTTTACTTTATTAATCATATGTATCATTTATTCTCCGATCCCTGAAAATACTCTATAATCATATTATCCTGTAATAATTATGAATCTAATAGCCTTTAATTTATGCAACTTTCTATCCGATAATTACTAAATATTTAAAGGATCATTTTTAAAAAATATTATTCCTATTTTATTTATAATTCAATATTTATATTAATTCAATTACCTTTATTCAATATAATAAAGGATTAAAATAATCTTTTTCTTATAATTTATATTCAATAGCTAAAATAGTATCTATACTTGAAAAATAAATATCAAATTCAAGGAATCTGGGATTCAATTAATTTAAAGAATGATTTATTTGTTTCTATATTAACTATATCTATTCCAAACTTCGATTTAATGAATAAACCTATCTATACTTAGATTGATTGATTTTTAATCAAATCATCTATTTTACCTTTTATTATCGATCTTCAAATTAAATACAATTAAAAGAAACAAATTCAATACCAAAAGGAATTCTCGGAATATTTTGTAATGATCCAATTCAGGGAAAATATAAATAGAAATACGAAAATAAAAGATTCTAATAATAATATATCAGGATCCATTTTTAATAGATTTATTGCTTTATTCTCAATTACTTTCCAAGAAATCTCCTCCGAACTTGCTTTTCTCTAATTAAAGTATCGATACCGATAACAAGAATATATATAAGATTATAAAGCTTTCTATAATATTTATAAATAAATCGAATCGTTAATTGATTAAATACATCTTATAAAGTTATTCATTTTCAATCAAAATATTATAATTCTTCCATTCAAAACGATTATCAATATATTTAAAAGAAAACTTATATCTATAATAATTATTGTCAAGTTTATAGTATTACAAAAATATCGGTCTATTTTAACGCAAACCTTATTCAGCAGAATCGATTTTATCAAATAATATAAAGATTGGATTATAATCTATACCAAAGCTTTTATATATAAAATTATTGAAATACAAAATGAAATCATTATCAATACTTTTCTACAAGTTGTTAATATCAGGATATTTTCAATTTAAACAAATATTATAATTATATAAATCAAAATGAACAATCAATTTGGATTATTCAATTTCTTATTTAAGCAATTCGAAAATGTTTTTGAAGAATTAATCTTCCAGGATTCTATTTCCCCAAAAATTAAAAAAGGAATATATTCTATATTTATTTTTTTTCAAAATGATAAAAAATCTAAAAAGAATAAAAAGAATATCAATTCTGAAAATAATCAGGGAATCAAAAAGATCTAGAAATATTCTTATAGAATTGAATTTAAATAGAACAATAGAATTAGTTATAATTATATTATTTACAATTATAAAGCCATAGAATTAACATTCATTAAAAGAATCAATCCATTATTCAAAAAAATATTCAACAAAAATGAATTATAAGCAATTAAGGATCGAACAAAATCACATTTATGAAAACAATTTTACTTTGATTAGATCAAAAGAAAATGGATGAAAAATTCTATTGATCCTTTAGGACCTTCAATCAATATTGTTATTTTAAATACTCGATATAATCAATCAGAGGTATATTCTACAATAGTGAAAATATATTATTTATTTAATAGTATTTTGTTTAATAATTGTAATACTATATATATTATAAATGATATATCTTTATTGAATAATTATCGATATCGATTATTCGATCCTAATAATCTTGTAAAAACAGATATTTCCAGTTTCCAAATCCTAAGATGCAGGGTTTGTATTATTAAAGGGATCATCAAGAGAGAAAATTATCCTAATAATGATTTGATTTTAAATAATATAATACTTATCTCTAGTTTTTATATCAATATCGTTTTGGAGGTTCGATTGAAAAAAACCGGCTTATAGTTCTCAGGATATAATTATACTTTTTGTAAAGAAGATTATATAAATAATATAATAATTGTTTAATATATTTATATTAAAAATCTTATATTTTTAGAATACAAATTATTTTCTATTTATTCGAGTATTCTTTTATTTATCTCTATAAGCAATCCTTTTATAATATACTCAATAATGAATAGAAAAATAAATAAAGTATTTTATTATTCTTATAATCTATTTCTTTTAAGAAAAGATACAAATGAAATGTAGTATAAATACTTTGGGTATTTGGGGAAGGAAATTTTTGAATATTTAGTATTTATAATACAAAACATTAAAATAAAAGATATTATTCGTTTCAATTATATTGATTATATTTATATTTATATAAAGCAAATCATTTCTTATATTTTAAATGATCATTAATTATCTTAACTCTTTTACAAAATCTAATAAGATTTTTTTGATTTCGATAAAGGATATAATAATGTATTATAACTTCTATTGATCAAAAAAATATATTATAATAAGATCTTTTTATATTCAATCTATTACAAAATATATAACAAAGTATTTGTAATTATTCAAAGTTTTATAATCTGGATTTATTGTAAATATGGTTTAATGATTATAATAATCAAATAAAATAATAATATATTTGTTATTGGAATTATGAGAATAATATTATTTGAGAAATGAATTAAATAAAAAGGTATTGAATTCGAATTATCCTTATCTTATATATATAAATCTAATAAAGGATCAAAATATATAGAATAAGA
Organism: Stromatinia cepivora; assembly: GCA_014898415.1. Lineage (NCBI taxonomy): Eukaryota > Fungi > Ascomycota > Leotiomycetes > Helotiales > Sclerotiniaceae > Stromatinia > Stromatinia cepivora. The sequence continues at coordinate 989,202 of RCTD01000012.1, read as the reverse complement.
AATAATTATAAAACAAATAAAAATATGGATTATAATAGATTTATTAAATAAATTATGAATAGAAATAATACAAATTGTTATTTATTTATATAATATAAATCCTTTGAAGGCTAAATTCTTCAAATCGTTTAATAAAGTATTCGATATATAGTTCTATAATTATTTTCGTAAAGATAATCTTTTATTTGTAAAGAAAATATCTAACAATCTTTATTCCAATTAGAACAGAATCTATAAATATAAATGCTGAATTTACTTTTTGAATAAAAATAAAGAAACTGGAATTAATAGAAAATAATATAAAATCAATTCTTGAATATATATTGGATATTTAATAGATTATATCCCAGATATATTGATCTATTATATATAAATATTTAAATTTGATAGAATTATTATCATTTGAAATATAATATTCAATAAGGAATTCATTCATTATATAAATTTTATTAATCAAATAATCGATATTCATATTATAGAAAAGCTTAAATAGTTTATTAAAACCCTTGATTTATAAGATTATATCGAAATGAATAGGATGATTATTCAAAACGAAGACAATTATGAAGATTTCATTCATCTATCTATTTTTATGGATCGAAAAATCCTTAATTTATTCATCAAATGTATTTTAGATCTATTATTTTTAAACAAATTGATTTCGAAGGCAAATATAGATCTAAAGGGTGATAATAAGAATAAAGAAATCGATCTAGGATTATTCAATCTATTTAATCCTTCAGATAATAAGGATAAGGTATATAATAAAGATATACAAATATTGATCGATTTTTTTATTAAAGAAATTAAAGAAATTGATTCTTTTATTGAAAAGCAATTATATCTTGTAGATAAAAATATTGGTATTATTCAAGAAAATATTCATAATAATAATACAGATCTCAATTTCATTAAATATATTAACATAAGGAATATAAAGTATAAGTCTATTAATTATACTATCGATATTCTTTATAGTATATACGAAAGTAATTCAAAGACTACTTTAATCAATTAACCTCAATATTCCAAAAAGAAATATATATATTAGAATAATCAATCAAAGTATTCTGTAAAAGAAATCCAATTATTATAAAAACTATTATACTTTATATATTTATTTAATCGATTTATAAAGAACTTATGGATTCATAATCTTAAATAAATACCTAAAAGAATTTGTATTATAAGGATTGAAATATTTAGGGCTTAAATCAATCTATTTAAGTTTCAATTATATAATTATTATTCGAAGTTATTTCTCTTTTGGGAATCATTTGATTTTTGTATCCTAGAACAATCAATATATATATGAAGGCAATTATATATATAATAATACTATCAAAAAAAAACGATTTCAATATTGAATTTTATATAAAAACTATTATATTTCAAAGAATAGATTTAATGGGATTATTTCATTTAAACAATTTTCATTTTATATTCTGGTCTGATTAATAAAAAATAGATAATATAAAAAAATATTTTCAATTTGTAATAATTTATAATATAATTATTATTAGAATTAAAGCAAAACCATTATTACTTTCTATTTAATCTATAATTAATGGATTATAAACAATATTACTTCCTCGAATTCATACATTTATAATTTCAAAATTACCTTGTTTTTATTATTAATTAAAAGATCATCAAATAAAATATTGATTCAAATAAAACTATAATCTTAAGATTGATAATTTTAAGGTTAGGAAAACTTGGTATAAAATCGATTTTGGATCGGAATTTATAAAATCGATTTTTTTTTAATAGATATTTATATATAAATGTAATGATCAAGATCTAATCATTTATTGTTATTTATATTTAATAATATAAAGAGATCTTTAGGCTAAAAGTATTATTGAGATTATTTATACTATTATACTAATAGATCGATCATTCCGAATTGTAATAACAATTATCGTTAAATACAATCTCGAAATTAAGTAATACGATATAATCAATATTTTCATTAATATTTTATATAATCCTTCCGATATTTTAATTATATATTATTTATTTAATGAATACAAAATCTTAAATAAAAATATTATAATCGATTGAGTTTTATATGATCTATAAGATTCCTTAATTATATAGTTTAGGGATTTCATTCAGATATTCGAAAAGTTAGAATTAGTATAATATAAGGAGGAATTGTATTTATATATTAACCCAAAGTATATTATTATAATTCTTTTCTTTATAAATAATATTCAGATTATTGTGAGGGAGGTAGGTCGAGATATATGCGTCCCGATAGCACGCTGTAAGGGGAAATGGGAATTGGAATTGATCAGATTATATTGTAGAGGTTTCAAATAGTAAAACTAGTAGGTTTAGATAATGATTTGGGTTGTATATAAATGGGGTACAAAAAGATTAGTAGAAAAACGATTGATTTCTTTCAAAGAGAGGAGAATAAAATTCTTTTTTATATTTAATTATAAAGAGTTATATGATTATATAATTACAAATTAGTTATGTGTTAGGTTTTGATATTCCAACTTTTTTATACCTTTTTTTTTTCTAGAATATATATTCTATTTGGCTTTAGGATAATTATAAAAAATAAAAACCAAAGAAATCAAAAAACAATTAGGTTAAGAAAAATCAATTAGAATATCAGTAAATTAAAGCAGTGAGTAATTTTTAAGATTGTTTTAAAAAAATAATATATTTTAGGTTTTCATTGATCCAAATCTGCTTTTATTACTTTTTTATTAAATTCGATAAGAATTTCAAGTTTTTAAGAAGCATTTTCATTGTCCTTTTCATCTCTGGTTTTTCTTGGATATTTAATTGGATATTTCGCAACAAACTTTATACTTGTAATCGGACTTTTTAATAATTCTTGAATATAATTTGAATAATGAATAAGGACTTTTAATATTACAGGTTTTTGCTTAATATTGGAGGGGTGATCTTTTCTTTTATTATTAAATCTCGCAGAAGATTTCTTTACTAAAAGGCGATTCATTTGTTTTTTATTTGGTTTACAATCTGTATCAGGGATTGAAATAGTACCTTGTATTCCAAAAAATCCAGTTGGGGATGGATTGAATAACATTACAGATTGATTTTGAATCAGTTTTCGTTTTGCGATTTCTTTTCCTTTTCTAATAAATTTCTTTAATATAGATTGAGGTTTCCTAATAAAGGATTCTTTGTTAATTAGATTCACAACCTTCCAATTGTTAGTGTTTTCTTTATCAGGAAATTCATTATCTTTGAGGTTCTTATTGCGAAAAGCTTTTTGTCTTTGTAAAAGTATATTATAATTTACAAATAATGATCGATTTCTTTATTGTTTTTTTTTGTTTTGGAATACTTCAAATTGGATGATCAGATTTGTTATTATAAGATTATATTATTGTTTATATTAAAACTTGAATTCATTATTATTAATTTCAAACAATCTATTTGTTATTCCTTTTACAATATTAAAATCCCAAAATAAATATTCTAAAAGGACTATAGAAAAATGATTTTGTAGAACAAAATTGATATTAAGAAAAAAGGGTCAGAGGATATAAAGGCCTTTTCCATTAAGTTTGTTTAATTCAAAAAGAACAATCTGATTTTGAAAAGATCTCCGAAGGTTTTTGTAAAAACTATTATCCTCTATATTCTTTTTATTCGAAATTACAATTAGATAAAAGATCGATACCAAAATCGATCTATAGGATTCAAAAGAATTAGTATATCTCAAAATGATATTTAATCAAATTATAATTATTCGGGATTCAAATCTAATCAGGATCCTTCAACGAAACTGATTCTTTCATTCGGCCTTTTGGAAAACTTCCTTTTTTGTTATCCAATCAAGATTATATTATAATTAACAAATGAAAAAATACTTTTTTAGAAATTCTCGAATTAAATTATCATTGTTATTTAATTTATAAGAAACAAGAATTTGATATTTTTTATAGGAGCTTTTAATCGATTTCTTTGATTTAGAAAGATCGATTACAATAATCATTCTTTTTGAAATTTCTTTTTGTTTATTTTTGGAAGTTAGATAGAAAAGATCAAAAAAGGAATAACAAAGATTAAATTTCTTATTATAATTAGGAAAATGTAATATAAATAAAGATATTGATACAAAATAGAATTCTTTATTCTTCCGAATATGGATAATAGTATATTACAAAGCAGAATCATATCTTAAAAGGAATTGAATAATTGAAAAGTAGTAATTCGGAAGTAAGCCTTCTTTAAAGATTTCGTAGAAATACTATTTGTAAATAGCGAAAACATCTTTGTAAATATTTTATAAATCGAATTTATCTTTTTGTTTGAAAATATATTGAAATAAAGGGATATATAAGGTAAATTGATTCTTAAAGGATTCTTTATTTAATGATTTTAATAAAAGAAGATTATTTTTAAGAACTTTATTAAAATCAAAGGAATAGAAACTTTCTATAAAGCCGAATCGATTAGGACCAAAGGTTTACTTTGATTATTCTAAAGTCAAAAATTGATACGGATAGAATCAAGGATAGAATATCCTTATCAATTTCATTTCATCAATATATTCTCGGTTCCTAGTAATAATAATCAATCTATTTTGTAGTTCTTTAATCGAAATATACTTCGATTTTAGGTTGAAGAGTTTTATCAGGGTATACAAATGATATATGTATAAAGTATCCATAATGATTTGCTTTCCCAATAATACAACAATTTTCCATTTTATTTGATCGGTAATATATTCATCGTTCATTAAAGAATATTATCCTTTTTCAAATTAATAATTTAAATTACAAAAACAGCTTTTCAGTTTCTATAAAGAATTTAAGATCATCTTAAAATTATTAAAGATTGAATTATTATCATTTGAAATAAACTCAGTATTATAATCAATTACATAATGATAAAATATAAATCTATTCAAAATAGATAAATGAAAAAGAGCTTTTTTCGAAAAATCAAAATGATAATCTTTCTTTTCCTATTTATCGATATTTATAATTATAAATTCCGAAATTGATATAATCGTTTAGGAGTGGAGAAATTGGCGTATATAAGGAGTATCTAGTGTAGCAATTATTTCCAATCGTTTTTTAGTATTAAATTCCTTTTCATCATTATCATTATTGAAGAATATTAGAGTAGTTTTTATGATAATTATTTCATAGATAAACTTATTCTTTTATTGAACTTTAAAGAGATTTTCGTTTTTATAATATTTTTTTAGAAATCCGAGATTATTAAAAATAAGTTTATAGATTTTAAGGATAGGATTCTGTATAAGATTGTAAGGAAAAGGTATTTAATCTTTTTTATTCTTTGTATCAATTTTTGTAATAAATTTATATATAATATAGAAATCTGTAGAATTATACTTTTTAATTCCTTTATCTTTTTTTTGTATAAAGTATTCGGTTATATATTTGTTCAGAAACTTTATAAGGATTTAAAGATTGAAGTGAAAAGTATAATAGATTATATTCGTTTTTATTGAAATACTATTTAAATTTATATTTTTCGATTAAAGATAAATGAAAGTTTTTCTTTAAATAATTATTCAAATTTTTTCAAGATTTTTAAGATTTTCTTTAATTCTATTATAATATTGTTTGATAAATTAAATTGTATTATTGTTTTTAATAAAATAATTGATTTTGAAGAAACCAATTGTTTTATAAAATTTCTGATCTTCAATCTGATCTTTTATTTCATTTACAAAATCTTTAATGAAATCAGCAATATTTATAGAATAATTAAACCATTACTCAAGAATATTATATTTTTTTTTAATTTCAAAAGTTTCAATAAATATAAATATTTCGATTTTATTATTAAAAGAATGATTTTTGTATTGGATAAGAAAAGGGATATTATTGTTAATAAAATAAAAAATTATAATTTGATTAGATTCTTTTTTAAATATTATATCAAAACTTAAATAAAAGTTTGTATAAATGATAAAATGAATATAAATAAAGAGTTAATAATTTTAAATCAAATTCTTAGAAAGAATAGATTTAAAAAGAAAATATTAAATTATTCAAGTATTGTTCAGAAATTATTTGCAAATTGTTCAAAAACGAAATCCATAGTATAATAAGTTTTTTCAAAAAGGATTCAAATATTCTTCTTTTTCCAAAGATTATAAGGTTTTCTTTATCGAATTTCTTAATTGATAATTAGAAATTTATAATAACAATTCCTTTTTGGTTTGTTATATTTACTTTCTTTTTTTTAATTCTATATCGTTTTATAATTGAATAAAGAATAATTCTTAATTATTTATTATCTTTTATTTGAAAAATTATAAATATTTAAAAATTTGATTTTTTTGATTTATCTATTTATATAAATCTTTAGAATTATTATTTACAAAAAGATTTAAATACAAAATATATTTTTTGAAATAGATATTTATATAGATTCTATTAAATAAGATATTATTCATTTCTTTAAAAATATATATGGAAAAACTCTTCAATTTCTTTATTACTTTATAAAATCTATATTATTTGAAAATAAGTTTTGTATTACAAAATATATCAATTTTTGATTAAAAATTATAATATAGAATTATATCTCTAACTCGAATATTTTTATTTAATATTTTGTAATCGAAATTATATCAAAGTTTATTATTTTTTTTGTAATATTGTTTACAAAGAATTATTTCCTTAATATCTTTATTTAATATTTTTAATTGTTATATTTTAATAATCAATAAATCTTTCTAGATTTATATATTTTCTTAATTAAGAATCCTCTAAATCATATATATAATTTCAAAGGGCAATATAACTTTTTATTTATAGATTAATTCAAATGATGTTTTATTTATTAATTTATGAATTGAAATACGATTAATGAATAATATTGTTTCCAATTATTCAGATTATTTATATTTTTTTTGTAATAAACGGGAAAATGCTTTTATAATAGAATAATGATTTTTTTCTATTATTTTATTGATTTATGAATGATAAATTGATATTTTGATTTTATCGATTCCATATTTTTTGTAATAAGCAAATATAGCATTTTTGTTTTTAGGCCTTTTATTTATAATGATTTCTTCAAAAAGATTATAACGATAAATTATTTTATAAAGGAATTTAGCAATCACTTCCGAAATAGTATTCTGTAAAGTTTTAATTTCTATCCAACTATTCAGATCTTTTTGTAAAATAATAAGATATTTAAATCCATAATCATTAAGCATTTTTGTAATATTCATATCAACTTTATATCAAATACTTAAAGTCTAAATGGTAATTATTAATTCATTTATTTATTTAAATAATCTGAATTAACAAATAGAATAAGAAATCATTCAATTTTTTATATTTTTGTATATCCTATTTTATCAATAATAATTATATATTTTAGTATACAATGATTTTAGATTTTTATAATCCAATTCTTTATATATTCGAATTATAATTTTTGCTTTTTCGATTAGATCGTTATTTGTTATTATATAGGCGAAAGATAATCCGTCTCCCTGGATTTTGAATAGATAACGATCCTTTATATAGAAATTGAAAGTTTCTTTTTTGAAAACTTATTAATCCTTTATTAATATATTTTTAGATTTCTATAATATAATAATATATTAAATGATCATTTGTATCCTTTCATTTCCACTTTCCAAAATTTGAAACGATCTTAAAATTTTGGAGTTATTTATATTCATTATCAAATCTATTTGTAATAAATTCAAGTCTATAATAATCGAATCATCAATATCTTTTTTATATTCTTTATCAATATTATCTGAAGTAATTTATGGTTATTGTAATAGAACATCTATAGTAATGTTTTTGTTTCCAGAAATATATTTAATATCAAAATCGAAAAGCTTGATTTAAATAATCTATTTTATAATCAAAGTATTAAATAAATTTATAATTATTTTATTTAGTTGAACTATAAATATATTTATATCAATTTTTAAAAGGAAATGAATATTATAAAAATTTCTTTTGTATTTTTGTAAAGCTTTAAATATTCCTTTGTATTCTCTTTTAATGATATTATAATTCTATTTAATATAATTCTATATATTATTTTCATATTTAATAACAATACAAAACTTATCATTGTATATCTAACCTAGAATAGCTTCTTATTCTATCAAATTAATATCGATAATGAATATAATGATTTCGATTTTAGATAAATAAATTAATAGAAGAAAGATTAGGGCTGAAATTAATTTGTCTTTCAATAAGATTATTATAATATTATAATTAATAATTTAAATAAATTCTATATCTTTCTTTAATAATGTATAAAAAAGCTTTATAATAATAATGAAATTCTTTATTTAAAATCGATAAAAGATATATACTCCAAAGAATATTCTAATTTCATAATCATTCGAGCAAAATGATTATTCAAATATCTTAATAATTTTGGTAATATCAGAACTTCTTCCTTCAGAATTGGTATAATAGTTTACAATTCGGATTCCATTATAATACTATTTGGATTTAATATTAATAATATATCCTGTATATTCAATATATTCTATTATAATATCCAGGTTTTTTAAATACTTGATAACGAATTTCCTTAATCCAGATTCAATTTTAGTTTTATTATATCGAGTTCTGGAATCTTTAATTTCAATATTATCCAAATAAAATATAGCAATATTAAATATAATATTTTATAATATTTTTGATATAATCCTTGCAAATTGAATAATCGAATTAGTAATTCTTTATAATAGAGTAATGAATTTTATTAGATCAAAAGGGGTTATAATAACAATAATATTTCTATTCTTTTTATTTAAAAATATTTGATTATATCTAGAGAAAAAGTTAATTAAAGATATTAATGAATATTTAATTATTTATTCAACAAATTCCTTTAAATTTGAAGGTATATTTGTATCTTGTAGGATTACAATATTTACTTTTATTATTACAATAATGATATAGTATTTATTAACCTTACTTTTTTTAATTAAATACCAAAGATTTTGGTATAATCCTTTTTCTTTTTTTAATATATTTTATTTGATATAATCTTTTATTATTTCGATAATTATTAATAAAAGAGCTTTAGGAAATACAAAACCAAAAATTTATTAGATTTTATATAATATTATTTTAATAATCTATAATGAAGCAATTGAAAATTTAATATTGTTAACTTCTGTTTAATTAAAAACTAATATTGCTTTTCGATTTTGTAATAATATAAAGAGAAATTCCTTTTTATATTTCCAAAATATATTTTCGATATTTAATAATACTAAATGTTCTTATATCAATCGAAAACCTTCAAGTCTAATATTGAAATATGATATTAAATATTTCGAAAAGAAATTTAATGGTTAATATTTAGAATGTTTTGTATATTTCAATTCCAATTAATTAGAGTTACCTTTTGGGATTTCTTTATCAATATATTTTGTTTCGTTTGAGGGTTTTATTTTGTCCTTCTTTTTCTTATATATATTATTGATTGAAACGAGAATTTCGTATTTGATATTGATTAATTTCTTTTAAGCATTGTTTTCTATTCTAAATTCTTCCAAATCGAGATGAATATTATTAGCAACAAAGTATTCCTGAAATCCCTTTAATTTTGAATTCTTAATATAATCAAATATATTTTCGATATCAAAGTTTAAATCAATTCGAATAATATCTATACTAAGCTTTACAGAATTTAAAACTATTTTAAAATTTGGAATGCTAATTAGAAGTTTTAGGAAATAGTTTTTAACGAATTCTTCAAATTTCCTTTTACTTTTGATAGCATTTAGAATTTTTGGAAGATTATTGGTATAATCCCTAGGATTTATATTATTTATTCTTTTTCCGGTTTTTCAAGATTAATCTTTATAATATTTGCTTTACATTTTGATTCAATCGTTTAGCAATCAGTTTTATTAATATTATTATCATCAATAACCTATACAATCTGTTCATTTTTTTTATATTCAAAATTAATCTTTTTTATAAACAAATATAGTATTTCTAGTAGTAATAAATCTTTAATATTATTTAAAACAAAAATATCGATAATATTCTTAATTCCTTTAAAATTGATTTTTATATCTTTAATTAATCTATATAAGATGGTAGTATTTTTATTAGGGGTGATCATTATTGTTTTATATTCGTATATTATAAATCCCAATTCTTTTGCAATTTTCAGGTTTATTATATTGATTGTCGATCCCGAATCGATAATACTATTAATCTTGATATTCTTATTTACAAGGGTTATAATGATAGTAAATATATTGTATATTTCTTTTGATTGATAATTAAAGGAGATGTTTAAATGATTAATAGTTGTTAAGGTTGTTGTAGCTTTTTTGGTAGAAATTTCTGAATTTCTGAAAAACTTTTTTCATTCTTCGATATCTACAATTAATGCTTTCTTAAAAATTTGTTTAAAAAGATCTGGTATATATATAAAAGTAATTCCAATTGTTATTAGGATTTTGATTTTACAAATCCGTTTCAAGATTTCTATTGGAGATTTTGTAGTATAAATAATGATTAATGTTTGCTTTTTTATTCTTAAAGATCTAAAACAAGAATTAAGTATTCTATCCTTTCGTATTATACTATTCTTATCAGGTTCAGGAAAACCTTTTCTTTCTTGAGATTCTTTTACTTCGTCTTCTTCGCTTTTGTTAATATTTATAGTTTCATCTTTATTGAAGAATTCTTTCTTTAATCTTTTCTTTTCAATTTGATTCATTATTCTAAACAATATCTTTCAAGGAATGCTTGATGATTTTTGGGGTTTATCAATTCCGTTTTATCTTATCAATTTGGACTTTTTAAATAATCGGTTTTATAGCTTTGAGGTTTCTTTAGATTAGGTAATTATATTGATATTGATAATTTCCCTTTCTTGATAATTGATATTATTTATAAATATATTTTTCATGATTTCGATACTAAAGACTCCAAGATTCGGCGAATTATCTTTAGTATTAGATTTCTTCAATTGCTTCTTTTATTGATTAAATCTATAAGTTTTTGTATATATTTTAATCTAATAATTCTTTAAAAAATCCTTTTACTTAAAGATTAAAAAAAGATTGAAATATCCTTTAGGATCAAATATGAAAATTCTGTATTCATTATAATGATATAATTCAGTATTAATATCATCAATCTTTTTAGAACAATTTTATTTTATAATATAATCATTATTATAAAAAGGTTTTTCAAAGCAATAATAATAGAAATAATCCTTTTTATAAGTTTTATTTATATTAAGAAGAATCCCTTTTTGTTTATTCTGAATAAAATAATTATTATATTTTGTATTACTTTCTTGATGAATAATTTGATATTATAATAATAAGAAAGATAATTTTGAATCTTTTATATCTTTAATTTTCGCCTTTAAATAATTTATACTGAACTTATTCAAAAAATCAATGATTTCATTTATAATATCTTTTATCTCCTATCTTTGAGAATAAGACTTTGTATTAGTATTGGAGACAAATAGGGTTTTTATATATTTATATACAACCTAGAAAATAATAATCTAATAAAATTTAAATCTTTTATAAATTCAGATAATAGAATCCTTAAAAAAGTATTATTTATAGATTTCGTTTATTATTCTTTTAAAATTTATAGAAATAAGATTATCGAGATCAACTTTAAATTGTCTAATAATCTTTTTTTCCATTTGGGTATACAAGCTATACAGAAATATCCTTTCAATTTCGAATTTGATAATTATATGATTATCAATAAATTGAATAGTTGAAAATATGAATTTAATAATATAATCCTTTATCATTATTAGATTTGTATTATAATTTCCTTTATTCTTATTATATTAATTATCAACAAATTGATCAAAAAAGTCTTAGGTATTTATTACTTATTGAATATTATAATTATAAAAATATTGAAGTAATATTGATCTCAATTTTTCTTTCTAATTATATTTAATAAAGTTATATTCTGATATAAATTTGATTTGAATAGTAATGATATAATTATAATATCAAGAAAATCGAATTTGTATTTCCTCATTGAATATACTGTAATCAATTTACAAGATATCCCAAATTATAAAGAAATTAGATATATCGATCCTATTGAAAATAAAGATAGCAATATTTTTAATATATAATATAATAGAGAACATATATATATAATCCTTAATACAAATAGTAAATAGAATTTTTAATGGGTTTTGTTATTATTGATTTATTTTTTTTTCTTTTTTGGTTTTCTTTGTTTTTTCTTCTTTTTTAATAGGATTTCTATTATTATTAATAAAAAGTTCTTTAATGGATTCAAAAGGATTGATAATTGAGGTAACAATATTATCCTTTAATCTTTAAAAAGTATTTTATAAAAAATTCAATTTTGTAAATGAATTAAAGTTATTTATTATATTATTATAACTTAATTGAAAAGTATTTAATTTGTTAGAATCTGATTCAATATTTAGTTTTCGATAGTTTTTAGTATTTATAATTTTCTTTTGATAAATCTTCAAAAGAAAAAGAAAGGTATATATAATCCTTCCCAAAATTTTCTTTTTTCTAAAAGAATATATGAATTTCAAATCCTTTAGCTAAAAGTTTTTTAAAATATATTTTAAATTTTTGATTATCGATATTAAAGATGATAATTTAATATATTATATTTAATTCTTTCTATTATTTTAATATATATTTAGATATTTAAATAATTTTAAAAATATATAAGATATTCAAGGTCCTTCAATATAATTGATCGTATTCAATCAAGGTTATTCTTAAAATTAGAGTTTTTTTATTTGTAAAGATAAATGATTTATTTATAAATAAAGATTCTATTATATTTAAAGTTTTAATATACTTTTAATATTATTAATTGTATCTCTGAATAAAACCTTTGTTGATATATTTCTTTCAAAATGAAGAGTAGAATGGTAATTTTGTTGAAAAATGATTCGTTTTTGATATAATAGATAAATATAAATAAAGGAACTTTGATAATCAAAATTTCCTTATTTAGAGTTTAATAATCCTATATTTTTGAAAAGGTTATTTTTTTAGGATCAATTTTATTTCTTTATTTATAAATTGTTAATTCTATTTTCTTTTCAATTATAATTTCCTTATAGATATATTTATATAATGTAAATTATATAATTCGAATTCAGTATGGGTTATTATTGTGAAAGAGGTAGATCGAGATATATACGTTCTGATAGTATATTGTAAAGGGAAATGGGAATTGGAATTGATCAGATTATATTATAAAGGCTTCAAATAATAAAATTGGTAGGTTTAGATAATGGTTTGGGTTGTATATAAATGGGATACAAAAAGACTAATAGAAAAACAATTGATTTCTTTTAAAGAGAAGGGAATAGAGCCCTTTCTTATATCTAATTATGAAGAGTTATATAATCATATGATTACGAACTAGCTATGTGTTAGGCCTTGATATCCCAACTTTCTCACATTATTTATTATAAGAAAAACGAATTAATTATTATAAAGATTATCAAAGGAATTAAAGCTATATATGAATTATAAGATCTGGAAAATACTAAATAGTTTTTAGGTATATGTATATTTTATAATTGATTTAATAAAAAACTATGGTTAGTTTATAATATATATATTAAAAAAATTATTAAGAAATTCGAAGTAACAAATAGAATAATAAGTACTCTGCTTTTAATAATGGTATTTCGGAAAAATCAAGGTCAAGCTTCTATATATATTATAAAAATGTATCCAAAAAAAATGGAATCAATATTATATATTACAATTATTATAAAAGTAGATATATTATTCGTTATTTCGCAATTGAACTATTATTTGATCAATTCATTAAACGATTATATAAAAGCTATTGATCATTGTTTATAATATTTATAGAATACAAGGTATTTCGCGATCTAATATAATGATGATCAAATATTATAACTTTTTATTTTCTTAAATACTTTTTTTGCAAATGATTTAGATATTTATAGATCATTCTAAGGGTATATTATATCCCTTTTCGATGGTTTAATTGTATAAAAAGTATTCAAACAAAATATTATAACCATTTCAATTATCGAAACAAAGCTTCTCGGAATCAAACGTATATTAAAAGAAACTATGATAATCCTATATTTTTTAAAAAAGATCGATCTAATAATAAAAGAATTTATAACGATCTTCTATAATAATCAATAAATAATCAAATTGATGGTTAATGAGAATAAACGGATTATTACGAAACTATATTATATCGATATCCAAAATATATGATTATATTAAGAATATTTAAAAGGAAACTTTTATGTAATCTATCTATTGATCATCAATATAATTGTTGATAAATTCATCAAGAATCTTATAAAACAAAAGTTCGAATACTTTTAATCCCTTCTTAATCTATAAAATATGAATAATAGAATTATAAAACTTAAATAACAATAATCTAGATTATAAAACTTTAATAATAACAATCTGGATTATAGAATTTAAATAACAATAATCTGGAATTTGTAATTCTTTCTTTTGGTATAAATAAAATGAATTTTATTTGATATTCTAGATTATTATACTTTTTTATGATATACTTTAATTTGTATACTCTATATTTATTCGAAAATAAAGAATAATTAAAGCCGATTATTTCTTTGTTTTTCATTTTCTTATCCTTGAAAAAGGATAAACTTTTTTCTAAACTCAATAATTTGAAATTCAAATAAAAAAACCTTAGGATTATCTGTAACAATTAATGAACAAAGAACAATTAAAGCAATCGGAATTATTAATACTATTGGTATTACAAAAACTAAGGGATTATTTCTTTTTTCCCTTTTCTTCGGATGTATTATTTGCTTCTTTCTTCTTTTCTTTTTCATTATTCTTTCTTTTTTATCTTTATTATCGTTCTTCGAAATCATGATGTATTTCTTTCGTTTGGTCTTTCGAAAACTCTGGTAAGTAATATAGCGAGGAGAGGAGAAACAACAATACAAAAACGAAGGAATAATTTTTCTTTTCTTTTCGATCTTCAATATCATTTTTATTGTAATCCTGTATCCTTGCTTGGATTATACAATCAATGATTAATATATTATAAAGGTAGAAAATGAATAAAGAATTTATTTTTGAATTTTGCTGATAAGCAATGATATAATAATTTACTAAAAGATAAAGAAAAACCGGCCAAAAAATATACAAATGAATATTACAATTCTAATATCAACAATTATTCGGTTTAGAAGAATCAATAAAACATTTGTTATAAAAATTATATTTTTCAATAATCAATGATTTTATATATCGAATGTATAAATAATTGTTCCTTTTCTTACGATTCTCTTTATCTTTTGTTTTAATTGGAAAATCAGTAATTTTCGATAACCTTTTTTCTTTTTCTTCTTTATTTGATTTATTATCCAAAAAATCTGATATCGAAGAATCGAATAGATTGTTATCATTAAATGAAAAAACCCTTTCTTTTTTTTTTTCTTTATCGAACAATTCTTGTTTCGATAATTACAAATACAAGATTAATAAAACTTTTCAATTATATAATAGAATTCAAGAATAAAATTTATTTCCAAATTATTATTTAAATCTATAATAGATAATTGATTACGACGAATAATAATTCTTTTGATAGAGGGGAGCAATTTCTGAAATAAATAATTATATATCATTTTAAAAGCAGATTTAATTAAATTATATTCCTGAAGATCGATATCTTGATTTATTATTTATATTGGATTCATTAATTTTTTTTATTCGATTTATTAATCCTTCAAAGAAATATTAGAATCTTTTTTTGTATTCGATTCTTTCAAAGTTTTCTTTTCAATTATTATTTATTTAGTATAATTGAGATTCGCTTATTTAATCTTTTTAGACTCCGAAATCTTAGATATAATAATAATCAATAAGAATTTGATTAAAACAAAAACGAAAATATAAAAAGAGATCTATATCTCTTTAAAAATTTATTCATTTTATTTTGTTATTACAATTAATATACTATAATCTAACAATTACAAATATTCTCAATTATTACACTACAGAATCGATCATTCTTCTGTATTTTCCCAACGGAAAACTTTCTTTTTATTATTCAAAATCTTGATTTCGAAGAATATTATAAATAGCAAACCGAAAACCAAAAGAAATTTATGGTTTATATACAATCAAATTCTTCTTCATTTTAAAAGTATCAGAATTATTTCAAGTTTATATATTATATTATTCCTTTGTTGATATCTATTTATAATTGTTTTATATATTTCTTTATAAATCAATTGAATTGCTATTTTCTATACCTTTCCATTTGTTTCAGATCGTTTTTCGATTTAGGGGGTATATCATAGAAAGTCTTATAATCCTTTGTATCCTATAAAAGATCAAAATATATACTTTCTAATCAGAATAAAGGATCTTCTAGTTCTTATCAATCTCTTCAATTGATAAGATGATCCTGATATATTAATAAACAAAGATTTAATTTAATTAAGGTATATATTAATTAAATAATTATTCATTTGTTTTATATATACAGTTTTTAATTCATATAATCAAGGACAAGTCATTCAATTCTTTTACTCTATTAATCACGTGTACCATCTATTCCCCGATCCCTGAAAGTGTTCTGTAGTCATACTATCCCGTGATAATAATATATATTCAAAACAATCCAAAGAAGAATATAAAGAATAGTGATTCAGAGTATACTTGAATTTTATCCTATAAATCGATTAACAAAAAGAAAGTTGTAATAAACTTATTCAATAAAATAATAATATATATTTTGATTAATTTTGTCAATGAATCAATCAATAAGATTAAAGAATATGAAACTTTCTTTTTGAAATATAATAACAAAGAATTTCAGGGTATCATTATCGATATAAGAGTATCCCAATAATCTATAATAGAATTCAAACAGTATCAAGTATATCAAAAAAATATTAAGAATATTATATTGAATACAAGTAAAACAGGAATTATAAAAGTAATATTCAGAATCAGAAAAACCGAATCAATTGAATCGATTCAATTGAACCTACCCCCAAAAACTATCGAATTTTATATTATAGAATCAGAAATACCATTCCTATTATCGTTACAAGATATAAACCAATTCGGAGTATACTATAATAATATCATCAATATACTTATATTATCAACTACAAAACATCCTTATATCCACAAATTCAAATATACAATATTACTCTGAAATATAAAGATCCAGCAATTCATATAAATATCCATCAATATAAACGATTATTATTTGATCGAACCGGAAATATAAAGATTATATTATCATTTTGATTATTCATTTGTAAACAAATTCTATTGAATCCTTTGATATATAGATTATACAAATATTGTTCAGGGAGATCTCGAAAAACTTATGAAATTCTGCGAATATTGTTAAAAATACAGAAAATCCCCAAACAGATTCAAATTCAATCTTTGTAATAATATTGAATTTAATTATTCGATTATAATCGATATTATATATATCAATAATAAATCAATATTATATATTATCGATAAAAAAATCAGATTTCAAGTAATACAATGATTTAATAATATCAATGCAAAGTATATATAGGATAAATTGAGAATATACTAAATGGATATATATTTAGATCTATTAGATTATATCATTTATAATATTAGGAAAAACTTTGTAAATAAAGAATTCAAATAATATACCGAAATCATAATAATCATTATGAAAAGCATATCTATCAAAGTATATTGGTCAATTAGAATAATCGAATATTATTATCAAATTATTCGATATATATATAATATCATCGAAGAAAAACTTAAAGGTATTAGAATGATGAAAAGTCGATATTGCAAATAGCAATAAAAGCAATCAATAATACTATTAGCCTTGATAGAATTATATCTACCTTCCTAATATTCGGAATATATCCGCGAATAAATGAACTCGATTTATTGGTATCTAATATTCAATAACGATTCAATGCAATCAAAAAAACGAACAACGAGATCAAAAGATTTCGAATTGAAAAACAAATAATAGATATATTGAATCAATATAATAATCCAAATGCAATTCCTATTTATGAATTACTAATCATTTCAAAAATATAGATATAAAAAAAAGAAAACAATCGAATTACTAGATAAACAGAATTATTCATGCTACTACAAATCGAAGGCGAAATCTGTATAATTCAATTACCAAACAGATCTATAATTTTTCGATCTATAATAATGAAACCCTATACAATCGAAACAATAATATCAATAAAATCAATTGTACAAATAGAATCTACTATAATAGAATAAATCCTTCAAAAAACATTCTTAAAGAACTTTGAAATCATCTTTTAGAAGAAATTTAAAACTATTTTAAAAAATATAGTAAATGTTGGAAATGAGGCCATTATAGGATTAGAATTGAGGTTACGTGATTACAATGGTGTATAGACTATATTTGGGGATAACTTTAATTCTATTCCTATTAGAATTATAGATCCTTAGTTCAATTTATATAGTCAACAATACTACTATTTCTTGTATTAAAAGTTAATAGGTTATGAGATCCGGTTGTATAGTAGTGATTAGAAAGCAAAGCAAATTGAGAAAGGATTAATATAATTAGTAAGGGTGAAATAAAATGAAAATCAAAGTTTTCATATAATATTACTAAAGCAAAATTGAAATATGATAATATAGTTTATAATTTATAATATTATAAATCAAAATGAAAAGCAATCTGTATAATGTTGATATAGAATTATAGTAGAAGCGAAAAGTAAGTTTGTATAGTTATAAGAAAATATATTACAATATGATTTTATGAATTTTCTTATTGTTTTATTTTTATATTTCTTTATTATTTTGAATCTATTTATTATATATTTTTTAAGATTGTTTTAAAAACCTAAGGATTATTTTCGATATCTATCAAATAGCAAGAAACCTTTATAATGTCGAAATCAAATAACTCTTCGAAATTTGATTAAAACAATTATAAACGATGGTTTAGATAAACGAAGATATAATTGAAAGGGAAAGGATGGTTTTATATAATTGATTAAATATTAGATGAATATATGTAGATTATAGAATCTAATATAGTATTTGCTTATAAGATTAATGGTTGTATATATTACAATATCGAATTGAAATTGGAATATTTAAAGGATGAAGTGAATATATTATTGTATATTTGTATAATATTCAATAATAATGATGAAGTTTTTATCGATGAATATTCAATAATATATATACTTTGGAGATATTTTAAATCGAAATATATCAGAATTAATACAATTATAATCAATATGTATATAACGATGATTTAGAACTTCAAATTTCAATCCGATATTTATTCTGATATAATTATTATTGAAGTTTGGGATAAATTGAAAGAGTATAGAAGGAAATTAGGGATTGTAAACGAAAGTTATCGATTAGTATATTAAGATATTGTTTTGTTTTTGGTTTTAATATATAATCTTTTAATCGATTATCAAGGAATAGTGGATATATTGGATATTCAAATCAATTTTAATATCAATGATAAAATTAAGTATTTGTAGGTTAAAGAATTTTGTTTTAAAGATAAATCAAAGCAAATGTAAATTGTGAAAGAATTTAGATATACTTTTTGATATCAAAAATCAGATTTCGAGATCTTAAATAATATTTGTAATTTATATCAAAAGAAAGGTTATTATATATAAGATTATCTATATTTAATATAAATCAATAAATTCCTTTATAGTTATCTTTGTTATTAAAAAAGAAGGAGATTATTGAATCCAAAGAAGGTTTATTTCAATAAGAAAGATTAAATATACTTTATTAATAATATTTTTGAATTAGATTCCGATATTGAGGATATAATAGAAAAAGATTATAATTTGATAAAGGAGATTATTAATAAGATTTCCTTTAGTAAATAGTATATTAATATAAACGTTTTTTTATATATATTTAATCAATCTTTATTATTTAGATTAATAAACTTTATTATCAAATGAAGAATAAAGATTAATAAGGGAGTAATATATTATCGTTATTGAGGTTTAATAGATATAATATATGAAGATAATTTTAAGATGCTATTTTCAAATGTATTATATATATCAGAATTAAAAGTAAATTTATTATTAGGAAAAAGGATCTATAAAACAAGATTGCAAAGGGAATTCAATTTTTATTATATATATTTCAAAAAGGATAATAAGAAAATCATTTATATTAAAATACAAAATGGAATATATATAGTTTTATATATAATCAAAGGATATAAGGATATAGTTCTTTGTTCAAATATATATCAAAATAATCAGGAAAAAGGCTTTTTTTCAAAGATAATTAATAGCATTAAAAATATCAATAACGAATTAATATTCAAAGAGAAAAAAAGATATCTATTATGATATCGAAGATTCAATCATTTAGATCCAAATAAGATCAAGAATCTATATAAGATATTTAATATAGTTAAATTAATAAAGGTCCCAATTGAATTAGATATCTATAAAGTATATATATTTATCAAAATAATCAATTATATTTTGAAGTAATTGAATCTGTATAAATCAAAGAGATTCGAATTTATATATTTCGATATTGTAAAATTATTCTTAAAATCGATTTGAGGGAATTGTTATTTTATATTAATTATTGATAATTATACAAAAATAAATTAGATTATATTATTTAAACAAAAAGATAATATAATTCAAATATTAAAAACTTGGAAAAAGGAGATAGAATTGATTATTGAAGAAAAGATTATTATAATCAGGATTAATAATATATCGGAATTCCTATAAACTATTTATGAATAATCATCAAATATATAATCCGAAATTATAATAATTATTTTTTTATATCAAAATAAATCTATAAAACAGAATATAAGAATTATAGAAATAAATATAAAAACAATATTAAAAGAAATTGAATTATTATTAAAATTTTGGAATGAAATTATAGAATATAATATTTATATTAGAAATCATATTAATATTGATCTTAATATAAATAGAATAGATTAATCCTTTATAAAAACTTTTATAAATATAATACTAGATATAAAGATATACAAAATTTAAGGAAGTAAATATTATATTTATATCAATCCCAAAATTATTCCGAAAAAACAAAGATATAACAAATTGTAGAATACTTTGAAAATTGGTATATTTTTAAGATATTTAAAAGTTATGAATAAATATATCAAAATATATTTTTCAAAATTAAATTATATATTTCGATCAAATAAAGTAATCATAAATGAATTTTATTGAGAAAAAGATTTGGATTTTAAATTAAGAAATTGTAAATCAGGTTTATAAAGAATTAAGAATATAAAGCTAGATCGAAGATTTCGTAATAGACCAACAACAAACAAAATACCTTTTTTATCTTCGATACCTTCTCTATCTTCAATACCAAATGCAATATCTATATCATCTTCATTCCAAGCATTCTCTCCAACAGATATTATACCGAATTCAATGATTATACTAAATACTCTAATTATCGAATTGAAATCAGATAAATTAGATATATCAATATTAATATATAATGAAAATGAAAATAATAATATCTAAAAGACAAATCAAGAATCTTTTTTCAAGGATATTTCAAATATCGAATCTATCATTTTAGAAATTCCAATTCAAAAGTCAATTTCTGTAGATCTTGAATTTATATCGGAAACAAAATTTAAAATTGTTTTAAATTTTGCTAATAAATCCATTTCAGTAGAATCAAAAAACAAAGTAAATCTATAATCATTTAAGATTAAATAAAAAGATATAATAAATCTTAAAAACGAATCTTTAAGATATCTAATATAAAAATAGAAAAAAGATATAGAATAAGATCTTGAAAAAGAATAAGAAAATAAGATTATAAGGATATTGATTATGATATCTATATAAACCAAAACTCAAGAAAATATAGAATATATTATAATTATAATCCCAATTATTTATAAAATAGATTTTTATATTAAAGATAAAATTATTTTAGATTTTATGATTTTGTTGATAAATATAGATAATATAGAAAGTGTAATATATCTAACCGAAGAAGTTTTGGGAATCAAAATATTAAGAATTTATAAAGAAATAATATCGAATCGAAAACATTTTGAAAAATGAAAGGAAGTTATTCAAAAGGAAATTATATTTTTGATTCAAAATGATATTTAGAAAGAATATATATTCTTTAAAAAAAGTAATCTAGTTTCGATAAAATAGGTATTTATAATTAAAATCAAAAATAACAAAATAAAATGATTTAAAATAAGATTAGTAGTTTGAAGGTTCAATTAAATATTGGGAAAAAATTATAATGAAATATTTGTATCAATAATGAAGTTAAATATATTCAGATTATTCTTAATTATTATTACAAAAGAAAATTTGGAATATTTATATTTCGATATCAAAAACATTTTTATTGAATTATATTTGAAGGAAAAGATCTACTTTGAATTATTTTAAGATATCAAAGTCGAAAAGGGATATATACTACGAGTTTTATGAAATCTATATAATTTAAAATAAGTTAAAAAAAACTGAAGTTTATTATTGAAGAAAGAACTTTTAAATATAAATTTTATACAAAATTTAATAGATTCATATCTATATATATCCAAAAATTATAATATAATATTATTAATATATATCAATGATATCGTTATTATATTATATATATTATTACAAATTATTTGATTCGATGAAAAGCTATTAGCTTATTTTAATATCAAGAATCTAAAGGAAATTAGTAAGATTCTAAATATTAAAATTATTCGTAATAAAAAAGTATATATATTAATTATAGATCAAAAAGAATATCTCGATATTATATTAATCAAATATAATATTATATATAAACAACATCAAACTAAGAAACTATTAATAATAAATTATACTTATTTCCGATTAACAATTAATAATAATGAACTAATAAATATAAACGAATATCAACAACAAATAAAAAATGTAATTCATTTAATAATATATATTTGATCAAATATAGTATTCTCAATTGAAAGATTTTCACAATTTATAATAAAATCAATAAAACATTATATTATAACTTTGAAGAATTTAATACGATATCTATAATTAACAATCAAACAAAAGTTATAATTCAGATCAAAAGGAGTACAATCTGATATCTATAAAAAATATAATATATTTAATAATACAATAAAAGTATATATAGATATAGATTAGATTAATAACAAATATAATCGGAAAAGTATTTCAAAAGGAATTATAATATTCTATAAAGATCTTATATTATAGATTAACAAAAAACAAATATTTATAACTATCTTTAATATAGAATCGGAATATATTATAATAATAATATTTATTAAACAAGAAAGATAAATTATATAAATACTTAAAGACCTATTTAGATCAAATTATATTAGAAAGAACGAAAATATAATTCAAATACTTAATAATAATCAAAATACTTTAATTTTAATTAAAAATCTATATTTATATGAACAATCTAAATATATAGATATCAATTATTATTTTATCAAAAATTTAATAGAAAAGGAGAAAATCGTTATTAATTATATCAATACATATAATATAATTACTAATGGAATAACGAAGTTTTGTATAAGAATTGCTTTCGAAAAGTTCAAGAAAATATTAGGATTAATAACTTAGAAGGATCGAATAGGATATCCTTAATAAAGAAGTATTGGAAATGAAGCCATTATAGAATTAGAATTGAAATTATATAATCATAATAATATATAAACCATATTTAGGGATAATCTCAATTCTATTTTTACTAGAATTATAGATCCTTAGTTCAACTTATATAATCAACAATACTACTACTTCCTGCACCAAAAGTTAACAGTAAAGACAAATCCTGATATCCTTCAAATAATCATTTTATTAATGAAAATGTTATACAATATAATAAATACAATATCAATCGAAATTATAGTAATATACTTTATTGAAAACGTAATGAAAATACTGAATATAATTATCTATTTTCAAAACAATAAAGAAGAAAATATCATCGATATCTTCGACAAAAATCTATTGGTATTTAATATACTTCAAAATCTATTAATCTATAAAGAATCAAGAAAGAAAGAGATCAATGATTTGATGGAAAACGATATATTCGAAATCATATAATAAATAGATATATTAGAAGATATATAAACATTTAAATTAAGATTTGTCGATAAGATTAAAAACAAAGGTACTAAGAAGGTATTCCCAAAATCAAGAATTATAATTCAGGTATAGAATAATATAGAAAAGGGAATAATTTTAATATAATCGCTTATAATTCAACAAACAAATCAATATTTGATATTAAATATTATAATTATTTTATAATCAATTATACAAACAACTTTGTATATTAAGGATATTATTCAAACATATATACAAGCAATATCTGTGACGCACAAGAGCCGTAGTAAAGCTGAATAAACAGGGTCAATTATATTCCTTAGAATCTACAATTGAAGAATTATGGCTTGTAAGGAGCGATTAGATATATATATACAAATATTCATTCGTAAATTGCAAGGCTGTATATATATATTATTAGAATCATTATTTTATTATATTAAATTATATAATTTGTAATATATATATATGGATGATTAATTTATTAATTGATATAGAAAATAAGAGATATCATATAATTAATTTCTTATAATTCACGATTCATAATACTACCCCTTCTTTCGGAAAAGCTTGCCCTTGAATGTTTTACTCCTTTGTTCTATTATTATTTTATCGGAAATCAGATTTTGTAAAGATTTATAAGCTTTAAATCAATTAGATTGGTCATTTTGGTTGATTTGATCAATTTACTGGAAATTGATCAAATTGATCAAAATAATTGATCAAATTGATCAAAATGATGAATGAATTGATTAAATTGATTAAATCGTTTATCAATTAATTAAATTAATATTAATTTGTATTTTCTTTGATTTGGGGAATCTTTGAAAGGAAAAAGTTTTAATAGAAAAGGGGAGGGGGTTGAATTATAATATAGTGATAATAAATGATTAATATGATCAATTCCGAAATCGATCAAATTAATTGATCAAATTGATCAATTAATTAATCAAATCAATTAAATTGAATGAAATCGATAGGGGTGATATTATATTTCGTTTTTATTATATTCAAGCTTCCCTTTTATATGATTTTTGAAATAATCATAAATATACATTTTTCTTTAAATATATTGCCTTTGTATTGTTTTGATAGTGGCAACTTGTTTATTGTATAAAGCTTAGACTATATATATATATAATCAAATTCCTTCGAATTTGTATAAATTTATAATCCTTTTGCAATTGTATATATATATACTATTGTAAAATCATAATATCTAATCTGCTAAATTGAAGAATTTTTTTTTTCCCTTAGTTTTATAAATAAATTATTATTTATATGATTATAATTATTCTTTTCACTTTTATAAAGCTTTATTTAATCAATTAATTGATTAGAAGGATTAAGTAATGTTGGATTAGCCAAATGAAAATTGTATAGAAGATGTAATGATATTTTAAGGTTAGAAATAGAATATTAAATGAGATTAGTATTGTTATTAAATTACAAGATTTTGTATAGTAGGGTTTTTTATATTTTCTTTATTATTAAAATCTTTTTTATTTTTTATTCCGAATTATTAATTATATTAATAGACAAAAATGATTCGAATATTTGATTAAGAAAAAAATCGTTATATGCTTGGTATAATCGATTTGAAGGGAAAATAGAATAAATTTTCATTATAATTGGAAATTCGAATTTGAAAGAGTTTCTAAATCGATTAATAATCTTGAATCTTTTTTGAATTAGAAAATCCAGTTTTTTGAATAATCTTTGAATAGAATAACTTTTTATATTGAATTATATATAATCTTTAATATCGAAATCGATTTTATATTGATAAGTATTTATAGATTTCGATATTTTGGTTTAAATATATAATAGATCTTTTTTTGTTTATATAAAAGTTAATCTATTATATTCTATATATATATAGGTATTATATATATTTATATTATTTATTAATTTATTAATTTATTAATATTTTCCTTTTATTCTTATATATATTTCGGTATATATTTGTATAGGATTTTATAGAATATAAATTTTTTTAAAAAATTGTATAAAAGAATAAATTATATATAATTTATTATGGGTAGGAATTCTAATCAATTGTTTTGGTAATAGTTAATAAACGATTTTAATTATTACTGAAGGTATTGATTATAGATTTCAATTTGATTATTGGTTTGAAGATGGTGAGTAATGGATAATTTGAGATTGGTCCTTAGGATTTGATTGAATTCCTTTTAGAATTATGATATGAATTGGGGGTTGCAATTTGATATTATAATGTTAAAGGGATTATAATATCGATATATATAGTAGAGATGTAGTTATATTTGAATTCGAATATCAATTAATTTGTAATAAAATATGGAGATAGTTTATTTTGTTAATCGATCAATAATAACTAAAATATTATTATATTTGTATTTATCTTTATTAAAGATATAATAATCCATAATGATGTATTATTATATTTGATTAGGAATTGGAAATAAATGTAATAAATCGGGGATATGATTGTATAAAACAGAATTGTATTTATAAGTGTAACAATTATATATATATCTGGTTACAGTATTGTATATTCTGGGTTAATAGTATTATTGAGATAATAAAAGATAGGTTTTGTTTATATTAAGATAAATAATGAAAACGGAATTATAGGCTTTATAAATCAAATAAATTCGAAAATTATCGATATCGGGCATTACTAAATAATTATTGTAAAATAAGAGATCATTTTGAAGTAATATATATTTATGATTTTGGATAGTTTGTATTTTGAATGTTAATAAGTTATCTATAGTTTTATTTACTTCGATAATATAATTAATTAGATCGAATTGAAGAACGATTTCATTTAAATCGATATTAGTAATCGTTGTTTCGTTTAGATGATATCTTTATAAAGCTTCTTTTATGATTTCGGTATCAATTTGATTATCTTTAATAAGCTGTTAGAAACGATTCTTTTTCTTAGTATAGTTTTGAAGGTCTAATTTGTTAATCCGATAGATTAAGGTATTGATAAAAAGATTATCTTTTTCAAAATGATATATAATGATGAAATTATAATTAATTAGTATTTTTGTTTAATAAACTTATCGAGTATTAAGAGTTTTGGTAGTTATAAAATATTCAAGAATTTTGTAATTGATATAAACCTTGATTTTATATAGTGAACCGGCGAATTCTGTTTTTTAATGATTAAGAGATCGAATAATTGATAGTATTTCCTTATTATAAACTTTACAGTTCAATTTAACAGTAATTATGATTTTGAAGAAATAAGTTATAGATAATTAATCTTTGTTATATTGTTATGATAATATATTAATAATTATTTTATTGGATATATTTGTTTCGAGTATATAAAAGAATCGGTAATTATAATATTATAAAAATGGAATAGAGATAAACTTTTTCTTCAAGATATTAAATACGTTTTGGTATACTTTATCGAATATGAATTTAATATTTGTTTTAATAAATTCGTTGAAAGGTTTTGTTATTATATTATAGTTTTTAATGAATTATTGATAAAAGTTACAAAAACCAAAGAATGATTAGATTCCTTTTATTGTTGTCAAAAAGGTCCAATTCTCAATTACTTCAATTTTTTCAGGGTTTATTTTTATTCCTTTAGTAGAGATAATAAAATTTAAATATTTGGTATATATAATGTTGAATTTGTATTTCTTAAGATTTGTTTGTAGATCAATGGTTTTTAATTGTTTGAGAATTAGTTTAATATAAATTTAATATTCTTCTTTTTTTTTGAAATAGATTAAAATATTGTTGAGATATATTATATAAAAGATATTTAAGTAATCGAATAGAATATTATTTATATAATATTGATAGATTATAGGATCATTTGTTAATCCGAATAATACAATTTTGTATTTGTATAATCTATATTGGATTCGAAAGGTAATATACTTTTCTGAAATAGGATTTATTCTTATATAATGAAAAGTTTAACAAATATCGAATTTGATAAAGATTTTGATATCGGAAAGTCGAGAAAATATTTTGTTGATTAAAGAAAGGGGATATTAATCTTTATATATTAAGGAATTTAATAATCTGAAGTTTATACAAAATTTCAAACTATTATTGAGTTTTTTGATGAATAGGATAGGTATAGTATAAGAAGTTTGATTAGATTTAATGAAACCTTTGTTGAGGTTATTCATAATATATTTTTTGATGATTTCCAATTGTTTCAAGGATATCTTATAAAATGGGCTATAATGTAAGGCTTTTTCTTCTTTGCTTTCTAATATAATTTTATGATTATAAAAATAATTAGAAGATAAGATATTTAATTCATATTTAGAAAAGGTTCGATAATATTGTTGATATTCAAATGGTATTTCAGATTCTGAATCGATTTCGGTCAATGTTTGATTGAGTTTCTTTTGAACTTTTGTATTCTTGAATTCGATTAGGGCAATCAATACTTTTTCTTCTGTATATTATTTGTTTTGTTAAAAATCTATTATTTTATTGAATTCTTTCAAAATAATGATAAAGAATTTAGTTTGTTTGTTTTTTTTATATTTTAATTAGAACTTATTAAATTTGAGTATATATAAATCGAGGATTTCGGGTAATATATAAGAAAGGCATTTGTAGATCTGCAATAATAATATGATTGATTGGAAAGGAAGTGGATTGAATTTGAAGGGAATTGGGGTTTTTTCTTTTTCAATAAGAATCTATATTATATTTGTATTTAAAGGTTTTTGTTGTATATTATTAGTTATGATTAATCTGTTCAATTGTAAATCTTTTTGATTTTAATATTCTTTGAATTGATTATTTCATTGATCAGTATTTTATTGGATTAATCGATTGATTTTCTGTTTGTGAAGGGATGATTGGGTAATGAGGAGATTGTTTGAATAAAAGATAGTATAGGGTTTCTCTTTAGATTATTTGAGATATCGATTGAAGCAATCAAGTTTTGTTTGAATCTCTAATAATTAAAGTCTATTTAAAATAATATTATAATTTTTTAATTCAATAATAAGGAAAGGGACAAAAGATTGTTTACAATTATTGATTGTTAAATTAAAGAATATGAAATGGATAATAGTATGGTTTTGTATATTATTATATTCTTTAATTTTAATTGAAACTTTAAACAATATAATTCTTAGTTTAAATATAGGAAATAAATAAGTAAAGAGTATAATATTAATAAAAACAAATCTATTTGCTTTAGAATCAATAAATACTTTTGATTGAAATATATAATCATTTTTCGAAAAATTGTAAGGAAAGATAAATACTTCTTTTTTTATAAGCTTTGTTAAATTAAGAAATCTTATATCCTGTATAATGCTTAGAATAGAGATAAAATCTAAACATTTGGTTTTAAATGTTTTTCTTTTTCTAAATAAGTATTTTGTATAATTTCAGCTATAGTTTCTGGATTAAAGTCTTTTTTGGTATCCCAATATTCTTCGAATTCTTCTGCTTTTTCTTATATTATTTTAATCTTATTGAGATCATCGATATGAAGTATTGATATATATATTGTTTCAGGAAAGGGAGAGGGCGATGAATGTTTGAAGTTCGAATAGTTATTGGGTATAATAAAGCTGATATATCCGGAAAGAGTATTCTAGAATGAAAATGGTTTCGGAAATATAAAGTTTCCAAAATTAGAGTTATTAGAGTTCTGAAAGGATTATAAGGGATTTGTAATAATCATTAGTTTATGAATAACTATAAAAGTGTTTCGTTTAATATAATATCGATTTCGTTTTTGTAATGAAACTTCATTTTGATTTATTTTAATAAATATATTCGCAAATTTTTTTGTAGTTTTATAATCCTTAATAGATATTATTATCATTTATAAAAGAAAATCAGAAATCTTTTGTTCGAGATCTTTAAATAGGATTTTATCATCAATAATCTCTGTTTGGATAATAAATAATTTGAATTTCTTATATTATTTTAGGAAATTATTATATCGAATTGTATTAGATATAATCTACATCTTATATTGAAAACAAGTATTATCGATTTCGATTAAGTTTCGATAAATCGCTATAAATTGTTCGA
The DNA here is from genome assembly GCA_014898415.1 of Stromatinia cepivora. Taxonomy (NCBI): domain Eukaryota; kingdom Fungi; phylum Ascomycota; class Leotiomycetes; order Helotiales; family Sclerotiniaceae; genus Stromatinia; species Stromatinia cepivora. The sequence goes on along the minus strand of RCTD01000012.1, from coordinate 959,004 downwards.
TCAATTCGAGTATTATGAATCGGAGTATTTGTATATAAAAAGTATAATAATGTATTTATACTTTCGATTCAGTTTAATTGATTATATATATATAGTATTGTGTTTCATTTTTAAATGATGTAATATATAATTCAAGTTGTTTTATAACTAATAATTGCTACAAATTAGTTTTAGGTTCAATATTATTGTTAAGTTTAATGGTAAGATTTGTGGGTTTTGATGTATATGTATTTCGATGTGAATTGTGATTGATGTGAGAGTGCAATTTTAATTGGGTAGGTCGATTTCTTGAATGAAGGGATCCTTAATTATTATATAGATTGTTATTTCCTGAAGGAAAAGAAGAATCGTCGGAGGGTCCCAGATAATCAGATCGTTTGATTAAAGTTTTCTTTTTTTGATTTTGGGATCTTTGAGTTTGTTTGGATGAAAGTCCTTGAATTTCGATTGAAGGAATAAAGAGAGTTCCAGGTATTATTATTGATCTGGATATCTGTATAGGTATTATTTGAGGTTCAAAAGGAAATTGTATTATTGTAAAGCTTATCGTTATTATAACTTTCAATTATCGATTTTCCTTTTTCAAATTCATAATCATTGTATAGAGAGAGATCTTATAATTGTAATGATGGTTTGGAAGGAGCAATTGAATTGCTGGGAGTATTGGCTTTATATATTGGAATCTTTTTTTTATTAATCTTTTTTTTTCTAATGGTAATATTATCTAATTCTATATTTATATTTCCTTTGAGAGTTTGTTGAAATAATTGAAGAGAAGGGGATAGTTCTTTAGAATAGGTTTTCAAAGGTTCGGGATATATAGGAGGAGGGATTTGTTGTATTATGAAAGTGATGGTATATTTCTAAAGGGGTTTATATCTTCGTTGATTAGATCGGAATAGATCTTCTTTTTTTAGATGTAATGTTCGTAAAAGTTTATTTAAAAAGGTATTATTAAAATGAAGTATTATTTGGGAGGCTATTAGATAGTTGGATATTTGTAAATGAATTGTAGATAATATAATATATAAAAGCTGTAATAAAACTGAATAAACAGGATCAATTATATTTCTTAGAATCTATAATTAAAGAATTATAATTTATAAGGAGCGATTAGATATATATATACAAATACTTATTCATAAACTATAGAACTATATATATATATTATTAAGATCATCATTTTACTATATTAAATCGTATAATTCGTAATACATATATACAGACGATCAGCTCATTAATTGATATAGGAGATAAGAGGTATCACATGATTAACCTCCTGTGGTTCACGATTCATGACAATATCCAATTTGATATAATTATTCTATATTCAATTATTCAAGGAAATAGAATTCCTAAAAGGAATATTTCTACAAATAATCAAACCATTATATAATATACTAAAGACTGAAAATCATTGATTCAGCATTTATTATAATCATCATCTCATTACATTCCAAATGACTCAATCAATTTACGATCTCTGTTTAATATACATTAAACAGAAAAACAAAGCATTTGAATTAATAGAATTTCAAATAAATAATATAATCATTATAATTAATAAAATATTCATAAACAAAAAACAAAAAGAATTCGAAAATATAAAGTTTCTTATAAAGAATCGAGAAACTTTATTACCCAAAAACCCCTTCAAATTCAACAGAATTATCATCATTCAAACAAACAATGATTCTATCTATATCAATCAGAAAAAACAATATATAAATCTACAATTCATTAAAATATAATTAACTGATATTTATAATACAAAAAGCAAAATTCGAAAAAGTACAATTTCAAAGAACCAATATATTGTTCAATATACAAAAGAAGCTTATATTTCGATAATATATCAACCAAAAGTATTATTCGCTTTTTCTTTTATTACTCAAATTATCAATCTTAAAAAGAAAAATATGAAACTGACGAATAAAATAATCCAATAACAAATGGACAATTCAATCAAAGAACTGAAATTCGTATTATTCGATCTTGATTCGCTAAAATTAGTAATATTCACAAATATATCATTTGCTAATAATCAAGATCTATCCTTACAAATCGAATATATCATTGTATTAATAAATAAGAATAACAAAATGAATCTAATTCATTAATTATTTATCAAATATAAAAGAATCATTAAAAGTATATTAATATCGAAACTTTACAATATAATTTTAAGATTCGATATTAGCATAATATTTAAGAGTATTATCGGAAGTATATTATCAAAACAGAAAGTACTATTAATTATATATACAAATTCGAAATCATTTTATGATTGTTTTATAAAACTAAATTCAATTCGAAAGAAAAAATTGATGATCGATCTAATGGTTTTGCGGCAATCGTATAAACGAAGGGAGATAATAGAAATCAAATGAATTAATGGAAAATCTAATCTTGTTGATGTAATAACGAAAACAAAACTATGTCAAACTTTCAGAGATCTTGTAGAAAGTAATACAATCAAGGTTAAGATTATAGAATAAATAGAGAGATCAGAATATAATGAAGAGAAAATAGTATAAATACAAAAATCAAAGAATAAATGCAAAATAAGAGTTATTATGGGTATATATTCAATTCGTTGGATATATAATCATTTTATATATAAATTGATTTGAACAAAGGAATAAAAACGAGAGCTAGAATTGGAAAGAATATTTATTTATCAAGCATATATATTCCTAAAGTATATAATACTTCGATTTTAAGAGAAGTTATTAGTGTCGGAATATAATTATATATATAATAAAGATGGTAAGATCATATGCCCATTAGTGCTTGCATTAGTATCTCGGTATGTATTATTATATAGTTCTTCACCTTTCATAAATTCTAGCTCTTTAGGCAAATCAAAACGTATTAACAAAGAGTTCTATACGTTCGCTGATAAGCTTTACTTCCCCGTGTACAGTTGTCCCGACAATAATAAAAGAAAATAACGAATATATATATATATATATTCGGGCAATTAATTAGAACAGATTTAAAAGAACTTGTGATCAATATTATTTAACTTTGGCTTGTTATATCATTCTTTCGAGTTATAATACATCAGTCTTATATTACTTATGTTAACTTTTGGTGCAGGAAGTAGTAGTATTGTTGATTATGTAGATTAAACTAAGGATTTATTATTTTAATAGAAATAGAATTAAGGTTATTCCCAAATATAATCTGTACACCATTGTAATCACATAACCTCAATTCTAATCCTATAATGATCTTATTTCCAATACTCCTTTATTGAAGATATCCTATTCGATCCTTCTAAGTTATTAATCCTAATATTTTCTTGAACCTTTCGAAAGCAATTTTTACATAAAACTTCATCATTTTATCAACAACTATATTATATATATTGATATAACTAATAACGATTTTCTCTTTTTCTATTAAATCTCTAATAAAGTAATAATTAATATTTATATATTTGAATTATTTATATAAATATAGATTCTTAATTAAAACTAAAATATTTTGATTATCACTAAACATTTGAATTATATCTTTATTCTTTCCAATATAATTTGATCTGAATAGATCTTTAAATATTTATACAATTCATCTTTTTTATTTAATAAATATTATTATCACAATATATTCTGATTCTATATTAAAGATAATTACAAATATTTATTTTTTATTAGTCTATAATATAAAACCTTTATAAAATATCACAACTCCTTTTGAAATACTTTTCCAATTATATTTGTCATTAATTCAATTTATATCTGTATATATCTTTATTATATTATCAAGTATATTATATTCTTTACAAATATCAGATTATACTTCTTTTAATTCGAATTATAATTTCTATTTGATTATTGATTATAGATATTGTATTAGATTCTTTAAAGCTATAGTATAATGTTTTACTAGTTTTGCTATAAATTGTGAAAATCTTTCAATTAAAAATGTTATATTTGATCGAATGTATATTATTGAATAGATTATATTTTTTATTTGTTATTGATATTCATTCATATCTATTAATTCATTATTGTCGATTATTAATCGAAAATAAATATAATCTATTATTGATAGTTTCTTAGTTTGATATTATCTATATATAATATTGTATTTAATTAATATAATATTGAGATATTCTTTTTGATCTATAATTAATATATATACTTTTCTATCGCAAATAATCCTAATATTTAGGATCTTATTAATCTCTTTTAGATTTTTAATATTAAAACAAACTAATAGCTTTTCATCGAATTAAATGATTTATAATGATATATATAATATAATAACGATATCATCAATATATATCAATAATATTATATTACAATTTTTGAATATATATAAATATAGGTCTACCAAACTTTGTATAAAGTCTATATTTAAAAGCTTTTTCTTCAATAATAAACTTTAATTCTTTTCAATTTATTTCAAATTATATAAACTTTATAAAGTTCGTAATATATATTCCTTTTCGATTTTGATATTTTGAAATAATTCGAAATAGATCTTTTCCTTTAAATATAATTCAATAAAGGTATTTTTGATATCGAAATATAAATATTCCAAATTTTCCTTTATAATAATAATTAGGAATAATTTAAATATATTTAACTTTATTATTGATATAAATATTTTATTATAATCTTTTTTTAATATTTAATTAAACCTTTGAATTATTAATCTTGTTTTGAATCGTTTTATTTTGTTATTCTTGATTTTAATTATAAATATCTATTTTATTAAAATCAGATTACTTTTTTTAAGGAATATATATTCTTTCCAAATATTATTTTGAATCAAAGATATAATTTCCTTTTGGATAATTTCCTTTCATTTTTCAAAGTATTCTTAATTCGATATTGTTTTCTTATAAATTCTTGATATTTTGATTCCCAGAATTTCTTTGATTGAATATATTATATTTTCTATATTATCTATATTTATTAATGAAATTATAAAATCTAAAACAATTTTGTTTTTGATATAAAAATCCATCTTATAAATAATTAGGATTATAATTATAATATATTCTATACTTTCTTGAATTTTGGTCTATATAAATATTATAATCAATATCCTTATAATTTTGCTTTCCTATTCTCTTTTAAAATCTTATTCCATATTTCTTTTCCGTTTTTATATTAAAAACCTTAAAGATTCGTTTTCAAGATCCATTATATCCTTTTATTCGATTTCAAATAATTATAGATTTACTTCATTTTCTGATTCTATTGAAATAAACTTATCAACAAAATTTAAAACAATCTTAAATTTTACTTTCGATATAAATTCAAGATCTATAAAAATTGATTTTTGAATTGAAACCTTTAAAATAATAAATTTGATATCTGAAATATCCTTGAAAAAAGATTCTTGATTTATCTTCTGGATATTACCATCTTTATCTTTATTGTATATTAATATTAATATATCTAATTTACCGGATTTCAATTCGACAATTGAAATACTTAATATAATTACTGAATTCGATATAATATCTACTAAAGAAAACATTTGAAATAAAAGTAATACAAATATCACATTTGATATTAAGAATAAAGAAAATACTTTATTTATTATTAATCTATTACAAGATCTTCAATCTAACTTTATATTCTTTATTCCTTATAAATCTGATTTACAATTTCTTAATTTAAAATCCAAATCTCCTTTTTGATAAGATTCATCTATAATTACTCTATTTGATCGAAATATATAATCTAATTCTGAAAAATATATTTTGATATATTTATTCGTAATCTTTAAGTATTCTAAAAATATATCAATTCTCAAAATATCCTACAATTTATCGTATCTTTACCCTTTCAGAATAATCTTGGGATTAATATAAATATAATATTTGCTCTCCCAAATTTTATATATCTTTATATTTAATATTATATCTATAAAAGCTTCTATAAAGAATCAATTTATTTTATTCATATCAAAATTAATATTAATACAATTTCTAATATAAATATTATATTTTACAATTTCGTCCCAAAACTTTAATAATAATTCAGCTTCTTTTAATATTGTTTTTATATTTGTCTTTACAATCCTTATATTCTATTTTGCAAATCCGTTTTGATATAAAAAAGCAATTATTATAACTTCGGATTATATACCTAATGATTATTCACAAATAATTTATAAAAGTTCCAATACATTATTAATCCTAACTATAATGATCTTTTCTTCAATAATCAATTCTATCTTTTTTTTTCAAGTTTTCAATATTTGAATTGTATTATCTTTTTGTTTAAATAATATAATCCAATTTATTTTTATACAATTATCGATGATCAATATAAAATAACGATTCCCTCGAATCGATTTTGAAAATAATTTTACAATATCGAAATATATAAATTCGAATCTCTTTGATTTATACAAACTCAATTACTTCGGAATACAATTGATCATTTTGATAAATATATATACTTTATAGATATCTAATTCAATTAGAACCTTTATTGATTTAATTATATTAGATACTTTATATAGATTCTTGATTTTATCTAAATCTAGATAATTGAATCTTCAATATTATAATAAGTATTTCTCTTTCTTTTTAAATATTAATTCATTATCGATACCTTTGATATCATCAATTATCTTTGAAGAAAAGCCTTTTTCCTGATCATTTTGATATATATTCGAATAAAAAACTATATCTTTATATCTTTTGATTATATATAAAACTATATATATTCCATTTTGTATTTTAATATAAATGATTTTCTTATTATCCTTTTTGAAATATATATAATAAAAATTGAATTCCCTTTGCAATCTTGTTTTATAGATCCTTTTTCCTAATAATAAGTTTACTTTTAATTCTAATATATATAATACATTTGAAAATAATATCTTAAAATTATCTTTATATATTATATCCATTAAACCTCAATAACAATAATATATTATTCTTTTATTAACCTTTATTCTTCGTTTAATAATAGAATTTATTAATTTGAATAATAAAGATTGATTAGATATATATAAAGAAGTATTTATATTGGTATATTATTTATTAAGGAAAACTTTATTAATAATCTTCTTTATCAAATTACAATCTTTTTCTATTATATCTTTAATATCGAAATCTGATTCAAAGATATTATTAGCAAAATGTATTTGATCTTTTTTATTGAAATAGATCTTTTTCGGATTCGATGATCTCTTTCTTTTTTGATAACAAAGGTAATTATAAAGGAATTTGCTGATTTATATTAAATATAGATAATCTTATATATAATAATCTTCTTTTTGATATAAATCGTAAATATTATTTGGGATTTCGAAATCTGATTCTTAATATCGAAAAGTGTATCTAGATCCTTTTGTAATTTGTATTTATTCTGATCTATTTTTAAAACAAAGTTCTTTAATTTATAAATATTTGATTTTATCATTGATACTAAGATTGATTTGGATATTCAATATATTCATTACTTCTTGATAATCGATTAAAAGATTATATATTAAAATCAAAAATAAAATAATATTTTGATATATTGATCAATAATTTTCATTTGCAACCCCTAATTTCCTTTTATACTCTTTCAATTTGTTCTAGATTTCGATAATGATTATATCGGGATGAATATCAGATTGAAATTTGAAGTTTTAGATTATCGTTATATATATATTAATTATAACTATATTGATTCTGATATATTTTGATTTAAGATATCTTTAAAGTGTATATACTATTGAATATTTATTAATGAAAACTTCATCATTATTATTAAGTATTATACAAATATACGATAATATATTCGCTTCATTCTTTAAATATTCCGATTTCAATTCAATATTGTAATATATATAATTATTGATCTTATAGACAGATACTATATTGAGTTCTACAATCTATATATATTTGTTTAATGTTTGATCAATTGTATAAAATCATTTTTTCCCTTTTAATTATATCTTTGTTTGTTTGAACTATTGTTTATAATTGTTTTGATCGAATTTCGAAGAATTGTTTGATTCCGATATTATAAAGGTTTCTTGTTATTTGATAGATATTAAAGATAGTCTTTAAGTTTTTAAGATAATCTTAAAAAATATATTTTAAATAAATTCAAAATAATAAAGAAATGTAAAAAATAAAACAATAAAAAAAATTTGTAAAATTGTATTGTAATATATTTTCTTATAATTATAACCGATTTCCCTACATCGTGCACGACCCCACATCTTGCACGCCCCTCATATTCCTACTACAATCACTTCAAAATTCGATATTAATTATAAATTATAAAATATAAAGCTACAATTCTTTTTGAGCAATAAAGAGATATAGTATTATCCTATAGAATTAAAAAACCTTTATATTTTCAATTTCAACGAAACCTTAATACATCGTCTGGTTTTTGAATACAATACCCCCCCCCCCTTTTTCCATTATTGATTTATTAATCTTTATAATATTGTAATCCTTTATAGCTTCTTGAAATACTAAATCTATAATAGAAAAACGTTTTTGAATCATTTATACTCTTTTAATAAAAGATATTAATGATTTCCGAACTCTTTTCACCCTTTTTTTGATATCACATATAATTTGATAATCGATCTTCCTTTGTATTATCTTCTCTTTAATCGTTTTATTTTTCCATTCCTTTTCAATTTTCTTTTCGATTTTCTCTTACTTCTTAACTTCCTTCTTTTATTCAACAATTAATACTTTCATTGATTAATAGATTCTAACTCTTTCGATTTGCAAAAGGAAATATAAAAAAATATCTCTACCCTTTTCTTTTATTAGATTTAAACATTTAAAACAGATTCTTTTTTTTCTTTCGATCTTCAAAACTTCTTCTAGATTTTTTGCTCTATATAATTGAATATTAGTATTAATTATATATATAAATACAATCTTAAAAAACTTCTGAATAATATCAGGATCTTGTTTGAAATGAAACTCTAATTTGAAGTGACGAAGAGTTTTAATTGTATATAACATCTTTATTTTATTCCTTATGAATTACATCGATATAAATAATATAAAGATTTACTCTGATTCGATATTGCGAATAATAATATTCTTATTTATAGAATAAATGCTGGCTTTTTCAAAAGATTTCAGGATATTATGAATAATAGTAGATTGAGTCTAAACAACCTTAAATATTATCCAAAAGTTATATTTCGATATTCCAACGATATTTCTGTTTTTATATATTAGATTATTGAATTCTATATTATAATTCGTCGAAAGGGGAAGGAAATAATCTATATTAAAAAATTGAAATCGATATATAGAGTAGAAAGGGAGAATCAATAAAATGATCTTCAATTCGTTGCATTTCGATATAAATTCTATATTCATATAACTAGAATAATTATTTACAATCAATAAATGATATCCTTTCCCTACTTTTGAACGAATATAATATTGAAAGATTTTATTAAGCCAAATAAAACCAAATACATTTGATGATCATCTATTGTTTAAAGTTTCGAAATAAATCTGATTCTTTATTTCTATTTCATCAATTTATATATCCTATAAATCTCTAGATTCCCCTTTATAAATTAGAATAAATAGAATAACTATATTATCGGTATATATATATATTAAAAGGATAATAAACTCTTTCGATCCATTTTGTTTAGTTTTTGTAGTTCTACTACAATTATATGCACTAGTATTTATTATCCTTTTCATAATCCTCTTTAAATCAATCATAAAAGCCTTCTTATCCTAATTGTATATATTCTTGGATAATATATTATATTTTGTAATTACTTTTATCAATTAAATAAAAAAAAGAAAAGTATTAATATAATTCTTTTAAATAATAAAATTCAATAACAATACAAAATAATTCAAACTAGATTATAAAAATGCTTAAATATAGCAATATTATCAGCTTTTATATACAAATTATCAATACATCAGAGATATCGATTTTGAAGATATGTTTTATACCTTTTCACGAAATTTGCTGTTCAGTTTTTCCCTAGAAAGCGGTTTATAATTTCTTCCGCAAGGTTTTTGATTATATAACTTATAAAGGGCATAGATCTTTATATTAATTTGTTAATTTGATCAATTAAAGCCTTTTTTTGTTCTTTTAAAAGAGATTAATGAGTTTCAGTATATATGATACTATAGGAGATGGTTTTGCTTTTATAACGCCAAAAGAACATTGAACAATTGATTTTGAAGAAATTTGCTATTTGAGTATATTTAGAATACTCTTTCCCTTTAATTTGAACTAATATAAACTCTATACAGATCTTTGAAGATATATCGTCGCTATATCCGTCTATAGTGATTGATATTTTATAAAATTAAAAATGCGTGCAAGATGTGGGGTCGTGCACGATGTAGGGAAATCGGTTACGAATTTGTTCTTCGTTTTTATTATAATTCTGTATTGGTATTATATAGATTGTTTTTCGTTTTGGTCTATAATATTGTAAGTTATAAACTGTATTATTGTATTTCAACTTTACTTCGATGATATTATATGAAAATTCTGATTTCCACTTTATTTCACCCCTACTAATTATACTAATCCTTTCTCGATTTGCTTTGTTTTCTAATCATTATTATACAACCAAATCTTATAATTTGTTAACTTTTGGTGTAGGAAGTAATAATATTGTTGATTATATAGATTGAACTAAGGATCTATTATTCTAGTAAGAGTAGAATTGAGGTTATTCCCAAATATGATTTATACATCATTGTAATCATGTGACCTCAATTCTAATCCTATGATGGCCTCATTTCCAACAACTTATAATAAAATAATTCGAATAATTGAATATCGCAATATATTCTAGCTTCAATATTATTAATAAAAAATGATATATGCTTTTATATACTCTTTTAAACAGTAAATTATTTTAAATCAATATACTTTTTAGTTTTAAGGTAATAAAGGAACCTTTTATATAGCCAATATTTTATTCTCTCTTTTTTCTTCTTTTTATTATAATCAATATTCATTAGTTTTAGCTTTTTATTATAATTCGGCAATAAACCCAATATAAGATCTTCATTATATATCTGTAAAAACCGTTACAATTATTATAATATATTGTTTCGATTTTTACAAACAATTGAAAGAGTTTATATTATCGAAAAAGAAATATAACTAATTGATAAAAGATATATATGAATTTTGTATAAATATTAACGATTATATTTAGAAAAGATCCATTGATAAAAAGTATAATAATCAAAAAGATCTTTTAAAATTGAATAGATATCTTATAACTTATATTAGCTTTTGCTGAGATTTTGATCAGATAATTTGATATTAATATTATCAAAGTTATATTGGCAAAAACAGATGAATATATATACCGGATTTATTATATAAATAATTCTTAATTCATATTTATCACGGGATAGTATGACTACAGAGCACTTTCAGGGATCGGGGAATAGGTGGTATACATGATTGGTAGAGTAAAAGAATTGAATGACTTGCCCTTGATTATATGAATCAAGAGCTGTATATATAGAATAAATGAATGGTTATCTAATCGATATGTATCTTAATTAGACTAAATCTTTGTTTATTAGTATATCAGGATCATCTTATCAATCGGAGAGATTGGTAAAGGCTAGAAGATCCTTCATTCCGATTGGAAAGCATACGCTTTGATCCTTCGTAGGATACAGGGGATCACAGGGCTTTCCGTGACAATATTTCTATAGATATAGTTTTCTTTGTACCCTTATATAAATACAAAGATACTTCCCTATACCCTTATATATAATCCCAGATTCTTATTATTAGAATCCTATATATAATTAAATATAAAGTATAAAACGATTTGAAACTGAATATACAGGACTTTTGAAAATAATGATTTAGTATTTAAGGCGAGAGAAATATTGAATATATATTATATACAGGAATATATATAAATAATATTGATTATAATCCTTGTTATTATCTTTTGAAAATTAATAATAATCCTTATTTGAAAATTGATAATAATTTGTTCCTTTAGAATAGACAATCAGATTTATTATTAATTTTGAAATCTGGTATCTTATTTTACCTTTTTTTATTACTTTTCTTTTTATTACGATTCTATAATATTAAATCATTATGAATAAATTGAATTTCCAGAAGTTTTATATATCTATTGTTCATTATTGTTCATTAAGAGAATAAGAGATAGTGATAATATATTCAACGATTCTCTTACATTATCGAAGGCATATACAATTTATATATATCTCATTATACAGCTTAAGGGCTATTGGACTGCTATTCAAATAAATTTGTATTCTTTTATCATCCAGAATATTTCGGGATAAATATTTTATCGATATTATTATTATTATATACTATATTATTAAAATATATGAACTCTATAATCAAAACCGTTAACGATAATATAAATAATAGTATAACAGCAACAAAAGTTACTACTCTAAATAATTCGAAACAGCCTTGAAAGCAATCCGATCATACTAATATCACAAAAAAGAATATTTATAAAAAAAGAAAACACTGAAAATCTAATACCATTAATAGATTTAATCAAGAAACCATTGATATTAAAAATAACAATAATACTGAACTCCAAAATAGAGATTCAATAATAAAAGAGAAGATATTCTATAAGAAATTATCAGGGATTATTATAAAAGAAATCCTTCTAGCCTTATTAAGTTTATCCAATTCGATAAAAAAGAATAGACACTATTGATCCAGCGTTATATCTATACATTTGTCTACTTTTGGATTGAGGTCAAATTTTGCCTTCGGCCTAAAGCTGGTTGCCTATACGTGCTGACCGAGTAGTCAGTCCTAGATGAATAATTAATCATTATCCGCAAACAAACATCAGATACAAATGAATTAGCATATAAGCTTAATATACAATAATATAGCAAGGTATACAAATTGGATTGCTAATTCATATATATAATACAAATTGCAAGCGTATTGAATTACATCTCGATTTGATTCGTTTGTTCCTAATATATAGATAAAATAGGACTGAAGATATATATAATATTAATATTTGCCATTAAATATATATATTATTTTTGTTGAGGAGATAAAAACGAATGGGGTGATTAGATAGATGAGGAAAGTGAAATTGTTTTGGCTACTGTAGTAATTTCCTTTAATAAAAATTATTTTAAACCAATCATATAATACTTAACTGTATACCCGGAACAAGAGCAATGACCCAGATCGATCACCAAGAGAAACAACCACTCACAGTACAACTTTGAAAAGTGCATCTCACCTACCATTGAGTGGGGAAATAGTATTTCTGATCCGATTCTGGGTCCCACGCAAGTAAAGGACCTTTTTAGATTCAATGATCAGAAGGAAAAGCCAATCATGTATATAGGAATAGAAGATATACAGGTATTTGTTATGTGATTCAAATTATTGTTAGCAATTAGAGGCATGTAAGAATTTAAGTGGTTCGCATTTGATTTCTGTATTTAGTCTCGCTTATTTAAATAATTCATCTTTGCTATCTTTTCTCTTTGTTTTTATTATTATCTCTATATTCTTTTATTTCCATTTTTATCATTATCTTTACATTTTTCTTTATTTCCATTATATAATATCTATTACAAATATACAATCATTATCTTCCTATTACTACCCTTATATCATTTTATTTCCATTATACAATATCTCTTACAAATATACAACCATCATCTTCCTATTATTACCTTTATATCATTGCTTTATCTCTATTGTATAACATTTATTACAATTATATAAATATAGTCTTTTTAACCAAATTACTCTTATATTATATTATATACAAGAATTATATCTTATAGTCTCTGCTATTTAAAATAATCCTAATAATGATTATATTTTTCAATATTTACTATTTAGAACAATCCTAACAATGATTATATTCTTCAATATCTACTATTTAAAATAATCCTAACAATAATTATATCCTTTAGCATTTACTATTTAGAACAACCTTAATAACGATTATATTCTTCAGCATTTACTATTTAAAACAACTTTAATACAATTCATATAATAACTTTTCTTGATCAATTCTATATTTCATTTTATCCGAAAAATCAAGATTACTTTATAATCTAAATGAATAAAAGGTATATATAAAATGTAAACTAGTATTATTTTAAATACAATTATTCTTTAACTATATTTTATTATTAATTATAATCATAAGATTAAATATATCGATATTAATTTCGATCAAAAATCTTCAATTAGAAAAACTTCTTTACAGAAAGGTATTTATAAAATGAGTAAATGAATCAAATACAATATTCATATTAGATTCTTATTTGTATAATAATAAACAGACACCTGATTTTTTTATAATTATATATTATAATACAGAAGAACAGATTTATATTCATTTTAAGCTTTAAATATTTGTTAAATTTATTAGCAAAAAACAATAAATAGATATATTATTGGTTGTTCCTTTAGATATTGATTTTGTAAATATCTTTATACCTTATTCAATATTGAGTATCGATAATTTATCTTATAATATATTTATTATTTACAAAGCCAATTTAAATAATATACAATATGTTTTCCTTATACAATTCAATCTCATTACAAAGGGATTCATTATTACAAAGAAAAGGATTATTATAATCAGACCTTATATTACGATTATAAATATATTGATTTATAATTTTGAATTTCTATTTAATACTACAATCTTTAATATATATATCAAATCAAATATTTATACGAAAGTATATTTAGAAGAACTTGATATATATATTAACAAAACTATAATTGATATATACAAAACCAATTTAAAGGAAATATATATTCAACAAAAAACTATATCATTAAAATAGAATAATATCATATATAAAAAACAATAATGCTTAATACCATCATCATATACTTAAATATCTCCGGAAATATAGAATCCTTGGTCATCGCCATTATATACTCAGTTGTATCCGGAAATACAGGTTCCTCAATTATTATTTCTATATACTCAGTTATACTCAGAAATACAAATTCCTTAATCATTATTTCTATATACTCAATTATCTCCAGAAATATAAATTTCTTAATTATCATTTGTTATTTTCAAAGAAACAATTGAAGAAATACTATTTCGATTTTCAATTAGTTCCAATTCTATATCGATATAATATTTTCTCTAATTATAAAGAATCATCAGAATCATCAAATAAGAAAATAAGTTTGGATAATATCGAAAAGAATATCAGAATAAATTTCGATATAGATTCAAATGAAGAAAAGCTTATCAAAAAACAATTTGCTAATTTGAATTCTCGAAAATTAAATCAGCAATTCGATTATGATTTAAAAGCATTATAAATATTTAAATCGAAATTAAAGAAATGAATAGAAATAATACTATTGATAAACTTCAATATTCATCATTATATATATTTAATTATTAAATTATCAATTTTTGATAATTATATTTGTATATCAAATATTAAGATATTTGATATTACTTTACTTTGATATTTTGTATTATTTTTGTATAATCTATTCGATTCCGATTTTAATAATATTTTCGGGTTATAAAAAAAGAGAAATTTATAATTTATTCAAAATATAACGGAATAAATTCAATAGATTGATGAAATATATTATAATGCTGAAATGAGTTTATTGTTGTTAGGGTATTTTATAAAACTAGGTCAAATTGTTTGTATTAATGTTTTAGATCCTATATATAATAAAGATATTTATCTTAAATAAAAAAATATTTTTATTATTTATATATTAATAAAATTTGGCAAGCCGGATAGGAAATCTGTTTTTCGAAAAAGATTAGGGATTGATAGTATTATATCTAAACGAATAAAAATATAATTAATAATAATTTTAATCGAGATTATCAAGTTTATATATAAGGTCCTGAAGCTTTAGCCTTAAATAAGATTATTATTTATATACTCGGCCAAACAACCTTATTAGTTTATATAACTTATATAACCCAAACATTATACACTTAAAAGAAAAAAGTATATAATTGATATACAGATAATCTAAATATATCTTGATTTACTTTACTATTATGAATACTTGTCTTCTAAATTATATAGAAATGATTAGGATCGTTGATTACTAATAATCAACGATTAATAATAATTATTATAGGTTTATTATTGAAGCAATCATATAGAGGATCGATTATAATAAGTATAAATAATAATTAATAAAGAATACTATTTGAATTGAATATAAAGATCTATAATTTTAGAAATATATATTCCTTATATAGACCTTTATATTCTGTGAATAGTATTGAATAATATACTATAATATACTATTCGATGCTATTCGATCATTTGATACTTATCATATAATAAATCCTGCCTAAAGCTCTACTTCCTGTTTATAGCAGCTGAACCTAAGGTCCTCAGATATGTGTGTATATATATATATGATTATTTATTGATTGGAGGTTGGGGCGCTAACGCCCTTTCCTCGTAATATCCCCTATTAGGGTAAAGATCGCCAGAGGTTGAGTTCTGAGCTATAGATATTTATATATAAATAGATACTAAACAAATTATAATGATCATTGAATATCTAACAATAATTACTATAATTTATAAATATATAATCAATTCCTAAATATATTTATAACTACTATAATCTTTAAAGAAGATTTATTATATCGAAACGTTAATAAAAAGAAAAATAAATATTAATCAAAATATTATATTCGAAAACTTTTTATTCCTGATCCCCTTCCTGATATCATCAATCCAATTACTCTTTATATACCAAAATATATTATAATCATTCATCATCAGGATTGCCTCATTTTTATTCTGATTATTCTATTAATAGAAAACTTATAAAAGAATATCAATCCTTATATATATTACAACAAATAATATATCTCACATTATATAATACTTAATCAGCGAAATCATATAATGAATAAACAAGATAAACAGATTATCCAAATTATCCAATTAATACGAAGGTCTATATAATCAGGATGGATTTCTTTATTATAAAGTTTCATATTCAAGATCAATCATTTAATATACTCTACTATTAGTTACAAATTGTATATCATTATTATTGTTATTTAAGTCCCTGCTTGACACCTAGTTATAAGCCTACCTCGAGAGCCTAGAACACTTCCACGTGATATAGACGGCTACCCTCGTAACAATATAGCGTAACTATAGCATGCACAGGTAGTGGCTCGTACGGGTGACCCAATTCCGTAAGTAGCATACCTCCGCTGGATGAGAGCAGAGTAAGTTTCGTCATCAGCTCAGGTCCTTCAACAGTACTCCTCCGGTGTTCCCGTGTGGAAAGTATATAAATTGTTGTCGTTTCGATTGTATCGATCGTGGGAGGTATACAATATGTATCATATACGCGTCAAAGATGTCGAATTGTACTATATATTCCAAAGGAGTCTCACTCTTAAGAAGTGAGATGATTTCGTAGCGTATTGTTGTAGATGATGGTGTTGTCCTTTGTTTCGTAATAAAGATAGTATTGTAGAGAGCGCATTTCGATAATACAACTATCAAAAAACTGCAAACGGGTAAAAACGTCGTGATCGGGCGCCTCTTCCTCTTTCAATTACTACGACTCCATCAAATGACTCAAACTTAGCTCCGCAGACTCTCATAAAAGAGCTGGAGGTTCGTAGGATGCACCGCGTACAGGTGTTGAGTCTTCGCATCCCCCCCTCTGTATGTGTGTATGTTATTATTTAACGGCCAGAGGTTAGGGCCGTAGGCCCTTTTCTCATAGCATCCCTTATTGGGGTAAAGGCTGCTAGGGAGTGACTCCTGGGTTTCTAATTAGGTTGATCGAAATTTGCTAGCTTTATAGGTGTATGCCCTTCCAAAAACAAAGTGCAGAAAGCACCCAAAAAAAAAAAAGGAAGGGAGCTTCAGCAGGGTTTACATGATTGCTGTCGCTGTCGGTAGACTCCTCGGTAGACTCCTCGGTAGACTCCTCGGTAGACTCCTCGGAGAAGAAATGTTGCTGCCCTCCCCAATGCAGTCAATCCACTGGATATGAACAAGACGAATGATCAACAATGACATGGCTTGTCCTTCGAGTTCTAATATCCGCATATGAAAGGGGAACCGGTCTGTGTAATTGCAGGTGATATCCTAGCAAAATCCAATGGGAAAATGGAAAGGACCACTACAAGGACCTCTACAAATAATTGAATTCCTTTGGGAGAGATTGTCAAGAGAATTATGGAACATGGATTATTTACGCAAGCTGATACACGAGTTGCGCTATCTCAATCTGGCTGAAAAGCGAGATTAAGCCGATTGGTGTTATTGTTGGTGGCAGAGTGGGACATCGTTGAGACCAGGGGCGTCCCTCGAAAGCATTTATCTTTCACCCACCAACCTCTTCTCATATTTCCACGACATTGAAACATTATAGATGAAGTTGTTTTTCAGAAGCTTTGCACACCCATTATTCATTACCGTTCATTAGGAGAGCAAGAGATAATAATGACATATTCAGCATAACAATCCGTTCCTAGCACGTTGTCGAAGATATATCCGATTTATATATATCTCATCGTTTAGCTTAAGGATCATTAAGCTGCTGTTCAAATAAGTTTATATCCTTTTATTATTCAGGATATTTCAGAACAAATATTTTATCGATACCACTACCGTTATATTTAATGCTATTCTTTTATAGACAAAGAAAATGGATCATTATGCAACCTTGTTGAAAAGGCAATGTAGATCATTTATAATATATATTATCAACCTATATAATGGAACTTTTCAGATTAATAAAGGTAGAATTCATATTAATATATTCTCAAAAACAGTTCTAATTGATATAACTATATTAAAGAAATATTTGGATTAGATAATTATAAAACCAATTTTAATTATATTAAAGTAATAGAATTATAACTCCTGAATTATATCAATTCTATAATCAAGATTATTAACGATAATATCGTCTCTATTCATACATCAACAGTAAAAATTATTGTATTGACTGCCTCGAAACGACCCCGGGAGTAATACGACAATAATAGTATCACAGAAGAGAATATCTATAAAAAAGGAAGATATCGAAAACCTAGTATTACAAGCAGTCCTGGCTAAGAAACCGTCGATATTGAAAGCAGCGATGATATACGGGTCGGTAGTAGAGGTCAATAACATCAAAGGAGACACTCTGTCAGAAAATATCAAGAATTCTTGTGAAAAAAATTCTTCATGGATTAAAGAACCAAAAGGGGACTTATAGAATGAATATGTAATTTATTAAGGAATCTAGTATCAAACAATATAAAAATTCTTTTGAGTATTTTGAAAATCAATTGTAGCTATAATCCTTCAAATTCATTAATATGATGAAGAGGACTATATGGAAATACAGATTCCTTATATATTACTTTCATTTAGTTCGCATTAAACAAATAGTTTTTAATGAACAGGAAATACCATTTATCAATACAAATCCTTTGATGATTCAAAAATAGAGATTTATAATTAATATAATCAATATAATTATTAATAGATTTATAGAAGTTTGGGGCAAGAAAATTGATTTAATTTATAAAACTTTTGTAAATAAGAATTTTATATTCTCAAAAAAAGGGATTTATTTAATATTCCTACAAAAAAGAATTACATTCTTAATAAATACTCGAAATAATTTGAAGAAAGATAATATAAAGTTGTTGATCTTGTAATGAAAATTCTTAGTCAAAAAGAAATTCCAGCAAATAGTTTTTAGTATCTCTGATTTTATTTTATTTTTTGTATTAATATTATATTCAATAAAGAGTATATAATCCCTACTTTTATATTGTAAATATAATTAATTAAATTGAATAATTATATAGAGATATACTATACTTTTAATCTTGAATATTATATTTAATATAATCTTCTAATTACGAAGGAGAACCTTTTCTGTTTTCTATAGGAATCCAAAAACCAGATCGCAATTGGAGATATTATACCAGATTATATCTTGCCAGAAATTTCATGGAACTAATAAGTTATATTGATAGATAATCTTATTATTATTCATTTAACCAATTATTTACTATTGCTTTTTGTTTATATATATAAAAATATTGTTTAATAAAAGTATTCTTTAAAGTATCCTAATTTTCCTTATAAACAGTAAGAAATTCTTTAAAAAGAAAATATGATTTTTGTTTACAATAAATTATATCCAATTTCTGAACTATCGTCAGAAAATCGAGGCTAGATTCAATCTATACTTTCAAAATTATATAAAGCATCGAAAACTGAACAATAATTGGATCCCTACAATATTATAATATTATAAGATTCTGTATTTGATGATCAACTAACTATCCAACAAGATCATCCATAAAAATCCGAATAATTAACAAATGCGATAATAGATAGTGATTTAGATGGATATCAAAGAGATTCTAACATTCCCTTGCTATCAATCGAACAACAAGTATCACAATTTAATGCAAAGCTAGATACGAAGCTATTATATCTAAATGAAAACCCATCTGATATTTGATAGAATTCATATATCTACTTCAATATAATTGAGCTTCAGATTTAATGAATCTGTATTTCTTTTTTATAAACGACAATCTATATTATTTCTTTATTTTTATATTATCAAAAATAGAAATCCTTTTTTTTGCAATAGAAATTTCTTTTTAAACATTTAGATTGTATCGATTGAAGTATAGAGTATTTGATCGTTATTCATCTCGAATTGTTGCGATAAATTTCCAAAACCAGGTAGCCCAAAAGAATAATTCGAATCATCTAATACAATAAAAATGAATACTTTGAATAATATATCAGCAATTGATAGTATAAAAGGAGGCTTCTAAATAGTATTTATATAAAGCAAAATGGATTTACTGATTATATATATTTTATCAATCTACTCTACAAATATACAAAAAAAATCTGCGATTAATGCTTTATCTTTCATTTATTAGATAATTAGAAAGGATTATAGAAGCAATAATAAACAATTTACCTCCAAAAAATCTTTCAAAATAATTTTGTTTCAATTTTATTAACCTTATTCAATAACTATCCAAAAATTTTGGAACTCAGAATTTGTATAATATAAACAATTAATTACTATTGATAATTTAATTTCGGTAATATTAGTATTCTTTATACAGAAATCTTTCAAGATATATGGATTCAATATAAACATTCTGATGGTTTATATAGAATTTTACAGGATTATATATAAATCGAAATATTAGCAGGATTAAATTTTGTAATCTTTAATAATCAGTAGATATTATATCGCTTATTATTCTGGGTTATATAATAACAAAGTAAACTTTCCTCCTATATTATATTAATATAATACCTGAATTAATTAATCTATAATCCAGTTGTTTTATAAATAAATGATTATCAGATACATATAACTTTTATTGAAATAGTATTTATCTATACAAGAAAGATATTTATATAATATAATAATATATAATCTATATTATCTAATATTTCTTTATATAAATATATTATATTATAAAAAGTCGGAAAAGATTATATCAATTATTTTGACTTTGAAAAGATAAATCTTAATATAATAGTATACAATTATTAATTCTTTATTACAATATTATACAATAATATACAATTCCGTTTTTCTTACAGTAATAACCGAAATTAGTTTTTAGTTCCTATTTTTCGACTATTTTATGTATATAATCAAATAGAGATAAGATTATTAAATATATATACTAATACTTTATAAAATATATATATAACTTAAAATATGATGATCTTAAAATCTGCATTATATATATCTAAAACAGAATCATTAATATTCATAATACTATAATTACGAATTATAATTCTTCATTAATTATTACTTTCGATTCCTTATTTGAAATCTAATTATAAATCTACTTCGAGTTCCTAAAGCATTTTCATATAATCTAAAAAACAAGATATTTGTAACAAATAAAAAACCTAAGAAAACTCCCTCTAAAATAGCTTGATATTAAAATAAAAAAATAAGAATTAACTAATGAACAAAGTATAGAATTTGAGCCATCCCAATTAGAAGATAAAGAAACTTGTAAAAAACTTGAAAATTAAAAAAAGGACTTCTGTAACAGAAACCTCTACTTTCCTTTTACCTTTATACAAGAAATCTCAAATATATTAATTATATTTATATATAATACGATTACTCAGGATTAGTATATGATTTAAGTAGTCTAAAGATCAGATTCGAATAAATACTATATATCAATAGTTATCGATAAAATAAGATTATTAAAGGGATAAATATAACTTTTTTTTGCTTAGTTATTACAATTAGACTATTCATTTGTATATATATAAAATAATTATCCCTATTTATAGATATTCTTTATCTGTAGATTCTAAATTAAATATAATTACTAGTCTATAAATACTCTTTTGATTACAACTTCCAAAAAACCCGTTTTTCATTTTCTCGTCTTAGTATTGAAACTCAGTTTATAGGATTGTAATTAAATGAAAGATTCTATAGATTAATCAATATATTTTCATCGTAAATATCAAATAATTGAAATGGGTATAATGATTGGGGTGGATATAATGATTGGGGTGGATATAATGATTGGGATGGATATAATGATTGGGGTGGATACAGTAACCGTGCATTTATATTACCCCAAAATCTTAAAAACGTATAAATTTCGCGAATTGAATTTTAACTCTCTTTATTATTTATTTATCAATAGCATTACAATATATTCTTAGAATTTTGAATATTGAAAGAGAATTAGCTTTTAAATATCTTACTTTATATTTACATAACAAAATTATTGGCAAAACTTTCAATAACTCTAATCCTTATTGTATTATAATTGATCTCAATCTCGAAGTACAAATTGTTCGCTACATTTTACAATAAGATATATTATATAATGAAGGAATGAATCTATTTTGTATTTCTCGAATTAGATTTTATATAGAAAGAAAAGAATGTATACTAATTCGATATATTCGATTATATTCAAAATCAATTTATATACAAATAAAAACAATTATAGATTTTAAATGTAATACCTTTATTATTAAGAAGATTTTGGAGGTTTATGGAATCATCAATTGAAAGTATAAAAAGCGGCCGGAATTTATCCAGGTATATATGTTCAAGTGATTTGTATGATATCTAGTATATAGGGGATTGATAATAGAGGAATAGGAATTAGTTATATAGAGCAACGAATGTTTTGTAAAATGGGGGCGGGGTAAAAGAGGAGAATAGTGTTTCTGTATTTCTATTCAGAAATGGGAATCTAGAATGGTTCAAATATATAGTATAAATAAGAATATGAAGGTTATGGTTTAGGGGGGCTTTTGGGATTTTGGGAGGAGCAATTTATATATAATGAATAAAGATTTTGAAAATAAGAAATATAGATATAATATCAATTTATATTTCAAGGTTCTTGATGTTAAAGTAGATTTTGTTTTTGAAAGATTGGATCTAGGGTATGAATTTATATAGGATAATATTTCTATTCATCGTATTTATAAAGTATGGGATTGGTTTCAAAAGAAAAGGATCTTAATATTAAAGGATTAGCTTTTTTATTTTTCTGATTTTAATTTTATTGAGTATATTTGATAGGCTTTAAAAGTAAGGTTATATAAGATGTTTTTTGATATTGTAATTGATAAAAGCGAATCGGAATATACTAGATAGAGATTAGAGAATTATTTATAAGTAGTTTAGGATATATTAGATCAAGAATTATTCGATAAATTAGAAGCGAGTATGTTTGATAGAATTGAGGTTTATATTATAGTAAGGGGTTGGTATACAAAATATTGATTAATTATAGAGCGATAAGGATTTGAATTTTTTGGGGGGAATAGTATAAATATAGAACTTCAATATATTCAAATTTTGGATTATAATAATTAATGATTGATTTTATAATTAAATTGAAAGATAGATATTGAATATATAAAAAAACTGAAATTAGATTGTGGAGTAATATAAGTTGACTAGTACTGTATAATGATTAGGGTGAATATAATAATTGAGATAGATATAATAATATTTGGTAACGATAATATAGAGGATTACTCGAAGATAACGATACAAATGTTGTAGCTGTAGATAATAACAGTATACTCTAATATAAGATCGAAAATAAATGAAACGAAGGATTTATTATTAATAAATTATTATAAGAACTTTAATAAAGAGTAATATATAATTATAATAATATTGAATACTCATATTCTATTTCTGTTTCAGAAAAAGTTCTTTTACGATTAAGATTCTTGGGATAATATAGAACTGCTTATATAATTAATTTGTAATTGCCGATTTTATCCGAATCATTATATAGTCAAACAATAAAGTGTATATCATATTCGAAATAATAGGAATCTATTAATATTAATAATTTCTATTGAAATCCTTATATAAAGAAATTCACTTACTTAAATAAAAAGAAATACTTATTGAAAATAAATTCTTCGAATGAATTTTTATTTCATTGATAATCTTTAACACTTGAAGATAATTCGGCAAAATATCGTTAATAATATTTGAATTAAAACTTTCTCGTTGTTATATTGGAGTACGAAATTTATCTATTAATCTTTAACTAGATAGATTTACACTTTCCAAAGTTAATTTGGCTGAATAGAATTCTGTATCTTCTTTAAACTTATGTTCATCAGATCTTCAGGATATTACAATATTAAAATATTAATATCAATATCAATTTCGATACTTAAACGAAATCAAAATCAATACAAACCCTTTATAACAACTTTTCTAAGTATATTAATATCGATATTTGTTATTGTTGATTCTAAATAAAGAATATCTATAGTTCTATATTTGGATACAAAATTTTAGAGATAGATTTTAAAAATATAAGTTTCGGCATTTTTATTTGAAATATTTATATCGATAAGAAGTAGATTCAAATTTTTAGTATTTATATCAATATCAAAGTAGATATCAACAATCTGAATATTATTTGGAATAAAGATTCCCTAGAAAATCATTAATCAATAATCTTATTCAATCTTCTATAGATATAATTTGTCGGAACATGGTCACGTGTATTACCCCACTTTAGTATATAACCTCTCCGGAGGAGAGGTTATATACTAAAGGATAACTCATACAATACAATATTATTCATTCTATATAGAATATATCAGAGTCACAAATGGCAAAGAATCAATTAGTCCTAAAACAGTTATAAAACTTTTCATTATCCTTTTCTAATTAGGAGAACCTCTTTCTTTTAAGCCCAATAAAGAGCAATATCGGAACAATAACAAATCGCCAATTATATATTAGAGTTTAATAAATACAGAGATTTTACAGAATTTTCTAATCAATCGATAACAGACCATTGATTATACACTTGTTTTTAATAATAAAGCTGTTTCTTTGTAGAGATTCTTAACTTTATTAGTAATATCCTTTTAATAACTATAATAAAGCTTCCCCTTCGGAGTTTCGCTTCCGAAAAACTGGTGAATTGCTGGTCTATTTATAATTATAGGGAGCCATCGATCGATAAAGCGATTATAATATATAATGATTTTTGTATAATAAATAAAAAGATAAACAATAACAATAACAATAACAAAAATATATATAGTTTACTTTTTAAAAATTATATAAACTTATCGGAATTCTATCTTCGAAACTTTGTATTTCTATATTGCAATTGCGATATCATATCTTAAAACTTTTGTTACTCTCCCTATTATATTTCAGCCTTTTTCCGAATTGGCAATATACTCGGTTTGTATACCTTTACAATTTATATATTCGATATATTTTTGTTATACTAAATATATTGTTTATTACAATAATACAAAATCTTTGTTTGAAAAAGAAATAATAAACAAAGAATGCTTTTTTCCAAAAGGATTCAATTTGATATATACAGAATATACCCGAAAGAAAAAACTCTATATAACATTATTAAAAGATATTAACCCTGTAATAAATCGTTTGTTGTGGTTTCATTACGAATAACAAGCGGCCGAAATGAGTTCGCTTGAAGAAACTATATTATTAGAGAAATTGAAGAATTGACAAATTAAATTCATATAAAGAATAAAGGTTTTCCTTTGTAAATAGAAGAAATATAGTTTGATATAATTACTTTATAATACAAAAAAAACTGTATTAGTATTAAATATGCAGATAGAAAAATTGATGAAATTAATGGAGATATATATGGATTTGTAATGATATTTTGTTAATATACTAAATATAATTCATTGTTTTTTTTATTAATAATTGTATAGCTATATCAATAACTGATGGATAAATCAATGAGTGAAGATAAATTGAAGGATACTATTAATAAAGAAGATAAGGAAGAAATCCCTGAGATTCCTTTGATTCGATTCAAATTGTTGAAATCTATTTGTATTTTATTAGTGAAATCGATATATCGAAAAATAATCAAAGATAAAGTCAAAAGTATTAAAAGTAATAATAAAATGATAATAAAGAAATCATAGATCATTATACTTCGAATAATCAAAGCGAAATCTATTAAGAAAATTCTCAAATTGGTTTTTATCAAAAGAAAAGCATCGGAATCGATTGAATTTCTTGATAATAATAATAAGGATCTATAATAATCTAATGCTAAATTATTGAATCTTAATAAATTTAAAAAGGAAAAGATCTTAATAATTAATATACTGCTCCAATTTCCAGCAAATTCTGATAAACTAAATTCAGTTCCTGAGATCAATATAATATCGTCGATCGTCTATCGAAAAATATCGATAATTCTAATAAAGTTAATAATATTTATAATAAAGAAATCAATAACTTAAATTAAGAATCTCGACTTTTTGAAGGATTTCAATAATAATGATATAAATATTATTCTAAATGAATATAATCAATTAGCAAAAGAGTTTCTAGATCAATATAACGAATATAATGAATTGAATTTAATTGATCAATAATTAAACACTAACAGATCTTTCAAACCCTGATTATAAAATATAGTTAAATCTTTCTCTATATCTATTTCTACAATGATTCTATGAATTTCCTATCGGGATTTTATTACCAAAAAATATATTCAGCGAATGTTCTATTAATCAACGAAACCGGATATTGATGAGGATTCGGATAATATAAATGAAAATGGATTATTAAAAAAAGAAATAAGAGAATAAAGAAAATGCAAATGTTTGATAATGAAATAAAGATAATGTATTTGTAATGATTTATTAAAGTAAATCGATTATATAAAGGTTTTTAAATATAGATATCTTAATTTTCTAATATGAATATGAATTGCCTTTATCTTTATGATATATTTTGATAATATTATTTTTTTATTCTTTATTATTATTATAATAACAGTGTATTTTCTTTTTTATAATTCTTTAAATGCCTTTTAATATGTATTAAATTTCGTGAAATTTCCTATATATCTTTTGCTGATTGATAGTCTTTCTATTGTATCAGATATTGCGTTTTTTGTCCTTTTTTTTATAAATTAATATTTTTTCGATTTTATATTCTATATATTCTTCAATTTCTTTAGAAGGCGGGGGATTAATAGTATCTTTGCATTTAAATTATAATTCGAGTAATGAGATATAAAAAACATTATGTATTTTGTATAATACTGGAAATACTAATTTGTATGTTTATCCACTATTCTTGATATTAATAATGGTAAAGGAGTTTATAAAACGATCGAAGAATTTCTTTTTGGATTGTAATTATTTGATGTTTTTGGTATTGAGTATAATTTTATTATTGATATAGAATTGTTGGAATAAATCTTTCTTATTATTCTTCGATCTTTTCTTTATTGAATTATTCCAAATTTCTGTTAGCTTTGTTTCTTCCTAATTTAATGATTCGATATATTCTTATATAATAGATACTTTCCCTTTGACATTAATGTTTTCACTGATATAATTAAATATGAATAAGTATTTATATATCGCTTTAAAGAATATTTCGTTAATTGTATTATACTATATTGTATTATAAATGAATTCTGTTAGGGATAATAATAATGCTTAATTATTTTGTCTTTAATTGATATAACAAATAATATAATGAATTAGATTTTGATTTTATTGTTCCATTTAGCCATCGATTTGTAAATAAAACGTTATCAATAATTTACAATATATTCTTAAATAGAAAAACAAATTCCTCTAAAATTTGTTTGCGAATTATAATCCTCGATCTGAAATTATTCTCTTTGGTATATCGAAATCTTTAAAAATATATTGAAACAGAATCTTTATTAATTCGGATAAAATTATTGTTTTATTGATTAGAATATATTAAATAAGCTTTATATATCTATTAATAATAATAAGGATAGTATTATATATATATTTATTTATCTTTAAAAAAGGTAAATCTGTAATAAAATCCATTATTATTTTTTTCCAAAGATCAAAAGGAAATAATAGAGTTTATAATTCGTTATAAAATTGATAATATTTTATAATTATTTATTAATAGATAATATATATTCGTATATATCTTTTTATATCTTTCATTATATTAGATCAGAAATATTTGTTTTTTAGAATCTTTTAGATTTTCTTGATACCCTAATAATCTTTTATAGGGTCATTATAATGAACCTCCAAGATTTCGGTTCTTATAGTTCTATTTAATGATATAAAGGTGTGTTCATTATAAATAAGCAAATTATTAGCATTGACTTTCTAAAATGTAATGTTTTCAATTAAATTATATTGATGTTTCAGATACTTTTTATTCTTTGTAAAATTGTTATTCTTTTGAAATTGTAATAAAATATTTTTTATTAATTTCGATATTGATTCAAATATTGTTTCATTGTTAACTAATATATTAACTATCCGATGTAATATCGATTGTTTATAATTAGTTCCTATTAGCGATTCTTTAGAATCGTATAAGGGCAAATTATATCCTTCTTATTGGAAAAGACTTATAGCGTTTTATAAGGGTTCTGTTTTTATTTTCGAGAAAAAGAAAATTGTGGTTATTATTATAATACTTTTCAATTTATTTTGTAATATAAATAATATTTCGTTGATATTATTTATGTTTTCTGTGTAATCTGGTTGTCTTAATGGATTGTCGATGGGATTTAATTTGCTTGATTTATATATGATTATGAAATCGTAAATGATCAGGATTTCAGCTTATTGTGTTTGTTTATTATTGAGTTCTTTTTTCTTTATAAAGTATTGAAAATTATTATGATCTATTTTGATTATAATGATATATCGATTATTTATAATGTAATATTATTATTAAACAAAAGCTATATAAATAATCAAAAGTTTCTAATTATAGATGAAGTATCTTTATTTTGCTGAATTGAATTTCTGTAAATAGAAGGTAATGAGATATTATTGAGAAATAATAAAATTGTTTATATTATCGAGAAACAATTGAAAAAGTATATATCCTAATATAAATCCAGAAATATTAGTTTTGATTAGGATTCGGAGTATTGAATCAAAATATTGAAGTATTGGTATTGTAATAAAGGCTTCTTTTAAGTTATCAAAAATATTTTGAATTTTTTTTATTCATTTGAATTTCAATATAGCTTTTCCCTTTTTGGTATTTTATAATAAATTTATTAAATTATAAACAATTCGTGAATAGGCCATAATAAATTATTAATAGAAATTTGCAAAGTCTAAAAAGATTTGAATTTTATGAAGAAATATCAATATAGACTAATCAATAATGATTTGAATTCTGTTTGATTCTATAATGATATCCTTTCTTGATATAATAAAACTCAGGAATTCCATTTTGTATATATAGAATATATATTTCTTTAATTTGGTATAGAATTTATATTCAAATAATTTAATAAAGATCTTATAGATATCAATAATATAGGTTTCTTTATTTTTAAAATAAATAAGAATATCATTAAAATATATAATACAAATACTATTTGCAAAATTGATGAATACTTGGTTGATATATATCTGAAAGGTAATAAGGGTATTGATCAAATTGAAAGGTATGATTAGATATTCGAATTATTTATAGCGAATATAGAACATTGTTTTTCATTTATTGTTTTTTTGTATATATATTCGATAATATATATCTTTAAAGTCGAATTTTATAAAGAAGATCTTTTACCTTAAATAATTCAATGATTTGTTAATTAAAGATAAAGGAGTGCAGTTTTTTTTTGTAATTTTATTGAGGCCATAATAATTGATATATAATTAATAATCATCTTCTTTTTTTGGAATAAATATAATCGGGATTCTGGCGGAGCTAATCGAATAATAAATTTAATCTTTTTTTTGATATTCTTTAAGATATTTTTGTAGAATTATTAATTCCTTTTCTGAAAGAATATATATTGATTCTTAAAGAGGGATTGATTCAGATTCGAGATCAATATAATATTCTATTAGATAATAATTAGAAAGTATATTGTTTTCATTTTCAAAAAAGACTTTTTTGTATTCTTTATATTCAGAAGGTATTTGTAAGGATGATAATATAAGAATATTCTTGGAGTTTAGTGATATTCTTACGATTAATTGGATTTCAAATAATAGTATACAGATTTTGACCCTGATCTTTATTTCTTTGTATAATTCTTTGATTATTACTATTTCGAGATTTCATAATACAGATTTGAAACAGAATAAAATCAATTACTAATTGATATCCAGGTTTATCATTTGAAGTCAGGATAGTCTTAAGATAGTATCGATTTTTGGTAGATTTAGAATAGCAATGATGAATTAATGAGTATGTATTCTTTTTTCCTTATATTTATTTATTATTTCGATAACGAATTGATGATTATTATAGAAGGATATATTAGTCCCATTAACTAATACTAATGAAATGCTTTTGCCGGGATCAGGGGTTCAATTCTATTCGATATATTTGTTTTGTTGAATAATATTAACTTGTATTTCGGAATCGATAAAATAGTATATTTTCATTGGAATATTATCGATCTTGAAGTTTGCTTCGATAATTAGGATAATATATCCCTTTTGTTAAGGATTCAGGATTATTAGAATAATTAAAGTTATTATTGGATTATAACATTTCCCTAATTATTATTTTATAAAGGATATACAGAGTAATTGTAAATAGAATAATTATCTTTATACTATTAACAAATATATAGATTAATATACTCTTTCGAATAATAACTCAATTACTGATAATAATAATATTACAATTCCTATTCTCAATAATCTTCCTTTAAAATTCCTTTATCTTTTTTTTCTGTAAAAAAAGATTTGAAATATTCAGATCGTAATTATATATTGTTAATCGACAATAAATTATTCTGTTTCTGAAATTGTTTATTTTAAAGAAGATTAGAAGAATGATTAAATTATATAAAAAGATTATTTTGTTTTTGATTATAAAATATATTAAAGGGATCTATTATGTAATATATTTTATCTACATTCTTTAAATAATATATTTACTTGATCAATTCGTTTCTGCTTTTTAATTATTGAAATGATTCCGAAATTCTTTTTATAATATAAAGAAGTAAATTTGTTAAGAAATATTCTTTCCGAATATTCTTTATTTTCGATTCGATCTTCTCCTTTAAATTATTGAGGTATATTATAAAGCTATTTATATTTTATATAGATTATTGTTTAGTATAGATTATTTATTATATAATTAAGTATTAATGATTGCCTTTGTTTAATATTATATTGTATATATATTCCCTGAATTTTTTCTATAATATATTAGAATCCATTATTCTGTTTTTATATCGATATTAAACTACAAAAGGTTGTTTTTGGAAGTATTGAATAATATAATCTATTTTCTTTTGATCTATCAGAAAATAGTATTTATTATCATTTCAAAATATAAATTTAACTTGAAAAAAAAAGTTTTTTGCTTTTATAATAATAGAACCCTTATAAAATAGGAGTTTTTGAAATTTCGGGGATCTTCCTTAAGGAACTGGAATAGAATTAGATATTGTTTGCTTATTGTTGATAATTGTTATCAATGAATTAATTGTTCTTTTTTATATAAAATAGATAAAGATCTTTTCGATCTATTATTGATTTTCTGATTTTCTGATTTCGAACTCTTTTTGTATATTTTTGAGTCTTTATACTAATTTTATTTCAAATTGTATAATAGATTAACGATTTGATACCGATACTTCATCTTCATTACCATTCTGGATCCTCGATACGTTTTCCCTTCGAATTTGAAAAGCATTTGAATTAATCAATAGACCTAAAATGTTTCTTATTTTCATTATAATTACTCGAAAAAGTATCGATAATGATTAATTGATGAATTACTCTTGAAAATAAAATAAAAAGAATTATTAGAATTATAAATAACAAAGAATTAATTAATCCTAAAACAATTATAAAACTTTTCATTATCCTTTTCTAATTAAAAGAACCTTTTTTTTTTAAACCCAATAAAAAACGATATCAAAACAATAACAAATTATCGATTATATATTAAAGTTTAATAAATACAGAGATTTTACAGAGTTTTCTAATCAATCGATGGCAGACCATCAGTTATATATTTGTCTCTAATAATAAAGCCGCTTCCTTATAGAGATTCCTAGCTTTACTAACAACATCCTTCTAACAACCGTAACAGAATACTGTTGTTACCCCTGTCTTCCCAACATAATTATCTTAGTTATAATCCTTTTAGTACAATTATACAATTTAGATAATTTTGTATCCTCAGTAAGCACTTTGATAAACCTGCTAAGCTTTGTATAATGATGTTTAATCATTCGAGTCAAAATCATACGAGTATATCGATCTTTGATTAGTTGAGAATAATTGATTTAGTAATATAAATTATAAACTATCGCGTTTCTACAAATGTTTCCAGATTAGCTTTTTTTAATCCAAAATTCCTTTTCGCGTTGAATTGGTATTTATAATGATTATTTTATTAAATGAATTACTTTTTTATTATCGTTAATAATATTCTTTTCTTTAAATATAATATACAAATTATTTATTATATTAGGTATCTCGGAATTCCTTTTTGAGATTACGACAAGGTTTAAAGATCTAATTATTTAAACAAAATATTTATCGATATATTAGTAAGTTTTATTAATCGATGGTTTTATAATATAAATTATATTTTCTTTTATTATGAAGTTAGTAATTGAAAATTATATTAAAGAAAGCTAATAATAAATTTATTTTATTAATATAAATTGATCTTTTTTATATAGTATACTGAATAGATATTCTTTATTCTTAAAATCTATTATCTATTGTAGTTTTGATTATAAATAAAAATGATTTACAAACGGATTAAAAAAGGTCTACTCTTTATTTGAAATCATATTGATATCGAGTTTGGTATATAAAAGATTAATGAATTATTTATCAAATAAATCCCCTCCAATCGTAAAGTGTCACGGAAAGCCCTGTGATCCCCTGTATCCTACGAAGGATCAAAGCGTATACTTTCCAATCAGAATGAAAAATCTTCTAGCCCTTACCAATCTATTGATTAATAAAATAATCCTGATATATTAATAAACAAAGATTCAATCTAATTAAGGTATATATCGATTAAATAATTATTTATTTGTTCTATATATACAATTCTTGATTCATATAATCAAGAGCAAATCATTCAATTCTTTTACTTTATTAATTATATATACCATTTATTCTTTAATCCCTGAAAATACTTTATAATTATATTATCCTATAATAATTATAAGCCTGGTAGTCTTTAATCTATATAACCTTTTATTCAATGATTATTGAATATCTAAAGAATCATTCTTAAAATATCATTTCTATTTTATTTATAATTCAATATTCATATCAATTCAATTACCTTTATTCAATATAATAAAAAATTAAAACAATCTTCTTTTTATAATCCATATTCAATAATTGAAATAATATCTACACTTGAAAAATAAATATTAAATTCAAAGAATCTAGAATTCAATCAATTCAAAGAACGATCTATTTGTTTCTATATCAGTTATATTGTGAGAAAGTTGGGATATCAAGGTCTAACACGTAGCTAGTTCGTAGTCATATAATCACATGACTCTTCGTAGTTAGATATAAGAAAGGGCTCTGCTCCCCTTTTCTTGAAAGAAACCAATCGTTTTTCCACTAATCTTTTTGTACCCTATTTATATATAATCTAAACTATTATCTAAACCTATTAATTTTATTATTTGAAGTCTTTACAATATAATTTGATCAATTCCAATTTCTATTTCCTCTTATAATATACTATCAGGATATATATATTTCGATCTACCTCTTTTATAATAATGATCTATACAAAGATTCGAATTATATAATTTACATTATACAAATATATCTACAAAAAAACTATAATTAAAAAGAAAATAGAATTAACAATTTGTAGATAAAAGGATGGGATTGATTTTGAAAAGATAATCCTTTCAAAAATATAGGATTGCCAAACTTTGAATAAGGAAGTTTTAATCATCGAAGCTTCTTTATTTATATTTATCTATTATATTAAAGACAAATTATTTTTCAATAAAATTATTATTTTACTTTCCACTTTGAAAGGAATATATCAATAAAGATTCTATTCAAGGATACAATTAATAATGCTAAAAATATATTAGAATTCCAAATACAATAGAGTTTTCATTTATAAACGAATCATTTATCTTTATAAACAAGAAAACTCCAATCCCGAAGACAACCTTGATTAAATGCGATTAATTATATTGAAGGATTTTGAATACTTTATATATCTTTAGAATTATTTGAATATCTAAATGTATATTGAAGTAATAAAAAGGATTAGATATAATACACTAAATTATTATCCTTGATATCAATAACCAAAAATTTAAGATATATTTTAAAAAACTTTTAGTTAAAGGGTTTGAGATTCATATGTTTCTTTGGAAAAAGGAAAACTTTGGGAAAGATTATATATATCTTTTTTTTTCTTTTGAAGATTTATTAAAAGAAAATTATAAATACTGAAAATTATTGAAAACTAAATATTAAATCAAACTTTAACGAATCAAATATTTTTCAATCAAGTTATAATAATATAATGAATAATTTTGATTTATTTATAAAATTGAATTTTTTATAAGATATTCTTTAAAGATTAAAGAATAATATCATTATTTTAATTATCAATTCTTTTGAATCTATTGAAGAATTTTCTATTAATAATAACAAAAATCTCATTAAAAAAGAAGAAAAAACAAAGAAAACCAAAAAAAAAGAAATAAATTAATAATAACAAAACCCATCAAAAATTCCATTTGTTATTTATATTAAGGATTATATATATATATTCCTTATTATACTATATATTAGGAATATTACTGCCCTCATTTTCAATAGAATCGATATATTTAACTTTTTTATAATTTGGGATACCTTATAAATTGATTGCAATATATCCGATAAAGAAATACGAATTCGACTTCCTTGATATTACAATTATATTATTATTATCCAAATCAAATTTATACTGGAATATAATTTTATTAGATATAATTGAAAAGAAGAATTAAGATCAATATTATTCCGATACTTTTATGATTATAATATTTAATAAATAATAAACATCCGAAACTTTCTTAATCAATTTATTAATAATTAGTATAATAAAAATAAAAAAAATTATAATACAAATCCAATAATGATGAAAGATTATATTGTTAAATTCGTATTTTCGGTTATTTAATTTATTAATAATTATATGATTATCAAATTCGAAGTTGGAAGAATATTCCTATGTAATTTGTATGCCCAAATAAGAAAAAAGATTGTTAAATAGTTTAAAATTGATTTCGATAATTTTGCTTTTATAAACTTTAAAAGAATAATAAATGAAGTTTATAAATAATATTTTTCTAAAGATTTTATCATCTGAATTTATAAAAAACCTAAGTTTTATTAAACTATTATTTTCTAGATTATATATGAATATATAAAAACCTTATTTATCTTTAATGTTAATACAAAGTCTTATTCTTAAGGATGGGAGATAAAGAATATTATAAATGAAATCATTAATCTTTTGGATAAATTTAGTATAAATCATTTAAAAACGAAAATCAAAAATACAAAGGATTCGAAATTATCCTTTTTGTTATTACAATATCAAACTATTTATTGAGGAGATAATATAAAATATAATGATTATTTTATTTAAGATAAATAAAAAAGAATTCTTTTTAATATAAATAAAACTTATAAAAAGGATTATCTTTATTATTATTATTTTGAAAAACCTTTTTACAATAATGATTATACTATAAAACAAAATTGCTTTAAAAAGATCGATAATATTAATACTAAATTATATTACTATAATGAATACAAAATCTTTATATTTAATCCCAAAAGATATTCCAATCCTTCCCCAATCTTTAAATAAAAGGATTTCCCAAAAAGTTATCAAATTGAAATATATACAAAAACTTATAGGTTTGGCTAATAAAAGAAACGATTGAAGAAATTTAATATTAAGGATAGCTTATTGAATCTCGGAATCTTTAATATCGAAATTGTAAAGAATATATTTATAAATAATATTAATCATTGAGGAAGAGAAATTATTAATATTAATACAATTACCCAATCTAAAAAAATCTCAAAATTATAAAGTCGATTATCTAAAAAGTCCAAATCGATAAAATAAAATAGAATTGATAAACCCCAAAAATCATTAAGCATTCTTCGAAAAATATTATTCAGAATAATAAATCAAATTGAAAAAAAGAGATTAAAAAAAGAATTCTTTAATGAAAATGAAATTATAGATATTGACGAAAACAAAAAAGATAAAATAAAAGAATCTCAAGAAACAAAGGGCCTTTTTAAATTTGATGAAAATGATATAATATAAAAGAATAAAACATCTAATTCTTATATTAGATCCTTAAAAATAAAAAAATAAATATTAATTATTATTTATATTATAGAATTCTTAATAGAAATCTTGGAATGGATTTGCAGAATCGAAATTCTGATAATAATTAGGATTGCTTTTATATATATACTAAATCTTTTTAAATAAACTTTCAAGAAAATATTAATTATAGATATCAAAGAACAAAAAGAACTTTTCAGAAATTCAGAAATTCCTACCGAAAAAACTATAATAATCTTAATAATTATTAATTATTTAAATATCTCCTTTAATTATCAATCAAAAGAAATATATAATATATCTATTATCATTATAATCTTTATGAATAAGAATATCAAGATTAACAGTATTATCGATTCGAAATCGATAATTAATATAATGAATCTAGAAGTTACAAAAGAATTGGGATTTATAATATATAAATATAAAGCGATAATAATTATTTCTAATAGGAATATTATTATTTTGTATAGATTGATTGAAGATATAGAAATCAATTTTGGAGGAATTAAAAATGTTATCGATATTTTTGTTTTGAATAATATTAAAGATTTATTGTTATTAGGGATACCATATTTATTTATAAAAAAGATCAATTTTGAATATAAAGGAGATGAATAGATTATATAAATTACTAATAATAATAATATTAATAGAATTGATTGTTGAATAATTAAATCAAAATATAAAATAAATATTATAAAAGCTAATTTTGAAAAACTAGGAAAAGAATAAATAATATAAATTCTAAAAATTATATTAATAATCTTTCAAAAATCCTAGATATTATTAAAAATAAAGGGAAATTTGAAGAATTCGTTAAAAATTATTTTTTAGAATTTTTAATTGATATTCCAAATTTTAAAATAGTTTAAATTTTATAAGATTCAATACTGATATTATTCGAATTAATTTTGATGTTGATATTGAAGATATATTTGATAATATTAAAAATTCGGAATTAAAAGGATTTCAGGAATACTTTATTATTAATGGTATTTATTTTGATTTGAAAGAATTTAGGGTAGGAAATAATATTTGAAAGAAATTAATCAATATCAAATCTGAAATTCTTATTTTAATTAATAATATATATAAGAAAAAAAAGGATAAAATAAAATCCTTGAACAAAACAAAATATATTGATAAAGAGATCCCAAAAGGGTGACCCTAATTGATTAGAATTGGAATATACAAAATATTTTAAATATCAATTATCAAATCCCTTTTCGAAATATTTGATATTATATTTCGATATTAGATTTGAAGGTTTCTGATTGATATAAGAATATTTAATATTATTAAATATCAGAAATATACTTTGAAAATATAAAAAGGAATTTCTTTTTATATTACTACAAAACCGAAAAGTAATGTTAATTTTTGATTAAACTGAAGCCAATAATATTAAATCTTCAATTGTTTTGTTATAGATTATCAAGATAATATTATATAAAGCCTAATAAACTCCTGGTTTTGTACCCTTTAAAGTCCTTTTATCAATAATTATCGAAATAATAAAAGACTATATTAAACAAAATATATTAAAGAAAAAAAAAGGATTATATCAAAACCCTTAATATTTAATTAAAAAGAACAAGATTAACAAATATTATATTATTATCGTAATAATAAAAGCAAATACTGTAATCTTGCGAAATACAAATATACCTTCAAACTTAAAGGAATTTATTGAACAAATAATTGGATATTTATTAATATCCTTGATTGATTTCTTCTTTGAATATAATCAAATATCTTTAAATAAAAAGAATAAAGATATTATTGTTATCATAACTTTTCTTAATCTAATAAAATTCATTACTCTATTACAAAGGATTATTAATTCGATTATTCAATTTATAAGGATTATATCAAAAATACTATAGGATATTATACTTAATATTGCTATACCTTATTTGAATAACATTAAAGTTAAGGGTCCCAGAACTCAATATAATAAAGCTGAAGTTGAATCTGGATTAAAAAAGTTCGTTATCGAACACCTAAAAAATCTGGACACTACAATAGAACGTATTGAGTATACAGAATACACTATCGATATCAAATCCAAATAATATTACAATGGAATCCGAATTATAGACTATTATACCAATTCTGAAGAAAGAAATCCCGACACTACCAAAATCATTAAGATACTTAAATAACCACCTTATTCGAACGATCATAAAATTAGAATGTTCTTTAGAGTATATATTTTCTATCGATTTTGGATAAAGAATTTCGCCATTATTATAAAGCCTCTTTATACATTATTAAAGAAAAACATAGAATTCATTTGGACCATTAATTATAATATTATAATGACCTTATTGAAAGACAAATTAACTTCGGCCCCAATCCTTCTTCCATTGATTTACTTATCTGGAATCGGAACCATTATGCTCGCTATCGATACTAACTTAATAGAATAAAGAACTGTTCTAGATCAAATATATAATAATAAGTTTCGCATTGTTGTTAAATATAAGAGTAGTATATAAAATCATATTGAATAGAATTATAATATTATTAAAAAAGAATATAAAAGAGTATTCAAAACTTTACAAAAATGTAAAAGAGATCTTTATAATATTCATTTTCTTTTAGAAATTGATACAAATATATTTATAGTTCAATTAAATAAAATAATTATAAATCTATTTGATATTTTGGTTATAAAAGGAATTATTTGGATCAAGCTTTTCGATTTTAATGTCAAATATATTCCTGGAAACAAAAATATTATTGTAGATACCTTATTACAATGATTACAAACTGTTTTGAACAATATTGACGAAAAATATAAAGAAAATATTAATGATTCGATCATTACAAACTTAAATTTATTATAGATAGATCCAATGATGAA
Source organism: Stromatinia cepivora (assembly GCA_014898415.1). Classification (NCBI taxonomy): domain Eukaryota; kingdom Fungi; phylum Ascomycota; class Leotiomycetes; order Helotiales; family Sclerotiniaceae; genus Stromatinia; species Stromatinia cepivora. The sequence goes on along the minus strand of RCTD01000012.1, from coordinate 919,251 downwards.
TATAAATAACTCCAAAATTTTAAGATCGTTTCAAATTTTGGAAGGTAGAAATGAAAGAATACAAATAATCGCTTAATATATTATTATATTACGAAAACCTAAAAATATACTAACAAAGGATTAACAAACTTTCAAAAAAAAAGTTTTCAACTTCTATATAAGGGATCATTGTTTATTCAGAATCCGGGGAGACAGATTATCTCCCGTTTATATAATAGCAAACGATAATTTAATCGAAAAGGCAAAAATTATGATTTGAGTATATAAAGAATTAGATTATAAAGGTTTAAAGTCATTGTATACTAAAGTATATAATTGTTATTAATGGAATGAGATATATAAGGATATAAAAAATTGGGTGATTTTTTGTTCCGTTTGTTAATTCAAATCATTCAAACAAACAAATGAATTAATGATTGCTATTTGGGCCTTAAATATTTAATATAAAGTTGATATAGATGTTACAAAAATGTTTGATAATCATAGATTCAAATGCTTTGTTGTTCTATAAGAAGATCTGAATGATTAAATGAAAATTAAAGCCTTATAGAATATTACCTTAAAAGTAATTACCAAATTCCTTTATAAAGTAATTTATCATTATAATCTCTTTAAAGAAATCATTATAGATGAAGGACCTGAAAACAAAAGCGCTATATTTACTTATTACAAAAAATACGGAATCAACAAAATCAAGATATTAATCTATCATTTATAAATCAATAGAATAATAGAAAAAGGTTATCATCCTATCACAAAAGCATTTTCCCGTTTATCACGAAAAGGGTATAGATAATTTAAATAATTAGAAACAATATTATTCGCTGATTGTATCTCAATTCACAAATCGATAAATAAAACACTATTTGAATTGATCTATAGACGGAAAGCTGTATTGCTTTTTGAAATTATATATACGATTTAAAGGATCTTTAATTAAGAAAATATACAAACCCAGAAAGATTTATTGATCATTAGAATATAACAATTAAAAATACTAAATAAAGATATTAAAAAAACAATCCTTTATAAATAATATTATAAAAAAGATAATAAACTTCAATATAATCTTAATTACAAAACATTAAATAAGAATATTCGAATTAAAAATATAATTCTATACCACAACCCCTAATCAAAAATCGATATATCTTATAATACAAAATTTACTTTCAAATAATACAGACTTTATAAAATAATAAAAAAGTTAAAGGATCTTTCTATATACATTCTTGAAGAAATGAATAATACTCCATTTAATAAAATTTATATAAATATCTATCTTAAGAAATATATCTTATATTCAGATTTCTTTATAAATAATAATTCTAAAGATTTATATAAATGAATAAACCAAAAGAACCGAATTTCTAAATATCTATAATTTTTCAAATAAAAAATAATAAATAATCAAAGACTATTCTTTATTCAATTACAAAATGATATAAAATCAAAAGGAAAAAAGCAAATATAACAAACCGAAAAGAAATTGTTATTATAAGTTTCTAACTACTAATTAAAAAACTCAATAAAGAAAACTTCAAAATCTTTAAAAAAGAAAAAATATTTGAATCCTCTTTGAAAAAAACTTATTATACTATCGATTTTGTTTTTAAACAATTTGCAAATAATTCCTAAATAATATTTGAACAATTCAATATTTTCTTTTTAAATCTATTTTTTTTAATAATTTGATTTGAAGTTATCAATTCTTTATTTATATTCATTTTATTATTTATATAAACTTTTATTTAAATTTTGATATAATATTTAGAAAAGGATTTAATTAAATTATAATCTCTTATTCTATTAACAATAATATCCTTTTTCTTATTCGATACAAAAATCATTTCTTCAATAACGAAATCGAAGTATTTGTATTTATTGAAACTCTTGAAATTAAAGAAAAATATAATGTTTTTAAATAATAACTCAATTATTTTGTAAATATTATTAATCTCATTGAAGATTTTATAAGTAAAATAAAAGATCGGATCGAAGATCAGAAGCTTTATAAAACAATTGGTCTCTTTAAGATCAGTTATTTTGTTAAAAACAATGATGCAATTCAATTTGTCGAATAATATTATAATAGAATCAAAGAAGGTCTTAAAAATCTCGAAAGAATTTGAACAATTGCTTAAGGAAAAGCTTTTATCTGTTTTTAATTGGAAAATATAAGTTTAAATAATACTTTAACAAGAACGAATATAGCTTATTGCATTTCTCACCTCAACCCTCAAATTCTTATAAAGTTTCTGAACAGATATATAATCAAACACTTTATACAAAAAAAAGGCAAAAGAACCAAAAAGTACAGCCCTATAGATTTCTATATTATATATAGATTCATTACAAAAGCCGATACAAAGAACAAAAAAGATTGAATACCTTTCCCTTATGATCTTATACAGAATCCTATCCTCAAAACCTATAAACTTACTTTCGATAATCTTAAATTTCTGAAAGAATATCATGAAAACAAAAATCCCTCCGAAGTTCAACAAAAGGATAAGTTTATTCGCGAAATAATTGCTACAGAAATTGCCCCGGTATTCTTCAACGATAATAATGATAAAAAGGAATCTAATACTAAAGAACAATTGAAAGTAATTGCTATATTAGATACTCTTTATATATACCGATTTTTCTATTTCCAAACAATTATATCAATTTCGGAATCTGTAATCACGAATATCGATAAATGGAAAAAGAAAAATTATTATTTTGACCTTTCGAAAAAAGCCCTTTTTTATTTATTTATTCTGAACAGATTCATATCTTATTATTATATAACTAATTATAATACTAAATTTGTTTCAAACAATAACAATTCAATCTCCGATAATTTTAAGATAATCTTAAATTCTTTATAGAAATTGAAAAGTTGCTTTTACAATTTAGATTACCAATTTGAAAAAGAATAATACTTTTTAATAAATAATGAATATATTGTTAATCAAATAAAATAGAAAGTTATTATATTATTAAAAGAACAAATCATTATAAATATTCTATATATATATTATTTATATATTCTAGCAAAATTCTTCGATCTAAAATCGAAGTATATTTCAGCCAAGGAATTATGAAACAAATTAATTATTGTTGCCAGGAATTGAAAGTATATTGATAAAATGAGATTGACAAGGGCATTTTACTCTTAATTCCATTTGTATCAATCTTTAGCTCTGGAATAGTTAAAGCAAATCCTTAGCCTTAATCGATTCAGTTTAATGGAGAGCTTTTATTCTTTTAATTTTAATGAAACTCTTAAAGATAATCTTCTTTTATTAGGATCATTAAATAAAGAATTCTTTGAAAATCAATTTACTCTATATATTCCTTTATTTCAGTATATCTTCGAATAAAGAGATAGATTTAATTTACAAAATATTTACAAAGATATTCTTGTTATTTACGAATAGTATTTCCATAGAATCTTTAAAGGAGATCTGTTCCCGAATTACTACTTTTTGATCATTCAATTTTTTTTAAGATACGATTCTGTTTTGTAGTATACCATTATTTATATTTAAAAAAATAAAGAGTTCTATTTTATACCAATATTTTTATCTATATTATATTTTCTTGATTGTAATAAGAAATTTAATCTTTATTATTCCTTTTTTAATCTTTTCTATCTAATTTCCAAAAACAAATAAAAAGAAATTTCAAAAAGAATAATTATTATAATCGATCTTCCTAAACTAAAGAAATCAATTAAAAACTCCTATAAAAAGCATCAAATCCTTACTTCTCATAAATTAAATAATAATAATAATTTAATTCGGAAATTTCTAAAGAAGTACTTTTTCATTTATCAATTATAATATAATTTTGATTGAATAATAAAAAAGGAAACTTTCCAGAAAGCCAAATAAGAGAATCAGTTTTGTTAAAAGATCTTGGTTAAGCCTGAATCCTGAACAATTATAATTCGATTAAATACTATTTTGAAATATATCAACTTTTCTGAATCCTATAAATCAATTTTAATATTGATCTTCTATTTAATTATAATTTCGAATGAAAAAAATATAAAGAATAATAACTTTTACAAAAACCTTTGAAGATCTTTCCAAAATCAAATTATTCTTTTTGAATTAAACGAATTTAATAAAGAAAACCTTTATATCCTCCAATCCTTTTCTTTTAATATCAATTTTGTTTTACGAAATTATTTTTCTATAACCCTTTTAGGATATTTATTTTAGGATTCTAATATTATAAAGGGAATAGCAAATAGATTACTCAAAATCAATAATAATGAATTCGAGCTTTGATATAAATGATAGCATAATCTTATAATGATGAATTTAACCGTCCAATTTGAAGTGTTCCAAAACAAGGAAAAGTAATAAAGAGATCGATCATTATTTACAAATTATAATATACTTTTATAAAAACAAAAAACTCTTTACAATAAGAATCTTGAAGATAATGAATTCCTTAACAAAGAAAACATTGATAATTAAAAGATTATAAATCTAATTAATGAAGAATCCCCTATTAGGAAATTTCAATCTATATTAAAGAAATTTATTGAAAAAGGAAAAGAAATTATAAAGTAAAAATCAATTCAAAATTAACCTGCAATATTATCCAATTTATCCCCAATTGGATCTTCTAGAATACAAAATATCATTTCAATCCCTAATATAAATTATAAACCAAATAAAGAACAAATGAATTATCCTTTAATAAAAAAATCTCCTATAAAATCTAATAATAAAAAAAAGGATTATCTCTCCAATACTAAATAAGAGTTTGTAACATCAAAAGTCCTTATTCATCATTCAAATTGTATTCAAAAATCATCAAAAAGTTTGATTATAAATACAAAGTCTATTATAAAATGTTTAACTAAATATTCAAGAAAAACCAAAGATAAAAAGGATAATAAAAATGCTTTTTAGGAATTTGAAACTTCTATCGAATTTGATAAAGAAACAACAAAAACAGATTTGGACCAATAAAAACCTGAAATATATTGTTTTTTTAAAACAATCTTAAAAATTGCTTACCATTTTAATTTATTGATACTCTAATTAGTTTTCTTTAATTTAATTATCTTTTAATCTCTTTGGTTTTTATCTTTTATAACTATCCTAAAACCAAATAAAATATATATTCCGGAGAAAAAAAGGGTATAAGAAAATTAGGATATCAAAATTTAATATATAACTAATTCATAATTATATAATCATATAACTCTTTATAATTAAATATAAAAAAAGACTTTGTTCCCCTTTTCTTAAAAAAAACCAATCATTTTTCCATTAATCTTTTTGTATTTCATTTATATACAATCCAAATCATTATCTAAACCTACTAGTTTTACTATTTGAAACCTTTATAATATAATCTGATCAATTCCAATTCCCATTTCCCTTTGCAGTGTGCTATCGGGACGCATGTATCTCGACCTACCTCTTTCACAATATCCATTTCAAGTTTCGATCTAACGAACAAACCTATCTATATTCAAATCGATTGATTTTCAATCAAATCATTTGTTTTATTTTCCATTATTGATCTTTAAACCAAATATAATCAAAAGAAACAAATTCAATACCAAAAGGAATTCTCGGAATATCTTATAGTGATTCAATTCAGGGAAAATATAAGTAAAGATATAAAGATAAAAGATTCTAATGGTAATATATTAGGATTCATTTTTAATAAATTCATTATTTCATTTTTAATTATTTTTCAAGAAATATCCTCCGAATTTGTTTCTTTTCAATTGGAATATCAATATTAATAATAAGAATATATATAAAATCATAAAGTCTTCTATAATGTTTATAAATGAATTAAATCGTTAATTGATTAAGTATATCTTATAGAATTATTCATTTTTAATCAAGGTATTATAGCTTTTTTATTCAAAACGATCATCAATGTATTCAAAAAAAAAGCTTACATCTATAATAACTATTATCAAACTCACAGTACTACAAGAATATCGATTTGTTTTAGTACAAGTTTCGTTCAATAAAATCGATTTTATCAAATAGTATAAGGATTGAATTATAGTTTATACTAAAGTTTTTGTATACGAGATTATTGAGATATAGAATGAAATCGTTATTAATATTTTTCTATAAATTATTAATATCAGGATACTTTCAATTTAAGCAAATACTATAATTATATAAATCAAGATAAACAATCAATTTAGATTATCCAATCTTTCATTCAAGCAATTCAGAGATATTTTTGAAGAATTAATCTTCCAGGATTCTATTTCTTTAAAAACTAAAGAAGAAGTATATTTTATATTTATCTTTTTTCAAAATAATAAAAAATCTAAAAAGAATAAAAAGAATATCAACTTTAAAAGCAATTAGGGGATTAAAAAGATCTAGAAATGTTTTTGCAAAATCGAATCTGAATAGAATAATAGAATTAATTATAACCACATTATTCATAATTGTAAAATCATAAAGTTAATACTCATTGAAAAGATCAATCTATTATTCAAAAAGATATTCAATGAAAATAAATTACAAGCAATTAAGGATCAAACAAGATCGTATTTATAAAAGCAATTTCACTTTAATTGAATCAAAAGAAAATAAATGAAAAGTTTTATTAATCCTTTAAAATCTTCAATCAATATTGCTATCTTGGATACTCAATACAATCAATCAAGAATATATTTTATAGTAATGAAAATACATTATCTGTTTAATAATACTTTATTTGATAATTGTAATACTATATATATCATAAATAATATATCTTTATTAAATAATTATCGATATCGACCATCCAATCCCAATAATTTTATAAAAGCAAATATTTTCAATTTCCAAATCCTAAAATACAGGATTTGTATTATTAAAAGGATTATCAAGAGAAAAGATTATTTTAATAATAATCTAATCTTGAATAATATAATATTCATCTCTGGCTTTTATATCAATATCGTTTTAAAGATTCGATTAAAGAAAGCTGATTTGTAATTTTCAAGATATAATTGTATTCTTTGTAAAAGAGATTATATAAATAATATAATAATTATTCAATATATTTGTACTGAAAATCTTGTATTTTTAAAATACAAATCATTTTTTATTTATTCAAACATTCTTTTATTTATCCTTATAAATAACCCTTTTATAATATATTCAACAATAAACAGAAAAATAAATAAAGCATTTTATTATTCTCATAATCTATTTTTCCTAAAAAAAGATATAAATAAAATATAATATAAATGCTTCGAATATTTAGGAAAAGAAGTTTTTGAATATTTAATATTTGCAATATAAAACATCAAAATAAAAGATATCATTTATTTCAATTATACTAATTATATTCGTATTTATATAAAGCAAATCATTTCTTGTATTTCAAATGATCATTAATTATCTCAATCTTTCTATAAAATCCAATAGAATCTTTTTGATTTCAATAAAGAGTATAATAATATATTATAGCTTTTATTGATTAAAGAAATATATTATAATAAAATCTTTTTATATTTAATCTATTACAAAATATATAATAAAATATTTATAATCATCTAAAACTTTATAATCTGAATTCATTGTAAATACAATTTAGCAATTGTAATAATCAAATAGAATAATAATATATCTATTATTAGAATTATAGGAGTAATATTATTTAAGAAATAAATCAAACAAAAAGACATCGAATTCGAGTTATCCTTATTTTATATATATAAACCTAATAAAAGATCAAAATATACAAAACAAGAAATAATTACAAAACAAATAAAAATATAGATTATAATAAATTTATTAAACAAATTATAACTGGAAATAATACAAATTATTATTTATTTATATAATATAAATCCTTTAAAGGCCAAATCCTTCAAATCGCTCAATGAGATATTCGATATATAATTCCATAATTACCTTCGCAAAAATAATCCCCTATTCGTAAAGAAAATATCTCACGATCTTCATCTCAATTGAAACGGAATCTATAGATATAAATACCGAATTTATCCTTTAAATAAAAATAAAGAAATTGGAATTAATAGAAAATAATATAAAATCAATCTTTGAATATATATTAAATATTTAATGGGTTATATCCTAAGTATATTAATCTATTGTATATGGATATTCAAGTTCGATAAAGTTATTATTATTCGAAATATAATGTTCAATAAGGAATTGGAATTCATTTATTATATAAATTCTATCAATCAAATGATCAATATTTATGTTATAAAAAAACTTAAATAGTTCGTTAGAACCTTTAATCTACAAAATTATATCAAAATAAACGGGATAATCATTTAAAACAAGGATAATCATGAAGATTTCATTCACCTATCTCTTTTCACGAATCAAAAAATCCTTGATTTATTCATCAAATGCATTTCAGATCTATTGTTTACAAATAAACTGATTTTAAAAGTAGATATAAATCTAGAGGGTAATAATAGGAATAAAAAAATCGATTTAGAATTATCCAATCCATTCAATCCTTTAGATAATGAGGATAAGGTATACAATGAAGATATACAAATATCGATCGATTCTTTTATTAAAGAAATTGAAGAAACTGATTTTTTCATTAAAAAACAATTATATCTTGTGGGTAAAGATGTTGGTATTGTTTAAGGAGATATTTGTAATAATAATACAGATCCCGATTTTATTGAATATATTGATATAGGGAATATAAAGTATAAGCCTATTGGTTGTATTATTGATATTCTTTATAGTATATATAAAAATGATTTAAAGACTATTTTAATTGATCAATCTTAATATTTCAAAAGAAAGTATATATATTGGAATAATTAATCAAAATATTCTATAAAGGAAATTTAGTCATTACAAAGATTACCGCGCCCTATATATTCATTTGATCGATTTATAAAGGATTTGTGAATTTATAATCTCGAATAAATGTTTAAGAAAGTTTGTATTATAAGGATTGAAATATTCAGGGTTCAGATCAATCTATTTGAATTTCAATTATACAATTATCACTCAGAATCATTTTTTTTTGGGAATCACCTGATTTTTGTATTCCAAAACAATCAGTATATACACAAAAGCAATTACATATATAATAATATTATTAAAAAAATAATTCTAATATTAAATCCTATATAGAAACCGTTATATTTCAAAGAATAAACTCAATAGGATTACTTTGTTTAAACAATTTTCATTTTATATTCTGATTTGATGAATAAGGAATAGACAATATAAAGGAATATTCTCAATTTGTGATAATTCACAATATAATTATTATTGGAATTGAAGCAAAACTATTATTATTTTTTATTTGGTCTACAATTAATAGATTACAAATAACATTATTTTCTTGAATTTATATATTTGCAATTCCAAAGTTATCTTGTTTTTATTATCAATTAGAAAATTATCAAATAGGATATTAGTTCAAACAGAATTGCAATTTTGAGGTTAATAATCTTAAGATTAGGAAAACCTGGTGTGAAATCGATTCTGGATCAGAATTTATAAAACCGATTTCTTTTCAATAAGTATTTATATATAAATGTAATGATCAAGATTTAATTATTCATTATTATTTATGTTTAGTAATATAAAGAGATTTTCAGGCTAAAAGTACTATTGAGATTACTTATATTGTTATACTAATAAGTTGATTATTTTGAATCGTAATGATAATTGTTATTAAATATAATTTCGAAATAAAGCAATACAATGTAATCAATATCTTTGTTAATGCTTTATACGATCCTTTTGGTATTCTAGTTGTATATTATTTATTTGATAGATACAAAATCCTAAACAAAAATGTTATAATCGATTGAACTTTGTATAATCTATAAGATTCCCTAATTATATAATTTAGGGATTTCATTTGGATATTCAAAAAGTTAGAATTGATATAATACAAAAAGAAACTGTATTTATATATTAATCCAAAGTATATTATTATAATTCTTTTTTTTGTAAACAACGTTTAGATCATTTATTATAAGAAAAACAAATCAGTTACTACAAAGATCACTGAAGAAATCAAAGCTGTATATAAGCTATGAGACCTGGGAAACACTAAATGGTTTCTAGGTGCAACAAACGGGACAGTAAGCATACCGCTCCTGATAATGGTATTTCGGAAAAATCAGGGTCAAGCTCCTATATATATTATAAAAATGTATCAAGAGAAAATAGGATCAGTATTATATATTGCAATCATTATAAAAATGGATATATTATTTATTGTTTTGTAATTGAATCATTATTTAATCAATCTATTAAACGATTATATGAAAGCTATTAATCATTGTTTATAATATCTATGGAATATAAGGTATCTTATGATCCAATATAGTGATGATTAAATATTATAACTTTTCGTTTTCTCAAATACTTCTTTTGCGGATGATCCAGATATTTGTTAATCATTTTAAAGGTATATTATATTCCTTTTCGGTGGCTTAATTATATAAAAAATGTTCAAGTAAGATATTATGATTACCTCGATTATCGAAGTAGAGTTTTTCGAAATCGAGTGTATATCAAAAGAAATTATGGTAATCCTATATTTCTTAAAAGAAATCGATCTAATAATAAAAGAACTTATAACAATCTTTTATAATAATCAATAAACAATTAAATTAATAATTAATAAGAATAAATAGATCATTACGAAATTATATTATATTGATATTCAAAATATATGATTATATTAAGAATATTTAAAAGGGAATTTTTATGTAATTTATCTATTAATCACTGATATGATTGTTGATAAATTCATTAAGAACCTTATAAAACAAAAATTCGAATATTTCTAATTCCTTTTCAATTTACAAAATATGAGTAATAGGATTATAAAATTTGAGTAACGATAATCTGAAATTTATAATTCTTTTTTTTGGTATGAATGAAATGAATCCTATTTGATATTTCAGATTATTATATTTTTTTATAATATGTTCTAATTTGTGTATTCTATATCTATTAAGAAACAAAGAATAATCAAGACCGATTATTTCTTTGTTTTTCATTTTTTTATCCTTAGAGAAGGATAAACTTTTTTCTAAATTCAATAGTTTGAAATTCAAATAAAAAAGTCTTAGGATTATCCACAATAATCAATAAACAAAGAATACTTAAAATAACCAAAATTATTAATACTATTAATATTATAGAAATCAAAGGATTATTCCTTCTTTTCCTTTTCTTTGAATATATTATTTATTCTTTTCTTTTTTTCTTCTTCATTATTCTTTTTCTTTTATTTTCATTATTGTTCTTCGAAATTATAATATATTTCTTCTATTCAATCTTTCAAGGATTCTAATGAATAATATAGCAAAAAGAAAAGAAACAATAATATAGGGGCAAAAGAACAATTTCTTTTTTCTCTTCGATCTCCAATATTATCTTTATTACAATTCTATATCTTTATTTGAATTATACAATCAACGATTAATATATTATAAAAATGAAGAATAAATAAAGAATTTACTTTCGAATTTTGTTAATAAATAATAATATAATAATTTATTAAAGAATAAAGGAAAATCGATAAGGGAGTATATGGATAAGTATTATAATTCCAATATCGATGATTATTCAGTTTGAAAAAATCAATAAAATATTCGCTATAAAAATGATATCTTTTAGTAATTAACGATTTCATATATCGAATATATAAATAATCGTTCTTTTCCCTATAATTCTTTTTATCTCTTATTTTAATTAAAAAACCAGCAATTTTCAATAACCTTTTTTCTTTTTCTTTTTTATTTAATTTATTATCCAAAAAACCCAATATCGAAGAATCAAATGAATTATTATTATTAAATAAAAAAATCCTTTTTCTTTTCTTTTCTTTATCAAACAACCCTTATCTTAATAATTACAAATACAGAATTAGTAAAACCTTTCAATTATATAATAGAATTTAAGAACGAAATCTACCTTCAAATTATTATCTAAATCTATAATAAACAATTGATTATAATAAATAATAGTTTTTTTAATAAAGGAAAACAATTTCTGAAATAGATGATTATATATCATTCTAAAAACAGATTTGATTAAATTATATTTCCGGAAATCGATATCTTAGTTTGTTATCTACACTGGATTTATTAATTCTTTTTATTCGATTTATTAATCCTTTAAAAGAATACTAAAATCTTCTTTCGCATTCAACTTTCTCAAAGTTTTCTTTTCAATTGTTATTTGTTTAATATAACTAAGATTTATTTATTTAATCTTTTTAAATCCCGAAATTTTAGATATAATAATAATCAATAAAAACTTGATTAAAACAAAAACAAAAATACGAAAAAAGGATTTATATATTTTTAAAAATTCATTTATTTTATTTTGTTATTATAATCAATATATTATAATTTAATAATTATATATATTCTCAATTACTATATTATAGAATCAATCATTTTCTTATATTTTTTTGACGAAAAACTTTCTTTTTATTATTCAAAATCTTGATTTCGAAGAATATTACAGATAGCAAACCAAAGATTAAAAGAAATTTATGATTTATATATAATCAAATTCTTTTTTATTCTAAGGGTATCAGGATTATTTCAGATTTATATATTATATCATTTCTTTGTTAATATCTATTTATAATTGTTTTGTATATTTATTTACAAATCATATGAATTACCATTTTCTATACTTTTCCATTTGTTTCAAATCGCCTTTCGATCTGAAGAATATATCACGGAAAGCCCTATGATCCCCTGTATCCTACAAAGGATCAAAGCATATACTTTCCAATCGAAATGAAGGATCTTTTAGCTCTTACCAATCTATTAATTAATAAAGTAATCCTAATATACTAATAAACAAAGATCTAATCTAATTAAGGTATATATCGACTAAATAATTATTCATTTGTTCTATATATACAGCTCTTGATTCATATAATCAAGAGCAAGTCATTCAATTCTTTTACTCTACCAATCATGTATACCACCTATTCCCCGATCCCTGAAAGTGCTCTGTAGTCATATTATCCCGTGATATAAAGTTTATAATATCATTATTAGTATTAAATATATAGTTTTAGTTTTTATAATATATTTAAAGAGGTATTCAATTCGTTGATTGCAAATAGTTCTTTATTATATTTGAAATAAATCTCGGAAATAGTTATATTCTATTTTTTTTAAAGATTAATTAATTCATTTCTATTTAAATCAGATCATTTATAATTGTATTAGCTCCAAGATCAAAAATCCTAATTACAATAATATAGTTCTACTTTTTTTTAAAGATATTCTTTTTAGTATTACTAATAATATTCTCGATTATTAGTAGATTTATATAAGCAATATAATCGTTTTCATTATAAATATATATATTATCAAGATAATCTGCTCTTTGAATCAATGCTCGAAAGTTCTATACTTTTTTAATCTTATAATATTGAAGTATTGAAAATACTTAGTCTTTTGTAGACTACTATTCACCGTATTCCTTGATTGTATACTCGATAGCGAACCTCAAAAAGTCTTCTAGGATTTATTATATAGATTTTAAATAAAAATCATTTATTGTATCAATTAAAGCAATATAGATATAACTATAGCTTTTGGGATTTGATAAAAAAATAATCTTTATTTCAGATATAAGTTTTTAACGACAATATAATTTAATATAATCAAATGTTATAAGTTTGATTGATTTATTATTATTGAATTTGTATATAATATTTATTAACGTTTGAAAAACAAAAGATAGAATATCTACTTGTACTTCAGAGTAGTTTTCGATTTCTTTACAATCTTCGCTGCCTTCGATACTATAGATCATACAAAGACCTTTAATATCTAAATCGATATAGATATACTTTACTAGGCCTTTAATTTGTTTTATATTAGAATTGATAATCATTGTAAAAGATTGATATATGAGGTTAATAATATATCGAAGAATGAAGTAGATATTAAAAGGGAGATATTATTTGATATATATATCGAAATTGAATAAATCGAATTACATCTTAAAGCATCTTTGGATATACACTATTCAGCTTTCTATATATTTTAAGATGTAAATTTATAATACTATATAAGAATATTTATTTTATTGAAAATATCGAATACTATTTTGAATTTATATTTTCTGAAAGATTTTGTGACGCACAAGAGCCGTAGTAGAGCTGAATAAACAGGGTCAATTATGTTCCTTAGAATCTACAACTAAAGAACTATGGCTCGTAGGGAGCGACTAGATATATATACACAAATACCCATTCGTGAGCTGCGGGGCTGTGCGCATGCGTTATTAGGGTCACCATTTTACCATACTAAATCGTATGATTCGTAACGCAGGTGCACGGACGATCAGCTCATTAATTGATATGGGAGATAAGAGGTATCACGTGATTAGCCTCCTGTGGTTCACGATTCGTGACAGATTTCATTTATTCAATCTTTATATATCTTATTACAATACTTATAATTTGATTAAAATAAAAATTGAATAAATATTAAAATTGATTGAAGTTAAAAAAAGAAAATCAAATATAATAAAGAATAATTAATATTTATATATAATGGATGAATTCTTTTATAATAATATTTGAAGTATTTAATATACAATAAGATTATTGGAATTTATATAATATTAAAGTATTAATATATTAATTAAAGTTAATAAATCTATATTATATATTTTCAAGCTTTTATTACCAAAAACATATTTTTGATATTAATACTCTATTCAATAATTAATTAAACTATCAAATCCCTTTTGAATATCCTTCCAAAAATACTTGATTAATATCCAGCGATATTATTTTTATTTTATAATATACAATCTTTCTAATCATTTCCTTTTTAAAACAAATTTATAAATTTATATTATAAAAGAATCTTCATTTATCAAAAATACTTTTCTCGATCGAAATTGAAATAAATCTAAAGCTTTGATTTCGATTTGAAATATACTGGATATATATTTGTGTAATCAATATTATTATAATTAAATAAATATTCTTTAATAATAATCATTGTATTTAATAAGAAATATAGTTTTAGTTAAAATAGTTTCTAGATTTTTCAAAGCAATTATAGTAGTTTGATAATCTTCTGATATTCTAAAGAAATCAAATAATGTTTTTAACAAAATATCAAATCTGTATTAAAGATTGAATCAATTATTTTTGTATAGATAAAAAGGACTTTCAATTATATATAGTTATTTTTTTATTGATATTATTAATTGTAATAGTATTATTATAACTTCTATTAATATTGAAATATATATAATTATTCTTTTCTATAAATAATATAAAAAGTATTGGGATTGAGAAGATAGAGAGTTTATATAAAATGAGTAGATATGAGATTCTAGATAATACTAGGGTGAGAGTAGAATGATATATTTTGTGTATATTGGGATAGTAGGGAAACAATTGAAAATAAAAATAACTCAGGGTATAAACAATCTAGTATTAAAAAATGATAATAAAAAAGAAGAGAGAATATGGTAAAGAATAAAATGAGGTAGATAAAAGTATAGTATTATAAAATAAGAAAAGTATATACTAGTTGTTTTATTCTATAAACTTTTTCTTATATAATAAAAGAGATACTCTTTTATAAAATATAACTAGATTTAATATTAATAGAATAGATTAATTAATTCTTTTATAATTAATGAAAAACGAATTATTAAGATCGAATTAGTCTTATAAATAGTATCAAATGGAAATAAAAAAGTATTAAAATGAAAAAAATACAAAAAACAAGTCTTTTGCTCTACTTCTTTAATAAGACAAATAAATAAAATTTATATTATAAGTAGGGATATAGAATAAAATTATTAGGGTTCTAAATCTGTTTTCATTATTTAAATACACTATATTTTGGAATTCATTCTTTTAACCTAACGCGAAAAGTAATATAAAATCGATAGAGATTTTTGTACTTCCTTTTTATTCTTTTATCAAAATATTTATATATGTTTTATATTTATAATATTTATATCACGGGATAGTATGATTACAGAGCACTTTCAGGGATCGGGGAATAAGTGGTATATGTGATTGGTAGAGTAAAAGAATTGAATGATTTGTTTTTGATTATATGAATCAAGAGTTATATATATAGAATAAATAAATAATTATTTAGTCGATATATACTTTAATTAAATTAGATCTTTATTTATTAGTATATCAGGATCATTTTATCAATCGGAGAGATTAGTAAGGATTAGAAGATTCTTTATTTCGATTGGAAAACATATACTTTGATTTTTTGTAGGATATAAAGGATTACAGGGTTTTCTGTAATACATTCCTTAGATCGAAAGGCGATCTGAAACAAATGGAAAGGTATAGAAAATAATAATTCAATTGATTTATAAAGGAATATATAAAACAATTATAAATAGATATCAATAAAGGAATAATATAATGTATAAACCTGAAATAATCCTGATATTCTTGGAATAAGGAAGAATTTGATTATATATAAATCACAAATTTCTTTTAATCTTCGATTTACTATCTATAATATTCTTCGAAATCAAGATTTTGAATAATAAAAAGAAAGTTTTTCATTAAAAGAATACAAAAAAATAATCGATCTTATAATATAATAATTGAAAATATTTATAATTATTAGATTATAGTATATTGATTATAATGGCGAAATAAAATGAATGAATTTTTAAAGGTATATAAATCTCCTTTTTGTATTTTCGTTTTTGTTTTAATCAAATTTTTATTGATTATTATTATATCTAAAATTTCGGGGTTTAAAAAGGTTAAACAAACGAATTTCAATTATATTAAATAAATAATGGTTGAAAAGAAAACTTTGAAAGAATCGAATACAAAAGAAGATTCTAGTATTCCTTTAAAGGATCAATAAGTCGAGTAGAAAGAATTAATGAATTTAGTATAGATAATAAACTAAAATATTGATTTTCAGGAGTATAATTTAATTAAATTTGCTTTTAAAATGATATATAGTTATTTATTTTAGAAATCGTTCTTTTTAATTGAAGGAATTATTGTTTATTGTAATCAATTGTTTATTATAGATTCAGGTAATAATTTGGAGGTAGATTTTGTTTTTGAATTTTATTATATAATTGAAAGGTTTTATTAATTTTATATTTGTAATTATTGAAATAAGAGTTGTTTGATAAAGAAAAGAAAAAAGGAAAGATTTCTTTATTTGATAATAACGATCTATTCGATTCTTCGATATCAGGTTTTTCGGATGATAAATTAGATAAAGAAGAGAAAGAAAAAAGATTGTTGAAAGTTATTGGTTTTTTAATCAAAATAAGGGATAAAGGGAATTGTAAAGAAAGGAATGATTATTTATATATTCGATATTTAAAATCGTTGATTATTAAAAGATATAATTTCTATAGTGAATATTTTATTGATTCTTTTAAACCGAATAATTATTGATATTGGAATTATAATATTCATTTATATACTTTTTTGCTGGTTTTCCTTTATTTTTTGGCAGATTATTATATCATTATTTATCAGCAAAATTCGAAAATAAATTCTTTATTTATTTTCTATTTTTATAGTATATTAATCGTTGATTGTATAATTCAAGTAAGGATATAGGATTACGATAAAAATGATATTGAAGATCGAAGAGAAAAAAGAAGTTGTTTTTTTGCCTCTATATTATTGTTCTTTTTTTCTTTATTATATTATTCATTGAAATCCTTAAAAAACTAAATAGAAAAAGTATATTATAATTTCGGAGAATAATAATAAAGATAAGAAAAAGAGAATGATAAAAAAGAAAAGGAAAAAGAAGTAGATAATATATCTGAAGAAAAGGGAAAGGAGGGATAGTTTTTTAGTTTTTATAATATTGATAATATTAATAGTTTTGATTGTTTTAATTGTTCTTTGTTTATTGATTATTATAGATAATCTTGAGATTCTTTTATTTGAATTTCAAATTATTGAATTTAGAAAAAAGCTTATCTTTTTTTGAGGATAGAAAAATGAAGAATGAAGGAATGATTGATTTTGATTATTCTTTATTTCTGAATGGATATAGAGTATATAAATTGAAGTGTATTATAGAAAAATATAATGATTTAGGATATCAAATAGGATTTATTCTATTTATATTAAAGGAAAGAATTATAAGCTTCAGATTATCGTTATTTAAACTTTATAATTCAGATTGTCATTATTCAAGTTCTATAATCCTATTGTTTATATTTTGTAGATTGAAAAGGGATCAGAAATATTCGAACTTTTGTTTTATAAGATTCTTAATAAGCTTATCAATAATTATATCGATGATTAATAAATAGATTATATAAAAGTTCCCTTTTGAATATTCTTGATATAATTATATATTTTGGATATCGATATAATATAGTTTTGTAATGATCTATTCGTTCTTATCGATTATCAATTTGATCATTTGCTGATTATTGTAAAAGATCGTTACAAATTCTTTCATTATTAAATCGATCTCTTTTAAAAAATATAAGGTTGCTATAGTTTTTTTTGATATATATTCGATTCTGAGAAACTCCATTTCGATAATCGAGATGGTCATAATATCTTGCTTGGATATTTTCTATATGATTAAATTACCAAAAAGAAATATAATATATTCTTAGAATGATCAATGAATATTTGGATCATTTGTAAAAGAAATATCTAAAAAAACAAGAAATTATAGTATTTGATTATCGTTATATTGGATTACGAAATATCTTATATTCTATAGATATTATAAATAATAATCAATAGCTTTTATATAATCGTTCGATAAATTGATCAAATAATGATTCAATTGCGAAATAATGAATAATATATTCACTTTTATAATAATTATAATATATAATATTGATCCCATTTTCTTTTGATATATTTTTATAATATATATAGGAGCTTAACTCTGATTTTTCCGAAATATCATTATTGGGAATGGAATACTTATTGTTTTATTTATTGCTTTGAATTTCTTAGTAATCTTTTCAATATATATATTATAGATTAATCATAGTTTTTTATTGAATCGATTATAGAATATATATATACCTAGAAACTATTTAATGTTTTCTAGATCTTGTAATTCATATATAGCTTTGATTCCTTCGATAATCTTTATGATAATTGATTCGTTTTTCTTATAATAAATAATCTAAACATTATTTACAAAAAAAAGAATTCTAATAATATACTTTGGATTAATATATAAACATAATTCTTTCTTATATTATACCAATTCTAATTTCTCGAATATCTGAATAAAATCCCTAAACTATATAACTAAGGAATCTTATAGATCATATAGAACTTGATTGATTATAATATTTTTATTTAGGATTTTGTATTTATTAAATAGATAATATATAATTGGAATATTGAAAGGATTATATAAAATATTGATAAAGATATTGATTATATTGTATTGTTTTGTTTCGAAATTATATTTAACGATAATTACTATTACAATTCAAAATGATCAATTTACTAATATAACAGTATAAATAATTTCAATAATACTTTTAATCTGAAAATCTCTTTATATTATTAAATATAAATAATAACGGATAATTAAACCTTAATCATTATATTTATATATAAATATTTATTAAAAAAAAATTGATTTTATAAATTCCAATCTAGAATCGATTTCATATTAGGTTTTCCTAATCTTAAAATTATTAATTTCAAAATTGCAATCCTATTTAAATCAATATTCTATTTGATAATCTTTTAATTAATAATAAAAACAAAATAATTTTGGAATTACAAATATATAAATTCGAGGAAGTAATATTATTTATAATTTATTAATTATAAATTAAATAAAAGACAATAATAGTTTTGTTTCAATTTCAATAATGATTATATTATAAATTATTATAAATTAAAAATATTCCTTTATATTATTTATTCCTTATTAATCAAATCAGAATATAAAATGAAAATTATTTAAATAAGATAATTCTATTGAGCCTATTCTTTGAGATATAACAATTCTTATATAAGATCCAATATTGGGATCGTTTCTTTGATAATATTATTATATATATAATTGCTTTTGTATATATATTGGTTATTTTAGAATACAAAAATCAAATGATTTCTGAAAAAGAAGTGATTCTGAATAGTAATTATAAAATTGAAATTCAGATAGATTGATCTAAGCCCTGAGTATTTCAATCTTTATAATATAAGCTCTTTTAGACATCTATTCGAAATTATAAATCCGTAAATCCTTTATAAATCGATTAGATAAATATATAGAATATAATAGTCTTTATAATAATTGGATTTCTTTTACGAAATACTTTGATTGATCATTTCAATATATATACTTCTTTTTAGAATATTGAAATTAATCAATTAAAATAGTTTTTAGATTACTTTTATATATATTACAAAGAATATTAATGATACAATCAATAAACTTATATTTTATATTCTTTATATCAATATATTTAATAAAATCGGGATCTATATTATTATTATAAACATTTTCTTAAACAATATTAATATCTTTACCCACGAAATATAATTGCTTTTCAATGAAAAAATCGGCTTCTTTAATTTCTTCAATAAAAGAATCGATTAATATTTATATATCTTTATTATATATCTTATCTTTATCATTTAAAGAATTAAATAGATTAAATAATCCTAAATCGATTTCTTTATTTCTATTATCATCTTTTAGATCTATATTTGCCCCTGAAATTAGTTCATTTATAAATAATAGATCTGAAATATATTTAATAAATAAATTAAGGATTTTTCGATCTATAAAAATAAATAGATGAATAAAGTTTTCATAATTATTCTTGTTTTGAATAATTGTTCTGTTTATTTCGATATAATCTTATAAATCAAAGGTTTTAATGAATTATTTAAACTTTTCTATAATATAAATATCGATTATGCGATTAATGAAATCTATATAATAAATGAATTCCTTATTAAACATTATATTTCAAATGATAATAATTCTATCGAATTTGGATATCTATATATAATAGATCAATATATCTGAAATATAGCTCATTAAATATCCAATATATATTTAAAAATTGATTTTGTATTATTTCCTATTAATTCCAGTTTTTCTGTTTTTATTCAAAAAGTAAATTCGATATTTATAGTTATAGATTCTGTTTTAATTGAAATGGAGATTATCAGATATTTTCTTTATAAATAAGGGATTATTTTTACAAAAGTAATTATAGAATTATATATCAAATACTTTATTAAACAATTTAAAGAATTTGATTTTCAAAGGATTTATATTATATAAATAAATAACAATTTGTATCGTTTTTATTTATAATTTATCCGATAAATCCATTATAATTTATATCTTTATTTGTTTTGTAATTATTTCTTATTCTATATATTTTAATTCTTTATTGGGTTTATATATATAAAACAGGGATAGTTTGAATTCAATATTTTTTTGTTTAATTTATTTCTCAAATAATATTACTTTTATAATTCCAATGATAGATATATTATTATTTTATTTAATTATTATAATCATTAGACTATATTTATAATGAATTTAGATTACAAAGTTTTGGATAATTATAAATATTTTGTTATATATTTTGTAATAAATTAAATATAAAAAGATCTTATTATAATATATTTCTTTGATTAATAAAAATTATAATATATTGTTATATTCTTTATCGAAATCAAAAAGATCCTATTAGATTTTGTAAAAGGGTTGAGATAATTGATGATCATTTAAAATATAAGAAATGATTTGCTTTATATAAATACAAATATAATTGATATAATTAAAACAAATAATATTTTTTTATTTTGATATTTTGTATTGTAAATACTAAATATTCAAGAATTTCTTTTTTCAAATATTTGGAATATTTATACTATATTTCATTTATATCTTCTTTTGGAAAAGATGAATTACGAAAACGATAGAATACTTTATTTATTTTTCTATTTATTATTGAATATATTATAAAAAAATTGTTTATAAGAATAAATAAAAGAATATTCGAATAAATAGAAAATGATTTGTATTTTAAGAATATAAGATTTTGAATATAAATATATTGAATAATTATTATATTATTTATATAATCTCCTTTATAAAAAGTATAATTATATTTTGAGAATTATAAATCAATTTTCTTCAATCGAGTCTTTGAGATGATATTGATATGAAAATTAAAGATGAATATTATATTATTTAAAATTAGATTATTATTAAAATAATCTTCTTTTTTGATGATCTTTTTGATAATATAAATCTTATATTTTAGGATTTGGAAGTTGGAAATACTTACTTTTACAAAATCATTAAGATTGAATAATCGATATTGATGATTATTTAATAAAGATATATTATTTATAATATATATAGTATTATAATTATCGAACAAAATATTATTAGATAAATAATATATTCTCATTATTATAAAGTATACCTTTAATTGATTATATCGAATATCCAAGATAATAATATTGATTGAAAATCCTAAAGGATCAATAAAACTTTTTATTTATTTCTTTTTGATTTAATCAGAATGAAATTGCTTTTATGAATATAATTTTGTTCGATTCTTAATTATTTATAGTTCATTTTTGTTGAATATCCTTTTAAATAATAGATTAATCTTTTCAATAAGTATTAATTCTATGATTTTATAATTATAAATAATATAATTATAATCAATTTCATTGTTTCATTTAGATTCAATTTTATAAAAATATTTCTAGATCTTTTTGATCATTTAATTGTTTTCAGAATTAATATTCTTTTTATTCTTTTTAAACTTTTTATTATTTTAAGAAAAGATAAATATAGAATATACTTTTTCTTTAGTTTTTAAGGAAATAGAATCCTGAAAGATTAATTCTTCAAAAACATCTCTGAATTATTTGAATAAGAGATTGGATAATCCGAATTGATTATTTATTTCGATTTATATAATTATAATATTTGTTTAGATTAGGAATATTTTGATATTAATAATTTGTAAAAAAATATTGAAAACGATTTTATTCTATATTTCAATGATCTTGTATACGAAAGCTTTGGTATAGATTATAATTCAATCCTTATATTATTTGATAGGATTAATTCTATCGAATAAGATTTGTATTAGAATAGATCAATATTCTTGTAATACTGCGAGTTTGGTAATAATTATTATAGATACGAACTTTCTTTTGAATATATTGATAATTGTTTTGAATAAAAGAATTGTAATACCCTGATTAAGAATGGATAGTTTTATAAAATATATTTGATTAATTAATGATTCGATCTATTTATAAATATTACAAAAAACTTTATAATTCTATATATATTCTTATTATCAATATCAATATTTCAATTAAAGAAAAACAAATTCAGAAAAGATTTTTTAAAAGATAATTGGGAATAGAACAATGAATCTATTAGAAATGGATTCTGATATATTATCATCAGAATCTTTTATCTTTGTATTTTCATTTATATTTTCTTTGAATTGAATTATTATAAAATATTCTGAGAATTCCTTTTAATATTGAATTTGTTTCTTTTGATTATATTTGATTTGAAGATCAATAATGAAAGGTAAAATAGATAATTTGATTGAAAATCAATCGATTTAAATATAGATAAGTTTATTCATCAAATTGGAATTTGGAGTAGATATAATTGATATAGAAATAAATGAGTTATTCTTTGGATTGATTGAATTCTAGATTCTTTGAACTTAATATTTATTTTTCAAGTATAAATATTATTTTGGTTATTGAATATAGATTATAAAAAGAAGATTGTTTTGATTCTTTGTTATATTGAATAAAAATAATTGAATTGATATGAATATTGAATTATAGATAAAATAAAAATGATATTTTAAGAATGATTTTTTGAATATTCAATAATCATTGAATAGAAGATTATATAAATTAAAGGTTATCAGATTTATAATTATTATGGGATAGTATAATTA
This sequence comes from Stromatinia cepivora, assembly GCA_014898415.1. Taxonomy (NCBI): domain Eukaryota; kingdom Fungi; phylum Ascomycota; class Leotiomycetes; order Helotiales; family Sclerotiniaceae; genus Stromatinia; species Stromatinia cepivora. The sequence goes on along the minus strand of RCTD01000012.1, from coordinate 895,297 downwards.
TAAAGTATTTTCAGAGATTAAGGAATAAATAATATATATGATTGGTAGAATAAAAGAATTGAATAATTTGTTCTTGATTATATGAATCAAGAATTATATATATAGAACAAATGAATGATTATCTAATCGATATATATCTTAATTAAATTAAATCTTTATTTATTAATATATCAGGATTATCTTATCAATCGGAGAGATTGGTAAGGATTAGAAGATCCTTTATTCCGATTGGAAAGTATACGCTTTGATTCTTCGTAGGATACAGGGGATCACAGGGCTTTCCGTGACAATTTATTATTCATTCAATTATCAAAAGGCTTTAAATTTATAATTCAAATGATATAATCGAGGATTTGTTATATAATTCAGAAGTAAGAAAATAAAAGATATTATAAGAAATCTATTAATATATTTTTAAGTTTATACAAGAGATTATAGAATTAATAAAGTTATTGATAAAGACTTTAAAAATTATTATATTTAAGATTATACTCAATTATAGATTATTATCAAATCAAAATAATAAATCAATTAAAACTTTGAAAGTAATCCAAAAGATCAAGAATATTAATCTTTTTAATAAAGTTTTATCAAAATATAAAAAATATCAATAATATCTATCTAGATTCTAATCCTAAACTGAAATACAACTTGATCTCAATATAAATAAAATCAAATTAATCGAAATTTTCTTTTATAAAATATATTTGAGTATCAGTTAACTTGAAACCTAATATAAATAAAATATCATTAAATAAAAATTCTTTTTACTTTTCTTTTATAATTTTATAATATCTTTTAAAAGAAATTATCTTATAATATTATTCGAAGATAAATTTATCAGTATCCTTTCTTCCTTTTAATCAATATTAGATATAATCTCGAATATATAAAAAAGACTTTAGATATTGAATCTCTATTGAATCTCATTATTCCCTATTATCAAATTCATTAAATAAGAGAGTCTCATTTCTACTATTACAAAATATAGCAAATAAAATATAAATAATATTCTTTTTTTTATAATTAAAACTTTCTTATAATCTTAAATAAGAAAATGGATTATTTTTTGATAATCTTATTTATATAAATACTATTAAAATCTTAAATCTAAGTCTTTTTACAAAAAATCGAAAAAACTTGATATTAATACTTTTGGAGCGGAAATTCGTGAAGCTAGACTCAAACCATTTCGATAGTATCTTTCAATTTTTAAACAAAATATATATTTCAATATCTCAAAGTTATATCAAGGTTTTATAGATATTAAAGAAAGTATAAATCTATATAAGTCAGAACTTACAGATCAATCAAATGAAATCTTTTCCAATAATAAAGAGGGCGGGATTAAAACAGAATCGAATACTTTTGGCAACAATTATAGTTCGATAAATATATTATTGAATTCAGTGGAGCCTATATAGAGCTAGTAATTATTGTTAATTAAAAGTTTATTATTTGTAATTGGTAATAAAATAGAATTTAATAATTTTGAATAGGATTCTATCGTTAATAAATATATTGAATTTAAAAACAGTAGAAAAAAGAAAAAAAAATTAAAATTATAATTATAATTCAAAATGGACGATTCATTTAACAAAAGAAGATATATTAATATATTCCAAAGCTATAATTCATTTCTTTCCTGATCATCGAATTATACTCCGGACGATATAAACATCAATTTAGTATATCAGATGAAAGATACTTATCAATCTATTAATATTATAAAGAAATATAATATTAATCGTATTTAAATTACAAAGAAATAAAGAGATAAATATAAATATATATATATCTTTAAGTGAATACTAATAATAATCATTTTAGAAATCGAGTTGATATATAATAATACTTTGATAAAGAAATTGGATAACAATTTTAAAAAACTATTTCATAATCCTATAATAATTAAATATCAAAAGAGTTTAAAAAATTATTAACAATTTATTATATTAATAGTATTATAAGTTCAAAAACAAGATTATATATTTTCTATTATAATTGATTATATAATTGAATACGAAATAATTAAATTATTAGATTTACAAAACGAATTACAAGATAAATCTTTTCGAAGATAATTAAAATAATATTCGAATATACCGAAGAAGAAGTTATCTCTTCTAGGAAATTATCTTTATTCAAGGATAATTCGTATTAAGAAATTCAAATCGAAGTTAGGATTTTATTATATTTATATTTGTTGGAAATGAGGCCATCATAGGATTAGAATTGAGGTCACGTGATCATAATGATGCACAGATCATATTTAAGGATAACCTCAATTCTACTTTTATTAGAAATATAAATCCTTAATTCAATCTATATAATCAACAATATTATTATTTCCTATATTAAAAATTAATAGATTATAAGATCCGATTATATAATAGTGATTAGAAAGCAAAACAAATCAAGAAAGGATTAATATAACTAATAAAAATAAAACAAAATGAAAATCAGAGTTTTCATATAATATCATCGAAGCAGAATTGAAATATAACAATATAACTTATAATTTATAATATTACAAATCAAAACGGAAAACAATCTACACAACGCCGATATAGAATTATAATAAAGCGAAAAACAAATTCGTATAATTACAAGAAAATATATTATAATACGATTTTACGAATTTTCTTATTATTTTATTTTTTATATTTCTTTATTATCCTGAATTTACTTATAATATATTTTTTAAAATCATCTTAAAAATCTGAAAACTATCTTTAATATTTATCAAATAATAAGAAACCTTTACAATATCGAAATCAAACAACCTTTCGAAATTCGATCAAAATAATTATAAACGATAGTTTAGATAAACAAAGATATAATTGAAAAGGAAAAAATGGTTTTATATAATTAATCAAATATTAAACAAATATATATAGATTGTAGAACCCAATACAGTATCTATTTATAAAATCAATAATCATATATATTACAATATCGAATTGAAATCGAAATATTTAAAGAACGAAACGAATGTATTATTATATATCTATATAACATTCAATAATAATAATAAAACCCTTACCAACAAATATTCAACAGTATATATACTCTAGAGATATCTTAAATCAAAATATATTAGAATCAATATAATCACAATCAATATATATATAACAATAATCCAGAACTTCAAATTCCAATCTGATATTCATCCCGATATAATCATTATTGAAATTTGAAACAAATTGAAAAAGTATAAAAAGAAATTAGGGGTTATAAACGAAAATTATTAATCAATATATCAAGATATTGTTTTGTTTTTAATTTTAATATATAATCTTTTAATCGATTATCAAAGAGTAATAGATATATTAGATATCCAAATCAACTTTAATATCAATAATAAGATCAAATATTTGTAGATTAAGGAATTTTGTTTTAAAAATAAATTAAAGCAAATATAAATTGCAAAAGGATCTAAATATACTTTTCGATATCAAAAACTAGATTTCGAGATTTCAAATAATATTTACAATCTATATCAAAAAAAAGATTATTATATACAAGATTGTCTATATTTAATATAAATCAACAAATTCCTTTATAATTATTTTCATTATCAAAAAAGTAAAAGATTATTGAATCCAAAGAAGATTTATTTCAAAAAGAAAAACCAAATATATTCTACTAACAATATCTCTAAATTAGATTCTGATATTAAAGATATAATAAAGAAAGATTATAATTTGATAAAGGAAATTATTAATAAGGTTTCTTTTAGTAAATAGTATATCGATATAAATATTTCTTTATATATATTTGATTAATCTTTATTATTCAGATTAATAGATTCTATTATTAAACAAAGGATAAAGATTGATGAGGGAATAATATATTATCGTTATTAGAGTTTAATAAATATAATATACAAAGATGATTCTAAAATACTATTTTCAAATATATTATATATACTAGAGTTAAAAGTAAATTTGTTATTAGGAAAAAGGATCTACAAAATAGGATTACAAAGGGAATTCAACTTTTATCATATATATTTCAAAAAGGATAATAAGAAAATTATTCATATTAAAATACAAAACAGAATATATATAGTTTTATATATAATTAAAGGATATAAGGATATAGCTTTTTATTCGAATATATATCAAAATAATCAAGAAAAAGGCTTTTCTTTAAAGATAATCGATAATATCAAAGATATCGATAATGAATTAATATTCAAGAAGAAAAAAAGATATTTATTATAATATCGAAGATTCAATTATCTAGATTCAGATAAGATTAAAAATCTATATAAAATATTCAATATAATTAAGCCAATAAAGGTTTTAATTGAATTAAATATTTGCAAAGTATATATATTTATTAAGATAATCAATTATATTTCGAAATAATTGAATCTGTATAAATCAAAGAGACTCAAATTTATATATTTCGATATTGTAGAATTATTCCCAAAATCGATTTGAAAGAATCGTTATTTTATATTGATCATCGATAATTATATAAAAATAAATTGGATTATACTATTTAAACAAAAAGATAATATAATTTAAATATTGAAAACTTGGAAAAAGGAGATAGAATTAGCTATTAAAGAAAAGATTATTATAGTTAGAATTGATAATATATTGGAACTTTTATAAACTATTCATGAATAATTATTAAATATACAATCCGAAATTATAATAATTATTTCCTTATATTAAAATAGATTTGTAGAATAGAATATAAGGATTATAAAAATAGATATAAAAGCAATACTAAAAAAAGCTGAATTATTATTAAAATTTTAAGATAAAACTATAAAGTATAATATTTATATCAAAAATTATATTAATATTGATTTTAATATAAATAGAATAGATCAATTCTTTACAAAAACTTTTACAAATATAATATCAAATATAAAAATATACAAAGTTTAGGGGAGCAAATATTATATTTATATCAATTCTAAGATTATTCCGAAAGGATAAAAATACAATAAATTGCAGAATATTTCGAAAATCAATGTATTCTTAGGATATTCAAAAGTTATAAACAAATATATCAAAGTATATTCTTCAAAGTTAGATTATATAGTTCGATTAAGTAAAGTAATTATAGATGAATTTCATCAAAAAAAAGATTTGGATTTTAAATTAAGAAATTATGAATTAGATTTACAAAAAATAAAGAATATAAAATCAGATCGAAGATTTTGTAATAGATTGATAGTAAACAAAATATCTTCTTTATTTTCAATATCAAATACAATATTTATATTATTTTCATTTCAAGTATTCTCTTTAATAAATATTATATCGAATTTAATGATTATATTAAACATCTCAATTATCGAATTGAAACCAGATAAATTAGATATATCAATATCAATATATAATAAAGATAAAAATAACAATATCCAAAAGATAAATTAAAAATCTTTTTCCAAAGATATTTCAGATATCGAATCCATTATTTCAGAAATTCCAATTCAAGAATCAATTTCTATAGATTCTGAATTTATATTGGAAATAAAATTTAAAATTATTTTAAATTTTATTGATAAACCTATTTCAATAAGATTAGAAAACAAAATAAATCTATAATCATCTAAAATCAAATAAAAAGATATAATAAATTTTAAAAACGAATTTTTAAGATATCTAATATAAAAACGGAAAAAAAAATATAGAATAAAATTTTAAAAAAGAATATAAAAGTAAGATTACAAAAATATTAATTACAATATCTATACAAATCAAAATTTAAGAAAATATAGAATATATTATAATTATAATTCCAATTATTTACAAAATGAATCTTTATATTAAAAACAAAATCGTTTTAGATTTTATAATTTTATTGATAGATATAAATAATATAGAAAGTATAATATATCTGGCCAAAAAAATTCTAAAAATCAAAATATCAAGAATTTATAAGAAAGCAATATCGGATCGAAAATACTCTGAAAAATGAAAGAAAGTTATTCAAAAAAAATCATATCTTTGATTCAAAATGGTACTTGGGAAGAATATATATTCTCTAAAAGAAATAATCTGATTTCGACGAAATGGGTATTTATAATTAAGATTAAGGATAATAAAATAAAACGATTCAAAACAAAATTAATAATTCGAAGATTCAATTAGATATTAGGAAAAGATTATAACGAAATATTTGTATCAATAATAAAATTAAATAGATTTATTCTTAATTATCATCGCAAAGGAAAATTTGAAATACTTATATTTCGATATCAAAAATGCTTTTATTGAATCATATTTGAAAAAAAAGATCTACTTCGAATCATCCCAAAATATCAAAATCGAAAAGGGATATATATTACAAATTCTATAAAGTCTATATAGTTTGAAATAAGTTGAAAAAGATTAAAGTTTATTATTAAAGAAAAAACTTTTAGATATAAACTTTATACAAAATTTGATAAATCTATATCTATATATATCCAAAGACTATAATATAATATTACTAATATATATTGACGATATTATTATTATATTATATATATCATTGTAAATCACTTAATTCGATGAAAAGCTATCAATCCATTTTAATATTAAAAATCTAAAGAAGATTAATAAGATTCTAGATATTAAAATCATTTATAATAAAAAAGTATATATATTAATCATAAATCAAAAAGAATATTTCGATATTATACTAATCAAATATAATATTATATATAAACAATATTAAATCAAGAAACTATCAATAATGGATTATATTTATCTTCGACTAGTAATCGATAATGATGAACTAATAGATATGAACGAATATCAATAATGAATAGGAAATATGATTTATTCAATAGTATATATTCGATTAGATATAATATTTTCAATTGAAAGATTTTCACAATTTATAGCAAAACCAACAAAACATTATATTATAGTTTTAAAGAATCTGATATAATATTTATAATCAATAATCAAACAAAAACTATAGTTCGGACCAAAAAAAGTACAATCTGATATTTGCAAAGAATATAATATATTTAATAATATAATAAAAATATATACAGATACAAATTAAACTAATAACAAATATAACCAGAAAAATGTTTCAAAGGAAATTGTAATATTCTATAAAGACTTTATATTATAAATTAATAAGAAACAAATATCTATAATTATCTTTAATACAGAATCAGAATATATTACAATAATAATATTCATTAAACAAGAAAGATAGATTATACAAATACTCAAAAATCTATTCAGATTAAGTTATATTGAAAAGAACAAAAATACGATTCAAATACTTGATAACAATCAGGATATTTTAGTTTTAATTAAGAATCCATATTTATATAAACAATCCAAATATATAAATATCAATTATCATTTTATTAAAGATTTAATAGAAAAAAAGAAAATCGTTATTAATTATATCAATATATATAATATAATTGTTAATAGAATAATAAAGTTTTATATAAAGATTGCTTTCAAAAAATTCAAGAAAATGTTAGGATTAGTAATCTAAAAGGATCGAATAAAATATCCTCAATAAAGGAATATTGGAAATAAAGCTATTATAGAATTAGAATTGAAATTATATAATCATAATGGTATATAGACCATATTTAGGGATAACCTCAATTCTATTTCTACTAGAAATATAGATCCTTAATTCAACCTATATAATCAACAATACTATTACTTCCTGCACCAAAAGTTAACAATATTTATATATTTATTTATAAGAGCGATATAGATGATATTGTTGGGAAGACAGGGGTAACAATAGTATTCTATATAGAATGAATAATATTGTATTGTATAAGTTATCCTTTAGTATATAACCTCTCCGGAGGAGAGGTTATATACTAAAGTGGGGTAATACACGTGACCATGTTCCGACAGATATAGATGATATTATATTTTTTATAATATTTAATCGATATTGGGGATTTGGTTTAAGGGATATACTTGATATACGAAAAATGACAATAAATCTATAATCGTTTTTTTAAATTATATCAATTTAATAGTTTATTATATCCTTTATTATTATTTATAAGTTCGTATATATAATTCTTCGGAATAGTAAATTCTTCTACAGGATCGATATTTATTTGATTCTTAATTGACTCCTTTATAACTAAATGATATATATTAATTTATTTATTTTTGAATTAAATCATTTTATTATAATTGTCGATTGATATAATATATTAGATTTGAAAATTCTTCTTTTCTATGGGTATAATATATATAAATAGATATCGAAACTTTTATAGATATATTAAATATAATTCTATAGATATAATAGTAAAAGCAATTTTCAATATAAGATGTATAATATATGTAATAGCTTATTGTATATAATTATAAAAGTATAAATTCGTTAATAAGATAATATTTATATAAAAGAAATTGATAAAGAATATTATAAATAAAAATCGTGAATAAAGGAAATATTTATAAATGAATAAAAAGATTATATTTTATTATAAAACTATTTACGGATTAACAATAATAATAGAAATATACCTATGAATATATATTACTTTATATACTTCTTTCGAAATATAAATAGATAAATGAGAAAGATTAAAATTGAATTTTGATATATTCCTTGAAGTTTTAGAACTAAGGGTAGATAAAATTGTTCGATTTGATTGTTATACAATTAATAATGTTAATAAATATTTATAAAGGAATATATACTATTTTATAGATTCTTTTGATCAAGATAAAATTAATACAAAAGGTTAAATACTTAAGGAAAATATAAATATTCGATATGAAATAGAAAAAAAATATAATATTATTGTAAACAAATATAAAGATTTGATAGGGTTAGATATTATATTTATACAATTTGTTTAATATTTTAATAGAAAACTATCAATATATATATCTTAGAATATAATTATTACTTTGATCTAAATTTAATCCAATTTTATATTAGATATATATTTTACAAATCTATATATTTTTATATAATATTATAATTCATTTATTATAACTTCAAACTAGAAAACAATTGTTGAAATTTCAAAACTTTATATTTATCGCTTGTTTAGCCTTTTTGAGGTTATCAATAAATTATGATTTATTTATAAATTAAACCTTATCTTAAATGAAATAATGAAAAGAAATAGAAGATAATATAGTATAATTCTATAATATAAACATTATTAATAATTGTAATATTATATTATTCTTTATTCAAAATTGGTAATTATATTATATTATATATCTACTTTTCGGTTTAATTAAAAAATATTGAATATATTTCTATCTTCTTTAATATTTCTTTTATAATATTTGAATTACTTAATAAAGATATAATTTCAGAATCAAAATGATATAAATGAAAAAAACTTCCGTTCTTTTTTATAAAAATATAATAGTTTTTAGAAGAGAAAGGTATATACAAAATATACAATATTAGTATATAATATTATTAGAAATAAAGTATTTGTTTATAAAAGTAATATTCATATAATTATTAGATTCTCAAATATTAAGATTTCCTTAACTTGATTTTATTATTACGATATACTTATTTATACTGTAAGTTGAAATTTTTATTTTATAATTCTAAACTTCTTTTTATTAATTCTTTTTTATTATTATTGTTTTGTTTATACTAGTATTAATTTTATTTATTAAAGATTCTTTACGATTTATTTATAATTTTAATAATATACTTTTGTAAGTAAAGGGTTTAATAATATAATGATAGAAAAGAGAGAGTTATATATTAAAATCGATAGATGAATAAATAGTATTTGAATAGAGAATAAAGTAGGAATAAGGCAAAGTTTATTTCTTTTTAAATTATTTAATAGAATTATAAACTATATACAAACTGCCTCTCAAATTATTCAACTATTCTTTTCAATCATTTTTCCAAACTATCTCTATAAATCAATATTCGTCGTTTTTGAATCCAATAAATCTTTTATTTATTTTTTAATTTTTGTATATATCTTTGATGTTGGATGGTAGAATTGTTGTAGAGGATGAATGCATTTGCTAGGATATGATGATAGGTCAAAAGTTTTGTGTGAATCGAGCCTCCAGATTGGGTCTCCAGGGAAGTGTGGGAGTCAAGCGATGCAGTGTGCATCAACCACATCAATTTAACACTGGCTGCGATCGCGAGAAACATGCCAAGACTAATAACCCAATTGGTCGCCCTCTCCTTTCAATTGTGTGAATGGTCTGAAATTCAGTACAAATCTTCAGACTGCATCAGAAAGGAAGCATTTGGATTCATCCATCGCTTGTTGTTATCATTATGTACACTCATAACGTCTGGAACGAGATTGACGAGCTTGCCTTCCACGAGAAAGCTATTTTCCTTGAGGCGTGCTCACGCTCCCAGAACGAAGAGCCGCACGGCCAGCTTGATACTCACCAGTCGAATAAGCTAGATCTTCCCTCGGCAAGATACTTCTTAGATGACTTTGCGCTTATTGCTGCTGGTCCTGGAGGAGCCCCGAATGTGACCGCGGCATGTCTCGAATTAAGCCAAAGTAGTGGGGATATCATCACTGTTCGAGTAGCCAAAAATGAGGATTTCAATCCCCAGGCTCGCCAAAGGCTGTCACAGATCACTGAGATCATGAACCGAGTGAGACAGAGAGGTAAGTTAGGTAGCTCAGTGTTACCGAGAATGAGACTAATTTATAAGACTTGTCAATCGTCGCAGCACAAGATTTATGCTTCGACTTGATCGTAGTAGGCTGTCGTTCTCGCATCTCAAAACAAATTTCAGGGCCAACCGGCTTGTGGAACCTTGTCCATCAATCCCGTATTACTTCCCAGGACCGGATTGCAAAAATTGATACCCAAATCAAGGCATGTCCGGCCAGACTAGGGAATGGTGGAGACTATGAACACAATAAATCTAACGAAATTGAGGAGGCCGAACAACTAGTTGCAAGTCGCTGGAAGGAAATGAGAGAGCTCATTGACAATTTGCACATCACCCCGGATCTTGAGGCGATCAAGCGACTGGCACGACTAGCCTATGACGTCCGTCACTCAATCGCTTTCCGTGATCTGGTCAGCACTCAATGTCAAGAGCAAAAGCGATCATCGCAGATTTTGGAAAGGATTGGCAAGGTTGCAAAGTTCTTCCGCAGTGCAGTGAGCATCATCCGAGTAGCTGGATGTGCTACTCTGAGAGACAAGCAAATCAAGATCGAAACAGTACCCTCAATATCTCGGAAAGTTAATGTACTCCGGGACCACTCTATCGAGAGTATGAGGATGAGGAAGCCAGCATTTTCAACAAAATCTCGTCTCCAAACCGTCGAGATACAGCGGCTGCTTCGAAGATGGCAGAAATATGTCGTTTATGCGGAAATGCTTCTGCTCACTTTCTATGAAGAGCACCCTAAAATAGTCCTAGCCACAAACTATATCGGCATTAGCAAAAGGTCATGCTATCTCTGTGCAGGTTTCATTCGATTCCATAAATTTTTTTCTGTCGAGGGTCAGCATCAGCAGCTTTATTGTCTCTGGACGCTTCCTGCAGAAATAAAATTCGGATCACAAGCTCAAGGTGCCAACTTTATGAAAGCCCTCTCAGACCTGCAATTGCTTCTAACACAGAGAGTGGATGAAGTAACAATGCCTCAGCATAGATCGTTGGCTTTTTTGAAAGAGTCTGTTGCGAATTTTTCGCGAGCAACTATACTAGCGCGAGCTCACAGTCTGGAAAACCTTAGCACAGTCATAGAATCTGATGAGTGTTTGACTTCGAATATCGTCCATACGCCACCGAATCCTGGAGGAGAACCTCCATCTGTGCAACTCGCACGAGAGGAGAAGAGCAAATTAGAAACGGGCCAGGAGAGGGTCAAAGAGGAAGCCAAGACCGAGATATCATGCTCACCTTTGACTGAGGTGGAGGAACCATCGCCTCCCGACTTGGGAGCTGTAGAACACTTACAGACTCAATTCGCAGCGTCTCCAGGACTCGGGATTTCCTCTTCCAGTGATCTCGGCAAGGAGTTGTCGCATATTGGAAAGCGGTCCCAGAGCAATAGATGTCGAAGGGCAGAGCATAGAGAACGACGTAATCGTCGAAGAAAGTCAAAACGATCTCCCGCAACCCAGCGATCCGATCGACACGCCCGCAAGAAGAAAACAAGTGCTCACAGTAGGACCCAAGTTCCTCCACAGGTTCCTGCTTCTACACGACGACACCCGAAAATTGTTTCACAAAAGAAACAGAAGAATGCCATCGTAGGTTGTTTATCCATGCTAGTGGCATGCCTAAAATCTGCTAGCAGAAGAATGATGATAGTGGGTAGCCGTAAGCTTGAGTGAGCTAGCTCATCAGTAATAGATATAATAAAAAGTCTGTAAAGATGACCAGTCAATCCCTATAGGTGCGAGCAGGGCGATTCGGTGGGTGAGGTGGTTAAATGCGGCACCGTACTTGCACAAAGTGAGGCACTCCGATGTCGTCGAGGAACTCTACGTCGCCACCCATCACCTCCTGTTTTGAGGGTAAATGACTCGGAGAAACTATTCCATTCTCTTTCACCGACAAGATGAGATGTCTAGAGACTTAAGAATGAACATTATTGGAATCCGCATGCTATAGAGTTTCAAATCTGCCTGGTCTCGAGCTCAGCAGCCGGAAGTTAAACGGAGAGGGTTTTCGCTCTGCATTTCGGCCGCCTGGAGGATCGAAATGCTCGCTTAGTGAACCCACGTCAATCAGTCCCGCACGATCATTACTATTCTTCTTCTCTAGTGATCTGGAATAGGCTCAGCACCAATGCAGAGAAGATACAACGGGCAGAGCTGTTTGCTTTAGGCAGCATTCTCTATGAATTGATTTCGGGCGAACAGCTCTTTGGAGATATTGGTCTAGATAAGAATGAGGAGGAGGAAATTCACTCTTTGATTAATAAGGGGGAGTTTCTAGAGAACCTCTGGACTTTGCTAATGGCTATCAGAATCCTAGTATGCTGGTGTCCAGAATTTGCTAAAGAGATGCTTGCTGCTTATGGGAAAGGTACATTCTTGCAAATCTTTCCTCCCACCTCACACCCTCTAGATATCGCTGGAAAGAGGTTTCTAGCTAATTCAACCTTCTCTAGATACCTTTCCGAGACTTGTCTCATGCTACAGTATAATAGAAGGCATCCCGTCCTATTCGGGCTCCAGGTCGTCGGAGGCATTTCCGCGATCGCGTCTGCAATTATATTGCCTATCCTTGGAGCGGTTGGTTTTATAGCGGCCGGACCTCTGGCTGGTTCTGCTGCTACTGCATAGTAATCCAGCATTGGTATTGTGTAGGGCGGAAGCATATTTGCATGGTGTCAAAGCGCCGCCATGGGAGGTGCTGCTGTTGGTGGGATACTCGTTACTAGCTTAGCTAGAGGAGGCGTCGCAGTTAGCGTAACGGTTGCAGGCGTATTGGACACTGAAGATCAAGAGGAAATACCGGATCTGAAAGAACGCTTTTTGTGTGCCTGGAAAAGGGAGGTGGTGCAAAAGGCGGTTTTGTAACGCGCGTTTGTGCTTTACATGTGAATGGTCAATAATTTGACAGTGTAATAACGCCAAAGCAAAAGCAGAAGGTTCGTATCTTTGAATTTAAACTGGGTAGAGAAATATTGGCGTTTTGTTGTGGTATGTTTGATTTGTCCTGCAGGCATGTCAATAGTGTACATCCATTATTAAAGATGACATGAAAAGAATTGCTTTCTATTTGTATAGTTTACTATAGTACTCTCTTCGCGCGAAAAGAAATATTTCCCCCAGATCGCCTATCCCTTTGTGTCTACGAAAATCGCGTTCCATATGCGATCCGGTGCTCCGCATGGTCGTGAACGTCAGGTATCTGGTACTGTCGTCGTGGTTGTCAGATTTTATGGGTTCTGAGTTCAGGGACTTGCGAACTCGACTTTTCGCATGTGGGCGGCTTGCCATCTATTTATGTAACATGACGTAAGCCGCCGCTCTCTGACGGCGGTAAGAAAACCAAAACCTTTTCAATGTTGAATTGTTATCTATAGTAAATTCTAACCTAGATATAGGCCTGCCGACATAGATACAATACTAGTTGTACTTTAAGGAGAATAGCTAATAAATAAATCGAAGTCTAAGAGTTCTAGTTCACTTGAACCGGATTGCCGTAAGTCATCGTCTTAGGAGTTAACGGGTTACCCGTCACCATCGCCAGGTGGTTTTTATGCACAACAATCAACGTCCCCGATATAATAGTCTTCGGCGTTAGGAACCCCTTCGACATGACCTTGCTACGCTTGTATAAATTGATCAACGTCCTAGAAATAGGAGAGATCCTTTATATACTTATTGAATTCTTCATTAAGCTCGTGATAAAATTAGGATCTCTCGTGATATGTTAACGGGTGTATATACTCTCCGTATTCCGTGGTAGTATTAGATAGCTCTCTATCCTCAGTTTCAGTATAGTGTATTTGACATTATGGGCTAGAAGTACTATCTTAGGAGGTACTTTATGACTTCCCCGCGTCTAGGGCATAGTATAGGGTTTCGTTAGCGCTCCCTTGATCGAGTGAAGGTCTATCGACCTGGTTAAAGTTGACAATATTAGTGTTGAAATGGAAAAGTTCCTCCAAGGGCCTACTTCCAAGCTGTGGCAGGACGTCACGAGTGAGTGTCTCGAGTACTAGCCTTTACGGTAGGAGTCGGTTTTCTACTATTTATAGAAGAATAGTAGATAAGTTACGAACTTGCCCTTCTAGATCTGGTAGAATAGAGTCAATGTAATCGACGAGAACTCGTATTTGAGGGCGTGGGAGAGAATAGAAACTATATTATTACCGGACGAATTAAGTATTAAGTACTAGCAGCCGGCTAAGGGAAACTTATATTTTATTAGTTAGACCTTGGGGGAAGAGAGCTAGAACGGTAATACTAAAGCGCTGAGCGATTCTCACTAAGGGCTCCCCCTACTATAACTAATTATTAAGTTTTCTCTTAGCGTCCTCCCGCGGGCTTTCATCCCTCTTACTCATCTACTCGTCCTTATACTTGATTATTTCAGGGAAGAGGAGGTTAGTGAAACGATCTTTCAGCGATGATTAAGGGAATTGCTTCTTCTGTCTCTTTCGAGGAACCGCTCTCCTTATATCTCTTTCCTCGATATACTTGCCTATCAACTCTACCAGTGCCACTCTCTTTGAGATTCGGATTATTATTCGCCTCTGCTTCAAGGACTGCTCCTCCTTCTCATCTTTGATAATGCGAATTTTGAGCTCCATGAGCCTTTTATCCGAGACTGAAATAACATCGAAGCCTATGACTTCCGTAGTACCTATGCAATCGCTTGACACGTCTGCGGAGGAAAGTAGACTTCGCTTATATTAGAGGTAATCCTAGAGAGTTGCGAGTATCTTAGCATCTGCGATCCTCCGCAGCTTTACACGTAATGATAGAGATAGTATCGTGAATCTATCGGTGTCTCCGGCAGCGGCTATTAAGAGTCGGTCATCTTTGTAACCTTCTAATGTTTTCTATTATTTGTCGTGCCTTTCGTCCTGGTTACTTCCGAGCCGAGTCTTATTATATGAACGTTTCGAATCTGCCTCGTGTTGTAACTCGTGCTTACGTTTTCGAGATAAGGGTGAGGTATCCGACTCGTATCGTTTCGATGGTGTGGTAGTCTTCCTAGAAGACCGACTATTCGGACGGGCATTTTGATCGTGGAGTTCGTGATCAACGAGAGGCAAGCTATCGAGACTTATGGAGTATTAGGAACCATTGTTTTCTTCGATTTCAGAGTCATCCGCATCCTCGAACAGCTAGCTCCCTTGCTCAAGCTCTTGTTGAGAAGCTGGTGAGCTCCTATCGTGATACGCTCCGGAGACGTTTTCGAGCTAGTCAGCGGAGTTGTTATCACTAAAACCTCCTTTTCGTGCGATATACCGAGAGGCTAGAGGCGTAGGAGACTTATTATTACGACCAGGCGCTTCTTGTGTGGTATACTAAGAGGGTAGAATGGTCGAAGTCTGCTCGCCCGGTGGGTTAGAAGTATATGGCGTCGAGGCCGGAGTGAGAAGACGCTTCGACCGTATCACTTCCTCCACTGCGATCATGATAGTATCATAAGCTGCTGGGTGCTCTTCGAAGTATTGGGTGGTTTTCTCATTCCGTAGCTAGCGGACGAGGTACTTTAATACCTAGTAGCCTGTTAGAGATGCTTGATGTGGAGGAAAGGAGGGGATGCGCGAGACTTTGTCTATGTCTAAGGTGTCTAAGACATCCGGCTCGAGAGACGCCATTTATTCAACCTAGTATTTTATTATTACTGCCTTCGAACTTTTGCTTGCATAAAGGGCTGTATATAGACAAGTCCGAAATGACGTGTTGGCGGGGTAGGTAAGGAAGGGTCGAAATTTCTAACCGGCAGGAATGGTTAGAAATTTGGTATCTCCTTCTTTTTGCACTAACTTATTTGGGTTCGGAAAAATGTGCACACCCCACCTGGTTTGAACACCCCGTCTGGGATCTACACCACACCTGGTTTGTACACTCCGTCTGGGATCTACTAGTCTAGTTTTCACATCGACCTTCTTCCAGAGTTTTATGCTATTTTTTGATTGGATATTTTAAGCGAACTCTTTTAGAGGGTCTAGTCGGTCATTTTCTAAATAATGCGTATCAGACCTATATGAAATTATATTTACGTAATAACTTTTTAAAAATTTAATTTATAAAAAATTAAATAAATAATTTGAAATCAGCTAATCAAGGAGATTTAGAATTTATTTTTAATTTATTTTTAGCTATTTTTGATATTGAATTATCAATAATATTTATTTTTAATTATAATTTATTATAATTTTTATATTTTACATCTTTCAATTTTTATTTAAAATAATTGAAAATTTTATAGAAAATTCTAATAGATCTTAATTATTATATATTTCAATTTCAATATTATTCGATAAAAAATGAAATAATATTTTAATTTTTTGATATTTTATAATAAGTTATATAATACGCTAAATTTATCTTTCCGGGTCTGAATTTAGAATCAAAGAAATAACAATTGAATTATAATTACTCGGAATTTCATAAAAGTAAAAAGTGCAAAATGTAGATAAGCAATATATCTATTTATAGTACAATTTTCAATTATTAATTATGTCACGGAAAGCCTTGTGATCCCCTGTATCTTATGAAGGATCAAAGCGT
This sequence comes from Stromatinia cepivora, assembly GCA_014898415.1. Classification (NCBI taxonomy): domain Eukaryota; kingdom Fungi; phylum Ascomycota; class Leotiomycetes; order Helotiales; family Sclerotiniaceae; genus Stromatinia; species Stromatinia cepivora. Next base: position 878,135 of record RCTD01000012.1, on the reverse strand, counting down.
ATGCTTTTCAATCGGAATAAAGGATCTATTAGCCCTTATTAATCTACCAATTGATAAAGTGATCCTAATATCCTAATAAATAAAGATCTAGTCTAATTAAGGTATATATCAGCTAAATAACCATTCATTTGTTTTATATATACAACTCTTGATTTATATAATCAAAAGCAAATCATTTCAATTCTTTTACTCTACCAATTATATATACCATTTATTCCCCGATCTCTAAAAGTGTTTTGTAATCATACTATCCCATGATAATTATGAATCTAATAGCCCTTAAATCTATACAACTTCCTATCTAATGATTATTAAATATTTAAGGGATTATTCTTAAATTATTATTTCTACTTTATTTATAATTCAATATTCATATCAATTCAATTATCTTTATTTAATATAACAAAAGATCAAAATGATCTTCTTTTTACAATCTATATTCAATAATTGAAATAATATTTATATTTGAAAAATAAATATCAAGTTTAAGGAATCTAGGATTTAATTAATCCAAAGAACGATTTGTTTGTTTCTATATCAATAATATCCATTTCAAACTCCGATTTGACGAATGAATTTATTCGTATTCAGATCGATTAATTTTCAATTAAATCATTTGTTTTATTTTCTATTATCGATTTCTAAGTTAAATATGATTAAAAAAAACAAACTCAATATTAAAAGGAATTCTTAGAATATCTTGTGGTGATTCAATTCAGGGAAAATGTTAATGGAGATACGAAGATAAAAGATTTTAATGATAATATATCGGGATCCATTTCTAATAAATCTATTATTCTATTTCCAATTATCTTTTAAAAAATCTTCTTCGAGTTTGTTTTTTTCTAATTAGAATATCGATATTGATAACAAGAATATATATAGAATTATAAAGCTTTCTGGGATATTTATAAATGGATCGAATTGTCAATTGATTAAATATATTTTATAAAGTTATCTATTCTCAATCAAGATATTATAGTTCTTTTATTTAAAATAATTATCAATGTATTTAAAAAGAAGTTTGTATTTATAGTAATTATTGTTAAATTCGTAGTATTACAAGAATATCGATCTGTTTTAATACAAACCTTGTTCGGTAGAATTGATTCTATTAAATGATATAGGGATTGGATTATAGTTTATACTAAAGCTTTTGTATATAAAATCATTAAGGTATAGGATGAAATCGTTATCAATACTTTTCTATAAATTGTTGATATTAAAATACTTTCAATCTAGATAAATATTATAATCATATAGATCGAAATGAACAATCAATTTGGATTATCTAATTTTTTATTTAAGCAATTCGGAGATATTTTTGAAGGATTAATCTTTCAGGATTTTATTTCCTTAAAAACTAAAAAAAAAAATATTCTATATTTACTTTTTCCCAAAATGATAAAAAGTTTAAAAAGAATAAAAAGAGTATCAATTTTGGAGGTAATCAAGGGATTAAGAAGATCTGGAAATGTTCTTATAGAATCGAATTTGAATAGAACAATGGAATTGATTATAATTATATTGTTCATAATTGTAAAGCTATAAAATTAGTGCTTATCGGAAGAATCAATTTATTGTTCAAAAGGGTATTCAGTGAAAATGAGTTATAAGTAATTAGGGATCGAGCAAGATTGTATTTATAGAAGTAGTTTCATTTTGATTGGATCAAAAGGAAATGGATGAAAAGTTCTATTGATCTTTCAGGATCTTCAATTAATATTGTTATTTTGGATATTCGATATGATTAATTAGGGGTATACTTTATAATAGTGAAAATATACTATCTGTTCAATAGTATTTTGTTCGATAATTGTGACGCACAAGAGCCGTAGTAGAGCTGAATAAACAGGGTCAATTATATTCCTTAGAATCTATAACTAAAGAATTATGGTTTGTAAGGAGCAATTAGATATATACACAAATATTTATTTGTAGGTTGCAGGGTTGTATATATATATTATTAAGGTTATCATTTTATTATATTAAATCATATAATTCATAATATATATATATAGATAATCAATTCATAAATTGATATGGAAAATAAAAAATATTATATAATTAATCTCCTGTAATTTACGATTCGTAATACTACTTTTTCCTTCAGAAAAGCTTATTCTCGAACATTTCATTTCTCTATTTTATTATTATTTCATCGAAAACTAGATTTTGTGAAGGTTTATAAGCTTTAAATCAATTAGATTGATCATTTTGATTGATTTGATTAATTTACTGGAAATTAACCAAATTGATCAAATCAATTGATCAAATTAACCAAAATAATGAATGAATTGATCAAATCGATTAAATCGTTCATCAATTGATTAAATTAATATTGATTTATATTCTCCTTAATTTGGAAAACCTCTGAAAGGAAAAAGTTTCAATAGAAAAGGGAAGAAGATTGAATTATAATATAATAATAATAAATGATTAATATGATTAATTCCGAAATCAATTAAATTAATCGATTAAATTGATTAAATCAACCAAATTGAACAAAATCGATAGAAATAATATTACATTTCGTTTTTATTATATTCAAATTTCCTTTTATATGATTTTTGAAATAATTATAAATATGACTTTTTTGAAATATATTACCTTTATATTGTCTTGATGGTGATAACTCATCTATTATATAGAACTCGGACTATATATATATATAATCAAATTCCCTCAAATTTATATAGGTTTTTGATCCTTTCATGATTATATATATATATATTATTATAAAATCATAACATTTAATCTATTATATTAAAGAATACTTTTCTTTCCCTTGATTTTATAAATGAATTATTATTTATATGATTATAATTATCCTTTTTATTTTTATAGAACTTTATTCAATCAATTAATCGATTAAAAGGATCAGATAATATTGAATTGACCAGATGAAAATCGTATAGGAAATACAATGATATTTTAAGATCGGAAATAGGATACCAAATAAGATCAATATCATTATTAAATTATAAAACTCTATATAATAAAATTTTTCGTACTTTCTTTATTATTAAAACCTTCTCCACTTTTTATTCCAAATTACCAATTATATTAATAAACAAAGATAATTCGAATATTTAATCAAAAAAAGGATCATTATATACCTTGTATAATCGATTTGAAAGAAAAACAGAATGAATTTTCATTATAATTAGGAATTTGAGTTTAAAAGAGCTTCCAGATCGATCAATAATCTTGAATCTTTTTTGAATTAAGAAATTCAATTTCTTAAATAATTTTTGAATAGAATAACTCTTTATATTGAACTATATATAATCTCCGATATCGAAATCGATCTTATATCGATAAGTATTTGTAGATTTCGATATTTTGGTTTGGATATATAATAAATCTTTTTTCGTTTGTACGAAAATTAATTTATTATATTTTGTATATATACAGATATTATATATATTTATATCATTTATTAATTTATTAATATTTTCTTTTTATTCTTATATATATTTCGATATATATCTGTATAGAATTTCGTAGGGTATAAATTCTTTTAAGAAATTGTATGAAAGAATAAATTATACGTAATTTATTATAGATAGGAATTCTGATCAATTGTTTTGATAATAATTAATAAATAGTTTTAATTATTATTGAAAATACTGATTATAGATCTTAATTTGATTATCGATTTGGGGATGATGAATAATAAATAGTTTGAGATTAGTTCTTAGGATTTGGTTGAATTCCTTTTAGAATTGTAATATGAATTGAGGGCTGCGATCTGATATTATAGTGTTAAAAGGATTATAATATCGATATATATAATAGAGATATAATTGTATTTGAATTTAAGTATCGATTGATTTGTAATAAGGTATAAAGATAGTTTGCTTTGTTAATCGATCAATAATGATTAAAATGTTGTTATATCTGTATTTATCTTTATTAAAGTTATAATAATTCATAATAATGTATTACTATATTCAATTAGAAATCGAAAATGAATATAATAAACCGGAGGTACAATTATATGAAACAGAGCTGTATTTGTAGATATAATAATTGTATATATATTTGACTACAATATTGTGTATTCTAGGCCAGTAGTATTATTGAAATAATAAAAGGTAGGTTTTGCTTATACCAAGATAAATAATGGAAACGGAATTATAGGCTTTATGAATCAGGTAAATTCGAAGATTATCAACATCGGGTACCATCAAATGGTTATTGTAAAGCAAAAAGTCATTTTGGAATAATATATATTTATAACTTTGAATAACTTGTATTCTGAATATTAATAAGTTATTTATAATTTTATTTGCTTTGATGATATAATTAACTAAATCGAATCGAAAAGCGATTTTATTCAAATCGATACTAATAATTGTTATTTCGTTTGAATAATATTTTCGTAAAGCTTTTTTTATAATTTCGATATCAACTTGGTTATCTTTAATAAATTATTAAAGGCGATTCTTCTTTTTGATATAGTTTTGAAGATTTAATTTATTAATTCAATGGATTAAAGTATTAACAAAAGGATTATTTTTTTTAAAATGATATATAATAATAAAGTTATAATTGATTAGAACTTTTATTCAATGAGTTTGTTAGACATTAAGAGTTTTGGTAATTATAAAATATTCGAAGGTTTTATAATCGATATAAACCTTGATTTTATATAATAAACCGATGAGTTCTGTTTTTCAATAATTAAGAAATCGAATAATTGATAATATTTCCTTATTATAAACTTTATAGTTTAATTCAATAATAATTATGATCTTGGAGAAATAAGTTATAGAAAATCAATCTTTATTATATTGTTGTGATAATATATTAGTAATTATTCTATTAGATATATTTATTTCGAGTATATAAAGGAATCGATGATTATAATATTGTAGAAGCGGAGTGGAGATAAGCTTTTTCTTTAAGATATTGAATATATTTTGATATACTTTATTGAATATAAATTTAATATTTGTTTTAGTAAATTCGTTAAAAGATTTTGCTATTATATTATAATCCTTAATAAATTATCGATAAAAGTTACAAAAACTAAGGAATGATTAAATCCTTTTTATTATTATCAAAAAGATCCAATTCTCAATTATCTTAATCTTTTCAGAATCCATTTCTATTTCTTTAGTAAAGATAATAAAGTCCAAGTATTTGATATATATAATATTGAATTTGCATTTTTTGAGATTCACTTATAAACCAGCGATTTCTAATTGTTCGAGAATTAGTTTAATATGAGTTTGATATTCTTCTTTGTTCTTAGAATAGATTAGAATATTATCGAGGTATATTATACAGAAGATATTTAAGTAATTGAATAGAATATCATTTATATAATACTAATAGGTTACAGAATCATTCGTTAATCCGAATAGTACAACCTTACATTTATATAATTCATATCGGATTCGAAAGATAATATATTTTTCCGAAATAGGATCCATTTTTATATAATGGAAAACTTAACGAATATCGAATTTGGTAAAAACCTTAGTATCGGAAAATGGAAAAAGCATTTCATCGATTAAAAGAAAAGGATATTGATCTTTATATATTAAGGAATTCAATAATCTAAAGTTTATATAGAATTTCAAATTATTATTGGGTTTCTTGACGAATAGAATGAATATAATATAAAAGGTTTGATTGAATTTAATAAAACCTTTATTAAAATTATCTATAATATATTCTTTAACGATTTTCAATTATTTCAAAGATATTTTATAAAATAGATTATAATATAAAACTTATTCTTCTTTGCTTTTCAATATGATTTTATAATTATAAGATCGATTAAAAGGCAAGATATTTGATTTATATTTGGAAAAAAATTTAATGATATTATTAATATTTAAATAATATTTTAGATTCTGAATCAATTTCGATTAATACTTGATCGAATTTCTTTTGAACTTTTGTATTCTTGAATTCGATCAGAATAATCAATATTCTTTTTTTTGTATATCGTTTGTTCTATTAAGAGTTTATTATATTATCAAATTCTTTCAGAATAATAATAAAGAGTTTAATTTGTTTATCTTTTTTATATTCTAATTAAAATTTATTGGATTTGAATATATATAGATTGAGGATTTTGGACAATATATAAGAAAGGTATTTGTAGATCTATAATAATAATATAATTAATTGAAAAAAAGATGAATTGAATTTGAAAAGAATCGGGATTTCTTTCTTTTCAATAAGAATCTGTATTATATTTATATTTGAAGGTTTTTGTTATATATTATCAATTGCAATTAATCTATTCAATTGTGAATCTCTTCGATTCCAATATTTTTCGAATTAATTATTTCATTGATTAATATTTTGTTAAACTAATCGATCGATCTTTTATTTGTGAAAAAATGATTAAATAATAAAAAGATTATTCGAATAGAAAATAATATAAGATCTTTCTTTAGATTATTCGAAACATTGATTAAAGTAATCGAACTTTATTTGAATCTTTGATAATCAAAATTTATCTAAAATAATATTATAATTCTTTAATTCAATAATAAGGAAAAGGATAAAAGATTATTCATAATTATCAATCGTTAAATTAAGGAATATGAAATAATAATAATATAGCCTTGTATATTATTATATTCTTTAATTTCAATTAAAGTTTCAAGTAATATAATTTTTAATTTAAATATAGAAAATAAATAAATAAAGAGTATAATATTAATAAAAGCGAATCTATTTATTTTAGAATCAATAAATACTTTTGATTGATAAATATAATCATTTTTCGAAAGATTACAGAAAAGAATAAATGCTTTTTCTTTTATAAGTTTGATTAGATTAAGAAATCTTATATTCCATATAATACTTAAAATGGAAATGAAGTTTAAATATTTGGTTTTAAATGCTTTTCTTTTTCTAAACGAGTATTCTATATGATTTCAATTGTAGCTTTTGGATTGAAGTCTTCTTCGATATTTTGATATTCTTCAAATTCTTTTGCTTCTTTTTGTATCATTTCGATTTCATTGAAATTATCGATATAAAGTGTTGATATATATATTATTTTAGAAAAGAGAAAGAGTAATGAATATTTGAAGTTCGAATAATTATTAGATATAATAGAACTAGTATATCCGGGAAAGGTATTTCGGGATGGAAATGGTTTCAGGAATATAAAGATTCCAAAATTGAAGTTATTAAAATTCCGAAAGAATTATAAAAAATTCGTAATAATTATTGATTTGTAAATAATTATAAAGATTTCTTGATTAATATAATATTGATTTTGTTTTTGTAATGAAATTTCATTTTGATTTATTCTAATAAATATATTTATAAATTTTTTTGTAATTTTATAATCTTTAATAAGTATTATCATTATTTGTAAAAGAAAATCAGAAATCTTTTATTCGAAATCCTTGAATAGAATTTTATTATCGGTAATCTTTATTTGAATAATAAATAATCTGAACTTTTTATACCATTTTAGAAAATTGTTATATCGAATTATATTAAATATAATTTATATTTTATATTAAAAACGAATATTATCGATTTCGATTGGGTTCCGATAGATTGTTATAAATTGTTCGATCAATTCGAATATTATAAATCAAAATATTTATATATAAAGAATATAATAATATATTTGTATTTCTAATTTAATTTAATCGATTATATATATACAATATTGTATTTCATTTTTAAATAATATAGTATACAACTCGAGTTCTATAATCAATAATTACTACAAATTAGTTTTAAATTCAATATTATCATTAAATTTAATAATAAGATTTATAGGTTTTGGTATATATACATCTTATTATGAATTGTGATTAATATAGAAATACGATCTTGACTGATTAGATCGATTTCTTGAATAAAGAAACCCTTGATTATTAAATGAATCATTACTTTCTGAAAGGAAAAGAGAATCCTTAAAGAACTTTGGATAATCAAATCGTTTGATCAAAGTTTTCTTTCTTTAGCTTCAGGATCTTCGGATTTGCTTGAATAAAGATCCTTGGATTTCGATTGAAAGAATAAAGGGAATTCCAGATATTGTTATTGATTTGAATATCTATATAAATATTACTTAAAGTTTAAAAGAAGATTGTATTATTATAGAGTTTGTTATCACTATAATTTTCAATTGTCGATTTTCCTTTTTCAAACTTATAACTATTGTATAGAGATTTTATAATTATAATAATAATTCAGAAGGAATAATTGAATCATTAAGAGTATTAGCTTTATACATTGGAATTTTCTTTTTATCAATTTTCTTTTTTCCAATAATAATATTATTCAATCCTATATTCATATTTTCTTCGAAGAATTGTTGAAATAATTGAGGAGAAGAAAAGAGTTCTTTAGAATATACTTTCGAAGATTTGAAATATACAGAAGAAGAAGTTTATTATATTATAAAAGTAATAATATATTTCTAAAAATGTTTATATCTTTATTAATTAAATCAAAATAGATCTTCTTTTTTTGGATATAATGTTTATAAAAGTTTACCTAAAAAAGTATTATTAAAGTAAGATATTATTTGAAAAACCATTAAATAATTGGATACTTGTAAATAAATTGTAAATAATATAATGTACAAAAACTATAAATAAATTGAATAAATAGGATCAATTATATTCCTTAGAATCTACAATTGAAAAATTATGATTTGTAAAGAACAATTAGATATATATATACAAATATCCATTTGTGGGTTGCAAAATTGTATATATATATTATTAAGGTTATCATTTTACTATATTAAATCATATGATTCGTAATGCATATATACGGATGATCAGCTCATAAATTAATATAGGAGATAAGAGGTATTACGTGGTTAGCCTCCTGTGGTTCACGATTCGTGACAATAATTGTGGTATTATGTATATTGTGAATGATATATCTCTATTGGATGATCATCGACATCGATTATTCGATTTTAATGATTTTATAAAAGCAGATACTTTCAGTTTCTAAGTTCTAGGATATAGAGTTTATATTATCAAAGGGATTATCAAGAGAGAAGGTTACCCTAATAGTAATTTGATTTTGAATAATATAGTATTTATCCCTAACTTTTATATCAATATCGTTTTGGAGATTTGATTGAAGAAAGCTGGTTTATAATTCTCAGGATATAATTATATTTTTTATAAAGGAAATCATACAAATAATATAATAATTATTTAATACACTTGTACTGAAAATCTTGTATTTTTAGAATACAAATCATTTTCTACTTATTCGAATACTTTTTTATTTATTCTTATAAACAATCCTTTTATAATATATTTAATAATAAATAGAAAAATAAATAAAGCATTCTATTGTTCTTATAATTCATCTTTTTCAAAAAAAGATACAAGTGAAATATAATATAAACGCTTTGAGTATTTGGGGAAAGAAGCTTTTGAATATTTAATATTTACAATACAAAACATCAAAATAAAAGATATTATTCATTTTAATTATATTAATTATACTTATATTTATATAAAACAAATTATTTTTCATATTTCAAATGATTATTAACTACCTTAACTCTTTTATAAAATTTAATAGAATCTTTTTGATTTCGATAAAGAATATAATAATATATTATAACTTTTATTGATCAAAGAAATATATTATAATAAGATCTTTTTATATTCAATTTATTGCAAAATATATAATAAAGTATTTGTAATCATTTAAAACTTTATAATCTAGATTTATTATAAGTATAATTTAGTAATCGTAATAATCAAATAGGATAATGATATATTTGTTATTGGAATTATAAAAGCAATATTATTTGAGAAATAGATTAAGCAAAAAGGTATCGAATTCGAATTATTTTTGTTTTATATATATGAATCTAATAAAGGATCAGAATATATAGAATAAGAAATAATTACAAAATAGATAAAAATACGGGTTATAATAAATTTATTGAACAAATTATGAATAGAAATAATATAAACTACTATTTATTTATATAATATAAATCCTTTGAAAACTAAATTCTTCAAATTGTTTAATAAGATATTCAATATATAATTCCATAATTATCTTTGCAAAAATAATCCTTTATTTGTAAAGAAAATATCTAATAATTTTTATCCCAATTGGAATGGAATTTATAGATATAAATGCTGAATTTATCCTTTAAATAAGAATAAAGAAATTGGAATCAATAGGAAATAATACAAAACTAATTCTTGAATATATATTGGGTATTTAATAAACTATATCCTAAATATATTAATCTATTATATATAAATATCCAAATTCGATAAAATTATTGTCATTTGAAATATAATATTCAATAAGGAATTCACTTATTATATGGATTCTATTAATCGAATGATCAATATTTATACTACAAAAGAATTTAAATAGTTTATTAGAATTTTTGATTTATAAGATTATATCGAAATAGATAGAACAATTATTTAAAATAAGGATAATTATAAAGATTTTATTTATCTATCTATTTTTATAGATCAAAAAGCTTTTGATTTATTTATCAAATATATTTCAGATTTATTATTTACAAACGAATTGGTTTCAGGGGTAAATATAGATCTGGAAGATAATAATGGGAATAAAGAAATCGATTTAGAATTATCTAATTTATTTAATCTTTTAAATAATAAGGATAAGGTAAGCAATGAAAATATATGAATATTGATCGATTCTTTTATTAAAGAAATAGAAGAAATCGATTCTTTTATTAAGGAATAATTATATTTTGCAGATAAAAATATTAGTATTATTCAAAAAGATGTTTGTAATAATAATATAGATCTCGATCTTATTGAATATATTGATATAAAGAATATAAAATATGAACTTATTAATTGTACTATCGAAGTTCTTTGTAATATATACAAAAATGATCCAGAGATTATTCTAATCGATTAATTTCAATATTCCAAAAGGAAGTATATATATTGAAATGATTAATTAGAGTATTTTATAAAGGAAATCTAATTATTATAAAGATTATTATATTTTATATATTCATTTGATCGATTTATAAAGAATTTGCAGATTTATAATTTCGAATAGATATTTAAAAGAGTTTGTATTATAAGGATTGAAATATTTAGAGTTTAAATCAATCCGTTTGAGTTTCAATTATATGATTATCATTCAGAGTTATTTCTTTTCCAGGAATCATTTGGCTTTTGTATTTTAGAGCAATCAATATATATACAAAGGCAATTGTATATACAATAATACTATTAAAGAAACAATCCTAATATTGGATCTTATATAGGAACTATTATATCTTAAAGGATAAATTCAATAGGATTATTTTGTTTAAACAATTTTCATTTTATATTCTGATTTGATCAATAAGAAATAAATGATATAAAGGAATATTCTTAATTTGTAATAATTTATAATATAATCATCACTGGAATTGAAACAAAATCATTACTATCTTTTATTTGATCTACAATTAATAGATTATAAATAATATTACTTCCTCGAATTTATATATTTATAATTTCAAAGTTACCTTGTTTTTATTATCAATTAGAAGATCATCAAATAAAATATTAATTTAAACAAAATTATGATTTTGAGATTAATAATCTTAAAGCTAGGAAAATCTAATATGAAATCGATTGTAGATCGGAATCTACAAAATCGATTCCTTTTTAATAAATGTTTATATATAAATACAATAATCAAGATTTAATTATTTGTTATTGTTTATATTTAATAATATAAAAAGATCTTTAGATTAAAAATACTATTGAGATTATTTACATTATTATATTAGTAAATTGATTATTCCGAATTGTAATAGCAATTATTACTAAATACAATTTCGAAATAAAGTAATACAATATAATCAACATCTTTATCAATATTCTATACAATCCTTCCGATATCTTAATTATATATTATCTATCTAATGGATATAAAATCCTAAATAAAAATATTATAATTGATTAAGCTTTATATAATCTATAAGATTCCTCAATTATATAGTTTAAGGATTTCATTTGGATGTTTAAGAAATTAGGATTAGTATAATACAAAAAGGAATTATATTTATATATAAATTTAAAGTATACTATTATAATTCTTTTCTTTATAAACAACATTCAGATTATTTATTATAAGAAAAACGAATTAATTATTACAAAGATTATTAAAGGAATCAAAGCTGTATATGAATTACAAGACCTAAAAAACATTAAATAGTTTTTAGATATATATATACTTTATAATCGATCCAAGAAAAAACTGTAACTAATCCATAATATATATATTGAAAAGATTACTAAGAAATTCAAAGTAATAAATAGGATAGCAAATATACCATTCCCGATAATAGTATTTCGGAAAAATCAGGGTCAAGTTTCTATATATATTATAAAAATATATCAAAAGAAAGTAAATTTAATATTATATATTATAATTATTATAAAAGTGGATATATTATTCGTTATTTCGTAATTGAATTACTATTTAATCAATTCATCAAATGATTATATAAAAGTTATTAATTATTATTTACAATATTTATAAAATACAAGGTATTTTGCGATTCAATATAACAATGATCAAATACTATAATTTCTTGTTTTTTTAAATACTTCTTTTACAAATGATTCAGATATTCGTTGATTATTTTAAAGGTATATTATATCCCTTTTCGATAGCTTGATTATATGAAAAATATTCAAGCAAGATATTATAATCATTTCGATTATTGAAACAAAGCTTTTCGGAATCGAATATATATCAAAAGAAATTATGATAATTTTATATTTCTTAAAAGAAATCGATCTAATAGTAAAAGAGTTTATAATGATCTTCTATAACAATCAATAAATGATCAAATTGATGGTTAATAAGAACGAACGGATTATTATGAAATTATATTATATTGATATCCAAAATATATAATTATATTAAGAATATTCAAAAAAAAACTTTTATATAATCTATTTATCGATTATTGATATGATTATTAACAGATTTATTAAGAATTTTATAAGACAAAAGTTCGAATATTTTCGATTCCTTTTTAATCTATAAGATATAAACAATAGAATCATAAAGTTTAAATAACGATGATTTAGAGTTTGAATAATAACAATCTGGATTATAAAGTTTGAATAACAATAATCTGGAATTTGTAATTCTTTCTTTTGGTATAAATAAAATGAATTTTATTTGGTATTTTAGATTATTATATTTTTCTATAATATACTTCAATTTGTATATTCTATATTCATTGGAAAACAAAGAATAATTAAGATTGATTATTTTTCTATTTTTTATTTTTCTATTCTTAAAAAAGAATAAGTTTCTTTCTAAATTCAATAATTTGAAGTTCAAATAAAAAAGCTTCTGGATTATTTATAATAATCAAGAAACAAGGAACAATTGAAGTAATCGAAGCTATTGATATTATCGATATTATAAGAGTTAAAGGATTATTTTATTTTATTTTTTTTTTAAATATATTATTTGTTTTTTTCTCTTTTTCTTTTTTATTATTTTTTCTTTTTCATTTTTATTATTGTTCTTCGAAATTATAATATATTTCTTTCATTTGATTTTTCGAGAACTTCGATGAGTAATACAACAAGGAAAGGGAGAACGATAATACAGGGGCGAAGAAACAATTTCTTTTTTCTTCTCGATCTTTAATATCATTTTTATTGTAATTTTGTATCCCTGTTTGGATTATACAATTAACGATTAGTATATTATAAAGATAGAGGGGATGAACGAAAAACTTATTTTTGAATTTTATCAATGAATGGCGATATAGTAATCTATTAAAGGATAGAGGAAAACCGGTAAAAAAGTATATAGATGAATATCACAATTTCAATATCTGTTAACTTTTGGTGCAGGAAGTAGTAGTATTGTTGATTATGTAGGTTGAATTAAGGATCTATAATTCTAGTAGAAGTAGAATTGAGGTTATCCTCAAATATGGTCTGTGTATTATTGTGATTATATAATTTTAATTCTAATCTTATAATGGTTTCATTTTTAATACTCCTTTATTGAGGATATTCTATTCAATCCTTTTAGGCTATTAATCCTAATATTTTCTTGAACCTTTCGAAAGCAATCCTTGTATAAGATTTCGTCATTCTATCAGCAATTATATCGTATATATTGATATAATTAATAGCGATTTTCTTCTTTTTTGTTAAATCCTTAATGAAGTGATAATTGATATCTATATATTTAAATCGTTTATACAAATATAGATTCTTGATTAAAGCTAAAGTGTTCTGATTATTATTAAGCATTTAAACTATATTTTTGTTCTTTCTAATATAATTTGATTTGAATAGGTTTTTGAGTATTTATATCATCCATCTTTTTTGTTTGATGAACATTATTATTATAATATATTCTGATTCTATATTAGAAATAATTATAGATATTTGTTTCTTGTTAATCTATAATATAAAGTCTTTATAAAATATTACAATTCCTTTTGAAATACTTTTCCAATTATATTTGTTATTAGTTTAATTTATATTTATATATATTTTTATTGTATTATCAAATATATTATATTCTTTGTAGATATCAGATTGTACTTTTTTTGACCCAAATTATAATTTCTGTTTGATTATTGATTGTAGATATCATATCAGATTCTTCAAAGTTATAATATAATGTTTTACTGATTTTGTTATAAATTGTAAAAGTTTTCCAATTAAGAATGTTATATCTAATCGAATATATATTATTAGATGAATTATACTTCCTATTCGTTGTTGATATTTGTTTATATTTGTTAGTTCATCATTATCAATTGTTGATCGAAAATAGATATAATCTATTATTAATAGTTTCTTGATTTGATATTGTTTATATATAATATTGTATTTGATTAATATAATATCGAGATATTCTTTTTGGTTTATAATTAATATATATACTTTTCTATTATGAATAATTCTAATATCTAGGATCTTACTAATCTCCTTTAGATTCTTGATGTTAAAACGAATTGATAGTTTTTCATCGAATTAAATGATTTGCAATAATGTATATAATGTAATAATGATATCGTCGATATAAATTAGTAATATTATATTATAATCTTTGGATATATATAGATATAGATCTGCTAAATTTTGTACAAAATTTATATTTAAAAGTTTTTTCTTCAATAATAAACTTTAGTCTCTTTCAGTTTGCTTCAAATTATATAGATTTTGTAAAGTTTATAATATATATCCCTTTTCGATTTTGATATTTTAGGATGATTCGAAATAGATCTCTTTCTTTAAATATGATTCAATAAAGGTATTTTTGATATCGAAATATAAATATTCCAAATTTTCCTTTATGATGATAATTAGAAATAGTTTGAATATATTTAATCTTATCATTAATACAAATATTTCATTATAATCTTTTCCTAATATCTAATTGAATCCTTAAGCTATTAATCTTGCCTTGAATTATTCTATTTTGTTATTTTTGATCTTAATTATAAATACCTATTTCATTGAAACCAGATTATTTCCTTTAAAAAGTATATATTCTTTCTAAATACTATTTTGAATCAAAAATATAATTTTCTCTTGAATAATTTCCTTCCATTTTTCAGAGTATTCTCGATCCGATATTGTTTCTTTATAAGTTCTTAATATTTTGATTCCCAGAATTTTTTCGATTAAATATACTACACTTTCTATATTGTTTATATTTATCAATGAAATCATAAAATCTGAAACAATCTTATCTTTAATATAAAAGTTCATTTTATAAATAATTGGGATTATAATTATAATATATTCTATATTTTCTTAAATTTTGGTTTATATAGATATCACAATCAATACTTTTATAATCTTGCTTTTTTGTTCTTTTTTAGAATCTTATTTTATATCTCTTTTCCGTTTTCGTATTAGATATTTTGAAGATTCGTTTTCAAGGTTTATTACATTCTTTTATTCAATTTTAAATAATTATGAATTTACTTCGCTTTCTGATTCTATTGAAATAAATTTGTTAATAAAATTTAAAATAATTTTAAATTTTACTTCTGATATAAATTCAGGGTCTATAGAAATTAACTCTTGGATTGGAACCTTTGGAATAATGAATTCGATATCTGAAGTATCCTTGGAAGAAGATTCTTGATTTGTTTTCTGGATATTGCTATCTTCATTTTCATTATATATTAATATTAATATATCTAATTTATTTGATTTCAATTTGATAATTGGAATGCTTAATATAATTATTGAATTCAATATAATATCTACTAAAAAGAATATTTGGGACGAAGATAATACAGATATTGTATTTAATATTGAAGATAAAAAAGATGTTTTGTTTATTGCTGATTTATTATAAAGTTTTCGATCTGGTTTTATATTTTTTGTTCTTTATAAATTTGATTTACAATTTCTTAATTTAAAATCCAAATCTCTTTTTCGATGAGATTTATTTATGATTACTTTGTTTAATCGAAATGTATAGTTTAACTTTAAAGAATATATTTTGATATATTTGTTCATAATTTTTGAGTATCCTAAAAATACATTGATTCTCAAAGTGTTCTGCAATTTGTTATGTTTTTGTTCCTTTGGAATAGTCTTGGGATTAATATAAATATAATATTTGTTCTCTTAAACTTTGTATATTTTTATATTTGATATTATATTTGTAAAAGCTTTTATAGAGAATCGATTTATTCTATTTATATTAGGATTAATATTAGTATGATTTCTGATATAAATATTGTACTCTATAGTTTCGTCCCAAAACTTTAATAGTAATTCAATTTCTTTTAGTATTGCTTTTATATCTACTTTTATAATTCTTATATTCCGTTTTGCAGATCTGTTTTGATATAAAGAGATAATTGTTATAACTTCGAATTATATATTTGATGATTATTCATGAATAGCTTGTAGAAATTCTGATATATTATCAATCCTGATTGCAATAATCTTTTTTTTAGTAGCCAATTCCATTTCCTTTTTCCAAATTTTCAATATTTGAATTGTATCATCTTTTTGTTTAAATAATATAATTCAATTTACTTTTGTACAATTATCGATAATCAATATAAAATAACGATTCCCTCAAATCGATTTTAGAAATGGTTTTGCAATATCGAAATATATAAATTCGAATTTCTTTGATTTGTATAAACTCAATTGCTTCGGAATATGATTAATCATTTTGATGAATATATATACTTTACAAATATCTAATTCAATTGGGACCTTTATTAACTTGATTATATTGAATACCTTGTATAAATTCTTGATTTTGTTTGAACCTAAATGATTAAATCTTCGATGTTATAATAGGTATTTCTCTTTCTCCTTAAATATTAATTCATTATTGGTATTTTTGGTGCTATCGATTATCTTTGAAGAAAAGCCTTTTTCTTGATCATTTTGATATATACTCGAATAAAGAGTTATATTTTTGTATTCTTTGGTTATATATGAAACTATATATATTCTATCTTGTATTTTAGTATAAATGATTTTTTTATTGTTCTTTTTGAAATATATATAATAAAAATTGAATTTCCTTTGCAATCTTGTTTTATAGATCCTTTTTTTTGATAGTAAGTTTACTTCTAGCCCTAGTATATATAATATATTTGAAAATAGCATTTTAGAATTATCTTTGTATACTATATTTACTAAATTTTAATGACGATAATATATTATTCCTTTACTAATTTTTATTCTTCGTTTAGCAATAGGGTCTATTGATCTGAATAATGAAAGTTGGTTAGATATATGTGAAGAAGCGCCTGTATTGGTATATTATTTGTTAAAGGAAGTTTTATTAATGGTCTTCTTTGTCAAATTGCAATTTTCTTTTATTATATTTTTAGTATTGGAGTTTGATTTAAAGATATTGTTAATAAAATGTATTTGGTTTTTTTTGTTGAACTAAACTTTCTTTGAATTCAATAATCCCCTTTTTTTTTGATAATGAAGATAATTATAAAAGAGTTTATTGATTTATATTAAATACAGATAATCTTGTATATAATAACTTTCTTTTTGATACAGATCACAAATATTATTTGGAATCTCGAAATCTGATTTTTGATGTTAAAAAGTATATCTAGATTCTTTCACAATTTGTATTTATTCTAATCCATTCTTAAAACAAAGTTCCTTAGTTTGTAAATACTTAATCTTATTATTGATATTAAAATTGATTTAGATATTCAATATATTCATTATTCTTTAATAATCGATTAAAAGATTATATATTAAAACCAAAAACAAAATAGTATTTTGATATACTAATTGATAATTTTCATTTGTAACCCCTAATTTCCTTTTATATTCTTTCAATTTATCTCAAACTTCGATAATAATTATATCGGAATAGGTATCGGATTGAAATTTGAAGTTCTGGATCATCGTCATATATATATTAATTATAACTACACTGATTCTAATATATTTTGATTTAAAGTATCTTCAAAATATATATACTGTTGAATATTCATCGATAAAAACTTCATCATTATCATTAAGTATTATACAAATATACAATAATACATTCACTTCGTCCTTTAAATATTCCGATTTCAATTCGATATTATAATATATACGATCATTAATCTTGTAAGCAAATACTATATTAGATCCTACAATCTATATATATTCATTTAATGTTTGATCAATTGTATAAAACTATTTTTTCCTTTTTAATTATATCTTTGTTTATCTGAATCATTATTTATAATTATTTTGATCGAATTTCGAAGAATTGTTTAATTTCGATATTGTAAAGGTTTTTTATTGTTTGATAAATATCGAAGATAATTTTTAGATTTTTAAGATAATTTTAAAAAATATATTATAAATAGATTTGGAATAATAAAGAAATATAAAAATAAAACAATAAGAAAATACGTAAAATCGTATTATAATATGTTTTCTTATAATTATACGAACTTGCTTTTCGCTTCTACTATAATTCTATATCAACACTATATAAACTGCTCTTTGCTTTGATCTATAATATTGTAAATTATAAATTGTATTATTGTATTTCAACTCTGCTTTGATAACACTATATGAAAACTCTGATTTTCATTCTGTTTTATTCCTATTAATTATACTAATCCTTTTTCGTTTTGTTTTGCTTTTTAATTATTATTATACAATCGGATTTTATAATCTATTAATTTTTGATACAGAAAGTAATAGTATTATTGATTATATAGATTGAACTAAGGATCTATAATTCTAATAGAAATAGAATTGAGATTATCCCCAAATATGGTTTGTGCACCATTGTGATCACGTGACCTCAATTCTAATCCTATGATGGCCTCATTTCTGTCACGAATCGTGAACCACAGGAGGCTAACCACGTGATACCTCTTATCTCCTATATCAATTTATGAACTGATCATCCGTATGTATATATTATAAATCATACGATTTAATATAATAAAATAATAACCCTAATAATATATATATATAATTTTGCAATTTACAAATGAGTATTTGTATATATATATCTAATTGTTCTTTATAAACTATAATTTTTTAATTGTAGATTTTAAGGAATATAATTGATCCTGTTTATTCAGCTTTATTATGGCTTTTATATATTATATTATCTACAATTCATTTATAAGTATCTGATTATCTAATGATCTTCTAAATAATATCTTATTTTAATAATACTTTCTTAAATGAACTTTTACAAATATTATATCTAAAAAAAAAAGATCTATTCTGATTTAATCGATGAAGATATAAATATTTTTAGAAATATATTATTACTTTCATAATATAACGAATTCCTTTTTCTGTATACTCCGAATCTTTGAAAGTATATTTTAAAGAACCCTTTTCTTCTTCTCAATTATTTTAATAATTCTTTAAAGAAAATATAAATATAGGATTGGATAATATTATCATTAAAAGAAAGAAGATTGGTAAAAAGAAGATTTCAGTGTATAAAGTCGATGTTCTTAGTAATTCAATTGCTTTTTTTGAATCATCATTATAATTATAAGATTTTTATATAATAATTATAAGTTTGAAAAAGGAGAATCAATAATTGAAAATTATAATAACGATGAGTTTTGTAATAGTGCAATTTTCTTTTGAATCTTAAATGATATTTATATAGGTATTTAGATTAATAGTAATATTTGGGATTCTCTTTATTTTTTTAATCGAAATCCAAGAATCTTTATTCAAGTAAACCCAAAGATCCCGAAATTAAAGGAAGAAAACTTTGATTAAACAATTTAATTATTCGGAATCCTTTAAGGATTCTCTTTCCCTTTCAAAAAGTGATGATCTATTTAATAATCAAGGGTTCTTTTATTCAAAAAATCAATTTAATCGATCAAGATTGTATTCCTATATTAATCATAATTTACAATAAAATATATATATATTAAAACCTATAAATCTTATTATTAAATTTAGTAATAGTATTGAATCTAAAGTTAGTTTGTGGTAATTATTGGTTATAAAACGATTCGAGTTGTATATTATATTATTTAAGAATAAGATGCAATACTATATATATATAATTGATCAAATCGAATCGGAAATATAAGTATATTGTTATGCTTTTTATATACAAATGTTCTGATTTATAATATTCGAATTAATCGAATAACTTGTAATGATTTATTGGAACTCAATCGAAGTTGATGATATTTATTCTTAATATGAAATATAGATTATACTTAATACAATTCAATATAACAATTTTCTAAAATAGTATAGAAAATTCAGATTATTTATTATCCAAATGAAGATTATTAATGATAAGGTTTTATTTAAGGATTTCGAATAGAAGATTTCCGATTTTCTTTTGCAAATGATAATAATATTTATCAAGGATTACAAGATTACAAAAGAATTTGTGAATATATTTACTAAAATAAATCAAAATGAAGTTTCATTATGAAAACGAAATCAATATTATATTGATTAAAAAATCCTTATAATTATTTACAAATCAATGATTATTATAAATCCTTTATAATCCTTTCGGAGTTTTAATAATTCCAATTTTAGAATTTCCATATTCCTGAAACCGTTTCCACTCCGGAATGCCCCTCCCGGATATACCGGTCTTACTGTACTTAATAATTATTCGAACTTCAAATGCTTGTTGTTTTCTTCCTTTTCTGGAACAATATATATATCAATATCTTATATCGATAATTTTAATGAGATCGAGATAATACAAAAAGAAGCAGAAGAATTCGAAGAATATCGGGATACCGAAGAAGACTTCAGTTCAAAAGCTACAATTGAAATTATACAGAATATCTATTTAGAAAAAGAAAAGTATTTAAAACCAAATATTTAGATTCCATTTCCATCTTAAATGTTATACAGAATATAAGATTTCTTGATCTAATTAAATTTATAAAAAAAAAGTATTCATTCTTTCCTACAATTTTTCGAAAAATGATTATACTTATCGATCAAAAGCATTTATTGATTCTAAAGCAAATGGATTCGCTTTTATTAATATTATACTCTTTATTTATTTATTTTTTATATTTAAATTAAGAATTATACTACTTGAAGCTTCAATTGAAGTTAAAGGGTATAATAATATATAAGGCTATATTATTACCTATTTTATATTTCTTAATTTAATAATCGATGATTATGAATAATCTTTTGTTTCTTTCCTTATTACTGAATTAGAAAATTATAATGTTATTTTAGGTAGACTTTGGTTATCAAAGATTCGAACAAAGCTCGATTACTTCAATCGATATCTCGAATAGTTTAAAGAAAGATCCTATATCATTTTATATTCAAATAATTTCTTTATTATTTAATTATTCTTTTGTAAATAAAAGATTAATCGATTAGTTTAACAAAATGCTGATCGATAAAATAACTAATTCGAAGAATATTGGAATTGAAGAGATTCATAATTAAATAGATCAATCGTAATTGGTGATATATAATAAGAATCTTCAAATATAAATGTAATACAGATTCTTATTGAAAAAGAAGAAATTCTGATTCCTTTCAAATTCAATTCATCTTCTTTTCAATCAATTATATTATTATTATAAATCTACAAATACTTTTTCTATATATTATTCGAAATCCTCGATTTATATATATTCAAATCCGATAAATTCTAATTAGAATATAAAAGAAACGAATAAACTGAACTCTTTATTATTACTCTAAAAGAATTCGATAATATAATAGATTCCTGATGAAACAAATGATATATAAAAGAAAGAATATTAATTGTTTTAATCGAATTTAAGAATACAAAAGTTCGAAAAAAACTCGATCGAGTATTAATCGAAATCGATTTAGAATTTAAAATACTATTTAAATATCGATAATATTATTGAATCTTTTCTAAATATAAATCAAATATTTTATCTTTTAATTAATCTTATAATTATAAAATCATATTGGAAAACAAAGAAGAACAAGTTTTGTATTATAATTTGTTTTACAAAATGTTTTTAGAATAATTGGAAATCGTTAAAGAATATATTATAAATAATCTTAATAAAGGTTTTATTGAATCTAATTAAGCCCTTTATATTATATTTATTTTATTTATCAAAAAATCCAATAATAGTTTGAGGTTCTGTATAGACTTTAGATTATTGAATTTCTTGATGTATAAAGATCGATATCCTTTTTTTTTGATTGATAAAATGCTTTTTTAATTTTCCGATATTAAGATCTTTATCAAATTTGATATTCGTTAAGCTTTTTATTGTATAAAAATGAATTCTATTTTGGAAAAGTATATTATTTTTCGAATCTGATATGGATTATACAAATACAAGGTCGTATTATTCGGATTAACGAATGATTTCATAATTTATCAATGTTATATAAATAATATTCTATTCGATTATCTAAATATCTTTTATACAATATATTTCGATAATATTTTAATTTATTTTGAAAACAAAAAAGAATACCAAATTCATATTAAATTAATTTTTGAACAATTAAAAGCTACTGGTCTATAAATGGATTTTAAGAAATGCGAATTCAATATTATATATACCAAATATTTGAATTTTATTATTTCTATTAAAGAAATAAAGATGGATTCTGAAAAGATTAAAATAATTGAGAATTGGATCTTTCTGATAATAATGAAAGAGATCCAATTATTTCTCGGTTTTTGTAATTTTTATTAATAATTCATTAAGAATTATAATATAATAACGAAATCTTTCAATAAATTCATTAAAACAAATGTTAAATTCGTATTCGATGAAGTATACCAAAACGTATTCAATATCTTGAAGAAAAAACTTATCTCCGCTCCGTTTCTATAATATTATAATCATCGATTCTCTTGTATACTTGAAATAAACATATTTGATAAAATAATTACTAATATATTATTATAATAATATAACAAAGATTGATTTCTTATAACTTATTTCTCCAAAACCATAATTGCCGCTAAACTGAATTACAAAATTCATAACAAGGAAATGCTATTAATCATTCGATTTCTTAATTATTGAAAAACAGAATTCGCCGATTTATTATATAAAATCAAAGTTTATATCAATTATAAAATCCTCGAATATTTCATGATTACTAAAATTCTCAATATCCAATAAACTTACTAGATAGAAATTCTAATCGATTATAACTTCATTATTATATATCGCCCTAAAAAAGATAACCCTTTTACCGATATTTTAACCTATTGGATTAATAAATTAGATCTTTAGAACTATATCAAAAAGAAGAATCGTTTTCAATAGTTTATTAAAGACAATCAAATTGATACCAAAATCATAAAAAAAGCTTTACGAAAGCATCATTTAGATAAAACAGCAATTACTAATATCGATTTAAATGAAATCGCTCCTCGATTCAATTTAATTAACTATATTATCGAAGTAAATAAAATTATAGATAGTTTGCTAGCATTTAAAATACAAGCTACCTAAGATTACAAATATATATCATTTCAAAATGATTTTTTGCTCTACAATAATCGCCTGATAATGCCCGATATCAATAACCTTCAAACTTACCTGATTCGTGAAACCCATAATTCTGTTTTCATTGTTCATCCTGGTACAAATAAAACCTACCTTTTATTATTTCAACAATACTATTGACCCAGAATATACAATATCATAACCAGATATATACGCAATTATCATACCTGCAAACACAGTTTCGTTCTATATAATTATATCCCCGATTTATTGTATCCACTTCCGATTCCTAATCGAGTATGACAATATGTCACTATGAATTATTACAGCTTTAATAAGGATAAATACGGATATAACAACGTTTTAATCATTATTAATTGATTGATGAAATAAGCTATCTTTATATTTTGTTACAAATCAATCGATACTCGAATTCAAGCATAATTATATCTCTATTATATATATCGATATTATAATCCCCCTAATATTATAATATCAGATCGCAACCTCCAATTCATATTATAATTCTAAAAGGAATTCAGTTAAATCCTAGGAATCGATTTCAAACTATTCATTACTTATTATTCCTAAACCAATGATTAAATTGAAATCTATAATCAGTACTTTTAATAATAATTAAAATTGTTTATTAGTTATGTCATGGAAAGCCCTGTGATCCCCTGTATCTTATGAAGGATCAAAGCGTATGCTTTCCAATCGGAATGAAGGATCCATTAGCCTTTACCAATCTACCAATTGATAAGGTAATCCTGATATCCTAATAAACAAAGATCTAGCCTAATTGAAGTATATATCAATTAGATAATTATTCATTTGTTCTATATATACAACTTTTGATTCATATAATCAAGAGCAAATCATTCAATTCTTTTACTTTATTAATTATATGTATCATCTATTCCCCGATCCCTGAAAATGCTTTATAATCATATTATCCCGTGATAGTTATAAGTTTGATAGTTTTTAAATTTATATAACTTTTTATTTGATAATTATTAAGTATTTAAAGGATCATTCTTAAATATTATTTTTATTTTATTTATAATTTAATATTTATATTAATTCAATTATCTTTATTTAATATAGTAAAGAATCAAAACGATCTTTTTTTTACAATTCATGTTCAATGGTCGGAGTGGTATCTATATTTGAAAAATAAATATCAAGTTCAAGGAATTTGGGATTTAATTAATTTAGAGAATGATCCGTTTGTTTTTATATCAATAATATCCACTCCAAGTTTTGATCTAATAAGTAAGCTTATCTATATTCAGATTGATTGGTTTTCAATCAAACCATTTGTTTTATCTTCTATTATCGATCTTCAAATCAAATACAATCAAGAGAAATAAATTCAATATTAAAAGGAATTCTCGGAATATCTTATAACGATCCAATTCAGGGAAGATACTAATGAAGATATAAAAATAAAAGATTTTGATAATAATATATCGAGATTTACTTTTAATAGATTTATTGTTTCATTCTTAATTATTTTTCAAGAAATCTCTTCCGAATTTGTTTCTTTTCAATTGGAATATTGATATTGATAATAAGAATATATATAGAATTACAAAGCTTTCCGGAATATCTATAAATGGATCGAATCGTTAATTGATTAAGTATATTTTATAGAATTATTTATTTTCAATTAGGGTATTATAGTTCTTTTATTTAAGATAATCATTAATATATTTAAAAAGAAACTTGTATTTATAATAATTATTGTTAAATTTGTAATACTACAAGAATATCGATCTGTTCTAACGCAAGTTTTGTTCGGCAGAACCGATTTTATCAAATAGTACAAGGATTGGATTATAATTTATATCAAAGTTTTTTTATATGAAATTATTGAGATATAGAATGAAATTGTTATTAATACTTTTCTACAAATTATTAATATTAGAATATTCCCAATTTAGGCAAATATTATGATTATATAGATTGAGATGAATAATCAGTTCGGATTATTCAATTTTTCATTTAAGCAATTCGAAAACGTTTTTAAAGGATTAATCTTTCAGGATTTTATTTTTTTAAAAGTTAAAGGAGGAATATATTTTATATTTATCTTTTTTCAAAATAATAAAAAATCTAAGAAGAATAAAAAGAGTATTAATTTTGGAAGTAATTAGGGGATCAAGAAGATCTGGGAATGTTTTTGTAGAATCGAATTTGAATAGAACAATAAAATTGATTATAATTATATTATATATAATTGCAAAGTTATAGAATTAACGCTTATTGAAAGGATCAATTTATTATTTAAAAGGGTATTCAATGAAAATGAGTTACAAGTAATTAGGGATCGAGCAAGATTGTATTTATAGAAACAGTTTTATTCTGATTAGATTAAAAGGAAATAAATGAAAAGTTCCATTGATCTTTTAAGACTTTTAATCAATATTATTATTTTGGATATTCGATATAATCAATCAAGGGTATATTCTACAATAGTAAAAGTATATTATCTATCTAATAATACTTTGCTCGATAATTGTAATGTTATATATATTGTAAACGATATATCTCTATTAGATGATTATTGATATTGATTATCCGATCCCAGTGATTTTGTAAAAGCAGGTATTTCCAGTTTTTAAATTCTAGGATATAGAATTTGTATTATTAAAGGGATTATCAAAAAAGAAGGTTATCCTAATAATGATTTGGTTTTGAATAATATAATATTCATTTTTGGTTTTTATATTAATATTGTTTTGAAGGTTCGATTGAAGAAAATCGGCTTATAGTTCTTAGGATATAATTATATTTTTCGTAAAGGAGATTATACAAATAATATAGTAATTATTCAATATATTTGTATTGAAAATCTTGTATTTTTAAAATACAAATCATTTTCTATTTATTCGAGTATTCTTTTATCTATTTTTATAAGCAATTTTTTTATAATATATTTAATAATAAATAGAAAAATAAATAAAGTATTTTATTATTTTTATGATTTATTTCTTTTAAAAGAAAATATAAATGAAATGTGATATAAATGTTTTGGATATTTGGGAAAGGAAGTTTTTGAATATTTAGTATTTGTAATGCAAAATGTTAAAATAAAAGGTATTATTTGTTCCAATTGCATCGATTGTGTTTATATTTATATAAAGTAAATCATTTTTCGTATTCTAAATAATTATTAGTTACCTTGATCTTTTTATAAAATTCAATGAAATCTTTTTGATTTCGATAAAGAGTATAATAATATATTATGGTTTCTATTAATCAAAGAAATATATTATAATAAAATCTTTTTATATTCAATTTATTGCAAAATATACAATGAAGTATTTGTAATCATTTAAAGTTTTGTAATCTAGGTTTATTGTAAATATAATTTAACAATTGTAATAATTAAGTAGAATAATAATATATTTGTCATTGAAATTATAAAAGCAATATTATTTGAAAAATGGATCAAATAAGAAAATATCGAATTCAAATTATCTTTATTTTATATATATAAATCTAATAAAGGATTAGAATATACAAAATAAAAAATAATTATAAAACAAATAAAAATACAGATTATAATGGATTTATTGAACAAATTATAAATAGAAATGGTATAAGTTGTTATTTATTTATATAATATAAATCCTTTGAAGATTAAATCCTTCAAATCGTTCAATAAAGTATTCGATATATAATTCTATGATTATTTTTGTAAAAATAATCCTTTATTTGTAAAGAAAATATCTAATAATCTCTATCCCAATTGGAATGAAATCTATAAATATAGATATCGAGTTTATTTTTTGGATAAGAATAAAGAAATTAGAATTAATAGGAAATAATATAAAACTAATCCTCGAATATATATTGGGTATTTAATAGATTATATTTTAAATATATTGATCTATTGTATATAGATATTCAAATTCGATAGAATTATTATTATTCGAAATATAATATTCAATAAGGAATTCATTTATTATATGAATTTTATTAATCGAATGATTGATATTTATATTATAGAAGAGTTTAAGTAACTTGTTAGAGTTTTTGATTTACAAGATTATATCGAAATAAACAAAACGATTATTCAAAATGAGGATAATTATAAAGATTTTATTCATTTATTTATTTTCATAGATCGAAAAATCCTTGATTTATTTATCAAATATATTTCAGATTTATTATTTATAAACGAATTAATTTTGGGGGTAAATATAGATCTAAAAGATGATAATGGGGATAAAAAAATCGATTTAAGATTATCCAATTTATTTAATCCTTTAGGTAATGAGGATAAGATATATAATAAAGATATATAAATATTAATCAATCTTTTTATTAAAGAAATTGAAGAAATTGATTCTTTTATTGAAAAATAATTATATTTTATGGATAAAGATATTAATATTATTCAAGAAGATATTTATAACAATAATATAGATCTCGATTTTATCGAATATATTGATATAAGGAATATAGAGTATAAGTCTATTAATTGTATTACTGAAGTTTTTTTTAATATATATGAAAATGATTCAAAAACTGTTTCAATCAATCAACCTCAATATTCCAAGAGAAAATATATATATTGGAATAATCAATTAAAGTATTTTATAAAGAAAATCCAATTATTATAAAGATTATTATATTCTATATATTCATTTGATCGATTTATAAAGGATTCGCGGATTTATAATCTCGAATAAATATCTAAAAAAATTTGTATTATAAAGATTGAAATACTCAAAATTCAGATTAATCTATTTGAATTTCAATTATATAATTATTATTCAGAATTATTTCTTTTTCAGAAATCATTTGGCTTTTGTATCTCAAAGTAATTAATATATATATAAAGGCAATTATATATACAATAATATTATCAAAAAAGCAATTCCAATATTGAATCCTATATAGGAATTGTTATATCTCAAAAGATAGATTTAATAGATTTATTTTGTTTAAATAATTTTCATTCTATATTCTGGCCTGATTAATAAAGAATAAACAATATAAAGAAATATTCTCAATTTATAATAATTTATAATATAATCATTATTAGAATTGAAATAAAATCATTATTGCTTTTTATCTAATCTATAATTAATGAATTATAGATAATATTATTTCCTTGAATTTATATATTTGCAATTCCAAAATTACTTTGTTTTTATTATCAATTAAAAAATCATCAAATGGGATATTAATTCAAATAGGATTGCGATTTTAAGATTAATAATTTTAAGGTTAGAAAAACCTAATATAAAATCAATTCTGAATCGGAATTTATAAAACCGATTTTCCTTTAATAAATATTTATATATAAATATAATAATCAAAATTTAATTATTTGTTATTATTTATATTTAATAATATAAGGAGATCTTTAAATTAAAAGTATTATTAAAATTATTTATATTATTATATTAACAAATCGATCATTTTGAATTATAATAGCAATTATCATTAAATACGATTTCGAAACAAAGCAATATAATATAATCAATATTTTCGTTAATATTTTGTACAATTCTTTTAGTATCCCAATTATATATTATTTACTTAATGAATATAAAATCCCAAACAAAAATGTTATAATCGATCGAACTTTATATGATCTATAAGATTCCCTAATTATATGATTTAAGGATTTCACTTGAATATTCAAAAAACTAAAATTGATATAATACAAAAAAAAACTATATTTATATATTAATCCAAAATATACCATCATAATTCTTTTCTTTATAAACAATATTCAAATTATTTATTATAAGAAAAACGAATCAACTACTACAAAGATTATTAAGAAAATCAAAGTTATATATGAACTACAAAATCTAGAAAACACTAAATGATTTCTAAATATACATATACTCCGTGATTAATCCAAAAAAAAAGTTATAATTAATCTATAATATATATATTAAAAAGATTACTAAAAAATTCAAAGCAATAAACAGAATAATAAGTATACTATTCCTTATAATAATATTTCAGAAAAATCAGGGTCAAACTCCTATATATATTATAAAAATATATCAAAAGAAAATAAATTCAATATTATATATTGCAATCATTATAAAAGCGAATATATCATTCGTTGTTTTATAATTGAATTATTATTTGATCAATTTATTAAACGATTATATAAAAATTATCAATCATTGTTTACAATATTTATAGAATATAAAGTATCTTACAATTTAATATAATAATAATCAAATATTATAATTTCTTGTTTTTTCAGATACTTCTTTTGCAGATAATCCAGATACTCATTAATCATTTTAAGAATATATTATATCCCTTTTCGGTAATTTAATTGTATAAAAAGTGTTCAAACAAAATACTGTGATTATCTCGATTATCGAAATAGAATTTCTCAAATCGAATATATATTAAAAGAAACCATAATAATCCTATATTTCTTAAAAAAGATCGATTTAATAATGAAAAAGTTTATAACGATTTTTTATAACAATCAGTAAATAATCAAATTGATAATTGATAAAAATAAACGAATCATTACGAAACTATATTATATCGATATCCAGAATATATAATTATATCAAGAATATTCAAAAGGGAACTTTTATATAATCTATTTACTAATCACCGATATAATTATTGATGAACTCACCAAGAACCTTATAAGACAAAAATTCGAATATTTCTGATCCCTTCTCAATTTACAAAATATAAATAATAGGATCATAAAGCTTAAATAATAATAATTATAAAACTTGAATAATAATAATCTGGATTATAGAGTTTAAGTAACGATAATTTGGAGCTTGTAATTCTTCCCTTTGGTGTAGATGGAATAAGTCCTATTTGGTATTCTAGATTATTATACTTTTCTATAATACATTTCAATTTGTGTATTCCATATTTATCGGAAAACAATCAAGACCAATCATTTTTCCGTTTTTCACTTTCTTATCCTCGAAAAAGGATAAATTTCTTTCTAAGCTTAATAGCTTGAAGTTCAAATAAAAAAGCCTCTGGATTATCTGCAACAATTAAAAAATAAAGAACAATTAAAGCAACCAGAACTATTAATGCCATTGATATTACAGAAGTCAAAGGATTATCCCTTCTTTCTTTTTTCTTTGGATATACTATTCACTCTTTTCTCCTCTTCTTCTTTACCACTTTTTCTCTCTTATCTTCATTATTGTTCTCCGAAATCACAATATACTTCTTCCATTCGGTTTTTTGAGGATTCCGATAAGTAATATAATGAAAAAAAAGAGAACAACAATATAAAAACAAAAGAACAACTTTTCTCTTCTTCTCGATCTCCAGTATCACCTTCATTATAATTCTATATTCTTATTTGGATTATACAATCAACAATCAATATATTATAAAGATAAGGGATGAATAAAGAACTTATTTTCGAATTTTGTCAATAAACAGCGATATAATAATCTGTTAAAGGATAAAGAAAAACCAGCAAAAGAGTATACAGATGAATACTATAATTCCAATATCGACGATTATTCGGTTTGGAAAAATCAACAAAGTATTCGTTATGAAAATTATATCTTCCAGCGATCAAAGATTTTATATATCGAATATATAAATAATTATTCCTTTCCCTACAATTCCTTTTATCTTTTATTTTGATTAGAAAGCCAGCAATTTTCGACGATTTTTTTTTTCTCTTTTCTTTATCTAAATCATTATCCGAAAAACCTGATATCAAAGGATCGAATGGATTATTGTTATCAAATAAAGAAACCTTTCCTTTTTTCTTTCTTTTATCAAACGATCTTTATTTCAACAATTACAAATATAGGATTAATAAAACCTTTCAATTATATAACAGGATTCAAGAACGAAATCTACCTTCAAATTATTATCTGAATTTATAACAAACAATTGATCACAACAAACAATAGTTCCTTTAACAAAAGGAAATGATCTTTGAAATAAATAATTATATGTTATTCTAGAAATAGATTTAGTTAAGTTATATTCCTAAAGATTGATACCTTAATTTATTATCTGTACTAAATTCATTAATTCTTTTTGTTCGATTTATTGATCCTTCAAAGAAATATTAAGATCTTTTTTTGTATTTAACTTTTTTAAAGTTTTCTTTTCAATTATTGTTTACTTAATATAATTAAGATTTGTTTGTTTAACCTTTTTAGATCCCGAAATCTTAAATATAATAATGATTAATAAAAACTTGATTAAAATAAAAATGAGAATACGAAAAAGGGATCTATATATCTTTAAAAATTCATTCATTTTATTTTGTTATTGCGATCAATATATTATAGTTTAACAATTATATATATTCTCAATTGTTATACTATAGAATCGATTATTCATTTGTATTCTTCCGATGGAAAATTTTCTTTTTATTGTTCAAAATCTTGATTTCGAAGAATATTGCAAATAGCAAGTCAAGGATCAAAAGAAATTTGTGATTTATATATAATCAAATTCTTCTTTATTCCAAGGATACCAAAATCATTTCAGATTTATATATTACATTATTTCTTTGTTGATATCTATCTATAATCATTTTATATATTTATTTACGAATCATATAAATTACTATTTTCTATATTTTTCCATTTATTTCAGATTACCTTTCGATCTGGGG
Organism: Stromatinia cepivora; assembly: GCA_014898415.1. Taxonomy (NCBI): domain Eukaryota; kingdom Fungi; phylum Ascomycota; class Leotiomycetes; order Helotiales; family Sclerotiniaceae; genus Stromatinia; species Stromatinia cepivora. The sequence continues at coordinate 845,589 of RCTD01000012.1, read as the reverse complement.
GGTGTATCACGGAAAGCCCTATGATCCCTTATATCTTATAAAGGATCAAAGTGTATATTTTCCAATCGGAATAAAGGATTTATTAACTCTTACTAATCTATCAATTGATAAAATGATCCTGATATCCTAATAAACAAAGATCTAGTCTAATTGAAGTATATATCGATTAGATAATCATTCATTTGTTCTATATATACAGCTCTTGATTCATATAATCAAGGGCAAGTCATTCAATTCTTTTACTCTACCAATCATGTGTACCACCTATTCCCCGATCCCTGAAAGTGCTCTGTAATCATACTATCCCGTGATAAGTTATTATCAAAACAATTGATTAGAATTTCTATTTATAATGGATTACGTGTAACTTATTCTTCTATACAACTCCTTAAAAGGGTTTATACCCTACAAAACCTTATACAGGTATATACCGAAATGTATATAAAAATAAAAGAAAAACGTTAATAAATTAATAAACAATATAAATATATATAATATCTATATATATATAAAATATAATAGATTAGTTTTTGTGTAAGCGAAAAAAAGCTTATTGTATATCCAAGCTAAAATATCGAAATCCATGAATATTTATCGATATAAGATCGATTTCGATATCGGAGATTATATATAATTTAATATGAAAAGTTATTCTATCCAAAGACTATTCAAAAAACTGGACTTTCCAATTCAAGGAAGATTCAAGATCATTAATCGATCTGGGAGCTTTTTCAAACTCGAATTTTTGATTACAATAAAAATTCATTTTGTTTTTCTTTCAGATCGATTATATAAAATATATAATGATCTTTTTTCTGATTAGATATTTAAATTATCTTTGTTTATTAATATAATTGATAATTCGGAATAGAAAATGAAGAAGGTTTTAGTAGTAAAGAAAACACGAAAAACTTTATTATACAGAATTTCGTGGTTTAATAATGATACCGATCTTATTTAATATTCTATTTCCAATTTTAAAATATTATTATACCTTTTGTACGATTTTCATTTGATCAATCCAATATTGCTTGATCCTTTTAATCGATTAATTGATTAAATAAAGCTTTATGAGAATGAAAAGGATAATTATAATCATATGGATAACGATTCATTTATAAAATCAAGGGAAAGAAAAGTGTTCTTCAATATAGCAGATTAGATATTATGATTTTATGATAGTATATATATATACAATCGTGAAAAGATTAAAAACCTATACAAATTCGAAGGAATTTAATTATATATATATATAACCCGAACTTTATATAACAAACAAATTATTATTATTAAAACAATACAAAGATAATATATTTCAAAAAAATCATGCCTATAATTATTTCAAAAATTATACAAAAAAAAGCTTGAATATAATAAAAACGAAATATAATATTATTTTTATCGATTTTGTTCAATTTGGTTGATTTGATCAATTTGATCAATTAACTTAATCGATTTCGGAATTAATTATATTAATTATTTATTATTATTATACTATAATTCAATCTTCTTTCCTTTTTTATTGAAACTTTTTTCTTTCAAAGATTCCTCAAATCAAAAAGAATACGAATCAATATTAATTTAACCAATTGATGAACGATTTGATCGATTTAATCAATTCATTTGTCATTTTGGTTAATTTGGTTAATTAATTTGATCAATTTGGTCAATTTCCAATAAATTGATTAAATCAATCAAAATGATTAATCTAATTGATTTAAAGCTCATAAACCTTTACAAAATCTGATTTCCAATGAAATAGTAATAGAACAAAAAAATGAAACACTCGAAGGCGAACTTTTCCGAAAAGGGGGGTAATGTTATGAATCGTGAACTATAGGAGGCTAATTATATAATACTTTTTATCTCTTATATCAATTTATGAGCTGATCATTTATATATATATATTATGAATTATACGATTTAATATAGTAAAATGATAACCCTAATAATGCATATGTACAACCCTGCAGCCCACAAATGGATATTTGTGTATATATATCTAATCGCTTCTTACAAACTATAGTTCTTTAGTTATAAATTCTAAGGAATATAATTGACTCTGTTTATTCAGCTCTACTACGGCTCTTGTGCGTCACAATTTCCAACAATATCAATAATTATTCGGTTTAAAAGAATCAATAAAGTATTCGTTATGGAAATTATATCTTTCAGTAATTAATGATTTTATATATCGAATATATGGATAATCGTTCCTTTTTTTATAACTCTTTTCATTTCTTGTTTTGGCTGGAGAATCAGTAATTTTCGATAACCTTTTTTCTTTCTTTTCTTTATCTAATTTATTATCTGAAAAACCCGGTGTCGAAAGATCGAATAGATTGTTGTTATTAGATAAAGAAACCCTTTTTTTTTTTTTTTCCTTTATTGAGCGATTCTTGTCTCGATAATTATAAATATAGGATTAATAAAACCTTTCAATTATATGATAGAATTCAAAAATGAAATCTATCTCCAAATTATTATTTGAATCTATAATAAGCAATTGATTATAACAAATAGTAGTTCCTTTGATAAAAAGGAGTGGTTTCTGAAATAAATAATTATATATTATTCTAAAAATAGATTTAATTAAGTTATACTCCCAAAAATCGATATTTTGATTTATTATCTATATTGGATTCATTAATTCTTTTTGTTCGATTTGTTGATTCTTTGAAGAAGTATTGGGATCTTTTCTCACATTCGATTCTTTCAAAGCTTTCTTTTTAATTACTATTTGTTTAATATAATTGAAATTCGTTTATTTAGTTTTCTTAGATCCTGAAATCTTAGATATAATAATGATTAATAAGAACTTGATTAAAACAAAAACAAGAATACAAAAAGGGGATCTATATATCTTTAAAAATTCATTCATTTTATTTCGTTATTATAATCAATATACTATAATCTAGCAATTATATATATTCTCAATTGCTATATTGCAAAATCGATCATTTATTTGTATTTTTTTAATAGAAAACTTTTTTTTATTATTCAAAATCTTGATTTCGAAGAATATTACAAATATCAAATTGAAGATCAAAAGAAATTTGTGATTTATATATAATCAAATTCTTCTTTATTTTAAGGGTATTAGAATCATTTCAGATTTATATATTATATTATTCCTTTATTGATATTTGTTTATAATTGTTTTGTATATTTATTTATAAATTATATAAATTACTATTTTCTATATTTTTCTATTTGTTTTAGATTATCTTTCGATTTGGGGAGTATATTACAAAAAGCCTTATGATCTCTTATATCTTATAAAGAATCAAAGTATATACTTTCCAATCAAAATGAAGGATCTATTAGTTTTTACCAATCTACCAATTGATAAAATGATCCTAATATTCTAATAAACAAAGATTTAGCTTAATTAAAATATATATCGATTAAATAACCACTCATTTGTTCTATATATACAGCTCTTGATTTATATAATCAAGGGCAAGTTATTTTAATTCTTTTACTCTACCAATTACGTGTACCATCTATTCCCCGATCCCTGAAAGTGCTCTGTAATCATACTATCCCGTGATAAATTATAATGTGATATGGTTGAATGAGGTCAATATATGTTCAAAAAAACGCGAAAAGCGGGTTTAAAATATGCGATTTAGAAAACGGCCGACTAGACTCTCCTGGTGGAGATATTAAAAATCATATGACCGATGCCTCGAGAGTCAGGCACCCGCTAGACTAGGGATCTACACCACACCTGAGTTCTACACCCCACCTGATTTGTACACCCCACCTGATTTGTATGCAACGTCTGGTATGTACGGAGGTTGATGGGGTAAGTATTGTAAGACACACCAAAAAATGACCGTGCTTGGTTCCACAGACAGGGGCTTTGACCAATAATATCATTACACTGATTGAAAATTTGTATGGTGAAATCTAAATGATTAAAGTATTGTAAATTCTCAATTATTTATTCAAAATCATTCAAAATCATTCAAAATCATTCAAAATCATTAATTTTTTATTCAAAAATCTATTCTAAAATTATTAAAAAAGGTTATACAAACTTTAAAAACTTCAAAATCATCAAATTGTTGAGATTTTATTGAAATCTTCGAAATACAATCAAGATTTTCAAAATTCGAAATTTGAAAGGAGAACAGCTCAATATCTATTCAAGTTGTTTAAAGCAGCATCAAAAGACAGGAAAAACAGCGATATGTGGGTAAAAAATGTCTTACAATACTTACCCCATCAACCTCCGTACACCTCATGTGGTGAGTCCTGCCCCGCTTGTGCAATAGAATTAAGTTCATGCTAACAGGTACAGACAACGCTACTGTCCCAGGTTGGACGCTCACAAAGGACGGTTTCACTGAATCCGATGATGACTATATAAACTCAGCTCTCTAAGTGATAATATAATCAATCCGTAGAAGGTTGCGAACAGTCCTCATCGCTCAGAGTAAGGCATCCAAGCAAGACGTCCAAAAGAAACCTCCCACAGAAACACCCAACAGCAATACTTCCCACAACAACACCCCACAAGAACACCTCCCACAAAAATTTCTCCGACAGCAGGCCTCCAACAGTAAGACCTCCAACTTCACGCTCAGATTCGGGACCTCATAGCGGGACGTCGAGGGCTTGCCTTCAGATCCACCCAGTCAATTCCAAACCCTGCGGAACCTCGCCATCAGAGTCTAACTGCCGTAGCTCTTTCAATCTACTTATAGAGCAAATTGCTGTACCCCAAGTACTTCGCTCTTTGGTCTCGGCCATTATGAAAATCCTTCGAGAAAAAACAACCTTTCATTCCGGTCCTCTATCGACAAGTGAGTTGACATAAATGACGCAGTACACTGTCCTAACTAGAGTGTTTGATCGATGCACTCCCAAAAGTCGAGGTCGGTTGACCACTTCTGCCATTAGTACCTCTAGCTGATGTGTGAAAATCGTTGATCGAGAGCTGCGAGCCGCTTGAGTATGAGGTCCAGGTTACGATTTGTGAAAATTGTGCGGATGGGGTCAAGGTTCGAGGCCAAGTCGTCGTGGGTAAGTCCTATCTTCAAGGCTGTTGGTAATAATCCAATGCCCTAGTGGATGGTGTTGCTGCGTCAATCCCCACTTTCATTAGCGATCTAGTCTCCGCGGATCTCTACATTAACTAACCTTCTTGATTTTGACGTATAGGTCTCTTGCCATTGGACACTTCTGGAATGCTCTACGAAGTCATCACATACAGCTTGAAGTAAACTCCTCAGGAAGTCTACTTTCGTGTTGTATCCAAGCGCATACTTGACGAAGTCAAAGAATGGGACTTGGAAAATCGCGCCACAAACAGTTGCATGGAACTCAGCTGCGATTGTAGAAGGGCTCCCTTTGAATGGTGGCCGCCAGGTTAGATCCCATGGAGTTTCGAGAGATGCGAGTGGCATATGGAGCACTCGCCAGAGCTCATTGGCCTTGGAGTCGACTGTCAGGTTGGCGTGTTGCTCCGTGTTCTGAGGTCTGCAATAGAGCTCGTAGAAGGTGTCAAGATCCGAACGCCTCTTCAAGCAGCCAACCATCGCGGTTTCGTCGACTCCAGGAATGAGCGAGCAGATTACTACCACTTTACTCATGTGCTTAGTGGTCGCTAGCTTTCGCTGGGCTTCTGCTTCCCACCATCTGTTTTCAAGGCGAGACGTTTTCGATCCCATGGCGAGAAAGACTGTGCAAGGAATGTGTGAGTGGACAACAATGATCGAGAGGAGAGTTAGATGAGAGTGGAGAGGAGAAGGTGCAAGTGGAAGGTAAAGATCGAGAGAAGAGTCGGATGAGATTGAGGATGAGCGTGAGGTGGAGAAGGTACGAGTGGACGACAATGATCGAACGGAGAGTTGATTGAGAGAGGAGTAGGCTTTCTAATGCGCCCCGACTTTCTGTCAATGCGATGCTGTCTAACCGTCGAAGCACTCTCTGGGAAAGCGCCATTTTGCATAGGAGTGTTGGGAGAACGGAGGATGTCCAGGAAAGGAGGGGTATCGGGGTTTGTTCTATCTCTCTGTCCATACCCGCCCTCGAAACCGTCCTCCACGCACTTCACAATCAAGGCTGTATCGTTTCGAGAGAAGAGTGTTGGGAAAGTAGCCTTAGCTGCTGACTCTGATTCGAATAAACGCGCTGCTAGAAGGTCTCCTAACATTCTGCAGGTTTTCTCCGAATCCATTGAATCGGCGAGTTGCTTATGGTGGAGGTGACCTTTGTGTTTCTCCGCCACGTTGCGTACCTTATTCCGCTTCCTTAGCTTTGCGAGTTTATCTCTGAAAATATCGCGATAAGCAAGATACACCATCTTCTTGTCAAGGTCTGAATCTGACATGGTAGCGTTCGAAGACATAATGAAAGCATCTGGACGAAATCGCTGCCAGCGGAGTTAGTATCCGGTGAGGATGCTCGCAACTCCGGTACGAGTAAGGTCCTACGTGCACGGACCTCGATCTTTTGAAGCCTGTTACCCCGCGATTTTGGCACAGGCTAGCCGCCCCTAGAAGAAAACAGATGTCTACACTATACCTACACCAATCAACGCCATACGGGCCATCCTGTCGAGTATGCCAGAATAAAATTTCGAGAAATGATGCAAAGGGCCGATCTTGAAATTTTGCGAGATACGCTACAGGATGTACTTACCTTCCGTACCTTATTTCTAACCGGTTGCTTTGAGGGCCCAGCAAATCAAGGCCTCAAAGCTTGCGGGCCGTAGATTTAGCGCAGCGGCTCGTATCTGATTACCAAGCAATTCCCGAACCCACACAACGGGACAATGAAGCTCGAGGTAATTATCGTATACGCTACAGGTTGCTTACAATGCATAGATATAGCCATAACAACAAGCTTTCAGGCTGTTCAAGTGCTGTGCATTACCGGAAGTAGTGAAGTGTCCGTGAAGTGCTTGAAATACCGTAGGTTCAGAGTGCAGAAATTGTCGAAACTAGCAGCAGGAGGTGCAGCAATTAAAATGTTCATTTTCTCTTTTCAGAAGTCTCACAAGCCTGGGCGGGTGCAGAGTAATCTTCTTGTAGTACCATATGCCCAATTTTATAGGTAACGAAATGAGGGGACATCTGCATCCTTCGCTGCACCGTTGAAAATTAGTTTCGCATACACGAGACTAAGTTCAGTGTTGATAGGAGTCATATTCAGTGGATGACAGAGTGGGGAAGTGCCATCTGTAATCTACCTGTTTATCCAAATTTCTTCTTTACAGAGAATCTATATAAACAAACGAATATCCCACAGGAATTTGTCTCTTACTTCATTCACAAGGAAGAACTCAAGAATAACGTGGATCATTCACAACTACCATATCAATCTCATAACCTGCCTAAAGAGTTCAATCTTCAATCCATTTAAACCGAACTGACAACATCCACAAACACTATCTCCACCTCCCAATCCAACTATAGAGCACCTAGCCCTCTTCTCGTCACGTCACCTACCTCTACAAGTATAAACCAAAAAATACCAACCACCCCCAACACAAAACTCACACCCACTATCCTCCCCATCCTCCCCATCCTCCTCACCCCAGCTCTCGGGTTCATCAACATCCGGCTCTTCTCCGGTCAAAACTGCGGTGGTACCCAATGGGGAGAAGCTCGCGCCTCTCGCAGCTGCAGCCAGATTGGCTTTGGCGTCGCGTCTGGAGAGACGCACCAGAATTCCAACAACGATTGCCTGTATACGTACTATGGGTCCAATTGCGAGGCAAATACCCTGGTTGCTGTTCAAGATGGGGGTAGCAAGTGTGGAAATTACTGGGGAACGGTTAGAAGTGTGAAGACTGCAAGCTGTCCTCACTAGAAGGAGGACACTCGAAAAATAAGGCAGAAATAGAATAAGGTAGAAATCAATAAAAAGGCAATTTATGTTATTTAGACGTATTTATTAAGTTATATATCATTGAAAATATCAAGTATATAATCTACTACTAAATTCTATTTCTGCTCTATGAATAATCTGATTGCTTTTGTGGCTAGTTTTGACTCGTTCAAGATTGCCCTCAAGTCTATTCGGCCGCTAATACCAAATTCTCGTCGTCGCAGGCTACGATATTTACGGCACCTCATTAAGATATATCCTACCGTCTGTCGCCCTTCACCACAGTCACATCCGGGGTCATCGACTTCTAGTACTGTTGGTTCTAAACCAAAAGGTGTATGAAAGCTTAAGCTTGAAGTGTTGATAAAGAATCGGTGTCCTGATGTTCATGTAATTCTGTATAGCCTCTCTCTTCGTACGAAGAGGAGAGGCATCTATATAGTTATCTAGATTACAATAGTATAAACCTCGTACGAACTACTTAGTATTGATCCTAGATCCTAGAGTGTTGCTCGACTCAAGTCCTAACTCCAAACAAGTCTCAGATTCAGAATGCTTCTCCCCAAACAACAAGCTCCCTTTACGGATCGGTATTCCCAACAAGTACCTTCCTTTTCCACAAGAAATCCTTCAACCTAATTTTCTCTACGCGCATTTGGATAAGCAGAGCGCTCTGCCACTTCTTCAGGCCGTGGTGGGTTCGCAGAATCTTGTGTGTTGCCTCTGGGGCGTATTTATAAGTGGTTCGTCCCTTTGTCTCCTTTTCCCAGTTGTTTCTCCATTCGGTCTTTGCCTGCCTTATAATCCAGGTCTTTAGTGTGGTTTTTCAATGGTATGTCTTTGATTGTGTGACGTTCGGGCTTCCCTGGCTGGCTCCTGAATGTTGTTTGGCGGCCGTCTTGGCCGCTCTGTCTGCTGCTTCGTTGCCCCAGATACCTGTGTGAGCTGGCGCCCATCTTATCTCGACTAGTATCCCCCGGGATCTTTGTAGTTGTCCTTTTGTTTATTTAATACTTGTCGAGTTTATTCTGGATTGTAGTCTTGGGTTCTTGTTGTTAGTGTTGAAATACAGTGTCAAAGGGAAAATTTGATAGAGCCATCGGCTTTGCAGAATCTCAAGAACCACAGTGATTAAGAGTTTGATGACATGCTTTGCCCGATTACTTAGGGAATCACGTAACCTTCTAATAATGATTTCAGGACGTATACTACTTGGATATACTCAATTCTCATCACAGGTACAGAGATAATGTGTGCTAGAATAACCGTCCCAGGACATATGTTTAGTAAATCACAATTCATGGGGGTTGAGAGTCTAATGAAACCGGATGTTCAAAGAAAACTAGCAGCAGTAATTCATGTCTACCCTTAACTTTTACAAGGCACCACTAACTAAGTTCTAGCTGACTGTAAATTATAGCACAAGAAACGAATCTATCTCTAGCAAGGGAACTAGTATCAATGGCTGATGGACAAAACGGGTACGATAATTGACTGGATGTTTCAACCTCGACTTATCTCCTCTCCTCCTTTCTCAAAGACCACTGGCGAGAACAGCGTTTTGATAGTTGACGCAAATGTTGTCTACCAAGTCCGGATTAACAAGCTTGCCTTGAATCGCACAGGTCGCGTCAAAGAGCTGGAGGTCCTCCGTCGATGATCCAATATTTGCCCAACCAGGCCCAACTTCCGGATGCTTGGCAAAAGCCGTCCATGCCTTTTGCATAGCATCACTGAGCCAAATTTGCGCATCCGTGGTTTGATTGTCAATCCGGTAAGTACCGAAAACGAGTGGTATCTCCGAAGTATGCCAAGCTCCAGCGTCCACAAGTGGTCTATTGTTCGGGAAGCTTGCGGTGAAATAATACCGCCAAACTTTTTGAGACCCTTGAGCAACCAGATTAGCAATAGCAGAGGTGGTACAAGTATACGTATAGTCAGTGAGAATTCGTGATTGTAGCTCTGTAGTTGTCGCATTTAAGGGATAACGCGATCGCGCGAGCTCTTTAGAAGCGGTGTCATTGGCGAAAATGCCATCAAGCAACTCGTCCGGCGGTGGCATAACCGACGTCAATACCGAGCCTTCGTTGGCGTTCGTACCAATGAGAACAGGCACTTTGGCGATCGACCCCTGATTGAAGGCAGCCTCGAATAGTGGACCGTTGGTGATATTATCAACAACTGGAGTGAAATCAAGCCCTCGTCGATCCAAGATGTCTCTGATGGTGTCTGCAGGCGCCTCCACGACGCAGGCGAGCTGATGTGCTGCGGAGGTAGCGTTGCATCCCAAATCTTTCACCAATGTCGCCCACGACTCCGCATTGTTGCTAACAGGACCAAAAGCCTGACTCTGGATAATGGCAGCTCGAAAAGGCAAAGGCGAGGGAGGGTTGATCAGCAGCTGCTTAACGGCATATCCGCCCGCCGATTCCCCAAACAAGGTAATTTTAGATGGATCACCACCAAAGGCTTGAATGTTTTGGCTGACCCATGCCAAAGCTTTGCGTTGGTCCATCAATCCGAGGTTGCGCTGATGGAGAGGGATCTCAGATGAGGCAGGAAAGCCGAATACTGTCTTGGATGTTTAGTTTCAAGACTCTGTGTATAGATCTTGTGGAAGTTACGAACCGTTTGTGCGATAATTCAATGTGACGACTACAACACCGTGCTTCGAGGCCAAAAGCGAGCCGTCATAATCATGGAGACGAGCGGATCCTAGTTGGAAGCTTCCCCCATGTATCCAAACCATCACTGGTCTACCATAACGCGCAATGGTCGAAGGGGTGAAGACGTTGACATGAAGGCAGTCCTCGCTCTCTGGGGGTTGGTCAACGTTAAAAATCTTTCTAAAGCCATCATCTAGTTAAAGTATTAGCGCCACAAAGCTGAATTGATTCGAGGAACAGTAGGTGGGTCCATACTCGCAAAGTGCTGGATACAAGAAGAACGGTAGTGTGTGGCGTTCCAAGTCGAATTCCAAGACTCAGGGTCCTGAGGAGGCGAAAAACGTGCCGGCGGAGACTTAGCAAATGGAATCCCTAGGTACTGGTTCGCCACAAGGGTTGGAGCGGATGCCATTCGCGTCGTCGTTCCCAAAAGAATACCGTTGGCTATTCTGGCCGTGGGCAGGGGAGAGACATGTCCGTTTGGAGAACAGGCTGCTTGAGTTGCCTTGAATGAACAGATGATGAAAATGAAGGTGGGAAGAAGGGCAGGGAAGAGCATGGTAGCCGACTGAGATAACGCTGACGACTGTGGTAAATGAAACAAAACAAGGGACTTATGGGAGAGTTGTATTCTTAAATACTCGCCGATGGCTTTTAAATTTCGGACGATTTGTCATTTTATAGAGTGTATATCGGCCTGTGGTAGCCCTCTTTTCTAAATTAGGCTCAGGGAATAACTTTGAAGTTCCCGTGCGGACCCGAAGTCGTTACCGTTTTGTGCAGCTTTCTCAATCTAATCGACACTAGTTTTTCCAGCTCAGCAAGAAGCGCAAAGTTACTAAACTACGTAAAGCGCGCTCTAGTAAATTTTATAGCGATTATGTTGTCGGTAGACGGTCAAGTATCTGTCCAGAGGTTATCGATCTTTCTTGACCTCCCCCCAACTTTGCTTCGAGCTGGAGATCCAGAATCGGGTTTTCACGCAACCGCTGGCAATTCCTTTATCAATGTCCGATACCTCGCCGAGCGATTCCAAAAGACTCCAAAAAATGTATAATATGGATGCTTGGCTGATCTGCATAGAATGGACTCCAACATCCTAGCTGTACACCATTACATGCCCTGCTAGTCTAACTCAACGTCATAGTCGTGCCCCACAACCTCTCTACTAATTGCCGGTATTACTTCACACCGCCATCCCTTTAGGTAGTCGGACTTTTAAGCATGTCCGATAGCTTTATGGCTTTCAAATCTGCCTCTCATCCAGATTTCATTGATTAGGGCTATACTTTACAAATCGTTCGATTTGGGCTATGAGAAACAAGTGAGAGTAATTAGATTTCTCTAAAGTAAATATCATAAAATCCAACCTCACGCTACGCCGTGAGGCATGATATTCAAACGGACATCCTTAGAAACCCGACCACCGAAGGGACGACGACGATGAAGGACGGCTGGACTTGGAGCGTACTTTTAAATCCGGATCAGCCCCGTTCGAACACGGCTTTCTGTCAAGTAAAACGCACTATCTTTGTCAATCCTGGAATATGGCATAAACATGCTGGCACTAATACCCGCCCGGACTTCAATTAAGTGGAGTTCGAATACCCGCCCCCAAAAAAATTAAGTAGGTCGATGTCCGTTTCGTGTCTATATAAAGTATCTGGTAGGTTTCCTCCATAACTAAATTGGCGTTTAAGTGCATTCGCAACAACTCTCACTCCTATACAATCTCACTCCTACACAATCTCACTCCTACACAATCTCACTCCTACACACGCACGTCCACCACCATGCTTGTACTCATCGCCGGCGTCTCAGGGAACATAGGCCAAAAACTCGTTCGTTCACTTGTCGCCCGAGGGCATCATGTCCGGGGTCTCGGACGGGATGCTTCTAAAATGGCCCCTGATACCCGCGCCTTGTTGCAGGACTTCGTCACTTGTCCTGTCTACTACGATTCGGCCGCGTTAGATCGAGCCTGCGCTGGCGTCGACGGCATCGTCTGCGCCTACGGCATGGATCCGCGCCTGCAGCTAGAGGGACAACTTCTGCTCTTGCGCGCAGCCGAACGGTCTAATGTTGGCATATATGTTGCTGCCAGCTGGAATCACGATTGGAGCAAGTTGGAGCTCGGTAAACATGAGGCTTACGATGCATCGGTTGCCTTCCGCCATCACGCGGAGATGAGTTCCACCATCAAGCCAATATATGTGTTCAGCGGTATCTTCGCCGAAACATTGTTTTCCACGCCTGGGCACGGCCACGTCGGCCCAGACATGCCCCTGGTCTGGGATTCCAGCACCAAAACCATGGGCATCTGGGGCACTGGCCACGCGATCTGGTACTGGTCAACCGAGGAGGATGCTGCAGAATTCACCGCTCAAATCATCCAACGGAGCGACGCCGCCAAGGGTGGCTGTTGGAACGTCTGTTCTGGGGCGCACTCTCTCCTTGATATAGCCAAGATGTACGAGCAGAAGCGGGACGTTCAAGTCACGCTCCAGACGCTGGGCACTGTTGATGATCTTAGGGAGAAAGCGTTGAGAGCTAGGAAGGAGGGGAAGAAAATCGACTACCGCTTGTACACTGGTTGGTTCTATCAACTCTACGCCATTGATGGTACCTGGGTATTCCCCAAACTTGACAATGATGAACTTAAGGTCAAGAGCACATCGTTGGCTGAGTTCTTGGAAACACACCCGGAGATCTGAGGAACGATCATAGTAGGCAAAACTCGAGAAGCTAGAAGGTTCGGGACAGGTTCCCATAGAAAAGCGAAACTATTGAGTAGTTCTTTGAGATATTTGACCGCTCGCTTTTCAGTGAGATTGTGATTGAAGAAGATATGTCAGCCCCATCTACCCAATGCCACATCTAGGCGTCACAGTTATGCTTGTACAGCGATATACGCAACTAGCCATAAGTCTAATACCCCACTTTCGAGCCACCCCCTGTTTTGGGCCACCTCGAAAATATCATTATATAAATTTTAAACTTTAATAATTCAACAACTACTCTATTTCAATAAAATCCCCTGTAATATCTATTTCATAATCATTATTAGAATCATCCTTTTCAATTTCATAATTCCCAACCTCAATTTGCGCTCCCTGAATAGCTTTAATCTCTGCAAACCTCGAATTCGGATTAGTTTTTACTATTCGTCTTTTTTTAAGTATAATCTGTTTTAATTTATATTCCAATTGTTTTATTCGATACTCTGATTATATAAGTTTATAATCCTTAATATCAAAACCTTTTGTGATCTTACAAAATAACAATCAACGAATTAAAAGATCGATCTCTTTTTCTTAAATTATTGTATATATATATTTTCGAAAATCTGATGCTTTTTGAAGGGTTTTCTATAGAATAAAAGATGATTCTATATTCCATTGATATTAAAGATCATTATTTGAAATAGGATTTTGATTTAGAATTTCGTTATTATTATTCTCAAACAATAAACAATTCATAAAAGACTTAGTACAATTTTGAGATTATAAATCAAAAGCCTTTCATCCAGATTTGATATTATAAACTATCAAACTCTTTGTTTTAGCTTTTTGATAATAAACAAAAAAACTATGCTTCCCAATTATTAAAGAATCCAATAAAAAACCCAATTTATTAAGATAATATTTATAAGCATTTTTGAAAAATAAAAATATTGATAAATCTAATGATTATAATATATATAATATATATAGCAGTAGAAATAGAAGATAAATATTATTTTTAAAGTATTCAAGTATAAACTCAATGATTTCATGATTTCTATAATCATCTAATATAAATAATTTAATTTCTTTAAATCGAAAAGGAGTAATTTGAAGAATAAAGATTGTTTTCAATCATTCAAATCCTATAATATCTATTATTCATTTATTATTTATAGTAAATAAAATCTATAAGAAACTATTATTATTATATATATTTTCCTTTGAAAATAATAAATAATTTGAATACCCATTTTATTGCCGAAATACATTCAATAAAAGATATTCAAACTCTTAAACCAGATTGTTTTTTTTGAATAAAATAATATTCTGAACTTTTTATTATTAAGTCATTTAAACCCTAATCTTTTATAATACCAACTTCATTCATATTCTATCGATTTTCGGGTTTAATATACTTAATCGAAAACAAATTAAGCTTTTCAAATTATTTGCCAATAATTTCATTAATAGTATTTGAAATATATATAGAATCAATTCGATATTATCTTTTGATTCTAATTTCAGGATTCTTTTTCAAAAAATTCTGTATTTATTATTTTCCAAATAAAGAATCATCTTTTTTCATTTTAAAGAAACTTTCATTTATTTCCTTTATTTGTTAATAAATAAAACTAATATTTAATAATTCCTATATTAATATCCAATTTATTAATACTTTCTTCTGAACCAGAATTATCTTTTGCATATTTTGTGTATTATTTTTATAAAATAAATAACTATTTATTCGATTTTGAAGTATAATATAAAGAATATTATATTCTGAATTGATCTGATATATAATTAGCCCATTTGCAATTGTATTAAAGGTTATAATAATATCATTTTTGATATAAATATTCATTATATTATAAATAATAATATATTCAAATTTCAAATCGATTGATTGAATGATTATTGAATTATTAAAGATTTAATAAGGGAGATTGCTTAAAATGGGGTGGTTTTTTAAGATGGTTCAAAAGAGGGGATGGCCCGAAAGTGGGGTATTAGACTTAAAGTTAAATAAATGCGCGGGTCACCGAAAAAAATATTAAATTGTGTCTGGTTTGGATCCACGCTGACCATACTTCTGATTGGGAAGACACGATCGCTTCCTGCTGGAATTGCCATCATTTTTAAAAGTGCTCAAGTGGACGAGAGAGCTGTAACGCCGACGTCTGCGACTCTACGTTTTCTTTTGGCTCGTGGTTGAGGACGGTAGATTGCAAGATGGTCTTCAACGGGAGGACGAAGGTTCCGATGAAGCTGACGATGAGGAAGGCAGCCAGAACTGTGGTGGCCAGAAGTTTGTCGGCCGTGCTGCCCTGAACGGCTGTTCTCAATTTGGTTTCGACGTGCATTCCGGCAAGGCCAATCGGCAATCGAACAACCATTGCTTGTATACCTACTACGGCTCCAATTGTGAGAGCAATACTCTCGTGGCAGTTCAAGACGGAGGAAGCCGTTGTGGGAACTTCTGGGGAACTGTGAGATCTGCGAAGACGGCTACATGTCCTTAAGATAGGAGAGAGTCTTGCGCGATGGTGGAGGTGGATGTGGAGATGTTTGACTCGGTTAGCATTGGCTAAGAGGTTATGGCTAGTTTGTGTTTTTGGACTGGAGAACTGCTTTCCTTTTCCCACCTTACTATTGGCTATCATGAAAACGACCGGCAAGATGGTTAAGGCATCCAATCAGACATGCCTCAAGCAAGAGGGGCCATCTTGAGTGGACTCGATGTGGCCGCAGAAGACGCGTGCGAGAGGGAGGCGGATGCAATCTCGGAAGGGGTTATGGCCATCAAACAATGTTTTGGTGTTGTTCTTTTGGTTCTCTTTTAATGCTTGTCGAGTTTATTCTGGATTGTAGTCTTGGGTTCTTGTTGTTAGTGTTGATGGTGGAGGTTGAGGCGTTTGATCTCAGACTTGATATCTGCAGAAAAGCTCGAGATGAGAAAGCTATTTAGTTTTAACGGAGAAGCGCAGACCTTCGCACAAGTCTTTGAACCAGATCACTGCTACCGATATTCTACTAGTATCCACATTAGTGTTGCAAGCGCGATCACGATCAAACTCCTTCTTACCCTTGTTCTTAGATACCGAGACATCGATTCGGGTCATGTTGGACGTTTTTCTGCTTTGACACGCCCCGCAAACACGAAAATAGTTGTACTTCGTATATGCTGTAAATAATGTCAGTTTTCTGTCTGTGCGGTTTTCCACAGTCTTACTTATTAGAGAAATAGAGTATCGCATACTCGGAAGATGATTCGCTATAAATCCTTGCTTTCGTGGAAATGTTAAGAAGCCGCACAGATAGGAAACTAACATTATTTACAACATGTACGAAGTATGTTGTAAAACAGGTGAACTGTGACCAATTAATTTAAAAAAAAAATAGAGTCTAAGGGATTAATAGGGCAAAGATTCGCGTTGCTAAACATGCTATTCTGTTTGGCATTGATAGTGGCTGCCAATCACCTTACTATCGTATTGATAAATTGACCCCATCTAGCACTGTTATGGCACTGGGAAGCTGTTGCATATGGACAACATCACAGGTTCTGAGGATGCAAAAGTGTGACTTTCAAACTGGCTGATATTAAAGAGATATGGCAGTATAATCAGCTGCTTGTTTGATGGATCTAAAAATGTGACTGCAAAAGTCTGCTCGTTGAAAGAGGTGTGGTCGCTGTGTAGCAGCGAAATTCGCTGCTCGTTTGAAGGATGTAAAGTGTGACTGCAAAACTAGCTGCTTGATAGAAGTGTGGCAGGAGAACCGGCTCTTGGTAGAGGTGTAGTAACAAAACTGGCTGCTGACGACACAATTTCGACCCTTTACGTCCCAGTCGACCACCAATCTCATATATGAAGACTTTAAGCACATCAAAGAATGATCGTTCCTTGGTCGTCGCCGTTATTATCTCGCCTGATTCCCTATATCACATTATTTGACCTGAGGATCATTGCCTCTCGGCTTGAAGAATTAGCTCCGGCGTTCATAAACAATTATTGAGGCCTCAAGGCACCACCTTCGTGAGCCGCCCACCTTCCATCAACACTCTGCCTAATTTTTCCCCCCAAAACGCTATCGGAATCCCAATACACCCCACAACCACTACCATCAGCGCAAGCTCTATATTTGCATTTGCAATTCCCTGGCTCGTGGCCCATGGCTGGATGGCAAAACTTAAAAATAATGTTGAGATGTAAATTCCTCCTGTAACCACTGCTCCCGCTGCGGCTGCATGCCGGGGAAATGCCTCCGTCACCCAGATTGTGTTGACGGTAGCGAGACTGACAAAGCTGAAGGCGTTGAGCCCATAGGCAACAAAGATTAGGCTGGAGTGAAGCTGATGTTGTACTGCGACGCCGTACATAATGAGGCTTGTGGCGCTTGCGAGAACGGGAAGGATGAATGCTGGAAGGTAGAATTCCGCATCTCGAACCCCACCGTTACGCATCGCTAGTCGATAAATGATTTTTGAGGTAAGCAACCCGGATGCTGGCCAGGCCAGAAATGCACCAGCCGCTCCGCTAAGATTGACAAGAGCTGCACGGCGAATTGGTATGTTGTATGGCTCATCAGCTAAGACTCCTGTATAGGTCATACCAATGCTTATCACTCCACCGAAAACCAAAGAGTTGAGAAGCATAACCCAGAGGATGTGGGGGTTGATGAAACACAGAAGGATTTGGAGATAACAATGCCTCATTGCTCTCCAGCTACAATCTGCTGTATCCCAGAGCTGTAGCTCATTTAGTTTGAGTCTCCATGTCGTATGTGGTACATCAGGGAGTCCTTTTTCAACGGCCGCGGAGTCCCAGTCTTTGTATAATTGAATATTTTCTGTCACGCTTTGAAGGAGAATTCGTCCATCGAATGCAATTGCCGGACGGAGGAAGTATGTTTCTGGGAAGAAGAAGAAGACAAGGAAGCATGAAATGATGACTGGGGGAATCCAAAGCTTGTAAAAGAGCCGCCAATCGGTTTCGGTGCCTGTTACCTGAAAGACACCAGCTAGAATCGAGAGGGTTACGGTGCCGACCACAGACCAGACCAGGGCGATAGCAAGAGGTCGTTGGTGGATGAATGTCAAATCGATGATCATCAATAAGCCCTTTATATCTGTCAGCATCTTCTATCTAAACCGGAAGTGCGCTGCAAGCACTTACTGCACTCGTAGAAACGCCTTCGGCCAGTCCGTGAAACGACACAGCTATTAGGAGCGAATGAAATCTTGTAGCGACACCAGCCCACAGCGTTGAACTGAGCAATATTACATTCGCAATCAACAGAACACTTCGCCTCCCAATCGCCAGAGAAAGGGGAATCCATAAAAAGGCGCCAATCCCGATAAACAGCGTCGGGGCCCACAGCAGCGTTTCGAGGCCAAAGGGTCGCAAATCCTACCATCCCATCAGATTTTGGTCGTATTAGAAAAGAGAGGACAAACCTGTCCAGTAAACTCATTCGCCAAAGGGGTAAGCATGAGACTCGGCCCCTGGACAATTGCGTATGCTATCGTGGCGAAGAAACACAGCGAAAATAGTGCACCAGCACGCTTCCGCAGACTCCAGTTCAGCGGATCTCGGTATGATTTGCTAGGAATAGGCAAGGAGAGGGTTTTCCCATCGAAGGTGATAAGGTAGACACTTCCTGCCAGACCCCTAGAGGCTCGCTTGGATGTGTTCGTGTTGTTGTCCATCCTGTTGGTTTTTGAGATTGAATGCGGAGTTTGCTCTATGAGGACCTATATGCGCTCTATATAAACAGACTGTGATGTCGCTGGTTAAGCTACCCTGGTTGACTTCAAACAAGATTGTTGACGAGGAAGAGGCTTCTAATTTGATACCTTCACACCCAGTACCGCTCCTTTTTAAAGCACGACCTTTGCCCAGCTCCAGTCTGATTCAATCTTGGCTCTGTAAATAAATTACAGGTTCGTAGGATGCACCACGTACAGGTGTTGAATCATCGCATCCCACTCAAGAGCGTGTGGAAAGGATGGTAAGGATGGTACGGTCGTCACATAGTGATCATAATATATTTATATTATAAAATATATCCATACTGGTATTATACTCGTATAATTCAGTTTGCGACGACGTTACTGATTTTATCACTTATAGTTAAAAAAAATAATTCAGATCGATAAATAAAAAGAAGAATAAGGGATTATAATGTTACATGGTAACAGATAATCCGATAAGAGGAGCTTGGACCATGAAGTAGAGCGAAGAAGATGTTATCGAATTAATATGGTCCCCACCCTTATCTTAGGTTCTGATCATATGATTAGAAAGCCGACAATTCGAAATCGGCTTTACAGTAATCGAGTCATCGGGTTTTGAATGAATTGAAATATTCTTTTGTAAAAATCGTACTTAGAATTCGGATATTTTGATTATAAATAAAAATAAATCGGATTTGATATTTGAAAATTAATTTAAACTTCATATAAATATACTTCTAATTAACAAATAATCTTTATGATATAGGCCGAAATATATACAATTGCAACGATTGTTTTTCTATTATTTTTATCTTCATCTATTATTGAGTATTATCATCATTAATCTTATTTCTAATTAAAGACTTATAATAATATATCTATACTATTAGTCGATAAATATATTCTATTTATATATTAATATAGGTTTATACCGATAATTCATATTTAATAATTAACAAACTTAAATTCGATACTTTCAGATACTTTTTATCAAAATCGCCATATTCGTTGTTTAAATAATGAACAAAATGAATATAATAACTTTATATTTGATTAACAAAAAGTTTTCTTTTATAATATAACAGAATCAGTATTATTAATAAAAGTAATCAAAAGATTTGAAATTATATTCTGTTTATTTATCTTTATATTATTATCAATTTTATATTTAATCATATTGATAATTTGCTTGTATAGATTATTGACCTCAAATATCCTTATTTTTATTTTGTTATCCTTGATTATAAATATCCAAAACTCAATTTTATAATATAGATTTTTATTCTTTTAACAATAATGACAATGAATTCTTTGAACTATAATATCTATATAATAATTCAGTTCTAAAAAGCCAATTGATATAATCTTTATTAAAGTCAATCCTATAATAAAGAATAAATTAATCGAAACAATATATCTAATAATTTTTTGTTTTTCAACTGATATTTTGTAATCGATATTGATATGAAATCTTGTTAATACAATATTGATTTTCATTTAATTTAAAGGTTTATATAAAAAAATAATATCCTTAGATTTGATTTTAAGGATATATATCATTTATTAAAACTCTTTGATTAATATTTCATTATAATCTTATAAATAGAAGTTTCAGTATACCAAATATATAATATAAATATTTATAAAAAAATAGAAACAGAAGATTTGTTTTACTAATTTATTTTCAATATTAATAAAATATTCATATTTATTAATCTTTTTCTTAATCTTATAAAACTTATCCGAAAATATAATAATTTCCTTCAAATGTTTGAAATACAGATCTGTATTTATCTCCTATTTCTATTCCGGATTTTTTTTGGTGGTTTTCTTTATTTATTCCTCCTTTATCAATTTCAATAGAATGTTATCATTATTAATAAACTTTAAAAGATATAGAAATGATGTGTATAATCGAGAACAATAATAGATATTAATATTAATTTTGTTTAATAATTTATATCCCCTAAAATGATTATATCAAATATAATATTTTCTTTAATACTTTTCTTTTCGATTTTTCAATTTCTTAGATTCTTTTTGATTAAGAGAGTCAATTCTGGAAATCCAATATGATCTATTATTGTATTTGATATCGAAGTAAAGATTCTATAGTATAATAATAGATTTTTCGCTACAAAGATTACTATTCATAATTCATCGAATCATAAATTTCTTTATCAATAGATTAAACCTCTGAGTTATTTTATGAGAGATATCTTGAATATTGATAAACTTATTATCAATCTATTTCTTCTATCTTTCATCAAGATTCTGTAATTCATTATATATCCAATTTTGTAAAACTGTATTTTTCCTTCAACTATTATAATATATCAATTGAACAAAACCGGAAATATTCAATGATCTTATTATCAAAGATATATTATTTAATAATATTAATATAATTCAGTAATAAACTTTATAATTATAATTATATAGCAATTTCGTTTCGTTCTTAATATATTATCACATTTGAATATCCTGGATAGCTCTAATAAATTTTGTTCTTCAAAGCTGGAATTCGTTTTTGAATAGAAAGAGATAATATATAATTGATAAATTGATATTTCATACTTTTATTATTGGGATTTGGTAATATAATGTTTTCTTTATTTGTTGGTAGATGATTTATTTGGTAATTGGTATTATTATATCTTTCTATACTGAAATTTATTCAAGAATTGGTTGACAAATGACTCCGATATAATAATAACAAATACCTGTTTATTTTGAAGATGTAATATATAAATTAACGGATTTTTCGGTTTTTCGGATTCATCCAGAGATTCATTTTCATTATTTTAAAAAACCTCTATATCTTTTAATAGAACCTATATATTATTATTCAATTAATCGCTTTTATTAATATTAACAATACTATATACTTTGATCAAAATTTGATTAGGAATGCTTTTAAAACATTATATATACTCGATCTTCCAAATATTCAAAAGATCAAAAGGAGTAAAAACAACAATAACATTTAATCTCTTCTTTAACCAATAATTTGTACTATCAATAGAGCAAAAATAATCGAATCTATATATTCTATATATCTACTTATTGACTGGATATTCGTTATGTATAATATAAACCTTCGAATTAGTACATATATCAACCTATATTATATTGAAGATATATTAAATCTAATAAATCGTGAATATTATAATAATTTTTTCAATACTTCTAATATGATATAGAAAAATAGATCCTATAATTCCATGAATTTGTCGAAGATTATATTATATATTATGAAATTGATAAAGTAATAGTTGATATTCAAAACTATAAGGAATCTTGATATAATATTCTGGTTTTTTTAAAATTGGTTTATAATAAATAAACTGATAGATTTGAATCCAAATTTGCTTATTGAAATATATATATATACTTCGGAATCGCAATCTATTTATAATCTATAGAAATTAATTAATGGGTATACAAAAGCTCAAATATTCTATATCTGGTTAATTCATTATATCAAAATTGATCGATATATTCCATTATTATAATATTATATTTATCCTTATCTTCAAAATCCTTCAAAATTAATTGTACTATAATTTCATTGAAATCGGAAATATTTTTCAATAAAACTTCAGGATTGATAAAGATACCATTTTCTTCTGTATTCCTATCCGAATCTAGTTTTTTTATTAATTACAATTTCTAGAACTGTTTTTTCAAAGATTAGAATCTTAAAGATTGAAATTCTTTTAATTTTAAACTAATAAATATTAGTGTATCCTTTATTATTATATTCTTTATTTTTTATAATCTTATTAGAAATTTATCACCTGTATTTTTAACTTTGAAAAATGAATCTTTTATCTTTTTCTTTTTGTTTGATTATTATAATTCCTCGGATTTTCGTTTTGTAGTATTAATAGTAATGGTTATTAAGGGTTAACGGAATATAATAAAATCTGGGAAATATAATTTGCTCCTAATCCTTTCTATTCTTTGAGATATAACCTCTTTATCTTTGCTGTTTTATTCTACCTTTTCTATTTTTTCAGGTATAATCTCTTTATCTTTATTGTTCTATTCTATCTCTTTTATTCTTTCAGATATAGCCTCCTTCATCTTTGTTGTTTTATTCTATTTTTTTTTATTCTTTTAAATATAGTCTCCTCATCTTTGCTGTTCTGTTCTATTTTTTTTTATTTCATCATTAATAGTATTATAGGATTGCTGAATTATTTCGACAAAATTTATAAACAAAATTCGGTGTATTATTTGTGTATTCATTTAAGGATCTTTATTATTGTTCAAACACTAATCATTCGGATAGGTAATATACCAAAAGTCGATTCCAATATCTGTAATTTCAGGAAAAATGGTTCAATTGATTTTATAAAATCTATTAATTGAGATCAGATCGTTAATAATAAATAAAGAATTAGAAATACTAAGATTAAAATCAATTTTGAAATCGAATTTCTTTATTTCCAATTTTGTATTTTAATAAAATCAATCTTTTTTTCTAACATTATCATTTTTGATATCATCTCTATTATTATCTACAACTTCCGATTTATCTATACTTGAACAAATGAATACCGAAATAAATATTATATAATTTATAAATTGATCTATTATAGATCCCTTTTTATCGAAATATTCTAATATTTTGATAAAAGATATTTAATCAATAAAATTATCAATCATATAATTTTCCCTTTAATTAATATTTAATATTTTATTTCCAAAAAAAAAGTTTGATATCTAGTAATATATTGGTTGAACCTATTATTGAATAATCTTTATATACTTTATTATTTTTATTTTATTATTTCTATTCAGGATATCTTCATTCAAAATATCTATTTAAAGTATATTGATATATTTTTTCTTATTATAAAATTCCTTTTTTTGCAAATCCTATTTAATAATAGCTTTTTCTAATCAATATAATAAATATAACAATCCGGATTATAGCTCTATAAATTACAAAGATTGTATTATTTATAATTAGATACTATTAATTTACTTTAATAGAGATATATACTAATCTATTGAAATCTTCTAAGGAAATAAGTTCTATATAATGAAAAAACAACTTTTTAAGAATATTTTTTATATATATTTACAAAACTATAATATTGCTAGATCCTTTTATTAGAAAAAACTTCAAAGGCGAATAATAATTAAATTATATATAATATTTCTCGAATTATTCAATAAGGAATTCTATAATGAAACATATCCATTTATCAAATCAGGATTTCATTTGATTTTTAATATCAACAAATATAATTAACAATAATAAAGATATTTATATTATAACTTTAATCCTTTTTCTATAAATATAATACATCTTATCTATTCCTTCTTTAGATAATTCTGTATATCTATATATTCTTTCGATGAATATTGTTTTATAAACTCCTAATTCTGATTTAAAACGATCAGAATCTTTTTTAGTTTCTTTATTATATAATTTATGGATGTATGATTTTCAAACCTGTAATATAATATTCGATTCTGTAAATAATATTAATAATAATATCAGCAAAATTTCCTTTCTCAATTTGACAGAATTAGAAAAGATAATTAAGCAATAGATGATATAATTTCTTTAATTTATATTGAATCATTATATATCTAACGAAAAACATTGAAATTCTAGATTTTTTATCAATAGAAAATCAACTATAAATAGGAATTTTACAAATAAATATTCCTTTATCAATATCAAATCCAAAAAAGATATTGTTATCCTTTATTATCGATTATTCTAAAAATTGGTATATCAATTCTACAATAGTATTTTCTATTTTCGATTAAAATATATATTTATTAATAAAAATTAAAGAAATATTCAAAACAAGGATATACAATCTGATATTATATTTATCCTAATTTAATGGGATAATACAAATCTAGATTAGATTTTCTCGGAAATTTTCCTTAATAACAATTAATCTTATTATTTAAATAATCCAAAGGATATAATCAATCAATATCCAGATCTCTGAGTGAACTATTAATTGAGTATTTTTATATCAAAATATAAAATAAAGAATTTCGAATATAAGAACCTTGTTTTGTTCATTTACTTTTAATCTAGAATACAATATCTCCTTTATATTATCAATAATCATTATCCTAATTTCTTTATTTATAGGATTGATTTTGTATTTATATTGAACTTTAGATTCATTTGTTTTGTTAGGGATATAAATGTATATAATTGGGACTTTTGTTGTAAGTTTCAATCAACGATTTGAATTCTGAGGATAATAATAAAAATACTTTGGATTGATTCTTTTCGAATCTATAAATTCCTTTAATTTGATCTTGATATTTGTAATATATATATTTATATATTCAATATTCAAATCCTAAAATATTATTTTGTAAAATCTATCGAAAGGAATGTGATTTCGTAATATAGTTGGGATACAATTATTCGAATTCGATTTTAAAAGAGTAATCTTTTTAAATAACAATATATTTTTAATTTATACCATTTTTGATATTCGAGAAAAAGATGTGTTTATAATATAAAGCGAAAATTTTGAGCTGATATTGGATATCAATTATAAAGATTTGATAGTACAATATCTTAATATATATATCTTCAAAGATATCAATAGAAATAATAAAAACTATTTATTATATTAACAAAATATTATAGAATTGTTTAATATCAGGAATAATGGGCAATTTGTTATACGAAATTGAATGTTTCGAGAATTTGTAAAAACAGAAAAAGTATGGCAAAATTGGTAAATAAATTAGAAACAGATTTTTGATATCGATAAAAGATTGTTAATTACAATAAATAGAAACAGAATTCTAAATATATATTACAAAATTCAATCAAATCTCGTAATGATCTAAATTGCCCATTCTTTTAATAATATAATAGAAAAGAAATAATTAAAATTATATATTTTATAATATTGAAAAAAAAACTATGATATTTTATACTATAAAAAACTTTAAAGATCTTAATTAATATTGATTAGAAATATAAGAATTATAGCTTATTTTCGGAGTTCAAATCCAAATTGCTAATATTGAAAAGAAAATAGATATCATAAATATATTTGAGATAAATTAATTTTATTCTGGCGATAAAGAATACAATAATAAATGGAATAAGGCTAATCACATTATCAAATGATTCGGCTTTAGTTTCGCTTTATATACTACATCGAATCATATCGAATCATATCGCGTTTGCTTTCTTTATTTCCTTCTTAACAATAATTTAATAAATAATATAATAAAACTTAACTTTATATAATTTTTATATTGTCTAGATTAATATTCGAAAAAATGATTGATTTTTGTATACAAAACAACGAATAATGGAGATTGAAATATTATCTCCCAAAAAACTATTTAAATCATACGATTATTACGAATTTTTTCCTTAGGAATAACTCTGGAAAAATACTAAATTGAAGATCCGGAAATATATAAATAGATATATTTATTATAAAAAGAGATTTTCATTGGCTTCAAGATTACAAAGATATCTTAAGGAATCCAAAGAGTATAAAACTCAGCAATTAACTATTTTGTATATATATATTCATAAACAATCTGAAAAATGAATCAAGATCTTTATTCTAATATCAATAACTAATTGATTACAATTTATAGCAATATAGAATTATATGAAAATATTAACAATAGTATTTCTAATTTCAAATTTAGTAATAGATTATACTATATTTTTAATCTTATCATAATAAATTTAATTTATGAAAAACAAATATTATATATAAAAAGAAAAGGTTTTGATAAGAATATAATAGAAATATTTCAAAAACTTAATTTATCTATTGTTTATAACATTTTGTCTAAAATAAAGGAATTATAAATAGAATATAATAATAAAGTATCCGGAAAACTCGATACTAAGCATTATTGGGTAAATGAACAATTTAGTGATACTAAATTATTTGATATTACCATTAAGTAAATACAAAATTCAATTTCAGTTTATATTGTTATTCAGAAAGAAAAACCTACTAGAAAGAAACCTATCAATAAGAAAAAGGCTATGAAAGCTATTATGTAACTAACTTTCGCGAATCGCTGGAATCCATTGAAATTGTTAAATCTCTGCCTCCCTATATTAGCAAATGATATCTTTATAATTCCGAAAGATCTAATATATTTATATAAAATAAACAATTTGTAGATTATATTTACTCCAAAATATTTTTGGATTCAATTATATTTTGGTATATTTCTTGTATATTAGCTTTTTGAACAATTCAAGATTTAGATTAATAATCGCAAATAATATAAAAGGTTTATTTAATATTATTAATAAGATAAACAGAAAGATTTTTGTGATTTTTCCAAATAACCCTAATAATATAAAACTTTTTCGAAATACTTTAGATAGAAAAACAAAGCTTAAAGAAATCGATCCATCATTTGAAAAAGGATTCACATTTACAATAACTTTCGATAATATTATCGATTTATTTGAAAATTATTTTTATATAATATAAACATTCGAAAATGATTTTCTTACAATATTGGATTTCATTATATTTAATATAATTAAAATCTATTCGAGAATTATATTTATAGGATTAAATGAATTTATTGGAACAATATATCAGCAAGATTTGTTTAATTGGTTCCTTATATCCTTTGAGATAGCTTATAAAAATAAGTATATGGATGATACTATTTCTTTATAAATCGAATTATTAAATCATATAATAAAATGAATATATAAATATTATAAATAATCAAAAAAGACAATAGATTTATATAAGGAATTTTTGTTATCATTTACTTTATTAAACCAGATTTATTTATATAAAAAAAAAATAAGGAAAGATATTTAAATAATACTTTCGAGATTATCATTTTTTTCAAGTTTTATATAAACGGCAGTATAATAAGAATAATAAACCTCGAAAAAAACTATATAAATAATATAATAAACAATTTTGAAAATGGAAAAATTGATTTTATTTTATATAATTCATTTAATATATTATAAAATAAAGAATTGATATATTATAAATCATAGGATCTTATATTATATAATAAATAGATTGATTAAACAAACTATTCATTCTTTTGTTATCGAAGTAAAGAGTATATAATTAAAGTAATTTCTTAATATTGGAGATTCATATTCAATTAAATTATTAATTAGTTTATAAATATTTTATTTAATCTAATAACGATTTTATTTCTAAATAAATACTCAGTAATATATCTTTAACCCATAATTTACTAATTTACGAATTTGAAGTATTAAAGCCTAATCAATACCAGATTGTTACATTTGTTTTATAATCATTGAAAGAATATATAACAAAGAAAAAATAGTTCTTGAATAAATAAATAAATCGAATTTTCTCGAAATTAATAGATACTATTATCCTTTCCAAATTCCCTACCCTTGATATTATATTATATTTTATAACCAATAATATAAATTTTCTTATTCAGTTTAAGAACGAAAATTGATACAAAATCGAAAATATTCGATTTATTATTTTCTGGATACATCGACCTATTTATATATATTCGATCTTTTACGATTTCTCAAAATTGATTAATATTGATGAATTTCTTTTAATATTGATATTCTTAAATATATATAAGATTAATCGTTCATTAATAATTAAAGTATTTCCTTATATTTTTGTTTCAATGATTATATAATATTATATATAATTATAAATTTGATTAATTTTTCTTTGAAAAACGAAATATAATATTCCAAGAAAGAAATCAAAGAATTTGAAAAATCCTATTCAAAATCTAAAAATAATATAAACATATTGGATTCAGATCAATTCAGAATACTTATTTTTCTTTATAATTATAATAATCTTTATAATCTAAATAATTTATACTTTCTATTAATATAAATAATTAATTATTCCAGGGTTATTGATTTCGCCATTATAATATAGATTACAACAGAAGTATAATTATTTGATAAATATATAGATCTTAAATATAAGAATGATAATTTTTCCTATGAATACGAATTATACTCATAATCCTATTTTAATTACAATGTTTTTCATCTTTCGATTAACCATTCAAAATCTTTTTTTATATCTACAAAAATTCCGAATTAATTTTGTATATATAATTATTATCTAATAATTTGAATTTACAAATATTATATTAATAATTCTAATATAATACCTATACTAAATTTAATTCCATTTAAATAAAATTCAGATATTGATATTTATTACTACCCTTTTCTTTTTCCCCTTTTAAAATATTAGATTGATATAACCAAAAGAAATCTATCCTATTTTGTATATTATATCAAGAGTTTAATATTTCTTTTCTGATTCTTCTCTTTCTCTTTCATAATTATTTATTTTTTTATTTTTATATTCTAATAAAGTATTACAATTTAAAAACTATTCTAATTAATTTAATAAACTCGAAGATTTCAATAATTCCTGTTTTAATATAAAACAGATATTTCATTATAAGCCTAAAAAAAGGACTATTCTTTTTAAGCTTTTTCCTTTCTTTTTTATTTAATTCTGAAAAATTAAATTTAGTTTTATATTCCAAATTTATATATCAATATAGTTAATAAACCAGATTTTCTTATTATATCATTTATTAAAGCTTTATAAAAGCTTTTTATTATCTTAAATAATCTTAAATTTGATATAGATATTAATTTAATCAATTAATTAATAAAGTTTTATTTATTGCTTTATTTTATTTATATTAATAAATATTGGCTCTTTATTATATAATAAAGATATAATTATTGATTTTTTTTATTAATCTTTATATACTTATATATTTTATATCATTTGTTTTAATTAAAAATTGAATCTATTAGATAAAGAATTATCTCCATTTTATAAACTTATAAATAACCC
Source organism: Stromatinia cepivora (assembly GCA_014898415.1). Taxonomy (NCBI): domain Eukaryota; kingdom Fungi; phylum Ascomycota; class Leotiomycetes; order Helotiales; family Sclerotiniaceae; genus Stromatinia; species Stromatinia cepivora. The sequence goes on along the minus strand of RCTD01000012.1, from coordinate 815,753 downwards.
TTATATTTCCTTTTATAACATTATTATATTAATTGTTTATATATAATAATACTCTTTCTTTTTATATCAAAATTAATTTTATATCCAAAACTCTTTAAATACTTCCTTAATCTTTATATCGAAAAAGAAATATTTTTTAATCTTATAAATATATCAGAAAAGATTTCAAGATTTTGTATAATTACAAAATTACTAATTGAAGCATTTCAAACAAAGTATTCAAAACAATCCATAAAATTATTTACTTTTTATTTCGATCGATTATTACCTTTATTCTTTTTTTTATTCAAAACAATTGAAGATCTAATAATAATTATCTTTTTCTTTATTCAAAACAATCTTGAAATAAACTATATAACAGATCTTTTTCAATCCAATATTTCCGAAAATCTTCAAAACAAATCTGTAATTAACAATATCGAAGAATTCTATAATAAGTATTACAAAAATTCTATAAGTATTTTTTTGATTATTTATTTACAATTATAATTATAATTTAGCTTTTTTGATAAAGTATTAAATTCATTGTTATCATTTCTATTGGGATCATTTGTATTGTATTCATTTGTACTGCAATCAACTCTAACGCCATCATCTCTATTGCGATCATCTGCACCGTAATCAACTCCAATGCCATCATCTGCAATGCAATCATTTATACCGCGATCATATCCACTGCCATTACGTTCATTGCCATCACGTTCATTGCCATCACGTTCATTGCCATCAATTCCAGCGCCATCACCTGCATTATCATCATTACAATCATCTACATCATCTTTATTTAAACTAAACAAAAAAGTATTACCATTTTTATTATAACTTGAAATATTACAATTATTAATATAACAATTTGAAATATTATAATTATTAATACAATGATCATCAATACCTTAATCATTGGTATCTCCATTATCGATACCTCAATTATCAGTATCTCCATCATTAACATCTTAATCATCAATATCTCTATCACAACCATATTATAAACCTATATATTATATATCTACTTCCATTCCATTAACAAATAATTCCAATAATTCGAAAAATTTCTTAAAACATTATCAAGTTTTTTTCGAGAACAAGAATCTAGTTTCTTCAAATTATACTAAATATCCTGAATTGAATAAAGACTATTATAAGACTTCTAAATTGAATTTTATATATAATACTAATATAAATCATTATAATAGCAATATATTTTATCGAAATTAAAATCATTTGATAATAATATTATCATCAGAAATACAAACTTTTATTGATATTTTCCTTTTAATCGAAGTATTTAATAAAGCAATCATTTTTGATAAATTTATATTTCTTATAATATATAATAAAAAATATTTTTTTACTAAAAGTTTGAATTAATTAAAAGAAATAAAGATTTTTAGAAATATAATAAAAACAATAATAAAAAGCTTTTATAAACAACAAAAAATATTCAAGAATAATATTACTTCGCCAAAACTTCTCTTCATATAAATATCAACCTTCTTTTTGAAACCGAATATAATTATATAGCAAATCATTAATAATATCTATAATATCTATCTTATTAAATATCTAATAGAAATATAAATAAAATAAAATGGATTGATATTTTTGGATATCTAAAGAGATTTTGGGCTTTGAATATAATAATTAAATATATTTGATTTTAATATCAAATGGAATTTCAGGATTGTAAATTAATAATCGTTTTTAAAAATGATTATAATTGAATAGAAATGAATTTGAGGATTTAAAATCTTATAAGATTTTGAAGGATCTTAAAGAACCTTGTTCATCTAGAATCATTCAATATTGTTTATAGATTGTATAATTGAAATTCAACCTTTAAATATTTGGAATTCTTTTATTTAGTATATAATGCGGGTTTGTTTCTTTGATAGTAATAAAGTTAATGTTCATTATTATCATTATTATTACTGTGATATTCAATTTCTAATAAATAATTGGTATATGATAGTTATAAAAATCATAATATTTTCGTTCATCATTAAAGCTGCAGATCTGGTATCAAGCAACCATCTCAGCTATTAGGAACTATAACAAAAACATCAAGAAGTGAAATATCTACACGAAGTATCAACAAAGGAGAGAACAATAACTAGGGATTGGTGATGCGAAAAATGATGTATATACCACAATAATAATATCAAGAAAAAAAAGAATAGCTTAATCCTTCTTTATATAATTCAATCTCAAATATTATGATTAGGATTTATCAAATCTTAACCATATAATAGCACCCACGATATGATAAGCGAATCATAATATGCATTTTTTGCATTACAATATCTCCCCTTTAAAACCACAATATTTGCCTCCTTCAATTTTCTTCCTATTCTAAAAATCGTTCGGATAAAGATCTTCAAACCAAAAAAATCCTCTGAGGGTATAATCTTCTATAAGAGGGCTTATATTTGGTTATAAAAATAATGTATTATTGATTTTATCAATTATGTTATATTAATAAAATCCCAACAATCTATTAATCATGAATGCTAAATCCTCCCAAGGAAATGTTGATGCCACAAGATCAATTGCCTCTGTACCTGAACGAACCATTTTATATATAAATATAAGAGTGACATGAACAAAAGAAAGAATATTGGAGTCGTCAAATCGATGCAAAATAATTTCAAAGGTGGAGTTACTAAGGTTCCAAACATGCCTGAATGGGATCATACAGGCACCAACCTTATCTACTGCCGAGAAACGTCCATATATGGCTTTCATAATGGGGTTTTCTACTGAGCAGAAGCCAAGCTCAGCGTTGATATTGGATATAGCAATAAGGTATCCTTCTATAATGAACATGGTCGAGGTTTTTTCCATATAGTTGTCCAGAAGACAGAGGAATTGCGATTCGCGGGTCTTGTATTCCTCCAAGCTACCAGCTTTATATGCGAGAAAGTAATTATGAACTTTAATAAAAGAGTTCCCAATTCGCAGCGACTATGAAAATCGTTACCCTTAGCGATTTCTTCAGTCAATACTGAATCGAGAAAGGTATTGAATGTGTTCAGGAATGGGCTCCATATAAAATGAAGGGGCCGAAAAGTGCAGACAGATTTTGTAAAATAGAACATCTGATGTAAATAATCTGGTCTAACAAGCTATCCAAGATAAAGATAAAATCTCCCTTCACATGGATTTTTTTTATACAAATCCAAATATCAATCATATACAATTTGCTTCCATATATTGCGCTCTGCAATTTCCTCAGCGATACAAATTAGACGATTTGTGGGAATCTTCATTGCACGGAAAAATGCAACATGTCCTGAAAGTTCAGCCCATGTATCCCTGAAACTCGGAATTGCTTCATATAAAAAATCCAGTGCCGAATAAACCATGTATGTAAATTTATTTGTATGATCCAATAAATCAGGTAATCGAAGTGACAAAAATATCAAATAGGAGTAAGCGCCATGCACCCACAATCTACCAGGCATTGCATATTCTAATGCTAAGTGACGTATATCAGGACTAGCAGATGGATGTTGAGAAGCCAAAAAGAACCTGTAGTGTTGTTGGATTAGAGTGCGATGTAAATCGATGAAACCTTGCCATTGTTCATTATTCAACTTTGATTGTGTAGGAAGATCGTTTGATGTGAGTCTGGTTATTTCGTTAACAGCTTTGATGCACTTGGCTTCAACCTTTTGAAGGCCAGCATAAACGCCCTTGATATGTTCTAGGAGTTGCTCTTGAGGAACCGGCAATTTTGTTTCTAGAATGTCATCAAATTCGAGATTTGAGAGTTGAGGGAGGGCGATGATTGAGGGGTCGAATGATGATCTTTCAATTGAAGACGAGTCAAAAGCTGTCTGGGGTTCTAATGCCAATTCAATTGATAACGACATTATACAAGAATGACTATTATAGGATCCGAAAATCCTATAGAGATTTTCGTTATCGACTTTGATGGATTTGTATATAGAATTTTATATGTAACTATAATTCCTCAATAAAAGTTATAAAAAAAATATATTTGCAGAAACACCGAATATAATCAAATATTTGGTTGTATAAAATCAATTACCAATAGTAAATGATTAATATGAAATAAAGGCTTTAGAGTATTGTAGGAGGATATTTATATATAATTCGCTATAATTATAATATAGTTCACCTGTGAAGCATCAGTTCCAATACTCATCCGTCAGACTGGGATTTCGATACCTACTTTCAGCTAGTGAATCACCACGATAACAACACTAACTATAAGTCCTGAAATTGATAAAGAAAGAGCGCTTTGCTTTCCGAAACTTATAATAGTATTTATTGTAGATTCTTATCTTTAACAGGATTAAGCGAGAAAATATATTAATATGATAATACAATTAGATTGTTCGAATTATTCTGAATTAAAGAATAATAGAATTGGAAAGATATTATAAATCTTAATTATAAATCAAAATCCAATATTCAAGTAGCGTTTATAGAACAAATCTCATTTACAAATTGTATAGAATTTATTTGAAAATGAATAAAAAAATGAAACAATAAAATATAGGAATAATATTTTAATAATCTGGAAATTTGTAATGAATCAAAATTTGGATATATATTATAAATAAGAAATTGTAAATTTTTGAATATTAATAATGTTTATTATTATAATAAATGGAAAGAAGAATAGAAAAAGATAGTTTTGGGATTTTCGATAATAAATGGTTTTTCGAGAATATACCTTTAATTATTGTTCTTTGATATAAGATTTTATTATATTTACTTGTATAGTTTTTTATATATAATACAAATACAAAGGAAATTCTTAATATACATGTCTCTAAATATGCCAAATGAGATTTCTATTATACTACGCCAAGAAGTATGAGTTCCAATATAAAGTAAAGAACTAGATAATGAAAATTATGCGCTCGCTTAAAACAAAGCTAATCTGAATTTTAACTGAGTTTGGTGACAATCATATATTTCAATGATAAACAGGACTAATAAGCATCCCCACTATTTTTCCTCTTTCATTTTTGTAATTTCAATTATATGTGTATTCTTTGATTAAGTTAGTCTTAAAAAGATATGATTGATTATTTGTAATATATCTAGAAAAGATTTATATATTTATCTGTAAATTGATTATAATTGATTTATGATATTGTTATATCTAAACTTGAACTTTTCTTATTTATGAATAAAGTTTTATAAAATTAATATAGCGTTCTATTCGCTATATTCTGTATCTTTTTATAATATATAAGAAGCTTGTAAAACGAGGCAATCAGTGTATGCCCTTTTCACCGCAGTACTGCAAATTATTCGGTCACACTTCATGCTCTACTGCATTCTCCTTTCTTTCCTGCTACTCATCTCTGGCTCTAGCTTGCCTGCGTCCTGAGCTCCTTACGCTTTCATCTACCTCTCTGCTATCTCAATACATATATAGGATGTATCCTTCTACATCCACCATAATCATACCTGAGGCTTCATATCTACTCACCTCACGCGTACCCTCTATCTTTCCAATCCCAATGCCTCCTACATCATCCGTAGGAAAGGATGGTTATACGAGTTCCAATACCAATAAAAGCTATAGCGGTATTATAACAATTAATAATATTAATGAGAAAATAATTATATATAATTGAAAATCCTTTTTTTCCTATACAAAGATAATTGATCTAATCCCTAATATAAATTTGGCATTTTGTTGGAAATATTATCTGGTTTTTTCAGAATATTAAGAGATTATCAAACTCTTATAATTACTTTGGAAAACCTGGAAATTATTTTAATTGGAATTGTATTTTTTATTGAATACAATAATTATTATTGAAGAATATTTACTTAATTATAATAATATTGATTACGTAAATATATATCCAATATATTTCAAATCGAAGCCGAAATCTCAGATATATTTCAGTTTCGATTGGGAAAAGTATTTTTGATAAATGGAGATTCTCCTGTAATTCTAATCTATAAGTCTGTTTTGGAAAGGAAATGGTTAGGAAGATTGTATATTACAAAATGGAGATAATATTGCTGAATACTAATCAAATATCTCTGGAAGGATATTCGAAAGAGATTTGATAATTTAATTAATTACTGGATAGGGTATTAATACCAAAAATATGTTTTTGGTGATAGAAGTTTAAGGATATATAGTATAGGTTTTATTAGCTTCAATTAATATATTGATACTTCAGTATAATGTTACGAGGTTTGCCGTTTAGATTATATGGAAATGCTTTAGATTCTTAAGATAATTTATAATTAAGCATCAAATAGGGATTTAAGTAATAATAATGAATAATTGTAATTTGTAATTAATAATAGATTATACTAAATAATTAATTTTGAATATGAAACTTTTACAAAGGAAATCCATCCTGATTATATAGACCTTCGTATTCTGGTTCCCACTGCTTCCCACTATGTCCCACTGACTGATCCCCGGTGGGACATCTGGGGTCAGGTGACCTTATGCTTAGTCATCTGGACTTCTGTTAAGACTAACAGTAGTCCCCGTCATTATGGAGGGATGAAGGGGGTGAAAATTTTACGCGTTTTGGACGTCGACGACAGTGGTACAACAACTACTGGTTCAATTTCTTTGGGGACAATTGCATTCAATTTGGATTGATTTGTTTAGTACAACTAAGGTATAAAAAGGGCGTATTTCGAAGAATAATTTTTCTTCGAAATTTGTTGTGTGATGCTGATTTGAAAGATGGAGATCCTGAACAAAATAGAGAACACATTCAAGATAACGACAATATTCATAAATTCCTCAAAACCCATTTGCTGCATTGGTTGGAGGTTATGAGCTTGATGGGGAAGATTTCAGAGAGCATCAACGCAATAAGCTTTTTAGAGTCTTATATTCCAGTGTGTCAATATCATTTAATATTTCTTTTAGGAATTCAGCTAATAGATAATGAAGGCTAATAAAGATTCTAAGTCTAATACCCCACTTTCGGGCCACCCCCTCTTTTAGGTCACCTTAAGCAATCTCCCTTATTAAATCTTTAATAATTCAACAATCATTCAATCAATCGATCTGAAATTTGAATATATTATTATTTATAATATAACAAATACTTATATTGAAGATAATATTGTTATGGCCTTTGATATGATTGCAAATAAATTAATTATACATTAGATTAATTCGGAATATAATATTCTTTATATTATATTTCAAAATCGAATAGATAATTATTTATCTTATAAAAATGATATACAAAATATACAAAAGATAATTCTGATTCAAAAAAAAGTATTAGTAGATTAAATATTAATATAAAAATCATTAAATATTAATTTTATTTATCGATAAATAAAAGAAATGAATGAAAACTTTTTCGAAATGAAAAAAGATGATTTTTTATTTGGAAAACGATAGATACAGAATTTTTTGAAAAGAAACCTTGAAATTAAAACCAAAAGATAATATCGAATCGATTCTGTATATATTTCAAATACTATTAATGAAATTATTAGTAAATAATTTGAAAAGTTTAATTTGTTTTCGATTAAGTATATTAAACCCGAAAATCGATGGAATATAGATAAAGTTGGTATTATGAAAGGTTAGGGTTTAAATAGTTTAGTAGTAGAAAGTTCAGAATATTGTTTTATTCAAAAAAACAAGCTGGTTCAAGAGTTTAGATATCTTTTATTGAATATATTTCGATAATAAAATGAACACTCAAATCATTCGTTATTTTTAAAAGAAAACATATACAATAATAATGATTTCCTATAGATCTTACTCTATATAAAGAATAAAAATTCATTATTATAAATAATAAATGAATAATAAATATTACAAAATTTGAATAATTGAAAACGATCTTTATTCCTCAAATTATTCCTTCCTGATCTAAAGAAGCTAGATTATTTATATTAGATAATTATGGAAATTATAAAACCATTGAATTTATACTTGAATATTTCAAAAACAATATTTATTTTCTATTTTTATTGTTATATATATTATATATATTATAATTATTAGATTTGTTAATATTCTTATCTTTCAAAAATGTTTATAAGCATTATTTCAACAAATTGGGTTTTTTATTGGATTCTTCAATAATTAGAAAGTATAGCTTTTTTGTTTGTTATTAGAAAATTAGAATAAAGAGTTTGATAATTTATAATATCAAATCTGGATAAAAGGTTTCTGATTTATAGCTTCAAAATTGTATTAAATCTTTTATAAATCGTTTATTACTTGAGAATAATAATAACGAAATTCTAAATCAAAATTTTATTTCAAATGATGATCTTTAATATCAATGGAATATAGAATCATTTTTTATTCTATAGAAAATCTTTCAAAAAGTATTAGATTTTCGAAAATATATATATATAATAATTCAAGAAAAAGAAATTAATTTTTCAATTCATCGATTATTATTTTGTAAAATCATAAAAGGTTTTAATGTTAAGGATTATAAACTTATATAATCAAAGTATTAAATAAAATAATTGGAATATAAATTAAAGCAGATTATACTTAAAAAAAGACGAATGGTAAAAACTAATCTGAATTCGAGGTTTGTAGAGATTAAAGCTATTCAGGGAGCGCAAATTGAGGTTGGGAATTATGAAATTGAAAAGGATGATTCTAATAATGATTATGAAACAGATATTACAGGGGATTTTATTGAAGTAGAGTAGTTGTTGAATTATTAAAGTTTAAAATTTATATAATGATATTTTCGAGGTGGCCCAAAACAGGGGGTGGCCCGAAAGTGGGGTATTAGACTTAAACTTTATACTTTCATATATGACGCTAAACGCTTTGTCCTTTACAACCGAACAGGAATTGAACAAGCTCCTCTTCAAATCTATTGCTCAGCCCTTTTCTTTGCTCCAGAGAAGAGTATTATTCGAAAAACATTTCAAAAATGTATCCCGAGTTGGATTTATAAATTATCAAGGACCCAATCAAATTGGAGTGCCGTCCTCCGAACGTTCGAAGTAGAAGCTGCGTTATGCCCCCCGGAAGTCAGATTAAATGCTGGAATCAGACAATATGCTTTCAGATTATTGAAGATCTCGCCTTCTCATCCTGTGTATAAAAACAAACAGAAACTAAATGCCGAGAAAGCAGATCAGGATTCAATAACAACCCCTCAAAGGAAGAAATCGAAACTTATTCAACTCGAAAAGATCATATACTCAATTCAAGAAGATTTTGATCCATTCACTCTAGAAAAAATCGATCATTTCCATTTCCCCCCTTGGAAAAGGGATATACCATATAAGGTCAACATCAGTAAACTATCCAAGGAAGATGCAGCAATCGGTCATAACCTAGTATTCAAACACAGAAGCAAAAATACTATTACAATATATACAGATGCTTCTTCAACCTTAGAAGGAATCGGAGTAGGCATCGGAATCGTTGCTATTTCAGCTAATGGCCAAATCTCCCATAAGGAAACCTGCAATATTGGAGTAAATCAATTGGTATACAATGGAGAACTCCTTGGGGTCACCAAAGCGATCGAATACGCCAACACTACAGCTCAATCGGACGACAAATTCAAGATCTATTCGGATAATCAGGCTGGCCTCTATCGTTTGAAAATACCCTCTGATGCCCCCAGTCAATCCTGTCAAATCAGAGCAATCAAAGCAGCGGAATCTCTTATACAAAAGGGAGCCGAAATCTCACTTAATTGGGTTCCCGGACATACCTTAGTGAAAGGAAACGAACTAGCTGACGCTCTTGCAAAAGAGGCCACAAAACTAAGATCATCATCAAACGTAATGTTACGACGGGATTCAGTCACGACCAAAAACCCCGCATCACATGATTATTCTAGAAATCACGTGGGTCCCACCGGTCCCATCAATTCTAAATCAGTAGGAGCGATAGGACGTATAGCATAAAGGTCTATATAATCAGGATGGATTTCCTTTGTAGAGCTTCGTGCTCAAGATCAATCATTTAATACAACCTACTATTAGTTACGAATTGCAATCATTTATTGTTGTTACTTAAGTCCCTGCTTGACGCCTAGTTATAAACCATCTCGAGAACCTAGAGCACTTCCACGTGATCTGGACGGCAAACCTCGTAACACGTAACTAGCTTCGCCTCCTTAAGAATGGATATCAAAAGAACAAAAGATCAAGAATGGAAAACCCTCCTCAATTCAATCAATTCGACCTATTCAAAATCATACTCGTGGAATATCAGCTCTAAGATCAGAACTCCAGAAAACACCAAAAGAAACTACATCAGTGTCTTATTTCAGCTCAAAATCGGACATGGATACTTCAAATCCTACCTAAAATGATTCGGAATCTCATAAAATGATATTTGCAGATGTGGAAAGAGAGAATCCCCTGATCATCTTCTACTCAACTGCCCTATATACAAATCATCAAGGAATATACTCAAAAGAAATAACCCTACCCCTCGACTCACTATGAAATATCTGCTTCATACCAAAACAGGTATCACTAAAACCCTCGAATTCATCGAAACAACGAAAATAGCCACCAGATCATGGCATCTCACCAGACTGCAAGAAGAAGATGAAGAAGAAAGGAATGAACCAGGAGAAATCGACCAATAAGACAAATTTGATCAATTTGGTCAATTAGGTCAATTGGGTCAATTTGATCAACCTAATTGACCAATTTGGTCAATTACCCACTCCCCTTCAAAAACAATCATCCCAATTCGAATTACACTATATTTCATTTGTTATTTTCCTTATTTATATATAACAGTATTTGTAAGGAGGGCCTTGTTCCCCAGGATTAGTTTTCACTTCCCCCACTCAATTAAGAGATGGAGGCCAACTCCATCGACTTAACTCTGTATTAGCCGCGGTCACTAGGCCAGCATATTACTATTTATCACCTTGTTAGGAGCTCATAAGCTTCTAGCCGTCTTAGATAGTCTTAGACTCAGTGTAGACGTTAATTAAATCAATCAATCAATCCGAACGTTCGAGGGTCATTCGCATTCGGTTAACTCAATTGCCTTCTCACCAGATGGTACAAAGGTAGCTTCAGGTTCTACGGATAAAACGATCCGACTTTGGGATACAACAACGGGTGAATCGCTTCAAATATTCGAAGGTCATTTGGATACGATTAGCTCAATTGCCTTCTCACCAGATGGTACAAAGGTAGCTTCAGATTCTGACGATGAAACTATCCGGCTTTGGGATATGATAACGGGCGAATTGCTTCAAATGCTTAAGGGCCATTTGGGTTTAGAGGTATCCTCAGTTTTTGAACGATATTTTATATCAAACTATTGGATAGCTGAAAGGTCAAACGGAGAAGTGCGAAATATTCTTTGGCTACCTCCAGACTATCGGCCATCGAGTGCGTCTTGTTATAAGGAAATTACTGTCATGGGATTTCCCACCGGTAACATTTTCTTTTTAAGGTTTGAACATGGAAAACTTCATATTATCTAAGTAAAAACCACTTTCAGTATATCCATTAGTTACTATATCGTTTGTATCATTAATATAATATCCTTTTATTTTCCCCCTCTCTTTAACAGAGAGGTTGAGGAAGTCTGTGATTATATAGACTTTCTATTTGTCACTTCGATTCTAGTATGTTCTAACACGATCATGTGGCAGTCTCATAAAAGAAAACACCATGAATTCTTTCAGTTGACTCAGCTTCGGTCAATATGTTTCATTTCTAATCTTCAATTCTATATGTTCTACACCTTAGAATTGATCGTGATTCATCTTATTAGATGGAGTATTAAATCTAAGCTTAGTTAAAAATATAATTCATTTTCATTATTATAGCCTGTATCCACCATTATACTACCACATACGGGCAGGCTTACATATAAATATAAAAACACATGGCACATGCCTAGAAGTAGATCTAAACCTATAATAATTATGTACAACACGATTTAGACAACAGCACTGCCATCACATAGTTCTATATCTCAAACCTAGTTCTAGTGATTTAGATTATATTTTGAGAAAAATAATATTCAACAAATAAATAATATTCAATAGCTCCGCAGCATACTTACAAATCTATACCCAGCCACTCAGCTTCTGAATCAGATATCAGAATATGAACTCGATAAAAGTTTCAAGGAGATTGGCCCATTACTTCCTAATATGATTACTTTTTGGGTTTTGTTGAGTATTGCACCTGGGGGTCCGGTGCGGAAGTGCATTATGGATCTCTTCTCAAGAGCAATCGTACTTCTTCATCTTCAATATCGTTTTATGTTCTTTCGGCTTTCATGGGACACGTTTTGTTTTAGCCTGCAATGTTCTGGCCGTACGTCGGGATATACAATATTGTAAGGGAATGAGATTTCTATAAATGAACCAACACCCAGCTCTTCGGAAATTATAAAGAGATGAAGGTCTTTTGTGTGACGAACTGGCTTAAATGATTCAATTCACTACTTACAATTTACAACTAAGGAAGAAGAAGAAGAGAAAGAAGAAGAAAGGTGAGCTCTTCCTCAGATATTCGCGTAGCAAATAATTGGGAAGATTGTCTCGTGATTAAAATAACATGTGACCCTAATCCATAACGAATCGTCACATTTTGGAACACCGAAACTAGAGGTTGCACAATGTATCATTTCCAATCCTGGTTCGTTTTACAAAACCTTGGAAAGGTCACTCTTGATACTAAGCAACTAGTGACACTGGAGAAAAAGGATTCAGAAAAGTTGGTGGAGAAAAGTGAAGGTTGTCTAAGGAACTCTACTTAATGCTTTATTACCGATTAGTATCAGTTACAGTATTAATAAATCCAGAATAGTAAGGCTTCGACTTTGCCGATGGACCCATCATATATAGATTGCAATTAGTAAACTGGTTACTCCAAATACAATTATTATATAACTACACCCAAACTACAAGATTTATGATTTGATTTATAAACATTTTAATACTTCGGATATAATGAATAATAATTTTGACGACGAAAATAAGTATTGATATTGATTTATATCACTCCAAATTAATATCAAAGAGATAATCTATGTTAATATGTTGTATAATTAAGAAAATGTATAGTACTATTTAAAAATGCTGAATATCTTTGATAAGGATAATAAAATCCTTCATTAACAATACAAGATTCAAGATATTAAGTTTTGATATACCGATTAAGATTATCAATATAAAGATATTTGTATTTTTGTTTCTTTGGCCCTGTTTTATTATCATTCCATTTACAAAAAATATAAAATAATATAGGGATCTTGGAAAGTTTATAAAATCTTGTAATTATATTAGAAATTAAAGATATCATTATAAGATTAGAATCTGTATCTTCTAATAAAATTTGGAAATTGGTAATATATTTTCGAAATTGTTTTTTGGACTTTGCTATTTGATATTGATAAAGGGATTCTTGATGTTTGCAAAATTGGATTAAGTTTTGAATAAGCTCGATCCATTTTTGAATGATCTGATCTTCCGTTAAGTCTATAAATGATTCGAAGAGCAATTTAGCGATAGTAGTTCGCTCTTTAAGCTTATATTCAATTATTGAAGGGGTAAGGATATCGACAAAAAGGATTCCTTACAATTATCAATCGATTTCGATAATATAAATAGTTTTGTAAAACTCCTTGATAATCTTATCCAATAACTGTTTGCTCTTTTGGCTCCTCAAATTGTTGATTTCAACTTGTATTCCTTGATATTTTTCATACCATTTCGTTTTCGCAATTGTTTTAATAATAGAGTAATTATATACTTTGATATTCTAAATAAACTCTTCACATTTTTGAATAAATTAAAGAATATCAGGATCTTAACTAATCTCAAACTTCTATATATCTATCAAATCTAAAGGAACTCATTCGTAACAAAATAATCGGCCAACAATTCGAATTAGATCTTTTCGTTGTATAAATCCAAGGTAAATAATTTAATAATCTATATCAATGAATACTGATATATAATATCGTTTATAAATATCTCCCCGATGATTTATAATCTATTAGCGTTCTTCAGGTGTAACAAACTCTATATCAACAATTAATCAACATTCAATAGGAAATCTTAATAGAGGGTAAGAAAGAGATTAAAGGATTTTATATGAAAATCTACTATTCAATCTTTTCCCTGAAGTTCATTACAAATTATAGAATTCTAATCTCTTCTTATATCTGTATATTCTACCAAAACAAATGAGATAGTATCGATATTTCGAATATTCTAAATATTTAATCTTTGAAATATGAATATTATTAATAGTACTATCTATATCCTGGAAGATAGATTACTCAATCTATTTATTATCCCATTGTAAACGAATACGATCTATATCAGATAGTACAATTAAAGTATAAATATCCTTAAGGGAATTGAATTTGCTTTCAAATATATTATCAATAAATATTAAAACTAATATAAAAATAACTCCGTAATATGCTAAATCTTTAGTTTCATAAAATACAAATATTTTTCTGTTTTAAATTAATAGATTGAAGATATAAAACTAAGAATCATTTACTGCTTCTTTTTTTCATTTAATCGTTTGATCCGTTTAAGGTTAAGCTTTATTATAACAATTGATAACCAGTCCTTGATTAAAAAAGGGAACAATTGGAACTCGATATCTTGATACAAAAGTCCAATAAGAGCTTTTAGTCTAATGGTAGTACAGTCAATAAGATTCAGAAAGGGAAACATTTGTACTCGGAGGTGTTTATGAGTATATATTTCAATATCGCGAATCCAATAACCATTCTAAAGAGTATATAAATCTTCGATAAAAAGCCCCAACTTTTTCTTTTCTGAATCGTCGAATCCAAAATTGACGGTCAAGTTCTACAGGATCCATTATCTTCCGATCAGTATAATCTACTAATAGAAAAAAGGGCAAGGTAGATATATACATTACGGATATTATAGAGAACACCTTTATTTATATAACGCTCTGTTAATTGTGTATATATTATACTAAGAATCTTCCAATATATGATAATAAAAGATTCCTTTTTTATTCGTGAGTTCTTTATTCATTAGAAGAGATAAGCCTTAAAAATTGGTGCTTTATATATTTTGATGATTATTAATAGTTTATCAATCTTCAAGACTTTGCAAAATCTGTTGAAAGAAAGTTAGTAATCATTTATAATTTAAATACTTGCAAAATATTTTTTTATTATTTTTATCTTTCTAATTTTGTTTTTATTATAACTTTAGTTTTATTATTAGAATTCGATAATATAATTTTTTCTGTTTCAAACTCGTTTATCATCTACTGATAATAACTAACTTCAATATCGATACCGAATTCCAAATCGGATTGAGAATTATAGCCTGTATTTTAATTAAGATCAGAATCAGAATCAAAAACAGAATTAGATTCATTTATAATAGTAGGAAACGATTTTCACTGTTGATTCATTATATTCTTCCTTTTAATCTGTAATTCATATATTTGTGATTATTTTTTCTCGTTTTGCGAAATTGGGGTGGGTAATCTATATTTATTATAATGGAGGTTCAGCATTGAATATATCGTTAAAGAAAAGGGTAAGGTATATTGCGATTTGTAATGGTTTAATGGTTTTGCGATAAGATGTTAGCAGATTGTGATGGTAAAGGAGGTTAGAGAATAAGGTGGGTATTTTATTTATAATAGAATATACAAGATCGTTACGATTTGCAGTATTTAAATATAATGAGGTTATATTTGATATTTTCGATCTGTTTGGTTTTTGATAATTAAAGAGTAATAATTTTTGGGCTGTAATGATATAAATTTAATAATATATAAGAGCAAGAACTAAACAATTCTAGAATGAAATTTGTAGAATGAGAAACTTGTAAAAGAAAGAGTAAAATTTGAGGAATTAAAATATAAGATAGGAAAATAGAGAAGATAATAAAGGAAAAGCTAGATTAAATATTTTTTGATCACAAATTTAATATGGCTATAACTTATATTTCATTGCGAACCATTTTTAGGGATACTTTCATTTTCCGGGAAGGTATCCAAAAAGGAAAGACAGAGTAGATGAGAACAGGTTAGTATAGAGTTTGGAGTTTAGAGTTTGGGAATTTGGAATAGGAATTAGAAAGAATATCATTGTATAGTATCTGTAAAACAATAAGAGTTTAAACTCGTTAAATTTCTGGCGGCCTGAAGATAAATAGTTAAGCAAGTGGAATGGCCGTGTAAAACAACAGAAGGAAACCGCTGAAAACAGGGTGCAAATCATCAACATCTAGTTACTAGTAGTAAAAATTAATCCTGGTATCCTTTAAATAATTATATTATCAATAAAAATATTATATAATATAATTAATATAATATCGATCGAAATCACAATAATATACTTCATTGAAAATATAATAGAAATGCTGAATGTAGTTGTCTGTTTTTAAAATAATAAAGAAGAAAACATTATTAATACCTTCAATAAAAATCTATTAATATCCAATATACCTTAAAATTTATTAATCTATAAAAAATCAAAAAAGAAAAAGATCAATAATTTGATAGAAAATAATATATTCGAAATTGTATAATAAATAGATATATCAAAAGATATACAAATATTCAAATCAAGATTTATTAATAAAATCAAAAACAAAGATATTAAAAAAGCATTTTTAAAATCAAAACTTATAATCCAGATATAAAATGATACAGAAAAGGAAACAATATTAATATAATTATTTACAATTTAACAAACAAATCAATATTTAATATTAAGTATTATAATTATCCTTTAATCAATTATACAAACAATTTTATAAATTAAGGATATTACTCAGGCCTATATACAAATAATATTCAATCTAATACAATTATTCTATATTCTACTACCCAAAGAAATAGAATTCCTAAAGAGAATATTACTATAAATAATCAAACCACTATATAATATACTAAAAACCAAAAATCATTGATTCAATATTTACCACAATCAACACCTCATTATACTCCAAATGATCCAATCAATCTAAAATCCCTATTCAATATATATTAAACAAAAAGATAAAATATTTGAATTAATAGAACTTCAAATAAATAATACAATTATTATAACCAATAAAACATTTATAAATAAAAAACAAAAAGAATTCGAAAATATAAAGTTTCTTATAAAAGATCAAAAAACTTTATTATTTGAGAATTCCTTTAAATTCAATAGAACCATTATTATTCAAATAAATAATAACTCTATTTATATTAATCAAGAAAAACAATATACAAATCTATAATTCATCAAAATATAATCAATCGATATTTATAATACAAAAAGCAAAATTCGAAAAAGTATAACCTCAAAAAACTAATATATTATCCAATATATAAAAGGAATTTATATTTCGATAATATATCAATCAAAAGTATTATTCGCTTTTTCTTTTATTATCTAGATTATCAACCTTAAAAAGGAAAATATGAAATTGATGAATAAAACAATTCAATAGTAAATGAATAATCCAATCAAAGGATTGAAATTCGTATTATTCAATCTCGATTCGTTAAAATTAGTAGTATTTATAAATACATTATTCATTAACAATTAAAATCTATCCTTATAAATCAAATATATTATTATATTAATAAACAAAAATAATAAAGCAAATCTAATTTATTAATCATCTATTAAATATAAAAGAATTATTAGAAATATATTAATATCAAAACTTTATAATATAATCTTAAGATTCAATATTAATATAATATTCAAAAATATTATCAAAAGTATACTATCAAAGCAAAAAGTATTATTAATCATATATACAAATTCGAAATCGCTTTATAATTATCTTATAAAACTAAATTCAACTCGAAAAAAAAGACTAATAATCGATTTAATGATTTTATAGTAATTATATAAATAAAAGAAAATAATGGAAATTAAATAGATTAATAAAGAATCTAATCCGATTGATATAATAATAAAGGTAAAACTATATTAGATTCTTAAAGATCTTGTAAAAAACAATAAAATTAAGATTAAGATTATAAAATAAATAAAGAGATTAAAATATAATAAAGAGAAAATGATATAAATACAGAAATTAGAAAACGATTATAATATAAGAGTTATTATAGGTATATATTCAATTTATCAAATATATAATTCTTTTATATATAAATTGATTCGAATAAAAAAACAAAACGAAAACTAAAATTGGAAAGGATATTTATTTATCGGGTATATATATTCTTAAAGTATATAATACTTCGATTTTAAAAGAAGTTATTAATATCGAAATATAAATTATATATATAATAAAGATAATAAAGATGATAAGGATGATAAGGATCATATATCCATTAGTATTCGCATTAATACCTCAATATGCATTATTATATAGTTCCTTACCTTTCATAGATTCTAACTTTTCAGACAAATCAAAACATATTGTGAACGAGGTAGGTCGAGATACGTGCGTCCCGATAGCATGCTGCGAGGGGAGATGGGAATTGGAATTGATCAGATTATATTGTAAAGGCTTCAAATAGTAAAACTAATAGGTTTAAATAATGGTTTAGATTATATATAAATAGTATACAAAAAAGATTAATGAAAAGATGATTAATTTCTTTAAAAAGAAAAGAACAGAGCTCTCTTTTATATCTAACTACAAAGGGTTATATAACCATATGACTACGAACTAGCTACGCATTAGGTCTTGATATCCTAACTTTCTCACAATATTAACCAGAAGAGTTAAATACGTTCATTGACAAACTTCACTCCCCCGTATACAGTTGTCCCGACAATAATTAAAACGAATTATTTTATTTTATAATAATTTTTATTAATTATTAAAATTTACATTTATATTATTATTTCAATTTCATTTTTTGATTAGTAATTAATCTATAATTATATATTTTATAAATATAAAAATTATATTATTAAAAAATTTCAATATTTATAGTTATTTTATTATTTTTCAATTTGTATAATTATTTTCGATTTATATTGAATTAAAAGAATTTTTTGAAAAGTTATATAATCGATTAACAAAATTCATATTCATTCATATTATTATTTTAATTTCAATCTTTAATTATTAATTAATTAATAGTTTTATAATTTGTAAATAGAAAGATTATATCATTCAAAAGCTCCAATTCTTATAATTATTTTACTATTATTATTATTTAATTTATATAATTGTTTTACAATCTGTACTGAATTAAAAGAATTTTAAAGGATTATACGTGACTTTTTTAAAAAAAGTTCTGATTTATACAGTCTCCACTCCAACTGCCCTCTTGAGCGCCCGTTCGGTGGCCAGCTCACAAAATTATAATTTGAAATATAAAGCATTTTTGGCTTCGATTTGAGTTCCATTTTCGAAATCATTGTTTGGTTATTAGATCACAAATGTGATTCTATTTAGGTATTTAATTCGTAAGTAAGTATATAAATTATTTTTATACAAAATCAAATTTACGAAGATTCAATATAATTCAGTTTGAAAGATTAGTTTGATTATAGAGAAATGTCTATTTGAATTAGATCTATTCGAATTTTGAAATTAGATGAATTTTATCAAATAAAATTTAGAATTATTTAATAATATTTTAATAATCAATCAATATGATTTTGAAAAATTTGATATTTAAATATTTTCGATATTCAGTTTTCAAATAATATAATTTTCATTTAATAATATTAAAAATTTATGATTTTATTCTGTCACGAATCGTGAACCACAGGAGGCTAATCACGTGATACCTCTTATCTCCCATGTCAATTGGTGAGCTGATCGTCCGTGCACATGCGTTACGATTCATGCGATTTAGTATGATGACCCTAATAACACATGCGCACAGCCCTGCAGCTCACGAATGGGTATTTATGTATATATATCTAGTTGCTTCTTACGAGTCATAATTCTTCAATTGTAGATTCTAAGGAATATAATTGACCCTGTTTATTCAGCTCTACTACGGCTTTTGTGCGTCATATATTCAAGATTGAAATTTTAAATCCATAAAAACCTTTTATTTATAATGAATGAGTCAAGTACTCTAGTTTTCGACTATCTCTAATTTCCGATCATTTATTTATATTATTAAAAACTACGATTTTCATTTATTAATAACTTTTTAACTAATCAATATAATTAATTAAAATTTTAAATATAAATACTTTGTATAAATATTGAATCATTCTGAAAATTTGATAATTTTAAGATTTTTTTTTATAGAAATATTAAAGATTGAATTTTTAATTTTCAATTTGTATATGATTTATATATAAATAAAAAAAAAACATCAAAATCTTGAATAACTTTTCAATAAAAATGATTAAAAATAAATTATTAATTTTTTTGAAATCTTCGAATTATATTTTATAAAATAAAATAAATTATTATATATAATAATTTATATATAATCTTTTTTGATATTTTTATTTTATTTTATAAAATTTTATATAAATAGTTTTTTAATTAATAATAAACATTATTTACAAATAAGAATTTTCCGAAACTAGATTAATTTTATATAATATAATTCAAGTATTCTATTAAATTTTGGAATTTATTTTTAATTATTTTTATTGAAAAGTTATTCAAAAGTTTTATTACTTTTTCAATTTTTATATAAACTATATACAAATTAAAAATTCGGAAATTCAATCTTTAATATCTTAACGAAAAAATTTATAAAAATCTGAAATCTTAGTATTAATTTGAATTCATATAATAATCTTTTAATCAAAATTTCATATAATTTTATTTATAAATACGAAAATTAAAAATACAAAAAACCGTGATTTTTAATATGATTAGTGATCGGAAACTAGAGGTGGTCGGAAATTAGAATACTTGACTTAAGCAAATAGTTTCATTTTCTTTGATTCCTTCAAAAAATCCTTCAAATCATCTTCGAAATTTAATTATTGAATATTATTCTTTTTATAAACCAGTGATCAAATTGGTTTTTTTAATATAATTTTGATCAAATTTGTAATTTGCGTGTCTACTCACGAATCTGTTTTCAGGCCAGCAAATTTCGAAATTTCGTGAGCTGATCATCGAACGAGCTCTAAGTGTTTTTGTAGTATAAAAGATTAAATTAGATTAGTTATTGAATTCATATTCTTAATAAAGAATATATTCATTTTATATATACAGTCCCACTCCATATATTTATAATTGAACAATTTCGATATTATTTCTCAATTATTAATAATAAAGTATATATATTTCTAATAATATTTTTTCATCTATTCATCATGCAAATAGAACCTTCCCTTTGTAGGAAACGAGATTGCGCAGTTTCGATCGTGTATCAGCATCAATACAATACTCTATTTGAAATAGCCACAACCCCGAATAGATCTTCTTCCGAGGTCATACGACCTACCCCCTTGTAGATACCCATGGAGTGATCCAGCCGTGCGGGGCTACAGCCTCAAACGCATGTAACTACTGTCACAATAAGCAACGAATAATTTTCATGCGTGCTACCTAACGTAAAACTGAGTATTAGAGCAGGTATAAATACCGGACTCATCATGTCCATCATTAGTACCTGTCCATTTGTCCTTGTGTTTAGCAGATCAAATTATTGTCAAATCAATACTCCAATCCTCAAATAAATTTCAGCCATGGTTACTGTCAAGTGGATGTGCAGCAAACCCTCGGAAAGAAGATATCCAGGGCTTGCAACTTTCACTGAAGACATTGGCATTCAGTCAGCTAATATACTTGACCGCGAAATTGTCGCAATTCGGTGAGCCCAGAGCCTATAGCCAGAGAAATCAAAATTCTTGTCGCAATATGACTTATAGAAACCATCTAGTCACCATCCTCACAAGACAACGAGATACAATGGCGCCACAGTGCCATATCAGAACCATATAACTGCAAATTGGACTCACGGTCAGCATTCAGTGCTCTGTATTGCTTATTGTTCATTGAATGCTAATGTCTGTTATCCAGATCCTCATGTTGCAGGGACTGGTTTTCAGGGCCACGTCTTCGTCGACGACGCGAATACAAGAATGTTAACAGAGGCAGAGGTTACGGAGACTCCTCAAGATAACCCTCAAGTGTGGTCTCTTTAAGGACTGTAATCTGCTGGTTTGTGAGGAGCAGAGAAAAGAGGTCTCTTTACACGATCAAGAGGTCCACACAACAAATTTTGAAGGATTTTGATTCTTCGGAATACGACATTTTTCATGCTGAATTAGTTCAAACAATTGAAAATAAACCCATTAGAGCTATCCCCAAGTGAATCCATCTAGTAGTTGTTGTGATATTGTCATCGGCATTCAAAATACGAAATACACGCGCAAAATCGCGAAATAACCTGCCCTCCCAACGACATACTCCGTATACCCCTCTCAGAATGTATAGGAAGACAAGTGCGAGAAAAATCCCCAAAAGAACCAACACCTCCGTCCACATGGACGCCAACATCACAGGTACCCCCATAGGGGAAGTTGGGAACCCGGCTCTCCCAACGCACCACCAACCGTCGTCCTAGGCATCAGCATACCAAGCACCCCGATCATCACTCCATCATCACCCAATTTGAATCAAGTCGGTATATCTAGCCCCAGTCTACCAAACCAACATATATTCAACAACATCGATTACATTCTCACAGACAACCCTTTCACCACTCAACCTGATCCCGCGTCGCCTGAATCACCAGAACAGGAAGCGGAGTCTTGAAACCTCTCTAAGACTGTAAACGACGGGAAGTAGAAAATCCAGCGTTGCTGAAATGGGAATTCTAAATACAGAAATATTCACTGGGGCAATGTGAGAACGGTACTGTCAGGAAGTAGGATTCTTTATCCATGTATTAATGAATGTAATCATTCCTTACCTCATATCATCCATTATTCCATCCCTAGACGTAACTCTAATCTTGACAGAGGCAGAGCTGAACCATGCGCTAAGGACACCAGGCTAAGTCATCGGGCGCCATGTGTTTATGCAGGATGTTTCCTAGGAAGGTATTGTCTCATTGATCCAAGACGGGACGGGACTAAGGCTGTTTGTGTTAGATAATTACAAGATCTAGGTTGAAAGGGAGCATCTGAGATGGCACGGAAACGTCAAGGCCCTTACCCAATCTAGCAATATCCGATATTCTAATCTTACATTACCTCTATCAAAATCGAGAACTTAGAATTTTTTTGGTTTTTTTAAAACCCTCATTGATGTTAATAACTCCGCGATCCTTTGATGGCTGCGATTGTCCTTTTTGAGCTGTAAATGACTCGCGTATGTCATTTGACCACTCGTATCTGTCAGGCTTCCGTCGTTCCTGAGATAACCTTATTATATATATTCTTTTTCTTTTAATTTTTCGAATTAATATTCTATAGATTATTTTTTTAAGGTATTTTAGACTCTATAATTTATAATAATTTAGAATTTAAATTTAAATTTTCAATTAAATCAATTATTAATAAAAATATTTTTTTGAATATATTATAAGAGAGTTGAGATATCGAGGCCCAATACATAGCTAGTTCGTAGTTATATAGTTACATGACCATTCGTAGTTAGAAGAGAGCTCCGTTTTTTTCTTTCTTGAATAATTAATCATTTTTTCATTAGTCTTTTATATATCATTTATATACAACTCAAATCATTATTTAATTTATTAATTCTACTATTTGAAGTCTTTATAATATAATCTAATCAGTTTTAATTCCTATTCTCTCTTGTAGTATATTATTAGAACGTATATATCTCGATCTACCTTTTTTATAATATTATTTAATTAAAATATTAAATAATATAATATTCAAAGTTTAAATAACTAATGTCGAATATAATTAGTTGAAAATATATTATTATACTTATTTAATAAAATTTAATTATATATAATATTTGATAATATTATTTATACAATAAATATCTCGAATAGAAACTTTTTAAATTTCGATATTTTATTTAATAATTATTAATAATATTTTTTTAAACGTTATACGAATCACCAAGGATTGAATTATATTATATTATATTTTGATTTTTTAATTTAGTATATAACTTTTTAATAATATATTAAATAAAAAATAAAATAATATTAAAATAATATTAATTAAAAACTTTCAATTTTTTTAATTTTTTTATTAAAATCGATTGAATAATTATTAAATAATAATGAATTAAATGAAATTCATAATAATAAATAATAATAATATTCAGATTTTGATCGAAGTTTCGATTAGAGTTTCAAATAACGAAAATATGATATTTTTGATAAAGTTATTATTTATTTTCTTAATAATTAATTTTAAAATAATGATCCAATATTATTAAGTAATAACTAAAAATTTGAATTTATAAAAAATTATAATATATTTATATATATTGAAATATCATTTTATAAACTATTTTCTAAATTTGTATTAATTGAAAGTGTTAGTTATAAATAAAATCAAAATTGATATTATAAATTATTATATAAAATATCGAAATTTAAATATATAATTCAAATTATTACTATAAATCGTTTAAATTGAATATAAATATTAATAAGAGTCTTTGTATATCTATATTATTTCGGACGCTTCTGAAATTATTGATAAATATTTAAATAAATACCTAAGAAGCCAGATCTTAAGGTTTCAGTTCAGACCCAATTAAAAATGTTCAACTTGAAGTGGATTGGAGCTGAATCTTGTAAATTGGTGGTGAATACTAAGCTGGACCCACACACGATATACGATCCAACTAGAGGCATTCTATCACATTCCGGCTTACTTTCGATCAACCGGAGGTTGAAAGGGTAAGTAATGTATATTGCTGTTTTTTCTGTCTTTTGATACTATTTTAAAAAAACTCGAATAGATATTGAATTGTTCCTTTCAACATTTCGTATTTTGAAGATTTTGATGAAATTTCAACAATCTTATAATTCTGAAATCCTTGAAGTTTGTATAACCTCTTTCAATAAATCCAAAATAGCTTTAAAATACTTAGATAGATTTCGAAATAAAATATTAATGATTTTGAATGATTTCTATTAGAAAACTGAAAATTTACAATACTTTATTCGTTTGGTTTTCATCATATAAATTTTCAATCAGCGTAACGATATGATTGGCTAAGGCCCCTGTTTGTGGGACAAGCACGGTCATTTTTTAGTGTGTTTTACAATACTTTCCCCATCAACCTCCGTACTGACGTACCGCTCCTCCCAACAAAAAAACATCACCCTCGTCTCTCAGCTCAGTTTTGGGCTTTGCTAAATGCATCGAGTTCTGTCCTGACTCCCATTATTTCGCCGATCTATATCGCGGAGCTCACGACGTCTGTCACTACGCTCTCTAAAGTATATGATGACAGCTTTTATTCGCCAATATCGGCCCTCTGCGCTTGATGATGTCGAGGAAATCGAGAACTATTCCCCTGGGGGCTTTCACCCTATTCATATAGGAGATGAAATTGAAGGCAGATATAAGGTGGTCCACAAGCTTGGGTACGGAGGTTTCTCGACCGTCTGGTTAGCCAAAGACAAACTTGCAGAACGCTATGTTGCTTTGAAGATCATAGTAGCAAGCATAGGGCAAGATTGCAAAGAGCTGGGGGTTCTGCAGAAGTTAGCGAAGGAACCTACAAGCCATCCTGGGCAGGACCGTGTTGTCTCGCTTCTGGACAACTTCACGATCGAGGGGCCTAATGGACGGCATGTCTGTCTCGTTTCACAGGTTGCAGGCCCAAGCATCACTTCGTTGAACTACTCGTCTGGTGCTGTTGCCGGAAGTCGAAGGTTAAGAGCACAGCTTGCTCTCAAGGTCGCAAAACAAACAGTACAAGCCTTAGGCTTTGTTCATTCTCAAGGCTTCTGCCACGGAGGTGAGTCTTGAACCTTTCCTACTTAACTAATTGCGTTCTGACAATTTGACAGATCTCACTGCTTCAAATGTTTTATTTCGACTCAATGATTCTATTGACACTTGGTCGGAAGAAGAAATCTACGAGCGCTTGGGTCAACCAAAAAAAGACGAAATTATGACTATCTCTGGATCGGCACCAGGGGAATCAGCCCCTAAATATATCGTCCAACCCTGTTTTCTTCTCAATTCCCATTTGCTGTCCGAAGAAATTCTGCTTGTTGACTTTGGCTGTGCGTTTCCTTCAGACAGCCCACCATCGAACCCAGATGATATCGGCCTCACAATGTCCTATGCTGCGCCTGAGGTCATCTTTGATTCTAAGATGAGTGTCTATTCTGATATCTGGGCCCTCGGATGTGTCCTTTTCGAGATTAGAAGCGGTGGACAACTTTTTGGAGACTGGATTGGAACAAAAGATGATGTACTACGGCAAATGGTACAAGCATTCGGGAAACTACCAGAGCCATGGTGGACTGCGTGGGAAAATCGTAGCTTGTTTTTTGACGATGATGGAGAACCAAAAAAGACTTGGGATGATGGAATTGTCAGAGCTAGCAAATTTGAACTAGATGAGATGATAGCTGAAATTGGTGCTGAGGATGAAGAGGAAGATGACCTAGAAAGAAATTGTGCTGTGATGCTGGAACCGAATGGGGCTAAAGTACCAGAGGATGAGGCTTCACAGATGAAAGATCTTTTGGAAAGGATACTGAAATGGAAACCAGAAGAGCGTATTTCTATCAAAGAAATCATGGACCACCGCTGGCTCTTGTAAAAGAACTGCCTTGTTAGAATAAAACACCAAGAGGAGTTCCTTGAAAATAGAAAAGCCAAAATCAAACTTGAGAGCCTGAAAAGTCGTTCAATTCAACAGGTTGCTGGGCCTTCCGAAAAGGGATCGTATCCACGTGCTTTCTTTTCTGTTTTAGATTAATGGGTATTTCAACGGCCAAGCGAGCGGTCGAAGCTGTATAAAACAGCGATCGAACTCTCTGAACATAACAACCAGAACCGTAAAACTACAATACACTCATTTTCTTAACGTGTTTCCAAAAACATGATTTTTTAAACTATGAACTTTTCTATCAAAATCAATAATTCTAATAATTCTTATCATTCCAATCCAATAATGAAGTTATTTAGATATTTCAAAATTCAATTAATAATATTAGTGATTGATATTTAAATCTTTTCGAAGAGTTTTTTGAATTTGAGATTATATTAATTGAAGGTAGATAGTATAAAATATGAAATTTTGAAAATTCATAATGAGACTGAAAATCAAGATAACTTGAATGGTTTTTTATGATTTTTTCTTCTGTTACGGATTCACTACTCGTTTCTAGTTAGTATAAATACTTTAGATATCTATTATCTTTTATATGATCGAAGATGTTTTTATATTTTCTTTTTTATTATATAGAATATTATTGTATTAATTTAATATCTATTAATATTATAATAGTATATTCTATTTTTCAAAAGATTTTATTATTTTGAAAGAGCAGTTTAGTTTTGTTTTTATAATAAATTATTAATAAATTAAGAAAGAACTTTAATATTTTTAATTAATAATATATTGGGTTACATTATAATATATAAAACATTTTTGATTTGAATTTTATTTTGAATTTTATTTTGAATTTTATTTTGAATTTTATTTTGAATTTTATTTTGAATTTTATTTTGAATTTTATTTTGAATTTTATTTTGAATTTTATTTTATTTATTATTATTTATATATAAGTTATTCATTTTAAGAGATGCGGGCTTCGAGGATTTTGTTTTTGTGGTTTGTCTATTCGATGATATAATTATTCAAAATTATAACGTTTTTAATTATATAATTTATCTATTTGATATTATCGAATAAACTTTGAAATCAATTTATAATAATTATAATATTATTTATATAATAAAAACAGATTTATTAATATTAAAAATAGAAAAGATAAATTTGTTTATTTAAAATATTGAATTATATAATTAATTATTTTCAATACTTATAGTAGTTTGATTTGTAATAGTTCAAATTAGTTTTATTCAATCTCAATATTAATTTTAATAAATTATATAGAATTTAGAATTCTTTAAAAACAAAAAATTAAATATCTTAATATAATAAAATAAATATAAAGATTAGAAATTTGATTTATAAATTTGTTAAAAGAATAATATTATTGTTTTTAATATTGAATAAAAAAAGTTATTATATATAATTTGTTTATTAAATATATTCCGGGCCATTTTGTAAATCCGGGATTCCGAAATCGACGTAGTATATTTCGAAATGAGCTAGCTTATTGGTGAATACTCTAGCTTATTCGTCAATCAATTTAATATTTAAATGAACTAATTGATTGTATAATATACCTATAAGAATTTCTAATAAGTTTATTAAATCACTTAATAATATTAACCGAACCGATGGTTATATGATCACGTGATATATTAATAATATAATTCAATATTATTAAATTTTATTATTATATGAAATTTCGATCATATATCATATTAGAATGATTTATAATGGAATAGAATGTGATGGAAGCGTATAGAACTTTCTTATTTCTAAGGTTAAATATTATTGGTTATTATTTCATTTCATTATATAAAATGATTCTATAAGATTTGATTTAAATCGATCTTATTTATAATCATAGAATATTATAGAACTTCATAGAATCCTATCAAATATTATAAATAAGAAGATTTTCTTCAAAGAATTCTTCTAGAAAAAAAACAAGCAAAATAAATTCAATATTCAATACACTTATATTTTGACTTCAACCATTATATATTCGATCACCCTTTTTAAGCTATATAACTAAGTCTTCCACTATAATAATAGTGAATAATATTATTATTATATTATTCATTATTATTAACCAATCAACCTCCTCCAAGAATACCCGTTTATAAAACTATTCGCAAATGAACTAGTTCATTCATAAATATTTTTCACTATCTTATTATATTAATTTAAAAGATAATTAAACTTTATAAATACTTAAAGTCTATAAAACTTATAAGGATCCAAAGCCTATAGGAAAAAACTTGAATATTAATTATTCGTTCATTTTATATAATAATTTTAATTATAATTTATATACTAGTCATATAATAGATATACAAAAAAGTATTATCATTAATGAAAAAAAGCGATGATGAGATTGAAAATAGAGCCGACAATAAGATTTTAGTCTTTCCTTCATATATATCAGTTTATTATACAATAAATTTAAGATATTAAATATATTATTTTTATATAAATTTAATTCATTTGTGAATACCCTCACTTTTACCATTTTCGATATCAACTAGCTCATTTGACGAACCTGTATATTTCGGAGTGAGTTAAGTTGATTTCGGAATGTCAAATTTACGCAATAGCCCGGAATAAATAATATTATATAATAGAAAAGATAAAAGAATACAAAGAGGATTATATAAGATATCTTTAAATTTATTATAATTATTAATTTCTTTATAAAGTTTAATGATTTTTATATTTTAATAAATATTAAATAAGAAGTTATAATTAAGTTCAATAAATTTAAAATAAATAATAAAACTTTTTTTTGTATATTTTATATATAATTAAAATATTTATATAGTTTTTGTTATAAGTTTTTTCGAGAGATGATTTAGATTATGAAATTAAAAGTTATAAATAAATTGAAAATATTATTTAAAGAGGATTTGAAATTTTGTTCGATTATTGATATTGAAGAATAAAGAAACAAATTTCAAAAATAAAATTAAAATTGTAAGAAAAACAAATATTATAATATTATTTCTTTGAAATCTGTTTTTAATTAATATAATTAGATTTAATTAATATTATTAATTTATAATGATTTATATAGATTTCGATTTAATTAGATCTTATAAATAAGAATATTATTAAAGTCTTTATTATTATTATAATTTTTTTGATAATTTTATTGAAAATTATAAAGAAAAGAAATAAATCGATATATTAAAAGATTCAAATTATAATAACAATAAAGGTTATTAAATTTAATAATATTTTTTTTATAATTTAAATAATCAAAATAATTATTGATATGGTTTTTAATAAAATATGAATTATTAAAGAGATTTTCAATAGAATATAAATTATCAAAAAGGTTTTTAATAAAATATATATTAACGAAATAATTACTAAAGCAATTTTTGATAATAATATTTTAATATATTCTATAATTTTATTGAAAAGAAATTGTTAGTAAGATTAATAAATTATTTGAAAAAAGTATATTCGGAATTATCCCAATTTTAATTATTCTTATCAAAATCTATATCTTCGGAAACCGATTTGTTAATAAAATTAAATATATTAAAATGAATAAAGTTATAAAGAAATCTTAATTAATTATTCAAATATATAATAATACTAACCAAGAATTTATTTTAATATAATCACTAATTCTTCAAAAAATTAATCAATAAAAATTATTAATCTTTATTTCTTTTAATAAATCAAAAACTATTCAAATTTACCTTTATAATATTTGTCAAATTTATTTTCAAATTATATCAAAATTAAATTATTTGTTTTATACTTATTTTCCTCAAAAAATACAATTCCTTCAAAATACTATTCTTCTAATACGAAAATTATTATATAATATTATCGAATCAGGAAATCATTAGTTCGAAATATACTATAATTATTATACAAATCAATTAAAATTTATAGTCTCAATCTATAATCATTATCTTTTTTATCGAAACAATAAATATTTATTTTTATTAATATTCAAATTAATGATATATTCATTATAATTAATAAAATATTTACTAAATTAAAATAAAATCAAATCGATATTATAAATTTTTAAATAAAAAATCATAAAATATTAATAAAAGTAAATACCCTCAAATTCAATAGAACTATAATATTATTGATCAATAAAATCATCAATCTGATTTAAAAATAATATTATAAGAATTTTTATTGAATTATTTTTGATCTTATAAATCTCAAAGAAAACAAAAACAAATTCTAAAAGAATATTTCTTTTTAAAAATAATATATAATTTAATAAATTAAAAAAGTATATATTATTAGTTTTATATAATCAGAAACTATATACTTTTTATTCTATACTATTCAAACCATTAATTCTTTTTCAAAAGATATTTTATTTCTAATATCACGATCATCAATCTAGGCCTGGGATTATATAAACACGATTCATAAGCGGGGCCCAAATATAAAGATAACAACGTGGTTTATCAATGGGTCGGACACTTTTTCTTCAATTTATCACTTTAAAACCATATTATTCAATAATAATTTAATGAATGGATTAAAACTATTAAGAATCTAATAAATTAGGATCTATTATATTATTTTGATAAATTCTTGAATTATAACTAATTTTACCACACTTATTACAGTATCAATTTGTGACGCACAAGAGCCGTAGTAGAGCTGAATAAACAGGGTCAATTATGTTCTTTAGAATCTACAATTGAAGAATTATGGTTTGTAAGGAGTGATTAGATATATATATATAAATATTTATTTGTGGATTGTGGGGTTGTATATATGTGTTATTAGGGTTACCATTTTACTATATTAAATTATATAATTCGTAATATATATATATAGATGATCAATTTATAAATTGATATAAAAGATAAAAGGTATTATATAATTAGCTTCCTATAATTCACAATTTATGATATTACCCTCCTCTTCAGAAAAACTTGTCCTCGAATGTTTCATTCCTTTATTTTATTATTATTTTATTGGAAATCAGGTTTTATGAAGGTTTATAAGTTTTAAATCAATTAGATTGGTCATTTTGATTGATTTGATTAATTTATTAGAAATCGATCAAATTGATCAAATTAATCGATCAAATTGATCAAAATAACGAATAAATTGATCAAATCGATTAAATTGTTTATTAATTGATTAAATTAATATTAATTTATATTCTTTTTGATTTAAAGAATCTTTGAAAGGAAAAAGTTTCAATAGAAAAAGGAAGAAGATTGAATTATAGTATAATGATGATGGGTAATTAATATAATCAATTCCGAAATCGATTAAATTAATCAACTAAATTGACCAAATCAATTAAATTGAATAAAATCGATAAAAATGATATCATATTTTGTTTTTACTATATTCAAGTTTTCTTTTATATGATTTTTAAAATGATTATAGGTATAAGTTTTTTGAAATATATTGCCTTCGTATTGTTTTGGTGGTAGTAGTTCGTTTATTGTATAGAGTTCGGGCTATGTATGTATATAATCAAATTCCTTTGAATTTGTATGGGTTTTCGATTTTTTTATGATTGTATATGTATATATTATTATAAAATCATAATATCTAATCTATTATATTGAAAAACATTTTTCTTTTCCTTAATTTTATAAATAAATCGTTATTTATATAATTATAATTATCCTTTTTATTTTTATAGAACTTTATCTAATCGATTAATCGATTAAGAGGATCAAGTAATATTGAATTGGCCAAATGAAAATCGTATAAGAAATGTAATAATGTTTTAAGATTTGAAGTAGGATATTAGGTAAGATCGATATTATTATTAAGTTATGAAACTCTATACAGTAAGGTTTTTTGTGTTTTCTTTATTATTAGAATCTTTTTTATTTTTTATTCCGAATTATTAATTATATTAATAGACAAAAATAATTCGAATATTTGATCAGGAAAAGGATCGTTATATATTTTATGTAATCAATTTGAAGGGAAAATAGAATGAATTTTCATTGTAATCGGGAGTTCGAATTTAAAAGAGTTTTTAAATCGATTAATAATTTTGAATCTTCTTTGAATTGGAAAGTTCAGTTTTTTGGATAATCTTTGGGTAGAATAACTTTTTATATTGAATTATATATAATCTCTGATATCGAAATTGATTTTATATTGATAAGTATTTATAGATTTCGATATCTTGATTTGGATATGTAATAGATCTTCTTTTGTTTGTGCAAAAGTTAATTTATTATGTTCTATATATATACGGATATTATGTATATTTATATTGTTTATTGGTTTATTAGTGTTTTCCTTTCATTTCTATGTATATTTCAGTGTATACTTGTATAGGGTTTTGTAGAGTGTGAACTCTTTTAAGGAATTATATGGAAGAATAAATTGTGTGTAATCTATTATAAATAGGAATTCTGATTAATCGTTTTGATAATAGTTAATAAACGATTTTAATTATTGTTGAAGATATTGATTATAAATCTTAATTTGATTATTGGTTTAGGGATAATGAATAATAGATAATTTGAGATCGGTTTTTAAGATTTAATTGAATTCCTTTTAGAATTATAATATAAATTAGGGATTGCAATTTAATATTATAATATTAAAGGGATTATAATATCGATATATATAATAAAGATATAATTATATTTGAATTTGAATATCAATTGATTTGTAATAAGATATAGAGATAGTTTGCTTTATTAATCGATTAATAATAATTAAAATATTGTTATATTTGTATTTATCTTTATTAAAGTTGCAATAATCTATAATAATATATTACTATATTCGATTAGGAATCGGAAATGGATACAATAAATCAAGGGTATAATTGTATAGAATGGAATTGTATTTATAAATGTAACAATTGTGTATATATCTGGCTATAATATTATACATTCTGGACTAGTAATATTGTTGAGATAATAAAAGATAGATTTTGTTTATATTAAGATGAATAATGGAAATGGAATTATGGGTTTTATAAATCAGATAAATTCGAAGATTGTCGATATCGGGTATCACCAAATGGTTATTGTAGAGTAAGAGATCATTTTGGAATGATATATGTTTATAATTTTGGATAGTTTGTATTTTGAGTGTTAATAAGTTATTTATAGTTTTATTTGCTTTGATGATATAATTAACTAGATTAAATCGAGGAACAATTTTATTCAAATTGATGTTAATAATTATTGTTTTGTTTGGATGGTACTTTTATAAAACTTTTTTTATAATTTCAGTATCAATTTAATTGTTTTTAATAAATTGTTAGAGACGATTTTTTTTTTTGATATAATTCTAGAAATTCAATTCGTTGATTTGATGGGTTAAGATATTAATAAAAGGGTTATCTTTTTTAGGATGATATATAATGATAAAGTTATAATTGGTTAGAACTTCTGTTCAACGAATTTATTAGATGTTGAAAGTTTTGATAATTATAAAATATTCGAGGGTTTTATAATTGGTATAAATCTTGATTTTATATGGTGAATTGGTAAGTTTTGTTTTTTAATGGTTGAGAGATCGAATAATTGATAATATTTCTTTGTTATAAATTTTGTAGTTCAATTTAGTGGTAATTATGGTTTTGGAGAAATAAGTTATAAAAAATTAATCTTCGTTATGTTGTTATGATAATATATTAGTAATTATTCTATCGAATATATTTGTTTCGAGTATATAAGGGAATCGATAATTATAGTGTTGTAGGAGTGGAATGGAGATAAATTTTTTCTTTAAGATATTGAATATGTTTTGGTATACTTTATCGAATATGAATTTAATGTTTGTTTTAATGAGTTTGTTGAGAGGTTTTGTTATTATATTATAGTTTTTAATGAATTGTTGATAAAAATTGCAAAAATCGAGGAATGATTGGATTCTTTTTATTATTGTTGGAAAGGTTCAATTCTTAATTATTTTAATCTTTTTAGGGTTTATTTTTATTCTTTTAGTAGAGATGATAAAGTTCAAGTATTTGGTATATATAATATTGAATTTGTATTTTTTGAAATCCGTTTATAAACTAATAGTTTTTAATTATTCAAAAATTAGTTTAATATAAATTTGATGCTTTTCTTCATTCTTGGAATAGATTAGAATATTGTCGAGGTATATTGTATAGAAGATATTTAAATAATTAAATAGAATATTATTTATATAATATTGGTAAATTGCAGGATTATTCGTTAATTCGAATAGTATGATCTTATATTTGTATAATCCATATCGGGTTCGAAAGGTAGTATACTTTTTTGAAGTAAGATCTATTCTTATATAATAGAAAATTTGACAAATATCGAGTTTAATAAAGATTTTAGTATTGGAAAGCCGAAAAAGTATTTCGTTGATTAAAGGGAGGGGATATCGATCCTTATGTATTAAGGAATTCAATAATTTGAAGTTTATACAAAACTTTAAATTACTATTAGATTTCTTGACAAATAAAATGGGTATAATATAAGGAATTTGATTAAATTCAATAAAACTTTTATTGAGATTATCTATAATATATTCTTTAACGATTTCCAATTGTTCTAGGGATATTTTGTAAAGCGGATTATAATACAAGGTTTATTCTTCTTTACTTTCTAATATAATTTTATAATTATAAGATTAATTAAAAAACAAAATATTTGATTTATACTTAGAAAAGATTTGATAATATTATCAATATTCAAATAATATTTCAAATTCTAAATCGATTTTGATTAATACTCGATCGAATTTCTTTCGAATTTTTATGTTTTTGAATTCGATTAGGGTAATCAATATTTTTTCTTTTATATATTATTCGTTCTATTGGGAGTTTATTATATCATCGAATTTTTTTAGAGTAATAATAAAGAATTCAATTTATTTATTTCTTTTATATTCTAATTGGAATTTATCGGATTTGAATATATATAGATCGAGAATTTCGGGCGATATATAAAGGAGGTATTTGTAGATCTGTAATAATGATATGATTGGTTGGAAAGAAGATAGATTAAATTTGAAAGGAATCGGGATTTCTTTTTTTTCAATAAGAATCTATATTGCATTTATATTTGAAGGTTTTTGTTGTATATTATTAATTGCGATTGATTTGTTCAATTGTGAATTTCTTTGATTTTAATATTCTTCGAGTTAATTATTTCGTCGATTAGTATTTTGTTGGGTTAATTGATCGATTTTTTGTTTGTGAAGGGATGATTGAATAACGAGGAGATTATTCAAATAGGAGATGGTATAGGGTTTTTTTTTAGGTTATTCGAGATATCGATTGAAGTAATTGAGCTTTGTTCGAGTTTTTGATAATCAAAGTTTATTTAAAATAATATTATAACTCTTTAATTCAATAATAAGGAAAGGGATAAAAAATTGTTTATAATTATTGATTGTTAAATTAAGGAATATGAAATGAGTAATGGTATGGTTTTGTATATTATTATATTCTTTAATTTCAATTGAAATTTCAAGTAATATAATTCTTGGTTTAAATATAGGAAATAAACAAATAAGGAATATAGTATTAATAAAAACGAATCTATTTATTTCAAAATCAATAAATGCTTTTGATTGATAAATATAATCATTTTTTGAAAGGTTGTAGGGAAAGGTGAATGTTTCTTTTTTTATAAGTTTGGTTAGATCAAGAAATCTTATATTCTATATAGTATTTAAAATAGAGATAGAATTTAAGTATTTGGTTTTAAATGTTTTTCTTTTTTTAAATAGATATTCTATATAACTTTAGTTATAGCTTTTGGATTGAAATCTTTTTCAGTATTTTGATATTCTTCGAATTCTTTTACTTCTTTTTGTATTGTTTCGATTTTATTGAGATTATTGATATAAGGTATCGATATATATACTATTTCAGAAAAGGGAGAGGGCGATGAATATTTGAAGTTCGAATAGTTATTGGGTATGGTAGAATTGGTATATCTGAAAGGAGTATTCTAGAATGGAAATAGTTTCGGGAATGTAGAGGTTTCAAAATTGGAATTGTTAGAATTCTGAAAGGATTGTAAAGGGTTTGTAATAATTATTGGTTTGCAAATAATTATAAGGGTTTTTCGATTAATATAATATCGGTTTCGTTTTTGTAATGAAATTTCATTTTGATTTATTTTAATAAATATATTCATAAGTTCTTTTGTAATTTTGCAATTCTTGATAAATATTATTATTATTTATAAAAGAAAATCGGAAATCTTTTATT
Organism: Stromatinia cepivora; assembly: GCA_014898415.1. Lineage (NCBI taxonomy): Eukaryota > Fungi > Ascomycota > Leotiomycetes > Helotiales > Sclerotiniaceae > Stromatinia > Stromatinia cepivora. The sequence continues at coordinate 778,943 of RCTD01000012.1, read as the reverse complement.
CGAGATCTCTGAATAAAACTTTATTATTAATAATCTTTATTTAGGTAACAAATAATCTGAACTTCTTATATTATTCTAGGAAATTGTTATATTAAATTGTATTAAATATGACCTATATTTTGTATTGAAAATAAACATCATCAATTTCAATTAGATTCCGATAAATCGTTGTAAGTTGTTTGATTAATTTGAGTATTGTAAATCGGGGTATTTGTATATAAAGAGTATAATAATATATTTATACTTTCGATTTGATTTGGTTGATTATATATATATAATATTATGTTTTATTTTTAAATAATATAATATATAGCTCGAATTGTTTTATAATCAATAATTATTACAAATTAATTTTAGGTTTAATATTATTATTAAGTTTAGTAGTAAGATTTGTAGATTTTGATATATATATATTTTGCTGCGAATTGTGATTGATATAAGAATACAATCTTGATTGATTAGATTAGCTTTTTAAGTGAAGGAACCCTTGATTATTAAATGAATTATTATTTTCTGAAAGGGAAGAAGAATTTTCAAAAAGTTTTGAATGATTAAATCATTTAATCAAAGTTTTCTTCCTTTGATTTCGGGATTTTCGGGTTTGCTTGAATAAAGGTTTTTGGGTTTTGATTAAAGGAATAAAAGGAGTTTTAAATATTATTATTGATTTGGATATTTGTATAGATATTATTTGGAATTCAGAAGGAGGTTGTATTATTGTAGAGTTTGTTGTTATTATAGTTTTCAATTATCGATTTTTTTTTTCAAATTTATAATCATTGTATAGAGATCTTGTAGTTGTAATGATGATTCGGAAGGAGCAATTGAATTGTTGGGAGTATTGGTTTTATGTATTGGAATTTTCTTTTTATTAATTTTCTTTCTTTTAATAATAATATTATTTAATTCTGTATTTATATTTTCTTTAAAGGGTTATTGAAATAATTGAGGAGAAGGAGAGGATTCTTTAGAATATGTTTTCGAAGGTTCGGAGTGTACAGGAGGAGGAGTTCGTTGTATTATAAAAGTGATGATATATTTCTAAAGATGTTTATATTTTTGTCGATTAGATTGGAATAGATCTTCTTTTTTTAAATATAATATTTGTAAAAGTTCATCTAAGAAGGTATTATTAAAGTGAGATATTATTTGGAAGACTATTAGATGGTTGAACGCTTGTAAATGAATTGTAGATAATGTAATATATAAGAGTTGTAATAGAGTTGAATAAATAGGGTCAATTATATTCTTTAGAATTTATAATTGAAGAATTATGGTTTGTAAAGAGCGATTAGATATATATATACAAATATCCATTTATAGGTTACAGGATTGTATATATATGTTATTAGGGTTATTATTTTACTATATTAAATTATATGATTTGTAATGTATACGTACGGATAATCAGCTCATAAATTGATATAGGAGATAAGAGGTATCATGTGGTTAGCCTCCTGTGGTTCACGATTCGTGACACAATTAGTAAATGATTCCCTATTAGAATTTCCCCCATTTTAATATTTATCGTATTAAATCTAATTATCAATCTTTTATTATAATAATATATCTTCAATTTCTTATCCAATAAATACTCCTTCATTACATAATTGAATCTTTTTAGTATATCAATATTTATTTAATACCTCATTTACTCTTCGAAACATACAATTCTCTATACTCAAAAGTATATTCTTATATACTAATCTCTTTATACCCTTAACTAAAACTAATACAATTTCAAATATAAATATAGAAAAGTTTAATTGATAACAAGCTATTCGAGTTTCTATTAAAATCGATTATAAAAAAACCTCAATTGGATTACAAAAGATTTGAAAAATCCAGGAGTTGACAAATTCCAAGAAAATAGATAAAAGGATAGAAATACAAATCCTAATATCTAACTTAAAAAATATAAATTGAAAATCGAATAATATTAAACCTGCTCCTCGAAACCCAACTTTTATATTTTGAATTATAATTGATTATTGATATACAACTTTGAAAACTATAAAGAATTCAATTTTGATGATATAATTGATATAAGCTTTAATAAATCCTTCAATTTGATAACCATACAAATGTTTGAGTATATTAAAACATCTAATATCGAGTGGTCGAATTAAATGATTTAAATATAATAATAATCTAAAATATATAATATCATTTGACTTATAATATAATTGGAAATCTATCGATTCATAGTTTTCATATCTATCTAATACTAACATTCGATATTTGCCCTTTCTTCGATGAATAATATACTTCTCGAAATACTTTAACCATTCTAACCCTATTTCATTATTCGTCCATCCATTAGAAATAGATTTAATAGCCCAATCTATAAAAAAATCGTTCTTTATATATCAATTAGAAAAATAATATTATTCTTATACTATCAAAAATAATAATATAATCCAATCCTCTCTATTACTATATATAATCGCTATAATCTATTCTCAATTACCCAATTATATTACTTTACTTCTACTATATCATTCGATACCAATTACAACCATTCCTAGATATATTATATTCATCATAAACCCGGTTTCATCAAAATTATAAAAATCACAATCCTGAATATTATATTTTGTCTATATATTTGATACTAATCGAAACCACCCTTCAATAAATTCTAAATCTTTACAAAAAGCTCTTTGAAAATTATAAATACAATTAAAACATATCTTTAATTCTGAACATCGTTTTATAAAACAATAAGCCCAAAACTTTCCAATCTTCTTCATATTCTACATTTGGAATATATAATTCATTATATTTTCTATATTATTTAATTTAAATATAAATCCTCTTTCATCTATATCAAATATATATTAAATAAACATCTTCTCTTCTAATTCAATCAAATTATAACTTTTTAATCGATTTTCAACTATATTATTATAATTTCGAATTCTATCGAATAATATAAATCGAGGTACATTATAATAATTAACAACCTTTCGAATCATTAGTTTTTTATTCGATTCAATAACCTCAATGGCCAGGATTATTTGTACTTCTTTTGAATGAAATTCCATTGATAATTATTAAATAAACATATATTGAAATGAAAAAATGAATAATATTAGAAAAGTGTCCGACCCACTGATATGTCCGACCCACTGATATGTCCGACCCACTGATAAACCACATTATACTATTTTGTTATTTTTAGATATTCTATTCAATCTTTGTTAAAAACTCAGTGAATTCTTATTTTAATATTTTTAATAATATTTTCGGAATATAAAGAATATTAAAAAACTTTCTTTAAAAACAAAAATAATTTATTCTCTAATTATTATTTAATAAAATATTATATTGATCTAAAACCTAATATTATATTCTTTTAAAGATCTATTTATACTTTTTCGAAAAAAGAATTAATTACTTTTCAAAAGTATTTTAATAAATATCCAAAAAAAATTTAGATTTATTATTTAATCAATTCTATTGATATTTCGATTATATTTATTTCAAAGAAAAACAACAATTATCAATTATATATCGATCATCAGGATTTTAATTATATTGTAAAGAAAAATCGAATATTATTATCTTTAATTGACAAATCTTTAAATTGTTTAAAATAAAATATATTCTTTACGAAACTCGATCTCAAAGATATTTATTATCGAATATATATATATATAAAGATAACAAATGAAAGATAATATTTTATATATATTATAATCAATTTTAATATCTAATTATACTATTTGAATTAATCAATACTTCTATAATATTTCAGATATATATTAATCAAATATTTATCGGATTAATCAATAATATCTATATTATATATCTAAATAATATCTTTATTTATTCTAAAAATAGAAAAACTTATTTTATCGATATCTATAAAATATTTATTTAGTTTTTAAAGTATAAATTCTATATAAAGTTTAAAAAATATATATTCTATATATAAAAGATAGAATTTTTAGATTTCGTCATCTTCAATAAAAATATTATTATAGAATCTAATAAAACTAAGATCATTATTGAATAATCGTTATTGATATTTATTTATAAAATCTAAAAGATTTTTGAATTTTGTAAACTTTTATTATCGATTTATATTATATATATACAAATAATTTATAGATTAATTAATCTATTACAAAATATCAAAAAGAGAAAAACTATATTAGAATTCAAATGAATAAATAAAGTCTAAAAAACTTTTAATATTTTAAAAAAGATCTTTATTATAATACTATTATTCCGATACTTTAATTTATTCTTTTATATACTTTTAAAAACAAATATTTCTGAATTCACTTTAAATTATATATTTTCATAATTATTTCCAAAAAACAATAATAATTCTATAATAATATATTAATACTCTATCGCTTTTTATTTGAGAAAACTTATTTCTATCAAATAAAGGTATTTTATATATAATCAAAAATTATTAGTTATATATATAGCTTTTATTCAATAATAATATTATATTACAAATAATCAATATATTATTATAATCAAAATAAATTATAATAATCTTTAATATATTATAAATACAAAAGTATTTAACGATTAATAAATATATTAAATCGAAATCATAACAATTTATGATTTCATTATTATATATCGATCAAAAAATTAAACTTTGTTGATAATTTATCAAAACAATTTGATTATATTAAAAATATAAATAATATTAACGAAATATTATTTATATTACAAAATAAATTAAAAATATATAACAATAATAATTATAATCTTTTATTTCTTTATTAAAAAAACAGAATCCTTATAGAATATTATTAATATTTTCCAAAAGGAAAAGTATAATTTGTTTTTAAACGATTCTATTGAATCACTAATAGAAATTAATTATAAATAATCGATATTATATCAGATAACTAATATATTAATTAATAATAAAATAATATTCGAATTAATATCAGAATTAATAAGAAATAATTTATTATAATTTCAAAGAAATAACGATTTTATAAAGAACAAAGAATATCTGAAATAATAATATAATCCTATTGAAAATATTGTATTTTAGAAAATCGATACTGATGATTTGTTTATTTATAATGAATATATTTTTATATTGTTAAATAGAATTATAAAAACCGAAATTTTGAAGATTTATTATAATAATCTTATAAAAGATTATTAAAATATTAAAAAAATTTAAAAGATCTTGAAAAACAAATATTTCTGATCTAATATAATAAAAGATATAAAAAGATATAAAAAGATATAAAAAGATATAAAAAGATATATATGGATGTATGTTGTCTATTAGTAAACAATTATAAAATATTATCAACTTTATAACAAATTATAAATCCTATTATTCCCTTTTAATCCTGAAAAAGAAATAATAATGGATTTTATTATAGATTTACCCCCTTTAAAAATAGATAAATATATATAAAATATTGTTTTTGTTATTATCAATAAATTTACAAAACTTATTCGATATATTCCAATTAATAAAATAATAATTATATCAATAAAAATATTGATATTAAAGGGAAAGCATTTATTATATAAGAATATATAGAATCGTTAAATCTGAAAAAAATAAAACTAATACAAATTTGAAATAAATTAACCAGAAAAAAAAATCAAAGAATAATAAAAAAGATTTACCATAATGATTTTATATCAGCGATATAATTATATTTAATATCAAGAATATTAAACAATTATAATTCAAAAAAAAAGTTTTTTGATCGTTTTATAGACCTTTTTGTTATTATTAATATTATAAATAATGTACAAATATATAAATTAGTATTTCTATTATTATATAAGATATATAACATTTTTTCTATTTCATTATTTGAATTATAATTCAAATATAAAGATACTATTGATCCCCTATTTCCCGAAGAAATTAAAGGATATATAAAATATAAAATCGAAAAAATATTAGTTTATAAAAAGAAAGAATAAAGAATATAATATTTGATATAATAAAAGATATATAAAAAGCTTTATAAAATTTAATATATATCAAAAAACATTTGGAAAATTATAAAAAGAGAAATATATCGTTAATATAACAATAATAAAGAACAAAGAAATAATTCAATCAAAATATATTATAAAAATAAAAGAGATTTATATTTATATTTTATAATATTTATATTTAAAAACCTTTATTTCAATTTATCTACTTCTATATATTATTAAAAATATATTATCCTTATTTTATTGTTTAATATTTATATCTCCTTTGCTTTTGTATTTCTTCTTTCAATAATCTATCTTTATTTATATTATTTGAATTTTTATTAATATTTAATTCTATTGATTAATAGAATATTTATTGAATATATTCTTTGATAACAGAATTCCGATAAATAATTCTTAGAATCATTATAGAAATAAATACAAAAGAAAACTTATTTATATTTTGTAATCAAGATTTGAGAAATTTGTTAATATTTAATTATGGATTAATTAAATTCAATTTATTATATTTATTATATTGATTCAGAAACTCTTTCATTAATTGATTATATTCATTTAGAATAATATTCATTTCATTATTATTGAAATTCTTTAAAAGATCGAAATCTTTAATTTTATTTATTATTTTCTTTATTATAAATACTATTGATTTTATTGAAATTATAAATGTTTTTCGATATTTAATTAATAATACTATATTTGTTTCTAAAATTAAAATTAATATATTAAAAATTATCAAAAATAAAAAAGATATATAAACTATAAAGATTTCTTTTTTAAATCTTTTAGGATTTGATAATTTTGTATTAGATTGTTTCAAATCTTTATTATTATTATTAAAAGATTCAATCGATTTCGATATTTTCTTTTTAATAGAAATCAATTTAAAGTTTTTTCAATAGATTTTGTTTTAATTATTCGAAATCCAGAAATCTATGATTTTTTTGCTAATATATTATCAATACTTTAAATACTTTTGATCTTGCCTTTAATTATTTTTTAATTTGTTAATTTCGTTAATAAAATATAAATAAATTTCGATGATTTAAATCAAATCAAAAGAACTTCAAGGATTTCCTTTTCATTCTTTTCATTGATAGTATTCTTCAATTCATTTTTATTCACTAATTTATTTATAGATTTTTTAAAATATTAATAAAAAAATAATAAATTATATCAAATATATCAATAAAATAATATTATAGATTTATATATATTTCTATCAATTTTATCAATTTCTTAATCTATATATTCAAAACCAATACAATTTCCTTTATATTATAGAATAATTATATTAAATTATATTTTTTTGTTTACCAAAAAAAGTCTTTATTCTTTATATAAATTTCATTTATTAATCCTTTAATTTCCTTAAAAATATAATTTCCTTGAACGAATAAATTTCGATTATCTATTATTCATAATAAAATTATAATAATCAATTTATTACAAAATTAACTTTTTTTAGTAATATTATACAAAGTTTCTTTTTTCGAGTATATTCGGTATATATGAATTCTAATCCTTTTAGAAAAGAATATTCTTTGTTTATTATTTTATTTTCAAATAAGGATTTCATATCATCATAATAAACTATATACTTAATACAACGAAGATATATAGAATATATAAATTGTAAAGATATACAAATCGAATACATTACCAATTCGGAAAATAATTGAAATATATCAAAGAAAATAAAAACAATTCCAGAATATAATATTACATTCATAACGAAAAGCTATAAAAAACTTGAAATAAAATTCCAAAGAATTTTTATAATCCTCTAAAAGTAAATTATATATTATTTTTTATTATTATTTATCTCTTTATTTATTATATAAAATAATTATACATTAAAAATATATAATTCCCTAATAGAATATTATAATTCTATATACAATACAACAATTAATGAACTTTTCAGAAATAAAGCCCAGAAAAAGAAAACTTTATTATAATCATCAATTTAGATTTAGGATTATATAAATATAATTTGTAAACGAAACCCAAGTATAAAGATAATAATATATTATTTTATTATTTTCAAGATTTGAAGAAACTTTTTTTTATATAATATACTAATAGCAAAAATCGTTATCCTGATATCGCTTATTAATTAAACTTAAAAAAAGAATGATTTCCTTTATAGAAAGGATAATGAAAGTTTTACAGCCAATTGAGACTAGTTGATTCTTTGCTATTCGTGACTCTTATATCTAAATAAAACTCTTTTCTAACAAATTATAAATACTATTAGAAAATTTAAATTCGTTTTATTTAATTTAAACTCCTTTATTCTTTTTGTATTCATTAATATTATATTTATAAATAATTCTAATTATTCTTTTCAAATCGAATATATTATAATTCTAACAAATAAATCCAAAAAGATTAATATTCTTTATTGGATTTTTATTAAATACAAAAGAGTTATTCAGAATATACTAATTTGAGAACTTTATATAAATCTTTTTTAGATTCAATATAATTTATATTATTAAATCGTATTTTAACAAAATAATCATCTTCAATCATACGATTCTATTTGTAATTTTATATTAATTCAAAATCATTTATAAATATTTTATCAAATTTAATATTATATATAAAAACAATTAATGATTGATTTTATATATATTCACCAATTATACAAAAAATAAAGGATTCATAAAATTCACCAAATTAATAGAAATTCCAATTCCATTAATATTATAACAAAAACTAAACTTTATTAAATATTTAAAGAATTGATTAATATAAATAAAATCAAAATGAAAATAAAAGTATAAATAAAAAAAACAGATATTATAATTTAATTTCTTTTATTATATTTTTATATATTTAATTCATATTCGTTTAATTATAATTTAATTATTCTTTTAAAGAATTATTAATATTGATTACTATATATTTTTATATATATACAATTAGTCTAAATAATAACCTTTATATAATCATTACTTCTATAAGGTTTTTTTGAATCTATACATAATATAATCTTTTTCTTTAAAACGATCAATTATACAACTTTATACAAACCTCTATATAGTAAGTATACTTATTGTGAATGATCTCAATATCGCATTACTATGAATTCTACGATTTCTACACACCGGAGGCCTATCAAAAGAAGAAGAATAAGGAATATAAAAAAAAATTTCTTTTATTTTCTTAAAATATTATTATTTTATTATTAAAAGATTTTCTTATTATAAAGATTAATCGCTTTTTTAAATAATCTTTTGAAGTGATTAAAATGATATTTATTATTTTATAATATTAATATAATTAATATAATTAATATAATTAATATAATTAATATAATTAATATAATTAATATAATTAATATAATTAATATAATTAATATAACTAATATAATTAATATAACTAATATAATTAATATAATTAATATAATTAATTATTATATTAATTAATAAAGATTTTAATTCGAATAATCTGAATAGTTTTTTATAATCTCATAATATTTAATATCCAAGAAAATATAAAGTGATTTCAATAATACAAAGACAAAATAAAAAAAACTATTAAATAATAAATTAATAATATATAAATAAATTACTCGAGTAGATATATATATAAGTAAGTATACTAAAATGATATCTATCCTATCCACTAAATACTCCTAGACAAGCTAATTCCAACAATATAAGAAGAAAAAAAGTTTATTACAAAATAAATTAATAGTAGATAAATGAATAACATCTAATTGGTATATTGAACGGTATCAGAATACATTGCTGAGTACATCTATCAAACACCCTCTTCAAGACTCAATCAAGTATTAGTTCAAGTCACTACATCGATTCCAATCACATCACTAGATCCTAAATCTTTCAGGAAAATAGTACAAGTATAGCACAACACAGCACCACATAGCACCACACAGTATAACCAAAGAATCTCAAAGCACAACACAAAACATCATATCAACAACGAAACAGCATATCAACGACCTCAAAACAAGAAAAAAAAAATATCAATAGTCATCCATGATTTTCATTTCATATCATATCTATAAGCCATGAGCGCAGCCCAGCTCAGCTCATTCACATCCTATCCACATCCACATCCTACCCATCGCATCCCATCCTCCTCCCATCACACCCTCCATGTATACTCATTCATTTTCCCCTTCCCACCCCTCTTTCCCATCCACTCAAACCCCTCCATATTAAATCTCCTCTCCTCTCCTATCCTCAAACCCCGCTCCGAAAGGTAGACACAAGAAGCAAGACACCACACACACATACACACACATCGTTTCGCAAGAAAAGTTAAAAACAAACAAAAAAGACCAAGAGGTATCCATCCATTTTCATCTTTCATCATAATGTCATCATATCCCCCAGTTTCATAGTATGAAAAACCCGTATCATATCCATTGAAATCGAGATTAGCAAAGCTCAACTCAAATCATCATAAAATCCCCTTCCGTACCACAACTATCATCATCATAACCTCCGTTTCCCCTTTCATCTCTCATCATCCACCCCATAAGAAATCCATCCATCCAGCAACTGAACCTCCATCCCATCCATTCATCCAAGCCTAAATATCCGTAAAAGTATTATTATTTCATATTGTGTTATTGTGATCTGTTATCATGTTATTGCAACAGGGGTATTCTAAGAAATCACTACGCTCCGCACGCTCAATCTTTTAATTCACTTAAAAAGTTTCCGACTCGCCACTATGATTGCTGGCAAAATCACCGAATGTATCTATATATCCATTAGCATATGTCCCCCAAGGTCACATTGAATCAAGTAACTTACTCCTCTTAACATTCCTTCTAATAACCGTCTCATCTCTGTTCAACTCTCCACTCTTACTAGCCACACTCATACTTCTTGGTCCAGTAGGTTTTCTTGTCGGAACATTCAACGCACCACTTAATCTTCTTGAAGCAGATTGTGGATTACTATCTTCGTTGTCTTCTTGTAAATGTTCGTTGCTCAATGGACTTGGCTTTGTGAGTTTGTTACGAATGTTGAGTGGCTTCTCAGGAACAATTGGTTCCTTAGGAGGTCTAGCAGGAGCTTGGCCTGAAGCAGAACGATCCGAATATCCACCATCAGAAATAGGTGAAAGTCTTCCATCGGTGTTAGTTGTTGCTTGACTATAACGATGGTTGGCATTAGGCGGTAGACGATTAATGCTAGTTGATGAGCCCCAATTAAGGGACGAAGGAGACATGGGTTGAGGTTGATCAAAGTTTTGAGCTTGTGATTCGAGATGGGTCTGGTAGCGATGTGTAGGACCTTGACGAGGTTGTGGATGTTGAAGGTTCAAAGAATTTCGATGAGCCTTGTATTTTGGATCTTCAGCACCTGGTAAAACTCCTGGTAAAAGACTTAAAGGAAGATCCCCTTCCATAAATTGTTGATGAAGTTGTTCTGAAGAGAAACCAGAATGTAATTTATCATCAGATCTAGCGAGTGATCTTACCGATCTTGGGGTAGCAGGTGATTCAACCCGGGTGGGTTCAATAAATTTATCATGATCATAGTCACGCTCGCGATCTTGATCAGTATGCTCTTGTTCGGTTTGATATGTACCAAGTCCGGAATCTGATCCTGATGGAGGTGAATTGTATTGTTCAGGCTCCTTGCCACCACTCTTACGGCCACTACTGCGGAAGCCTTTGAACACAGTTGAGGCGGTAGTCTCGGACCAACGAGATACTTTAGGAATCCAACCAGAAGAGCTACTTGACTTGTGCTTCTTAGTCTTCTCTGTCTCAGTTCGAGGAGTATTCTCATTACTGAGGGAACCAGAAGCCTTATATTGTTGAGGAGGTGTATCCAATGGTAGAGACTCTCCACGATCACGGAACGTCTCACGAGTTGGAGTAAGAACATCCGCATCATTCTCAAATTGATTATTAAGAACTTCCTCCTCATGTGGACTGAGTTCGTCCTCATCATCTTCAGGCACTGTACTGATTCGATGATCCGAAAACTTGCGGCCATCAAAGCCTCGGTTTGTGTTACGAGATTGAGAAAGTGGAATGGAAAGAGGACCAGATTGGCTTGCGTGACTTCCAGTGGAAGTACCAGCGTTACCTTCAGGTACGTAACCACGATCTTGTTCAGAACGTCCTTCAGGGAAATCATCATAATCCAAAGTACCATTCTGAAGACCCTGAGCAACTTTAAGACCTTCAACATCACCAAGTAATTGAACAAGCATGTCTTCAATCTTTCCAAGATCATTTGTACTTCTCTTGCTTAAACCTTTCAGTGCTCTTCGGAACACATTTCTTCGCTTCGTAGGAAGATCTTCATACATCTCTGCTGATCTGATAGAACGAGGTGCACTTTGGGGAGGGGGTCGAGGTCCATTGATGACTTTTTGAACCGACTTTTCCGTGTTGCCTTGTACTTCAGTGATAATGACATCTTCGGTATCGGCAAGTAATCTCTTCATATCTTCAAAGGAGTTTCTCATTTCTGCCGCGGCTCGAACAAGGGTTACGAGAATTTCAGTATCACGAGCGCTACGTTGAGCATCACGAACAGTGAGATGATCCATCAAAGCAACGATATCCTTCGACTGAATACGATCAATACCATTGCCAGTTGCACTGTCATATAATGGAGAGCCCATTCCTTGTGACATGCCACTGAGATGCCGAGAGTGACCGGGATAAAATTGGTCACCATTCAATGCATCTGTCGCATTTCCTAATTCTTGATCCATGAAGTCAATACCCTTTCCTTTGTTCAGACGCTGCTCGGGAGTCTGAGCACCAGCAGAACGAGCATTAGGAGCTGATGAGATGTATCCCTCATCCTTTGGAAGACCATTTGGACTGCCAGCATAAAGCTTATCATTGTATGCGCGGTTGGCATTTTGTAACCCAGCTTGATTCAAAAGTTCTCGATCAAGGCCGGTTCCATTGCCAAGATTAGCAATTGGACTGGTGTCTTCGTATGGGTTTGTAATGAGAGTATCACGCTTTCGCTCTCCGGAAGTTCTTCTCCACTCATCATCATGCTCTCCGCTAACTTCTCTGCTGTGGCCAGCCAAAGCAGCAGCAGCACCCGCACCAGTCGCGGCACCAATCAATGCAGCTTCTGCTTCATGAAGAGCAGTAGCGGATTCGGAACTCTGTGTGCGCTTGGCTTGTGGTGGGGTGGGTTGATTTGGCCAGTGATCGCGGCTTCCTTGTTGTGTACCACCGATTGGTCCTTGAATGATAGACGGGTTTGTTGTAACTTCTGACGCATCGTCTCCATAACCAATCTCGGGCATTGGATCATGCATATCTGGAAGTCCACTTGCAGTCATTTTAGGTTGATCGGTCATTTGACTGACCTCACTGAGATTATCGATGCTGTGGCGAGGAGAAGAAAGTCGTTGACCATCAATTGTACGATCCTTGAAAGACTTCTGTAAGGGTGCTCCTGTATCTTCCTTACGTTCCTCATACTTGATATTGTCTGCATCGTTATTGTTATTATTGTTCATCTTTTCACGTGCCTTTGCCAATAGTGCAGCAGCAGCAGCTCCCAGAGCACCCGCTCCAAGTTTTTCCTTGGTTTGTGATTTTGGCATCTCAACCTTTCTTCCATTCTCATCAAGATCATACTCCTCGGCATATTTCTTAGGATTTTGTGACTTCACGGGGCTATTACCGCGGCTTGTGAAGTTTCTCTCGGATTCATCGTCAAATGACTCGTAAGAAGCTTTGCGATTGACTTGGCTATTGCTACCAGGGTATGAGTTAGTGCCGGTGAGATCAGACGCATTAACCAACGAAGCAACATGTGATTCGACTCCCATGGGTGTATTGACAAAGTCGGGTTTTCCACCAACACCTTTAATATTCTGACCGGTTGAGACATCTCGAGTATCAAGGCTGTCATCGGTATAGTTTGTCAATCGTTTATTTTCAAGACTCAGCTGGGAGTCAAAATCGCGATTTCGATCGTTCTCTCGGTGTTGTTCATCCCAGTATTGGCCATCCCCATCTTGAGTAAGCTCAGAATCGGATAGCCCACCTGTTCGAACTTCTGAAAAGTCATGACGGTTGTGAGTATTATTAATGGATTCAAGTGATTTCATGGATTGGTTGTGTTGAGCGGTTTTCGCCAATGAAGAGTATGATCTTGTACTCTCGGTCAACTTAGAATCTCGTTGATTATTAAATGGTCCGTCTTCGTTCTCTGTATATCCCGAAACGCTTTGAATTGGACTCAAACCACGTCTCTCGTGACCATAAGGGACGTATCTGAGTGGAGGAGGCACCTCTTGGGTGTTCTGATAGTAAGGATGCTGTGGCTCAGCTTCAAGTAATTCGGAATCTTCGTCATCGGGGATATCATGTTGATCGTGATGAAGTGCTGCCAGACCGGCACCAGTAGCGGCACCTGCCAGACCAGCTTTGACTGCATTAGAGTGACCCCCATTATGTTCTTCTGAAACCGTTGAATCGTCAAGATCAGGGTCGTAAAATTCTCGCATAGGCACTTTTCTTCCATTCTCATCCAATTCGTATTCTTGACCAGGTAACTGCTGCTCACTATTTTGACTATGAAGACTAAGGTTTCCACGTGAGAAGTTGGAATGCTGAGTACCTAAGCCGTGTTGTAGATTAATCGGTGTTCGAGTTGGCGTTCGAGCAGCCGGAGAAGTAACTTCCTTCCGGGCAGCCACGTCTTGAACAGGGGTAACACGCTGCGAGCTAGCGGAATGAGGTCTCTCCGATTCAGCCGACAAGATCGAAGTTCTGGTAATATCGGAGGCATTGATCGCGCTCATGAGGGGCATAGGGGGCGCTAAATCAAGGCCACCTCTTTCTTCAGTGGGTGAGAGCTCGCCACCTAAACTATTACCACGGCTGTGGTTCTTCCTCCTGCGTCGTCGCTCTTTCTTTTCATCCATCACAGACTCTTGTGACTGATGCTTCTGTAGAGCAGCAGCAGTCAGAGCACCAACACCTGCCCCTAAAGCAACTGTTTCGAGACCTCGACTCTTCTTCTTTTTCGCCTTGTCATTTTGTATAACAGTTTCTTCCGATTCCCCTCGTTCGAAACTTCGTGGTGAATCTGAATCTCTTACACGATCAGTTCGGATCTTTCCAGAGAGAACCTCTCCATCATTAAGAGTAACCTTGGGGCCTCCTGATATGCTAGAGATACCACTTCCTACAGAACTTCGACGTTCCGCACGCTTACTTGATTCTCTCTTTAATGCTGATAATTCGGGTAAGATCAAACGACGGATGGCATCCTCGACGGTTTCCAGCAGCTTGGGATTATTGATGGAAGAATTCTTCGAAGCTCCAGATCTAACGGAAACCCTGTCGGAATTGCGACTGACTTGTGAATCTAGAAGACCCGAGTCGGCTCCAGACATCAAAGATTCTTCGGCTTGGCTTCGGCTTGATCTCCTTCGTGGCGACTTGATTCCTTCTGTAAGCTTATCACCACTGACACTTCGACTACGACTCCTTCGTTGTTTGCGTCGATGTTCTGATCGATCACCCCGAACCTTTGACATAGCCTTTTGTGCCACTATTCGTTCTCTGCTAAGACTTCGACTTCGTCGGCGCGATGGAGTTCTCGACTTTTCCGTTGAAGCACCGGCAGCCAAACCGGTAGCTGTTCCGGCAACCAAAGCTTCGTCTCTTGTCAAACTTCGACTACGTCTTCGTTCTGGAGATCTTGTATGTCCATCAAGAAAACTATCGGCAGGCATAGATGATATGTCGGAGCCATTGTACAAAGCACTTTTCGATCCTAACTCGGTGGGTATCAGCGGACTTCCATGTCTCATTATTTCAACCTCGATAGGTCTACCACCACTCCTAGAGGTGAGATTGGACTCTTCAGTTGTAGAACGAAAAGAGCTCATGCTGGCTTCGTCTTCTGGCGCCAATCGCCTATTCTCTTTATTGGCATCGGATAATGAAATGCGTTGGGTATAGGATGGCCTTCTGGAACCTTTTCTGGACTCCGTAATCTGGATGTGGTCATGAGCTGACTTGCTTCGGTGTTTCGATGATGGTGTAACTTTGACACGAACCGAGGGTCTTCGACTTCTGTCTTCCTTTCCACCTTCAAAATACTCGATCAACAATGAAGTTTGAGACTTATTGTTTGATAAACTACTAAGACTATCGTGCTTCTTCTTCTTTCGAGTAGCTATAGTAACTGGAGCACCATCATCAGGTATAGTGTATGCACTCTTCTCCGTCACTCTTGATCCCAGTTCAGTAGTTTCGTTCTCGTTCTCGGCGTCACTGTCCGCCGTACTTGTTTCCGTTGGCGCAGGTAGAGGGGGAGCTCTTGATTTTTTTGATTCGACACCCATAATGATAACTCCTCACAAATCGAATAAACGAACGGAGCGATGCATCAGCGGTAGGATGGGCGGCTTTTCGAAAGGTTTGTGTAATGTACAAGAAATGCCGGGAAGAAAATTGGGGGAAAAGATGAATTGAATTATTCTCGAATGGTGGTTCAAATGCTTGGTCCTCAGCCCCAAAGATGCAGCTGAGGCTTTTCCCTCTGCAGTTGTAACCCGAATTAACTCAAGGAAAAAGGAAAAGGGAAAAAGGAAAAAGGAGTGAATTAAAAGCCAAAGAATCCAAGAAACCAATAATCCTTCTGCGGGATGTTTTCGAGGATAATTAAGACTTGATTGAAGCTCTATTATTATTATGGAGTTCTTTTGGGTTGATCTTTTCGAAATAGGCTGTGAGGGAAAAGTTGTGCGTTGGCGATTTTGTTTTATGCAGCTTTGATTGTTTATTCTGTCCAATAAAAAGTTAGTTGTAGTGATAAATTTTGGGTAAGAAGGATTGTTATCAACCAATTAAAATATGAAGCTGGCAAGTATCTGAATAGTTGATCGATTCTATTCGTTTGTTTACCTTGTTTTGTTTGATGGTAACAGAGATGGCATATGATAAAGCTAAAGGAAGATATTTTAGGATGATTGAAAGACAAGGCCAAGTAGGTCAATTGCGACCGAGTATTTGAATTCGAGGGTTGAGAGAGATCAGAGGTGAGAGGTAAGAGATGAGAGGTGAGAGGGTGAGAGGTGAGAGAGTGAGAGGTGAGAGATGAGAGGTGAAAGAGGTGAGAGGTTACCAAAAAGCCTCTTTTTCTTTCTAAGGGTTACAAAACTTACGAATCCATTATTATTATTGTTATTATTGTTATTATTGTTATTATTGTTATTATTGTTATTATTATTATTATTATTTAATACTACTTACTTACTACTCCATAGGTTACCGCCTTTCAAATATCTAATATCTACCCACCTAGGTGCCTTATCGAGCTATCTTTTGACAGAGCCTTGATGTTTTTATTAGGGAATATGTGGATTAGATTGGCACGTTTTGGTGTGGATTGGGTACTGATCTTACACTTACAGATAGTCTAAATAAGAAAGTCATTCGTCCGAATATAGTGAATTAGATATGGTGCCCGAAGCTAGGTATCTGATATTCATTGAATTTGGTGGTTGTTGAAATGGATGAAGATTCCTTGATATTTCATCCCGTAACTCAACAATTCACTTCTCTACTCTGCAAATCTATCAGACTAGACCACAACCCTCAATTCACTCATACAATCACAACATCCATCAAATCTCACGATTGCATATCACGCAGCGTTGTGGCGGATAAATGCATATACCCATAAAACAAGACTCTTGCCACTTCCATTCACTACCTACGCTGACCTCACATCGAATCCAAAATGCAAGAAACCGAAGAAGTACAGAGTACAACCCCAAACCTCAAATATTACTATGAGCTATCATGAAAATGAGGGGCACAACCAATACCAAAATCCAACCAATCATTTCTCATGCCTCTCTGTATTCTCTTGTACGAACCTTGGTACCCTCTCCTCATAATTTAACTCCGGTTCCATATCATCGTACAAATAAAATGAAACATGACTCGAAATTTATCTCTCAGTATCCATTTCTGCTTCCAAATCCAATTGTCAACCCAAATTGAAGTAGGAAGGTACACGGCTGTGTTCCCAACCCCCAGTTTTTCGATATCACAGCCATCGACATTATTTCAGGGCAGTTGGGCACATACAAATTTCATCCTCCAAAAATAAGCATAAACCAAGCATCTTCAATCCAATTGGTTAGAATATAAACATACTAATCAAGGACATGGATCGCGGGAACGTTTACCGTTTAGTATATATAGTAGCGTTTAGTATCTAATGGTGTTTGATAATAGTGTCCGTAACCTTCAGAATTAAGTAAGTAGAAATCTGTTTCCGTGACAACTGGCTTTGTTGATAAGAAATTGCGATAGAATTAACGAAAGAAATGGCTGGGAAACTGGACTTACATTTACTGTTTCGGTACAAGATCTTGGTTTGAATTGTTTTATGCTAAGAGTTAAAGAAGATCAAGGTATGAATCGTGTGGCTGGGAATTATGTAGACTAAATATGATCTAGGGGCGTCGATTCAAGCTCACGATGATTATCTTCAATATTCCTAATTAACAGTAAAATCAAGCTACCTATCTTTTTATAAAGTTATTCCCATCATCTCCCCCATCGCAATACTAGGTACTTTTATCGCATTTACCCCGCATCATTTCTCGTTGCTGATGGTATGGAACTCGCATTTATCTTCAAATCCCAGTCCTCAATTTCCTCGGAGAATACTTGAATCAGGATTACATCATACAATGCTATTATATCCATTGTCCAGTTTTGGGCTCAGTGGCTCTTCTTTGCAGTACGAAGTATTTGGCAAAGAGGCCATCTGATGATACTATTTTGATAAACAGCCTCTGGCAGGCCTGAACTACATTTGAGAATAAATGCACTCACTGGATAGCTGCTTTGGAAATCATAAATATTCCTAAAGCGCATCTAGGAGTGCTGAGCGAGTGCCGTGAAAGATGAAGTTACTATTGGTGTTGGAATAGTTTCTACCAAACACCAAACTAACTCCGCCAAATCTAAAGTCGGGCCATTACATACTGCATTCTATTCGAGATTCGTTTATTACCCTAGATCGCAATTCTTTGTGAAAACAGCTACGCCATTACTGTTCTCTATCGAATTCATACTTTATATCTTCATAAAGTCCTGAAACAAATTCATACAATCAGACGCCACAAGTAGTGCCCGGCAAGTTTTGTCCATGGGCAGCCTAACACCCGCCCCAAAAACTAAATATTCATCCCTGCGGTTTGCAGTTGAGGGAACTGGAACCGCGGATATCGGTTCTTAATATCAATCAATGGTATAACCATATGGACTAGCCAATCTAGCAGCCTCAGATGGCTCCCAGTACTCGCAGGTTTGGTAAGACATTTGTCCCTCCTAACTTCAAAGACGAGATCTTGGGGTTTTCAAGCAGATTGACTGCTAGACCGCTGCCATAGTCACCATCGTCCCCGTTTTGGAATGTGCTGCCATTATCCTTCTTACATCGTCGTTAGCGTGAATTATACATGTGACGGGACTTCGAGATATATCACTTCCAACCTCGGATCTCTACCAAATCTCCGGTCTTTATTCTTTGTTGCCCAGAACAGCAATACCTCCATCTAAACGCCTGAACTTTTCAAAATGATTTGAATCCCTTCCTCGATGAATATTACTTCTCCTGCTTCTTTCTTATATACTCCAGATTCTCATTCTATTTTCCTCCATGCGTTGTAAGTCTTGCGTTTTACAAATTAGTTAGTATGCACACCCTTTAATTCTCAAGAGAGAAAAAATTACATCAACTACTGCAAAGAAAGCCTGAATTCAGCTCATGGGTAGAAATTTAGAGTTACTCTTGCCTTTCGGTTTGCGGATACAATTTTCCCTGAACAACCACCGGCAAGATATATTGACCTTAAGTTAGTCAATACTATGTATCCTATATTAATAAAACTTTTGTTGATTTTATTTTATGCTACTGTACTTTTTACTTGCCGTTCTTCCAAACACACCCCCATGGATACTCATATTGTGACAATAAAATCAAGGTTTGGAGATCAAGAGTCCCTATCTGAATGGTGTCAAGATGTGGATACTTTCTCACATCGTACTTCAACCGTGACAACTCGAGCACTGTGCACATGACTTACAAAAAGTTTGGCGTTGATTATGTGTATCTAAATTCTTATACTCTATATGTCTCCTTTTGTACTGCAACCTGGCCCTAGAAATTACTAACTAGGGGATGTATGATAAGTGAATATAAAAGCAAGGACTAGTGATCTAATGAAGTACTTCATTGCAAGATTTACCGATTCTCCATATAAAAACCATCTTTCTGATCGAATTTCAAAGTAAGCACAGCACGATGCTTGAAATCCAACTTAAAATTCAACTAAGAGGTTAACAGGATCTGTAAATTCAGTACTCCTCACGTAAATCTTACAATTGATATTCTTATCCTCTTTTCCTACCATTTTTTGCTTTCGTTTGGCAAGCGATTATCAGTGTATTCTCGCCACGAGAAGGATAACCAATAACGACCCAATTTGATGATAAAAACTATGATAAACAGTGCTCATTGCTTCTCTTTGATCATCATGACCCGAGTTCGTGACAAATAGTGACGCCCAGGAATGTAACGTGGCTATATATGCATCTGAGTGCAAAATCCGTCTTGTCGATTTCGAAGTCCTTGCTTCAACGATATACTGTTCCATCAACAGCACAAGAAATGTTTTATTCACTATCCTCCAGTATCCCTTTACGTATTTCCAATCACAATACAAACCCCCACAAATTCTGCTCTCTCCTCCCCTAAACAAAAACCCTTACTTCTATTGCTAAATCCTAGCGCATATATCAACGATGCGTCTATAAAAGCCAGCTGTCATTCGTCATATTATTATTAACACATAATACTTGAAACAGCGCAGCAATCTTCAATCAGGAATCAGGTTATTTCTTTTCTCCTAGCACAATGCTTATGGAAAAGTTCTGTGAAAAAATTTGTTACACAGATTTTGATGGGGGATCTCTAAGTCGCTTATTGTTCGCTCTTGTGGTGTTGTGTTTATGGAGTTTTTTTGTGGTTGTTATTATTATTCTTATCATTGTTGTGGATGTGTCTAATATAGTATGAGGTTGACAATATGTGCTAGAAAATAAGTTGCGGTTCTGGATGATATGATATATGCCGCCACTGTGTGAATATATATGAGCATCGATATCCTTCGTGAAGTAAACTAGCGGCCTAGTACAGAGGTGGGAGAACCTGGCGGGTCAAGATGTATTTCTTCCTCTGTCACAATACCAAGAACCATGCGTAGAAATCTACCAATTTATAATACAAATCCAAGTCACTAGCATTCTGGTCTCCGGTAGCTCCGGATGCATCTGCTATATAATTGATGTTTTTTTCTAATATAAAACCCCCTCTCCCCGCCAAGTTATCTTCTCTTCGTATATCCCACAGCTTTCGGTTTCTTTATCAATCAGGTCACGACCCGATATCTAGATACCCTATGAAGTTATTGGTGGGTATGAGTGAAGTATGAGTAGACGGTGTTCAGAGAATTTGTGAATGTTAGACTTGGTATATGTATTTTTTCTGTCAAACGTCTATTGCGATTGTCTGACACTTATCGCACCCCAGATTAGATGACGAAATGACGACATAATTTCAATATTTCCAGCCACAAAACTGAGATTCAGTAATGAGAACCTCGTAGAATAATATCTATTCATGTTGTAGCTAGAGCATATCGGTTCGGAACACATGCATGCTTATGGAAGGAACATTATTCAAACAGACTATTTTTACAACCCTGGCTAACATTTCACTGGATTCTTTAATGTTTTGCTTGACTGTTAATCTGTTATTGAGTCTCTATTATATATATCTATCTCCTCCAATATTTCCCACTAGTAACATGATTTGTGCGTCAATTAGCGAGTGAATCCAGCTAAAGCTACACTATGAGAAACCCCAATGTTCTAGCAGAAGCAGGCCATCCCATCAAATCCAATACCATATTCAAGTATAAAACCATAAGATCTCCCATCGTAAAACGAAACCAGAGTATTCAAATTGTTGACCGAGGAGACGCTGATGGTCATCTAGGATAACGTAACGTTCGTCCTGATCTTGTTACTATAATGCCAAGTGTTGGGTCGCAATGAGATGTTTAAAAACCGGGGTACTATGTGAGAAGGCAAGTGCTCTGCTTGGATCTATAGATCATGGTAGTGGTGAAAGGCTGATGATGATTATATTAGAATATTAGCTATGCGTGTTCAAACGACATCGTACTCTGATTATGAAACAACCTCCCCTAGTTTGGCGATAAAGCTCTACAAGCGACGACAAATATTCAACATTGAAAGAGGGTCTAAAATCCCGCCAAAGTCTCCTTAGACAAGAACCAGCGACCTGTATTTAGTACACACTTCTCACTTTCATACACACAGCTGCGTCTGATACCATTTACCGAACTCGGCACCCTCCCGCGGAACCCCACGGAAAAATTCCCAAATAGACCACCATGGATTGTTTATATAGCCGGATTTCTTGCCTTGAGATTTATTTCTAGCTTACCCTTCCTTATATGATAAATAGGTAAAATATTAATTGGATAGATCAGGAAAAGAATATTCAGCACGATCACGCTAACACATATTCCCCGCTTCTTTCAAGAGACTGAGAAATGGTCGTCTCTGGACTCAAGGAGCTTCGAAAGGAATTTCCTAGAAGTCAAGAGAAATTCTTGTTCTGCAGTGTGATAGAGATTGTGGCTGTATTCTTCGAATGTTATATAGAAGGAAGAACTGGGAGAGAATATCTATTTTGAGCGTAGTAACATACAACTTGCACCCATTTTTTCTAGTGCATACACCTCAAACTTTTAGAAACGCAAATTTTCCCATTATTCTCGGTGGTTCAATGTCTCGATACCACCCTACTATGTAGATACGCTATATATTTTCCCAATAAACTACTATTTTGTGTATATAAGAGCGCCTTAGGGCAAGGAAAACACCCCAAAGCCAATGCATCGAATTCGGTAGAACGTACAGGATTGTGACGCAGATGACAGGTATTGGGGCAATAATATATTGAAATATCATGTACAGGTGTGTTGATCGAGCATTGGGTGTTTCTCGAATGATCGGTGTTTGAAAAAATATGTGAGGGTGATGTCGGAAACGGTGATCTAATACGCACAAACGACAGCAGTAAGAAAAATGCATGAGATACTCCGATGAAATATCAACAAAGATTAGACCTAAATTAAACTTCACTACTAAATTAGATAACAAAAACTGAGAACTTGAGCGACAAACAATCAAAGATATGATGCTGGGCAATCCAAGCAAGAACGAGGTATAATCTATCCAACTCCAAGATCACCTCTCAGAAATATCAAAACATCACTTATTCAAACAGCTCAATCCAGACTCCTAAGAGCCCTGTGCCATGGAACCCATTAATTGATGTTGTTGAAGCGAAAAGAAGAATTTGTTAGATTAATTTATACTAATGCCTCGCAACTACATGTCTAAGTTCCCACGAGGTGCCTCAGCGCATTTTGCTATGCTACGGACCCAGTAAATCATATGAAGATGGAAGAGATAGGACTCGCAGTAACCTCATTTGAGCGCAAGCGCACAAAAGAAATCTATTATTATCTATAAGATAGCGTCTGGGTATATTTGCTCGCGGGTGTAGTTACAAAGTATACCTCAAAACCATGATTATGGCTGGCCTGCTGCAATTCATTTATTATTCATTATGCATGTACACAAAGACTTTCAATTCGCCCATTAATAGCAAACTAAATCCGTAGAAATTTGCATGCGCGGAGTCTGCACCTAATTTGACAGCAACGAAGCCTTACGTGAATGATGAACATACATATCTCTCATTCATAAGCGATAGCATTCAATAAGTGCAACAACAGACAAATAGAATGAAAGTGAAAATCCCTAATCAGACAGAGGAATAATCCGTATTTATGAATAGAAAAAAAAGTTCCTAATTGTACAATGTCAAAAACTCACTTTTTCGCGTGACAGTCCTTGGCCAGATTCCACATTTCTGTCTTTCGGATTGATGAACACGTAGAGGTTGTTGGGTATCAATATATAGTAGGATATTGACGGTAAATGTACTCCATTCCCGCTTGGTGATCGCCCATTAGTCAAAGGAAGTAGAATAGTATGGGCCTCTAACCGATAATGGAGCGGTGACAATACCCCCAATGCTAACTTTTAAACTATTTAAGTAAACCTAAAACGGAAATGGAAGAAGATAAATCCGAATCTACACACGCGTAAATCCACGATCTGACTTGATCAGTATGATCTCAAAGAGATTTAAATTAATTCCTCTTTAACCAAGACCTTATTCAAAACCTTGAATATTCAAAATGATAATGAGATAATATCCATCTAGATTCACCCGAAATCAGCAATGAACCCGTAGCTCAAAGGCATCGTATCCTCGAATCACAATTTTACTACGAAATGTACTATATAAACCTAGAGCATCTCAACATAAATTCTTAAACAATTTCAGAAGCGAATAGCTGTACTTTGAAGGGGTTCGCTTGAATTAAATTCCTTGGCATTATGATTCACGATAAAGATACATTGACTTGCATAGATCGTATGTGTGACCACTTACAGCTAGGTATTGTCATTGTCCATTTCCTGTCATGTATCCATCTCAAAAACCACTATTCATAACTTAGCCATAAGTCAAATAAAGAACAACGAAAAGAACCCCCCAAACAACACCAGAGTAATATTCATATTCACGGTTTTATATGACTGTGTATACCGAGCACTAACCTCGAGGTTTTCAACAGTCACATGCGAAGAACAGCACCTGGCTCGAGAAATTTATTGGCCCTTCGCAAGCACTTCTTCCTCCCGCATGTTTGATAGGAGACAAAAGTTGGAGATGAAGTAGGCTTATATACCATGGCAAGCCCAGCAATTAAGTCTCATACCATTTGCCCATTTTGATCTACAAAACATACCATAGCACCATCGCAGTGAATTGTCTTCACTGAAGAGCCTTTGGTCTGTTTCAGTTAACTCTATATGCTAACCTTTATGCTCATAAAGACCCATAGACATACTGGTCGTATATAAAAGGCTCTACTTCGACTACACTCCCCTCAATAACAATAGCCATAAACTCTGGTGCTTTCAATCAGGCGGGTATTTTGTCCCAAGTATATTCAAAAAGCCGTGATTCCTGACATATATAGCGCAAACTGGCTGCACTTCCGAAGTTTTTCAAAAGCTTTCGGGGTTTCGGGATACATTCTTAGATATTTGTTGCTATCAAACCTATTCACCACTATCCTTTTCTTCTCCATTCGAACGAACAATATTGAGAATGACAACAGCATTAAAAGTGGGTGAAGATAAGATTTAAGAATCGACCAATAAGACTCAAAAGAATCAAAAGTACTTGCAACGAACACCTAACATAAGAACTTTTAACAGAGCTTGAATATCTCTGATATCAAGAAGCAAGGTTATCATATAGATACTTGGCATGGTTGTCATCGAAGCCTATCACATTATTTTGAAAGATCTCGGCCAGTTTGTAGAGAAAACAAAAATCCTCGAACTGAGAGTTGTTTATATAGTATTCAAGCGCCTTTCTTTCCCCCCTCCTTCTATTGTATCCACTACACTTGCTAGATCAATTGTTACACCACGCATGAAGTTGTATTCTACTCTACTTCACAACACAGCAGCACAGCACAGCACATACCACCAAGCCCCAAAAATCTCTTCTGGCATCTATAAATTCGTAGCACCTTGGCCACAAATTCTTTTCCTGTAAAAACCCGGTAGCAAAAAAAGGCATGTGAAAGAAATCACCTTGTATTTCCCCACATATAGCCTGCCTTTCTCTATACTAAATCGTACAGATTCAACTCAAAAGATTTAAATGGCTACAACAACTCTTTATTATCATTTTGCGGTGCTGGATTGTGTACTATCCAATCCAAGAACCGCTGTCAAAAATTAAAATTCCACCGATCATTGTTGGCTTGTTGGCTTGTTAGTTCAACCAAAATCCTCAAGCTACGGAACATATCTCAGATCTCGCAATGAATTGATACCTTATACTATTCCACTACCTCATAAAACTATGAGATTCCAAACGCAGAACCCTTTAAGGATCTCCAAAATGTTAGGACGCAGACTATAATTGCCAAAGCACCCCCGATAGGAGATACTTTTATAGGAAGCTCGAGAGCTAGATCAGTCTCTGTCAGTACGGCGTCCAGTTAGGATATAAAGGTCCAGGTAAAATAATCTATAACTTAGACCTTGGGTATTCACTTGAATAATCTTAATTACCTTTGTTACATATCTGCATTGTTTCAGACATCAAACCTGGACAATGATGACGCGGAATTGTTTCGAATCCAGACATGAGATGAGAATGCAACTCATATATGTCATATATGTCTTGAATTGGACGAGATCATGCTAATATCTTCATTATAAATCATGTAATAGATTGGTATACACGGTTCTTCCGCACCTATTTACAACTTACTCTGCACCAAACTTCCCCCATCCAACGCAATGGTCGCCCCATTAACATAACTGCCCGCTCTACTCGCCAAAAACAGACAAGCACCTGCCACATCCTCCTTACTTCCAATTCTACCCAGCGGAATCCCACTCACAATCTGGTCTTTAAAGTTCTCGAGTGTAGTCGCCATCATCTTACTCTCAAACGGTCCACAAGCCAACACATTACTCGTAATATTTTTCTTTCCTAGATGATTCGCAAAGACTCTGCTCAATTGATGTAAACCAGCTTTACTGGCAGAGTATGAGAAGGTTTCGAGAGAAGGAACGCGGATTCCGTCGACGGAGCCAATGTTGATGATGCGTGCTGGGTCTTCGGGGGTAGATGCGGCTTCCATGAGAGGGGTGAGGGCTTGGGTGAGAGTAAAAACTCTTGTGAGATTGAGAGTCAAGACTCTTGTCCATGCCGCATCCGGGAATTCCGCATAAGGAGCTCCCCAATTGCTTCCAGAGTTGTTAACTAAGATATGTAATTTCTTTTCTCTCTTTTGTAATTCATCCACCATGCGTTTGCAATCTTCGAGTTTGTAAAAGTCGGCTGGGATGGCGTGTGCAGAACCTTTGCCTGTAGGAAAGAGAGATTAGCTTGATTAATCGGACGAATTGGGAGATAGAGGTACCGAGTGCGTTCAATTCTTTGCAGGCTTCTTCGCAGGCTTTGGCATCTCGGGATGAGATGTAGACTTTGGCTCCATTCGTGACGAAGCCTTCGGATATCATGCGCCCAACTCCCTTGGCGCCACCTGTGACAAGAACTACCTTGTCCTATTGATTTTATTAGTTTGTGAACTGCTCATAGACAATAGTTGACTGCTTACCTTGACATTAAAGAGATTTGCGGCATCCATGATTATTATGTATCTGCCGTCCTACCCTGTATAAGAGATTGAGTTTGATAATGGAGTCTGAATGTTTGAGATTGAATTGAACAATGAAGTCTGATTAGTTTAAGAGTCTGCAGATATGTTTCGTGGGAGATAGGAGAAGAAGTAAGTTGTAGGTACTGGTGATGAGGGTGTTTAAGTAAATCATATCAATTACCCGGAATTTCCTGGACCTCGGCTTGAATTAGAGTTGGGGGAATTATATAATTTTGAGAATGATTATATGATTTCATATTATTACACTTTTTGAGCATGATGAAATATTATATTTAGATTATATATATCTTTTATAGTCAATAAAATCTATAGAATGAATGAAAATAGGGCAATTTTTAGAGACTTTTGATAATCTTGACGAAAATATCATGTGATTTTTTGAATTAATAATCTCCAACATCAGTAGCCCACGTTTTAATTTTGCAGAGGTTATCACTCAAAAAATAACAAAAGATACTCGCAATTGAAGTAACTATGGCTGAACAATGCGGAACGTTTCTTCTTTGGAGAATTAAATATACGAGAGATTGGAATCATATTGAGAATAGATTTTCAGATAGAATTGAATAATGTAATTCTCGTAGTCAAATTTGTATAGTAACAGTATATAAAAATAGCCTAACCGATTACAAAAGAATGCTCAAAATATGAATTTATTGAGAATAATTTCTCAAATTCAAAAAAAGAAAATATATGAATTAACCCCCTTGTCTGAATTAAAGGCCTTCGGAATACTGGAAATTCATGTTTCTGATATTGATAAAGTGGATCATTACGAAATAATGCATTTCATTGGCTAAACCGCCCCCCTTTTTAAAGTTTCGCTATAGTCATTATCGCCGATATAACGTTCGGAGTTTTATACTTTCTGGCAGCACGAGTAATGCAGCATTGCAGCTACATATTTCATTTGACCAATATTACATATTATATTGAGTTGACGAATATATAGCATTATATCATTACAAATCCTCCATCCCTAGCTTGAATGCATTTGTGTTAGCTTAGCACCACAATTGTTATAAATACCTCACCAGCCCACTTCTCATCTCTATCCATGCTATTCTTTGGATGATTTGTTACATTTTACATCTAAAGTACAGAGCAGATAGTTATTCAGTATAAATCCGAACTTCTCAACAGATAAGACTGCAATACCTATACCTTAGTAACACCCAACGAGAAGGAAGTTCAGGGTGAAAAAAGTATAACCATGACTTTGAACCTCGGTTTATCTGGTTGGTCAAGTCCTTCCATGAAATACTCAAAATGGTACTGAACAATCCAGAAACGCGTGCTCGCCTTAAAGCTCAATTCGAAGGCCATGATACAGCTACGCATGGTGAGAGATGGGATCAGCTCTGGAAAGAAAAGGTCACTCCGTGGGATAACGAATCACCTAATCCGGCGCTCATTGATATATTAAATGAGCGGGAAGATCTTGCGTCGAAGAAAGCTGATGGTTCAAGGAAGAAAGCTTTAGTCGCAGGATGTGGAAAGGGATATGATGTTCTACTGTTGAGTGCTATGGGTTATGATGCTTATGGGCTGGATATTTCCGAGACAGGCGTGCAAGGTGCTAAAGATACTGAGAAGGAGAAAGACGGAAAGGGTTTGTATGAAACGAAAGATGGGATTGAGAAAGGGAAAGTTACCTGGATAGTTGGAGACTTCTTCAAAGATGATTTCTTGACAATTGTCGAAGGAGAGAAAAACTTCGATTTGATCTATGATTACACGGTATGTAATTTTCTAAATCTATTGGATCAAGATTACTAAATCTTGAGAAAGTTTGGTTGTGCATTACCTCCTGTTTTAAGGCCTGCATGGTCCAAACGAAATCATGAGCTTCTATCTCCAGAGGGAAGACTCATCTGTCTCGAATTTCCTAGTACTAAATCTCCATCAATCGGAGGTCCGCCATGGGCCATGCCTCCCAGAATTTATGAAGGTCATTTGTCGCGCCCCGGGGAAGTGTTGCCATACACCGAGACTTGTGAGCTAGAAGTTGAGAAGCTTGGCCCACCACACCAAAATAGCCTTCAGCGTATTGCACACTTTCACCCCAAGAGGACCAGTAAGATCGGATACGATTCAGATGGCAAAGTAAATGATTGGGTCAGCGTTTGGTCGCACTAGATAGATTCCCGCCTAGTAATTAGAATAAGAACTTGAGCTTGAAGTTATGCTCCTTAAGCTTTTGTGTCTTTTATGGTGCTCTTCGAAGTGAATTATAGTGTTCGCCAAGACCAAACCCGTGTCGGTAATATGCCAGATAAATCGTCTCTGGTTTGTTCTCGGTCCCAGGCTCAATCTTTTGGGTAGCTCCATTCTGTAACACACAAATTTCAACGTTATATGTTTTTGCCAGAGCAAGAAGTTCCAAGTGACCACCCCATTCCGCAGTATCTCTGATCTTGTGGACATAATCCTCAAGAGGTTCGTCTAGAAATGGAACGAAATCATCTGGGTGCCCCTCAATATATGTTGCGGCAGCTTTGCGAACCACTTTGTATCGTTGATCATCCTTCAATCCTTCTGTCTCAGCCCCAAGAGGTATCCCGGCTTGTGATAATTGGTCGGCTATGGCAGAGAAGAGACAATGTCCATCTGGTCTAATTTGTTTCTCATGTAATTTTCTCGAAGTAAACTCCTCCTGCATTCGTTTTCTTTCTACTTCTTTTCATCGGGCTTTATATTCGCAGCCTCTTTTCTAGCTTCTTCTACAGCAGCCTCTTGTTCGGCTGCCCTTCTTGCAAGTCTTTCTTTTTGTCGATTACGTTTCTTAGGCTGTCCTGCTTCAGATTCTGCCGTTTCCGCAATCGAAGATTTCTCTAATGAGTCGGTAATATTGTTAACTCCACTTGCATCAATCGCATTTGCCGAAGTTTCTGAAGCTTCCTCGTCAAGCTCTGGAACATCATTAACATCCGGAACAGCATCCCCATTTAGCGATGCTATTTCTTGAGCTTGTCGTTCTTTCAATTGTCGTTCCAATTCTTCGCATTCGTTATTCACACCTTTGCGAGTCTTCTTCGTTGCGCCTTTCTTCTTTTGTGTTATCCGTCCTTGCAGATCCTTTTGTTCCTTGCGATGGCGACTTTGGATTTCTTCGAAACTCTCCATCTTGATCTCGTGTTTTTAGATTTGGTGGTGGATGTTGTGTGTATCGGGGTGAAAGTGAGGGGCAGGGCTTATGGAGGGGAGGTCAAGAGTGCGCCAAGCTTATATTATTATACCGCCTTTTCGGCAGGATATGAAAAGTTTATGACCTGACACACCGGGAATAAAGTCCAGAATGTGCTCTTATTCCCGGTCGTTGTATTTCCCAGTAACTTTGTCCCAATTGGGATGGGTGGGGAATGGGAAATCTGAACCTTTTTTCAGATATGCAACAAAACGAAGTTTAAGTAATTTTCACCGCTCGTTTGGCAGAATTGATTGGTTGGCAGAAAAAAGGCGGTGAGATGTCACTGGCATCCTACTATGATTGACATTCTGTGAGAGGCTCTTCTCCGATAAGATTCCGCACTATATTTTCAGAGGTCGACACATCGAAGAGTACCACGTGTTCACGACAATAGCATGCATGGAAACACAACAAAATAATTTTCATCTTCAATGAATACGAGTATTCCTAGATCATTATCTCAACTCCATCCTACGCCTTTGGAAACTCCATAAAGTTTTCCGTCGCGCCCTCTGCACCAATCCCAACATTAAAAAGGGTCAACTCTTCCGTCTTACTCAAGTTCTTCCAAGCATGCCACCCCGCTCGTTGAATAACCACGTCTCCCCTCTTCATGACTTTTTTCTCCCCGCCGTTCGTTGTGTATTCTGCCTCTCCAGCAATGATACAAACATGGTCAAGTGTATGCGTACGATGCATGAATCCCTCATCTCCATTGGGATTAGGTGCTAAATGGCAAATCACAGCTGTGCTGCCACCGGCGGATGGAAAGGAGATTGTTTGCTCTCGTTTGCTGACTTCTTGATGTGCTTTTAGATCGTTGTCATCGCTGAATGAGGGTGTAGGGCCAGCAGAGTAGGCATAGCTTACTGCAAACCCGGGGCCTGCTGGCTTCGTGACGAAAGACGTGGAGTCAAGGAATGTGGTGGTTTTCTCATCGGGATTGGTAGTAATGTAAAGTTTTCCGCTGAAATCTGGTATGAATGAAGACATGTTGAGCTGATGTTTGGGGAATCTTTTGGATTGTTTAGGATGCTTGGAGCGACCGATGGCTTGACTGTGAGGTTATTTCAATGCTGTGTGCTTGTTAGTGATTAGGTGGGATAAGGCGCTGGTATATATAGCAAGCAATAAGTCTCTGTGCTATGGATTCACCATGGACGATGAATTTGTAACTACAGTTGCTGTGGCAGGAACTTGGTCTATCGTCTTTCCCTTTGTGGTTAGAATCGGTACGAGAGACGGACATCGGACAACTATAGTTTTGTAAGAGCTCCATTAAGTATGTCTTACACTAGAATCCTTCTGATACCCACCAAATCGCTTTAGATTTTACCGGTCTTGCAGGGATGCAACAAGATCCTTCGAGGAAGATGGTCATAACTCGTACTATAACTCTTTTGGTTGGTGCGGGGTAAATGATCACCCCTGTTGTTGAATCCGTCCCGCGAGAATCATGAGGGGTGTTCCACTACGAGCACTCGATCCACTTATGCCTCACTTGCCAAAGAGGGTAAGACGATTTGAAAAGCAATAGAAATGCAGCGTACTTAGTCAGTACAATCCACGGTCCGACACCAACCGAGCAATAGCTTGATGGAATATGAGAGCTGCTTAACTGTCGGTGGTGATCCGATTGGACGCTGATATCCAGAGGTTGATATGATGTTTTCCCCTCATTGGATGTCACTAAAATTTTGCTCTGACAAAGTTGCCTGTGGCGCAGTATCTAAACTGAATGATTGACATATGGAAGCGGAATATGAGATGTTCTAGACCAGAAAACGGACAAGCGTAAACCATTTTGTCCGCGTCGGGCTTTCAACTCGGATTGCTACGTCAGCAGAGCCAGCGTCATACCTTGAATCAACATGGTCTAGGTCTCTTGTTCTTGTCTTGTATCGAACTTTTGTTGGGAGTCGTTTCATGAACAAATTTGCCAGTAGGCTTCGTGTTGGTGCCGACGATGTAAGGAAATTTGCCATTTCTTGGCTTCCGATTTCTCTCACATATGAATAGTCATCAGGTGATAATTGATTCTCCACATCGTAACCATCGATGATAAGGAAATACCGACCTTCACCATGTAGTGGTGGGGTCTCCTGGAATACATGTTCTTCTTTGGTACAAATATCGCTGGTACAATACTAATATTGGAACCCGCGTTCTCCTGCGCTTTTTCATCGGCATCGAGACTCAAAGAAATAATCAGCAGTTTCTGGTCCCGAATCATTTCGCGAACATCCCAGAAGGCAAATTATCTAGTGATTAGGTAGTCTCTGATAGCAATCAGATTTGTCGAGGATTAAGCCTGAGCAGTGGTGCTCAAACTATGAAGAAATTCAGAAGCAACAATGAGTCAAGGACCTTCTTGCGGAAGCACCAGGCAATTAAAATATCTCAGGTGATCATCCTGTATAGTGAATACGCTATACAACAGCTGAGAGGGACCATAACATGATATCTGATAAAGATTCGAGACCTGAATGTTGGGGGAAGATCGATTCTGACTTATGTAAGAGAATCATGAGGTTTGAGGTGTACAATTTACGGGCTCTGCGAAATTATGGGTTTATGAGATCTCATCCAGCGACCAACTTGCAAAACCGGCACCTCGTAAACTCGAGAGTACCTCATGCATTATTCTCAACTTTGTTTTCCATATTTTCAATTACTTGCAAGCTTTCATGTCGTCGTTTCTTTTTCTCACGAAAGCTTCCAACTGTTGCGGTCTGCGGCACAGCCTATGATGATGTTTCATACATATACTACTTTCTTCTCATTCACATTTGCTTGTCCCAAGTTAAACACATTTTCATTTACTTCCAAAATTCCAAGCTTCGCAATGGCAGCTGTAGAATTCCTCTCCAACTCCAAAACCGTCACCCTTCCCTCCGGCACAACCTATGCATATGTCAGCATCCCCAAGACCGAACCCTCCAAATTCACCATTCTCTTCCTCCATGGTTTTCCATCCACATCCTATGACTGGTTGTATCAGATTCCTTACTTCGCCTCAAAAGGGTATAGGATTATCGCCCCAGATCTTCTAGGCATACATCTTCAAGACCATGGCCATTGATATCAACGACTTGCTCACCCATGAAAAAATTGACAAAGTCGATGCTGTGGGCCATGATTTCGGAAGTCTTTTTTCCATCTCAAGTCACCAATTATTATCCCTCTAGATTTCTCTCGGCCACCTTCCTAGCAGTTCCATATGCACCACCCGGAATACCGTTTGACTTGGACCTAGTCAGGCAGATAACAGAGAAGGAGCTGGGCTTTGAAAGGTTTGGATATATGCGATTCTTCTTTGAAGAGGATCCTTGGGAATTGATGGATGAACATGTACGTGCAATCTTTCCATTTATTTCGAACCTATCAGCTTCAATTTACAAATTTACAAAATCACAAAATCTGAAAATTCCAAGCAAGAAAGCTTTTTCTCCCTAATGTATGGTTCTGAAGAAGCTACAGCCAAGAGATTTTACCCCCTAGACGCCCTATCCACCTCGCTAAAAGAAAATTACATCACTCTTCCACCAACTTGGCAAACCCCAACCTATGCTTCCACCCGCTCTCTCATTTTTTCTGATTCTAGTTTCCACGGCCCCACAAATCGGTACCATTGTCGCTATGGACAACATCTTGGTATCCAAGAAGAAATAGACGATAAACTTGACCCACAGATTCCGTGCCGTGCACTTTTTATTGGGCAGAGTCATGGGAGTGTTGTGGGGATGGGAAGTGTTTCGGGGCGGGTGCAGCTGTTTTGCTAGAGATTTGGCTGCGAGGGAGGTGGGGACTATGGGGCATTCATTGGGTGCAGTTTGAGGCAAGGGATCAGGTGAATGGGTTTTTTGGAAGACCTTATGGTATGGTTTTTTGTGGGATGAGAGTTGGAAGGAAGAGTGGGTTTGAAAAGGATAGAAAATGAAAAATGAGCATTGTTTGATACGCTCCATTCGTTCCACTCTATACCTATATCTGCTTATTCTAACAAATGAAATGAATGATGATGCAGTTTCCTTTCCTAAACCACCGCTTCAAATCCCCATATTCGCAATGACCAAACTCCAGGATATCTAATCAAACTATACCAAAAGCCATAAACCCAGCTCCATCTTCTCAATTGACCCCTCGCCCATGTCCCTTTCTCTAAAGCTCTATCGTATCCTCCCGACTCAATCTCTTCCCCTGCCAAACCTTCATCCCCGCAAAATATGGACGCGAAGTATTGGCCCCATCACTCGCATCAAATGTTTCCCACGCGGCAATCTCACTGGGATGAATGTAATGAAAAAGAAACATCATATTGAGCATGAGCGTGGCATCAAAAATGATCAAGAGCATCTCATTGCTTCTAATAAGCCCAGTCGTACCCGTCAAATTCTCAATCAAACGGACCATAGATCGGGTGGCGATCAGAGCAGAAGCGATATATAAAGCGACTGAATGTCTCTTATACGGGATATCCGCACGAGAGGATTTCGGAATCGTGCTTGCGGAAAGACGTTGGAAAGGATTGCGCGAGATATTATATTGGAATTTCGCAACCGTGAAGACGAAGATTACCAGGAAAGGGAGTTGTTCACCTAATCCCATCAGGACGAGTAGATTACCAAGTCTAATCCAACTAACAGGCATAGTAGTCATAAGACGGAGAATAGAACCGACGATGATGATCAAGGCGGAGAAACAATCGAAAAAGAGGAAGATCTTTTGGAATTTGCTTAGGCGAATTGGTGAAAGTGATTCGCCGCCCACGGCTTTGACGATATGTTCGTAGTGCATGCAAACTGCTGCTGCCATGATGGTTGGTGCGACGAGGATACAGGTGTATTGGATGGCAAAAGGGATAACCGAGAAATTTGGTGCTTCGAAGTGTGAGATGATGCGGCATGCATTAACCGATTGCTTCGACTATTGGTGAATATTAGTATAGGTGATTGAGTCTCTGATATAGAAAGGGCGGACTAACGTAAACCTCCTACTACAATGGGGATGAAGAACTTGGTTTTAGATCGTGATATTTGATATAAGTGTAAGGCCGTGGTTTGGACGAAGGTTGCTGCAAACATCGCACCGGTCATCATTACCGGTACATAGCAGTAGTACGCACATGAATCAAGGGTCGCTGTGGCTACCATGATTGCGTTTCTTGTGTGTTATCAAGATGTGAATATGGAGAAAGGTGGAAAGATGTCAAACTCAAATAGAGTTTAGATATTAGACGAAAGATGATTTGATGCGTTGAAAGGATTAATTTTCTCGAGAAGAGACTCCTCACTTACATAGGAAGACATGAGATTCATCGTGATAGTTATCGCATATGATATTTACTATGTGAAAAGATCGTAGAACGTTGAAGCACGATGTCGATACCTGGCATCCCATATCGAAAAATCAAAATAGCATAAATAGCACAAATAGGCACAGCAGAAAAAGCTTAAGGAAAGATTGAACCAATTAAATCACGTCGCATAGCGTATAGCAAAGTTCATCTGGGATCAGAGAAATTATTTTGGCTGGAACAGTACGAGTGGGGCTAAGAAACCCGAATACGCAAATGCGAAAGTTTAAATATGATCTGACGCATTGTCACAGATTCCATAGGGCTTAAGTAGAGTGCCGATTAACACTTGTATATTCGACACCCCTTTTTACAACCTCAGACTTCCATTTTGCCATAGATACGTACATACCGTCGATGGCTGAGTAGCTTGGTATTTCTGATATAATAGCGGGAAACGAGTTTTCAGAAACTGATAATGTGCAGGCAGGATTGTGTAACCAAGGAGTACATGGAAAATCTAGCCAGACTTTTGGTCTAAATAAATCGGGAAACGCTGATATTAGAGAGATTCTGACTAGAGACTCTGTTCGAGATGCATTTATCATACCCTGAAAAGAAAACTAGTACGGCTCACCTTACATCAATATAGATGAATGATCTTCACCACTCCCCGTTATATAAGCATATTGGCAAGTAACCTTCCCCAGAGCCTTGCTACCTGGATGTACTTTCTTCTGGAACAGGATTTTATTTTCCAGTTACTGGAATCCGAAACTTTTGAAACAAAGTCCTTCAAATAAGTCAGGGCCCACCCGGTGAGCTTGTCCCACTGCGCCATTCTTGGTGGATTTCCGTCTACCAGGCGCTGTCCACTACCACAGCAATGAGAAAATATAAGATTACTTGTCTCTGCTCCTTCCACCATACACACCGAGCCCTAGTAACGTGTGTAGGCACACACAATTTATTAGGGCTCGGTGTAACCATATACCAGGCTGCGGCTTATTTTGTGGGCATCTAGGTTACTCAATTTCGATATAGCAAGTGTTTGGATTTTAGGCCACCATTTAGAATCCCGTTCTCAGCCTACAGGCTCGCGACAGCTCCCACAATTTTGTTTGAAATTTCCCAATTATTCCAGGTTGTATGGTTTCGAGGTACATTCTCTCATGGCAGTAAACGTCCACCGTGATTTCCTACATGACGAAAGGTTTGGTCGGGATCGCAATGTTTTGCTGATTGTTCGCACAATACTCGCGGAAGTGCGGACGCGTCACTCAAAGATGATTTCCATTAATGCTACGAGGTGATCAGTATTTCGAAACGTGCTGAACGCATCCCCAGCCGCCGGACTGTATGTTGAGCGTGATTTGTTGAAGACATGATGAATACTGTTGTGGGTAGAGGAAGCTTGCACCGACAAGATTAAAGTTCTGATGATTAATCAAGGCTGAATGGTGTTGTGTGGTGTAAAAACGCGCTTTATTCCTGCACGGATTTCAATCGGACTTGTCATTCATTATAAGATGGATTGAATATTTTGCTGATTGTTGCCGATGCTGATGCTTTTCTGTAGTCATTAACGCCGACTGACCAATAATATTACCCAAAATATTGAGTTCAGAGAGTTGTCCAAAAAGCAACCAAATGGCATCACGTTCCTGTTCGCTGCATGCTCATCATTGGAAATACCTAGGAATAATCATGGAGTTTAGTACCCAAACAAAGCCAGCAAAGCTGGTGGTGAAAGAATATACACATTTTTGATATTTCCGTTCGCGGAGAACCCCTCATTCCAATTATCACTTCACTTATCATACCATCAATATCTAACCTTTCAAGCTCTAATTAATTTATACCTACTGGGAATCTACTCGATATCACTAATTCTTTTCGTATTCTTAACCATGAGCACAACCAAGTGGTATAATCCAATCCCTGGAAAGGGCAAGACAATTCTAGTTACTGGTGGTAACGGTTTCGTGGCAGCCCAAATTCTGGATGCCTTTTTATCTCGAGGCTACAATGTTCGAACCACTGTTCGGAGTTCAGATAAAGGGGAGGCTCTAGAGAAAAGTTTCAGCAAATACGCCAATCAGCTTTCACATGCAGTTGTCAAAGATATCGTCGAAGAAGGAGCCTTCGATCAGGCAGTGAAAGGTGTCGATGGCGTAAGTAATCATATCAGAAACTACAAGCTGCTCACTCACATTCACCAGGTGGTTCATTCGGCCTCTCCATTTGTCTTTGACGTTAAGGATTATGAGCATGACCTTCTCATTCCAGCTATGAAAGGTACAACCAATATCTTGAAAGCTGTTCAAAAGAATGCTCCTCAAGTAAAGCGTATCATAGTTACCTCATCCTTCGCCGCAATCATAGATATGGACAAGGGACTTCGGCCTGGTTATACATACAGTGAGAAGGACTGGAACCCCATCACCTATGATGTTGCAGCAAATTCCAAAACTTCCGTGGAAGTCTCCTACTGTGCATCAAAAGCGTTTGCTGAAAAGGCGGCGTGGGATTTTGTTAAAGAAAACAAGCCCAACTTCAATCTTTCGATCATCTGTCCTCCTATGGTATACGGGCCCAATGCGCAAAACGTCACATCCCTTGATCACCTAAATACATCTTCAGCAGATATTTATCGCCTTATAAATGGATCCGAAAAGACAGTTCCAAGCACCAATTTCTTCGGCTTTGTCGATGTCCGCGATGTGGGAGAAGTTCATGCTCGAGCCTATGAATCTGCCGAAGCTGCTGGTCAACGTTTTCTCACTGCCGGTGGTGCTTATACATATGCTCAAGTGTGCGAGGTTATCAGGAAGCATTTCCCACAATTGAAGGATAAAACTCCTGATCCGTCGACTGTGCAAGTCGAAAATGCATATACAGTCAGCAAGGAG
Source organism: Stromatinia cepivora (assembly GCA_014898415.1). NCBI lineage: Eukaryota > Fungi > Ascomycota > Leotiomycetes > Helotiales > Sclerotiniaceae > Stromatinia > Stromatinia cepivora. Next base: position 740,122 of record RCTD01000012.1, on the reverse strand, counting down.
AAGGCTAGGAAGGAGCTTGGAATGGAGTTTAGAAACCTGGAAACGACAATTCACGATCAAGTTGTGGAATTTTTGAACCTGGAAAAGAAATTGGGTAAGGCTTGAGTTGGGAATGGTCATCTTCCAAGCGAAGAAAACTCTGTGATGTTTTGAGACAACTTTGATGGCTCCTTGAATGCCACTTTTTGTGACGTAGTTCCCAATAGGATATGATGAAATAAGCATGCTTGATTTCAGACAAGCCATCAACTGATTTGCATTTCTCGATTGAATATTTCTTCTTGGCTAGATCATGCAAAACTAATGGCAATGACTAATCCTTGGCGTGGTCGCTAAAATCCACAACACGTTATCCTGCACCAATTGAATAAGGGGAGAAACGAATCACTATTACGAAGAGGTGGAGACTATATGTACTTTATAGTACATCGAACCCTCTAATGCCATGGCTTGGAGCTCTGAGGCCATGACATTATCCAGCAGGAGCACAGTTACCAGTCGGCTATCCGTACGACCTTACCCTTGAAACGGGTGCTACCTATTCCCTCGAGTAGGGTTCCACATCTTCGACGGTTGAAATTGTCAACTTAACTTCCAAGCTTCATAGCCGGAAGTTTCACCTCACTTCTGCCCTAGTTCGCCAACATCTAATCAACCTATAAAGGTGTCTATAGCTTTTCTTTCTCTCCGACTCACATAAAAATGAAATGGGGTCAGTTCGTGCAGCATTCTTCTACTTCGGATGTACCGATGTTTGAATTAGAGATACATGAGATCATCTAAAGTAGGATATTTCCAAAATCCGGGCTGATCAATCAAGAACACACACATGAATCCAAAATCTGGACCCATGTGACTTTTGTCCGAATTCAGACTGGCGTTGGAGGAAAGATGGACTATTTCCAGGGTACGATTGGATACATACGCCGATTATGCAAGTTGGTGGCCCGGTACGTACCCCGAAATGTGCCGTGGTGCCCCAATTTATCGGTAGCTCAAGGAATGATTACCATTGCATGTAGCGGAATATCTTCCTAAATTCATGATCTCTTCGTCATTCATTCCTCATGTGTGTGAAAACGTCGAGAAAGACTATGTTCGGACAAAGTTCTAAAATACCAGAGCCACTTCGGGGGTTCTGTCAGGATTGAATCCTGCCTGTGAAAGGACCTGGCTGCCCCAAAACTCCATGACAGATTTCCAGAAAATGCATCGAGTGCAGATATGACAGGTGCGGTGCCGAGATCTCATGCCGCAAAAAGGAATGGGGGCGGGGGGGTCAGCGCTAGGGCTAGAGGGTCGCAAATCTAAAATTCACGACGCCTTGAATCTCTGGCAGCACAAATCCTCTAGAAGGGTTCACCTGCCAACTGAACACACTTGCCAACTGAACGGCCTAACCTAATTAGATCACCGCCTTAATACATTCAGGGCTCCATAGCCTATATCAATTTTGAAAATACCCCTAACTATGGAATTCTGCTGATATATCGTCTAATTAAGTTAGACCGTTCAGTTGGCCGGTGGACCCTTCTAACAGTATCACAACGTGCCAATGGACTTGTGCTAGACCCGAGGTAATGGGAACAGCGAAACCGAGGGGCGGCACTAGATCAGAAGGTGCTATGACGTGAACTTTTAGGCAGATCATTACTAAAAGAAATCATTCACGTCAGCTTTTCTGGTTTTAGAAGAATCCACCAGCTAACTGAACGCACCGGTCAACTAAACGGTCCAACGTAATTAGGTCACCGCCCTAACCTATTCAGGGCTCAATACCTGCTACCTACTAGTCTATACCAATTTGAAAGTAGCCCAATAATGGAATTCTACTGATGTGCCGCCTAATTAGGCTTAGGCATTCAGTTGACCGGTGCGTTCAGTTGGCTGTGGTGGTAACTTTTCTATATGTTTCGATCATCCCACTTGCAATTGACGAATCAACGCTGAATCTTTCAGTTTTTTCGGTCTGTACAATCACCAGGGCAAAAGTTCCCCATAATCAATTTCTATTTTTGAACGTCATGTTCTGTCGACTCATACACACACAGCTCTTTGTTGTCAGAGATTTGTCATGATCTCTGTTGTCTTAGCTTGATTGATGAGATTGTAGCCGCATTCGCTGTCATCCCAAGTCACCCCCAGTCACCCCAGGTCACCCTAAGTCACCAAAGCAAATCCTTCAATCAGACGACATGCAGCTTTAACACATGGAATCAAGGTTTTCCCGTCACAGTACAACGTCTCAAAGCCAGCGAATCAATTGTTAAGATGTCGGTTTCGCCGCATAATTCTAGAACGTTATCGCGTTTCAGCCTGTCAGGACCGGCCACGACCAGCCACAGCCAACGGAGCATAGCCCCACAAAACATTTTGACTTGCAGAATTTCAGCTTATTGTTACCATCATTGATATCCGTACAAGCGAAGAATTAGGCAGGAAGGTTTCCTTGAAAGGGGCGAATTGTTTCGAGACTCCACCGCTCTCAGCCCCATGATTTTGCCCTACGAACTCCATGGAATAAGGTTACAGCACAAAGGTACATTATCACCACCATAAATAAGCTGTGGCAATGGATCACGAGTTTGGCAGAAACAAAGATTGCCTGACTTTCGACTTTCGACATACCTACCATTCTTCACCTTGTTTAGGGCCGGCTTTACAAGTGTGTATCCCTATCACTCATTACAAAATACACAAGCCTACCTATCACCAGGCTGACTATTATCAATATGTTACCATTGACAGAAAATCAGGAATCTACGTTGAATCGATGGGCAACAAATAATCTAGGCAGACCTCAGGATGGTTCTATGGCCTTTCTCATGGGCGAAACAGGTCTAGAAAAAGATCAAATCAATCATTGGTGGACCAATCAAGAGAGTACTCGTGAGTAGCACATTTTTACATCTGGTGTGGAAAACTCTTCTAAAATTCTATACCAGGTCTTAATATCGAAATTTCACCTGGAAAAGTAGTGTCAATTTCCAACGTTGGCGTGTATGGTTCTGAAAGCAATGATTTTGATCTTGTAAATGTTAATTCGCTCGATTTGACTCTTGATTCATTTGTAAACGGCATACAAAACTTTGATGAAGTGTCTTCCGGTGTGGGAAATTGGTCTCCCCTTGAGCGGTCATGCCATGATTTCCATGGACTGCCGTCCGATTTATATGGTCGTCAAAGCCAAGACAATCGGAGCGATGACTCTCCGCAGAAGAGACTCCCTCATTCGGAAATTACTTCGATCTCCGATAATGATTCAGTGCTATCGATACCATCATCTTACGTGAATAATCGTGTGTCAAACAGATCATCAGGACTATCTTATGCACCCGGACGTACTTGGGGACCCACGTCAACCCTTTTTTCTGTGGACGAAGATCAGGCAGCAGGTCCACTGGAATCATGTCAGAATTTTCAGCCTTACACAGGCATAAACCAAGCAAACGTTACCTCGATGTCTAATTCTCAATACAATTTGCCTAGCGATCTCAACAAAAACCAGTTCACCACTCGACACCACGGCCTGGAATCTATCCCACGACCATCCACTAGATTGAGGCGCAAATCATTTACAAATCTGTACGCTAAAAAATTACCAGATATACCTCAAAAGTTTATAAAATACAGTTGCACAAAATGTGGCCAGACATTTGAACGCAAAGGTGCCAAAGGCGATTGGAAAAGGCATGAACAGACAAAGTGCGAGCAACAAAAGTTGTGGTACTGCATGCCAAAAGAGCCAATTATCCAGGTACTCGATTTATGGTCCTGCATGCTATGCAATTACGCTGAGAACAATCGTGATGAGTTGATCAACCATCTTATTAACCAACATCGATTCCAAAACTGCTGGGGAAAACCTCTGTCTAAACGGTGCCACCCTAGGAAAGATAAGTTGAGGGATCACTTGAAGAAACACCATAATTTATCGGATGGATTAACAGGGTGGGAAGCTTGGCATCAAGATGCGCCAGAGAAAAAGGCTTGGGGCTGCGGATTCTGTGGTGGTTGCTTTTTTACTTGGGATGGTAAGTCTTCAAATACATATCCTTCCGTACACTGTTGTTTTTAATTTTTCGGCACGGCATGGGTCGCTCGAGACCATACGTGCAAATAAATAGAACACTATTAAGAACCGTCATAGCTAACTCTAGACAGCGAGACTCGACCATATTGCCGAACACTACGAAAAGCAAGGACTCAACATTGCACAATGGTCATTGACAAATGTCATCAAAGGCTTGCTCAAGCAGCCCAGAGAATGGGATATGATAACCGCGTGGAAAAGTCTTGTCGGTAATAATGACCGGTCGTACATATGGTTATATGACGACGCCCTAATTTTGCAGCGCAAGTTGGAGTATCGGGAAGACACACCACAGAACCTCGCCCAAGAGGCAAGGGGACTGGCGAAAAGATCTTCTCATAATTTTATACCGCAAACTTGGCCACTTTCTGAGTCTCATGCAGCAAGGCTTGCGCGAGATATCTTTGCTGAATCTTTGGGTAAAAGTTCAGGCTACGGAGATAGCGGCAACTCTTATGGGAATACTTATATGGCAAATATTGGGCAAGTAAATCCCGGGATACAAGGTGCTAATTTTAATGGTTTCATCTGATGATGTATCGAGTCTGAATGGTAAAAAAGCAAAGGTAATAGTCTGTGAGAGCCGGTTATCCACATTCTAAAGAGACTTTTGCTTCACTCATTTGTTACTACTATGATTACTGAGGAGCTGAGCAAAAAGCACCAGAGAGCCCTTCACGCTGCACATATTGAAAGATTCAACAAAACAGTCATGACGGATTCGAACGAGGAGTTTCGAGCAAGGAAGCTACGTACATTTCTGTCCCAACAATCTATTTGAAAAGATTGCTAGAAGGTATAGTTCTATCGTGGAAGACTTTCACACTGACTAGCTTCTAGTTGGGATTGAACTTGGTACCTTTCACTAATTTCCAGCTGCAGGCAGACCTGGATCTGCATTGAAAGTATGGTCGGTTTCAGTGTTTGTCTTTATAACAAAGGATCTCGGGCGATGAATGATGGATACCGAAAGAAGGGAGCCGGAAGTTGGGATAGTCCGGTAATAATGATGTAGTGATTTAACAGTTCCAGAAAACAGTTTTCCGATGAGCGTGTGGGGGATTTATGATGGGAGGAAGGTAATTTGGGGGGTAGATATAAAGTTTATATAGAAAACCAGATATCTGCAAGGTGTTTAATGGTATTGGTAACATAATAACTTCCTTGACTTCAAAGGAGATGCTGAAATCTCAGTATATCACCATCAGATGAAATGTCTGCTGTGCTCAAACATAGAGATCGATAGCAACTACGTGAGACCTTATCCCGTGTTAACCACTGTTAGTGAAATAATCATTATAAATTAGCGAATAAATCTCAGCTTCTTCTCTCAAGAAACATCCCTTCCACGAATCACTTGATTCCCACAACAAGTCTTGACACCTCCAATCCCCCATTTTCATGACTATGGAACTTTCCTTCTATCCCATCCAATATCGCAGCATTAAGATCGCAATTCACCACTGCTGACTGGAAAAACGAGGAATACCACATGCACGAAAGGCGATACCATCACAGTCTACAGAAATCCTTATATTTTATTTCTGAGACGATAAAAATTATAGAATTGACTCCAACTCCAACTCCCAAAGAAGATGATGAAGATCAAGATGAAGATGAAGATGAATAGAGTGGGATAGCAGCTGCATTGTCACATTATATTACAACATGTGTTTAAACAATGAATAACAGATCTCTCCGACGATGATACTCACCCATTTCAACCTACTTCGTGTGATATATTCGCGTTTCCTCAAATGAGCTATGATTGGAATATTGTTGCCTATCCGGTTTCAATCATGCTCTTTCGAGATATATATTTCTTTGTCATTTATTTGTAGGGTAGGTGAACTACTCTTGTAGATCCTACCAGATTCCTTCCATAGGGTTATTGGAGACTACAATGTCGCATGAGGCGCTTGACTACCCAGGATAACGTGTTTATAGATTCATGGAATTTTCACGAGATAGCTGTTGATACTCTCTACCAGGATACTGGCAGCTGATATATCGATTTACAAACTGGCTTGAAGTGTTTAGGGGAAATTCATGGTCTGAATGTTTGATCAAGGCGAGAGTCACAACGGGATTGTAGTGATGGGCTTTTATGAGTAAGGATCAATATCAAATAGTATGTATTGATGATTTGAGCAATGCCGGAACATATAATGTGAACAATTAACTTTTTTATAACTTTGCTGGTTTCAATTTCCATTTCACCTGCTGGAACGTCAAAGTCAGAATCAGGTCCTTCTTACTACCCAGAGGTATCAGGTTGATTGTAAAGAATTTTTCATTTTGCAAAAGTAAAAGCAGTACTAGTTATTCGGCTCCCATATTTGAAGGGATCAGCCATCTTAAAACGGACTGAAATATAAACCCAGATTCTGGGCACAAGTTTTGTTGGTTTTCTTGATAAAAAAAACAAGAGCACGAAAAGAAAAGCAGAACAAATGTTCGCAGAAGCAAAAAGACAACGCTTCAGAATCATCAGGCTGCTGCCCGCCACTTCAACGATCGAATTTCATGTCTGACTTGCACATCTCCTTTCCACCAACAAGACAACTGAACGTGAGATTATCACCCTTATTACCGAACACGATTTTTTGCTGAAAATTAACTTTCTGCACTAGGCGACCGAGTTGAGCATTGTTTTGCTGTTTGATATTTTCACCAGAATCGAAGTTAATACTTAGATTTGATCGAATATCTCCAACTCTTTCGATTCCTATAGCATGTTAGTTTTAGTTTGTTTTCGATTTGAGATGGTTTTTGGCACACCAGGATCAGAAACATATTCAGGAAGTTCTGCCAATACGCATTGGTACAATGTACTTGCGAGTACCATATCTGTCTGAGGTGTATGAACGTGACCGCAGTCAGTAAGTCTGGAGGTGCTCTTTGTTATTTCATCCCCCTAGCATATTTTCATTAGTCGGTGAGACCAGATATGGTAACGCAACTGTGGCTTGTCGAGCGACTTACCTTAAAAATTAACCACTTCATTCGTCCCATGCATCTCTTGACATTCCCCAGGGATCAATTTGAGAGCTTTCCTCTGGGTTTATACCTTCTCGGAAAGGCATCGATAAGCAGACACTATAATGACGATGCAATTGCTTCACCCGTGGCGAAATTCCTTCTAACCCACGTAAGGCAGCTCCACGCACAACGGCAGATTGTCTTCAAAAGATTGGCATAGAAACAGAGCAAATGGATGTGTGTATCGTGGCTTACGGATGCAAGGGGCGTATCAAGGTTATGTTCCCGTTTTGCCTGCACCACTTTTTCAACTGTTCATTGAGGTGTGGAGATTCACCGAAGCCCCCGACTAGGATGATACGCTAATGCATCACAAATTTTTAGCAAAAACTTCTCTTGAATCTGTTTATCTCGGAATCGAAACACACGTTAATTGTAGCGTTTTTTGCGGCTTTTGCTGCTTTCACTAGCTCTCTCACTAAGCTTGTTATTTCCGCAATGACGGGATCGAAAAGGTCCTCCATATCTTCACTGATAGGTTATTAGTAAACTCAACGTCTTGCGGACACATAAACCTTACTGTGTGAGCAAAACAAGCCGATCCTCCTCGTCATAATGATCAGATTCAGGAAAAGCAAGATTGAGAGGGCCAAGCTCCCCTACTTCTCGCTCATCGTTACGTCCAAAATCCCTTTTCAATATCTCGAAGGCCGTCATAAATCTGCTACCTGGACCCTTTTGACTGAACGGCAGATCATCGAATGCAGATCCAAAGCGTTTGGAGAGCAGAGAATGAAGATTACGATCGATGTATGTTGCCCCGCATTTTCCCCCTGTTAAGAAGTCAAGATTCAGTTCTGATAGACTGATTGTGTGAACCTGAATAAGACTTACCGATACCAACACATAGTTCATCAAAGATAAGGTATAGTTGCACCTGCTGGATTGTATATGTAGTGATGTCGATAGTTCCTCCGCCACAGTCGCAAATAAGTATATTCTCATCACACTAAATTGTCAGTATCTGCCATTAATGCAGGTGATCTAGACATACCGAGATGGGATTCAATGCATCTGATTTGGCGTATTCCTTCAACGTCGCAATTGCCGCAGCTTCTGGCTCAGCAATCGTGTAAATCTCGTCTCCGGGCCTCTTCCCAAGTCCAGCATTCTTGGCAGCTTTTAGAGTAGCGTCTTTAGCCTCTTCTGACCACACAGCAGGTAATGTTACCCAGCATTCCATTGGAGTGTTTTCAAAAGTCAGATCAGTCATTTGCTCTCGCAACGTTCTTGATACATGTGTGTATACCTCTTTCAGAAAATCTTCAGACCCCTGCCGCATCACGAAATGGAGGTAACTGTAACATGCCATCACCTGTCATAGATGCAAGCGACGGATCGTCATGATCTTTCGCACCAGCGTTCTTGTCGAGCAGAAGTTTAGTCCAGGAATAAGACTTGAGCTTTGAGTTCACCTCAAATCCCCACTTGTTGTTTTTGAGTTTTGGATTCTCCTGGCTGTAAGCAATTCTCGTGGGAGTTTTCCAAGACACGTGAGGATCTCCAGGCCATGGAGACATAATAGTGATGTCCTCTATGCCAGCTTTATCTGTGGTCACGTAACTGACACCTATAGCAATGTTAAAAGCGAACAGTGTGAGATTTGACTGGCATACCTGAGAATGTTGTACCATGATCAATTCCTATAATGATTTTATGGCCATTCTCCTTTGCATTTACAGAACTCGTAGCCTGTTTGGGGGGCTCACGATTCCGTGAAGTACTCATGATGATATGTACTGATAGACCAGGTTGGGAAAATATTTTGGCCAGTTTTGAAATGGACTCTAAATTCGCGTAATGACCCGCTTCCATTCACTTGCTGTAATAAAAAGCACGTGCCAAGCAAGCTAGCAAATGCCAGACAAGCTGATTGGAGCATGTAATATTTAGTTCAGTCCAGTTGAATGCATAGGTAAATGAACTTCACCTTCGCCCTGACATTCTTATTTCCTGATACTTTCTGCAAATTTTATTCACAACTATCAAAGTAAAACTGAGCATGACCTCCGACTTCCCGAAAAAGCGAGACAAACTTCCCTTAAAAGGTGGGTATCAAAAGACAATGCATCAAGGACCTGCCCAGCCAAGACCATCATCATCTGCAACAGGTAAAAGAGAAGTTGGCGTCCACTCGCGTTCGATGGCGCAAAGGGGTTCGATGAATGGTCAACACCTTACTATTGGTGCCGACACCGACGAATCCGAGGATGGAGTGCTTCTAGTACCAGCCTGAAAGACTGCGCAGAGAACAAAGGAAAACGACCAACCCGCCGACCAAGGTATGTAATCGTACATTTGTTGAGAGTATGGCTAATTTATCTGAATACTACAGAAGCATCGTTTTCCTTTTCAGACGCGATTCTTGCCCGTTTACCAAGCTTCATGACCACTCGATCATCGGCGATGTCAAATGATAGCCGGACGCACAAAGAATATGGCAGCTCAAGCAGTGCAAAACAGTCCTCCCAGCAACCGCAATCGGACGAGCATAGGGGAGAAGGTATCCGGAGCGCGAAACAAAACGCAATCTATATATTACGGGAAGGTTTGGATGGAATAGTCGAGGGCATCGACAAACATCACGCGGCAAGACAGGAACAGCTTGAACACCACGTGAGAGAATTGCAACGTCAAAATGACAATTCGAAAGATTTACTAGGCAAATTTCAAGCTAAAAACGAACAACTCGAATCTGAAAAGCAAGAACTCAAGCTCGAAAAGCAGGCCATTGAAGAAAAACACAACACCTTCATTTTAAAGCAACAAGAAATGACGTTCAGCCAAATGCCAAGCTCGCGTTGGGCGCCCGTCGAGGATAGCAAAGTTATGGAAGATCTTGATAGGCTTAAGAGAGACATGAGAGGCTGGGCGAAGAGAGTATCAGCAACTGATATGGACGCCATCCTGATAGTACTTGGTGGGCATGAGCATGCAGCTCTAAAAAGTGCGTTGAAACATGTGATTATCCTTGACAATAATCAGCTTCCTCAAGGATTGTCCCCGAAGAAGGCTCCAGGGCTACTTCCGAATGCTCTGCTCTCCCACAGTGCGTATACAACCTTATTCCAAAATCCTTTCTTCTTTCTCGGGGAGAAGAACAGACACTGGAATCAAAGTACCGTATAGGATTAGAAGGAGTCTACAGCTGCGGCTATCATTGTAAGTTAAATGGAGTGTACGTCAAGAAAGTACTCAGACTAATTTTCAAATAGCCAGAGAAGAGGATGCCCATATCTGGCGATCCCAAACCTTGAGACTTCTATTACCTCCGATAGCAGCTGATACCTCAGAAGAAGGAAAAGAAGTTGCGTATCCTGACTGAAGAAAAGATATTCAAGGTGGCAGACAGAAAAGCTTCGATCTTCCTAGAAGGTGCAGCTCAATATCTCATGAACAATGAAGCTCTAGGCAAATTCGGGGACAAGCTTTATCCTATGTACCGAGAGGCAGCAATTATATCGTACAATTTGTGGACAAGAAGAACGAAACTGGTGTGTTATACTTTACACGGTGGCATGGGAAGTCGCCCAGTTTTCCAACCCAATGGCAAAGAAATGATTGCCCATTCTTCTGTAGCCTATGACAGCCATGAGGATCAGCTCGAAGGAAGGGCTATTAGTATAATTCTGCATCCGTGCTTGAAGGTCCGCGGAACTGATGATGGGAAGGACTACCACCAGGAGCGTGTATGGGCACCAGCGGAAGTATGGCTTGATAGCAGAAAACCATCTGCAGAATAGCTTCGTTGTGACCTCGATTGTGCTGGGCAATGCATAATCATAGTTCACGGAGTTGGATGGTGGATGGAGTATGGCGGATTTTTCTGGAAAGCGTTGACATTACAATTGTGATGATTGATAGTTGCTGATGAATTCGGCTCTAGGTTGATGAGGCATGGTGGAGGCCAGTGAGAAAATAAGTAAACCGTTGCTAGACGTGAGATTCTAGCGGATCTTTCCACAAAAGCGTTGATATCACAATTGCGATGAAGTTCAGATATATTGCTCAAATTCTGTATGTTGAATGATGTGTGTGAGGTTCCGTTCAAATGAAGAGTGAAGGTGAGGTCTGAGAGAACAAGTTTAATCTTGGTGGCGATAATCTTAGAGCAAAATCCGATCCGAAGTTTAGCCGACGCAAACCACAACCCCGCGAAAAGGACTTAGGATGCACTTACTGAAAAAGCCTGCTGCTGTTCTTTGACAACTTCTTACTTCGTTGAAATTGGCTTGAATTATATTTGTGTATAGTAGATAAATAGAATACTTAGGTAACCTCATGATGCTGAGCTGACAGGGCAGAATCACCCCTTCGTGTTGTTATTTGCTTAGTGAGCCCAACTGTTGGCACAATGAAGACATCTCCTCTTCTGTATAAGTGAATATAATCTTATAGGACTATATTCACAAGAAACAAAACTTGTTTAGATGCAGTTTTCTCAGATCATCGAATGCCAGAAGTCTGCGTTACGGAATACCCCAATACTGCATTTCAGTTTCTCATCTAGTTCTAGAAATTGCATTGAAAGCATTGAAAACATCACCGCTTTCTATCTTCCACAAGGACAAGGCATTCTACCTTACTAGCTACTCTTTGTGGGTTAATTTTCTTCCGTTTACTCTCAACATTCCCAAGCATCTCCTCTACCATATAATAAACCATCCCACCTCCAAAATCCAACCCCTAAAACCACATCCCCAACTAACACCCCCCTCCCCAGAACCCTTTCCTCAGCTTTTCCAACTCTGCTCAGTGTTTTCTCTCTATCTCCGAAACAAGAAAACTCTACGCCGGTTCCAAAAACTCCACTCCAACACCTCAAGTCACGCCGCTGTTCGCTCGTACATTTGGTTGCTACACTCTTCTCTCGGGTATGATACGCGCCTTTACAGCTTCCAACATCACGGACACTCATCTCTACCTACTGGCTACTTGGGCGTATGTCGTAATTGTTGGATACTGGGGAATGGAGTGGTTGTATTTTGGGACAGTGGCACGTGGTCCGGGATTGTATGGAAATATAGTTGTGGATGGTGGAGGACTTCTCATTATGCTGAGCCAATGGAATAAGTACCTCGCATAATGAAATGGGCGGTTCATCTGGGTTGCAGTGCAACAATCTAGAAGGTGTGGCACTCATATCCTGCTAGGTTTACGAGTCGAGGTCAATTGTAACCACGGAACAGTCCTGTTCATTTGTTTATTTTCCAATTTCTGGTGGACGGCTTGGGCATTTCCTTATGAGTAGCTAAAAAAAAAAACTATTCCCTCTTTCCCGGTGTATTTAGCTTACTCAAATTCCGCTATGAATTCTTTGGGGAACTATAAACCCTTTACCAAACACAACTTGTGGGCTCCTGGTAGTACCGTTTGAGAAATCCCACGAGGGTCGTATTTCCTACCGACACCTTGCATTTGAGCTTTTACTTGCGAACCATATCCGAGAATAACGTCCTGTTCCCGTTTGCATACTTTCATTTGCCCAGGTTGCGGAAAGCAGCACCAGGATGCACAACATTATAGCCGGAGCTGTTGGCGGTCTTAGATAGTTTTAGATCTAGTGTGGGTTCTGTTTAGGTATATTAATTGATCAATAATATATGCAATATTGCTATTATATCCAATAATATCAGGTATCCTTTTTGGTTTTGCTTTCTTGTTCTAAAGCCCACTTTACACCGCGACGAATACCTTCAGGCCGGTCAACAAGAGGCTCAAAGCCAAGTCTTTCTCTTGCCTTTTGAATCGAAACAAAACACCCATTCCTCAAATACTCCAGATCATGTCTTCTGAGCTCAGGTTCCCTTTTCCCAAATGTAAAAGTCCGGAACAGCCATTCCCCAATCGTAGCAAATATCAGCATTGGTAGCAATAGAATTACTGTAACCTTCTCCAGCGGAGTGTCATCACCGGCTTCCTTCCAAATTGAACGACAAATATTGGCTCCGCAGTCCCATCTGTTATGAAAAATGCTTCGCCATCGACTTTAGGATCAGTTTGAGCCTGTCCTCCATGCAGCAAAGCTTTGCTGGCCAGGACATGTGCCCGCGCAGCGTCTTCGATATAAATAAAAGCCCGCAACGCAGAGTTGTCCCCGATTTGAAACTTATGTTCGCCTCTGCGCAGCCTTTGAAGTTGAATTTCAGTTATGCTGCCTTTCCCTTCTCCATATAGACCGGGAATTCTTAAGACTAACTGTTCGAAGAGATTTTCCATTCGCTTTGAGGACCATTGTTTCCGCGAGCGCTTTACATTTGACGTATGGATTAACCTTGTCAGCATCTGTCAACACCTGCCCGCTCTCTTCAGTGAGCTCTATGCCGGTTTGTTTGACTACCTGGCAAGTGGATGTATAAATCAAAGCTTCGACGCTAGAATGAGAGAGTGCACATTTGAGCACATTGCTAGTCCCTCTAATGGTTATCTTTCGCTGAGTTTGTTCGTTGGCAGAGTGGGGTGGGGCGACACAATGCACGACGACACGCGGTTGAACTTGTTCGATCACTGCTTGAACAACTTTTGCATCGAGGATATCACCTGTATGGTAATCGAAATTATCGGAAGGATGGGAAGAAGAATTGCGACTCAATACGTGGATCGAAGTGAAATGAGAGTCTTCAAGGAACGAGCTTACGATTCTTGAGCCACCAGTCCTGTTCCTCCGATAACTAGCACTGACCGAGAAGGAGCTATCGTTGGAGTGTCCATTGAGACTGATATTGGTGATAGACTAGAAGGCAAAATCTTGATGTTTGGTGTTGAAAGAACTATCTCTTAGTGAAGTTTGATGCTGCGGATATTAAGTAAATACCCATGCCACCAATATTTGTTGCTGCGAGTTGACGGCACATGAAACCATTATTATGCAGATGCTTGATCAGCTTTCCACAAATAGCTTAGAGCCTAGATCAAACCCCCAAAAAATCCAACTCAAGAGTTTTTGGGCAACTAGTCTAGATACGGGCTACTCAAAATGAACGTTGGGCAAGTGGTTGCATGGATTACACGGGGCAGGGGACGACAGACACCCAACGAACCAGCTGATACCGAAAATAGTAAAAATGAGGGCATTCACAAATGAACTAAGTTCATACAAAAATAATATATTCAATATCCTGATTCATTGGCTAATATACTGGTATATACACTAATGTGAGCCTTCTAATATACCTCCCTATTTCTCGAGATTTGGACGCTCATTGGCATAAAAATTCCGACAGACTGGTGTGATTGATGATGATGTCAGACTATTCTTATGCGAGAAGCAGCAGTACCGTATAAAGCTACCGATAGGGAGTGCCGAAAACCTGTTCCAGGGCTTACACCGCTTGGCAAACTGTGCCGTAGAATTCGACCGATGAATGGCGTGAGTCACAGAGATGCGGTAAGCTCCCCATGCGGGGGTTTAGTGAAGCTCAGACTACTTCTACTATATCGCTCTTAGGGTCGCGTTCAGATCAATTTTCTATAAATGTTAGATCTCGTTTGCTTAATTTTGTTCATGCCCCTCAGCGAGCCACAGGATTTAATTCGAGAAATTATATTTGATGGATTTCGATTTGCAAATGAGTAATTGATAAAAACATCAGTATCGAACTGATTCAACACCTCGTCGAGTTAGCTAACATGGGGTCTGGGGAAAACTGCCCGGTAAGATACTCCGGACGCTAATAAACATTTTGATCTTCGTCTTGCTTAGTGGCGGATAGTCCAGGGAGGTTTTATGCCGCGACGGTCATGAGACTTGTGATATAGAGGTTTGCAAAAGTATGACTGTGAATTGGGCGATCCGGAGAGTTCATGCAGCATTCATTACATGGCAGTCAAGCGTCGTTACTCGAGAGAGTACAGTAGTTGTTTTCCAAACTTCGGTTCTCAAACTAACCAAATAAGATATGTCGACGCACGCCGCTATTGTTAGAGGTAAGAAACCCAAACCCTATATATGTTTTCATTCTGGACTTGGTATTTCCAACCGGAAAGATGTTCCTGGTTATATCGTGGCGGTGAAAGGAATATCTTGGTGAAGAGTGTGGTTTTTGTGGCATTATTTGGATTTTGGCGGAGAACACACTGAAGCCATGCAACGGTTCATTTGCAACTGAGGCCGTTCTTGCATTGGAAGGGTTTCAATTGGCCGACCAAAAATGCTTACAAACAATTTTTTCAGAATCTTATGCTGTTTTATCACCTCTCGTACATAATCCTGCATACAGTGCATCCCAACCTTCCTAAGAAATCGTACAAATAATCTTACCCTTACTAGTATTTTTCTCCATCTCCTTATGCGCCTCAACCACCTGCTCCCAAGGGAAAACCTTATCCACGAAAATCTTAAACGTTCCATCCTCAAACCTTGGAATATACTCCTCCAACTTATCCCGCAATTTTCCCTGATAATCTACATCTCTACTCCTCAAAGTACTTCCCTCAAACCTTACCCTCTTAAACACAAACGCACTTATATCAACTCCACTTGGTAACTTCGTTCCGCTCATCACTCCCAATTGCACGATTCTCGCATCCCTCGCCGCTACGTTGAGATTTCCTTGGAAGTAGTTTGCGCCTACGAAATCGATTATGACATCAACACCCTTGCCATCAGTAGCAGCGAGAATTTCTTTGGCCCAATCTTGTTTTTTGTAATTGAAGCCTGCAGTGGCTCCTAATGTATTAACGCAGAAATCAATCTTTTCTTGCGAGCCGGCTGTCACGTAGATAGCTGATGCACCAGAGTTCTTTGCGAGTTGGATACCGGCTATGGAGACGGATGAGGCGCCTGCGTGCCAGAGAATTGATTTTCCTTTGGAGAATTCACCAACCAGATACATAGCTTGGGTAGCGGTTATCCATGTCTATTTTGGTTGCGTTAGTTATCTCGCAGATTATTTCTCTACCATAGAAGATGGATCAAGTAGCAATATACCTCAGGAATTCCAGCAGCCTCTTCCCAACTCAAATGATCCGGTTTCTTCAAAAGCATATGCGTGCTCACAACAATAAACTCCGCATAAGCACCGCCATACGCCAAACCAAAAACCTCATCTCCAACACTAAACCCTTCTTTGACATCAGGGCCTAGACTTTCGATTGTACCGGAAAACTCCACACCAAGGGTTTTGGGGGCTTGGGGTGGAACGGGATAGTGGCCTTCGCGTTGGAGGAGATCCATGCGGTTAAGCCCGAAAGCTTTCACTTTTACGATGGCCTCACCAGATGAAGCGGTAGGTTTTGCGGTTGAGTCATTTATATAGAGGGCATCGGAGTGACCTTTTTCATTTTTGATATCTGGGGGTTTGTGTTAGTCTTAATTTCTTGAGTGTGCGTTTGTTTTGGGTGTTGGTTGCTAGGAGCAAGAGCTTGAAAAAAGTACATACCAACCGCACGCATAGCTTCCGGCATTTTTCTTAGATTTACTAAAATACAAATCGAGTAAAGTCTAGAAAGGGGATAGAAATGCCTTGGAAGAAGATCATTCTGAAGAGTGCAAATCGATGTTTATATTCCGATGTAGTGGGGCTGATCAATGATGATGGCGGGGTAGCTAAAATTGTTGCTTACAAACTTGCCTAAAATAGTGACGAAACGAAACAGGTACCCGAAACTCGGTATTTGTAATTTTTAATCTAGGTTAGATAGTTTTCCGGTTATGTACATCCGGTTTAGTCCCGCTTATCCCCTTTTTTAGATGTTGCCTTTCCACACATCTTCTCTCCAAGGATCATCCATACAACCATCCTTTACTACTTCAGATGCTTGAGAGGCAAAAAGTAACAAACTGTCGTCCGCCTATCTAGTAAGTAAGATCTTAACGTCCGAAGAATTGATCAAGAATACTAAGTGTTTAGAGATGAATAACAGATCACATATGTATTGATTCATTATCAACTGTTCTTGAACATCCCAATGTGAATTGATCCTGGCCGTTTTGGAGTACCTATTAGAGGACTTCTTATCAAGTTATGCTGTAGGATAAATTTATTCGCATATTGGCAAATTCACATTCACCAACACAAAACCGCTTGCAAAAACTGTCCAAAATGTAAGATATAGTTCAAACCATTCTTTGGTTCCATTCTCATTGTATTTCCCCGACCAAAAACAAATGAACGAAAATAACAACAAAATCCCCCCTTCTCCCCAAACCAAAAAAAAAACCAAACTCATACAATGATTTATCTCCACCCCCTCTCCCTTCTCTCCCCTTTTATCGGTACCTTCTATCTCCTTTTCTCATTCCCTTTCCTGATAATGTTCCAAACCCTTTCCCTCTCCTCCTGTCCCCGAAGTCCACGAGATTCCCCGCCCTGCAGGGTTTCGCGTGCGGTTTTTATGAGGCGGTGGAATACTGGAACGGGAGCTGATACGGCTGGTGGTGCGGATGGCACGGTAAGAGGAACTTTTGTTGATGGTAGTAGTGGTTACATGACAGCGGGAGCTTCAGCGAGAATTTCGAAAGAACCGACATTTATAATGATTGGTGACCATTTTGCCTGTGCATCCACTTGCGCACTTGGGGTAGACATTGCTACCCATGGTATTTCCTTATACCTAGCAAATAATTAATAAAGATTCTTCGACTTCAGGTGGTTGATTGTATGGTAAGATCTAACTTGGTGCTTTGTGCTTTGAGTTGTTTTCGTTCGATGGAAATATACGTACGTCTGTGAGTACGAGTTTTGTTCTTGGAGGGAAACGGGAAAGTATGAGCTAGTTACTTATTGATCTTCTAATGGAAGCTCTGACTAGAATAGGAATAATAGCATTTTCTTTTGCTCTATTTAGTGGTTGTGTTAAGTGAGGGAGAGGAATTGTTGGATCGGGACAGGAAGTGTAAGAGACAATCTGGGAAAAGGATTCAGCTGAAATGCATGGTTTGATTGGCGGATTAGAGATCTATTCTCCTGGCAAACCAGGTTCGTAGCGAGAGTGAATGGGAATGTGTTTTAGATTTCGGGAATTCTATGCCCAAATTCAAGCTGCTTGCGCAGAAACTCGTCGCACTAAAATATCAAACCAGGCTCTTTCCCACAACTGGAACTTACTAGATTTTGTGGGTAGCTCTTCTGTCGTAAGTGCATCCCACCTTGGTCTGCACCAAAAAGCGGGCATCATCGCTCTCAATTGACGGTCTAATTCATTCGCCATATAGTTAGATCCAGCGACTGGCTCTTGGACTGTAAAGCACAGTCATATCACCTCTAAAAGTGCATGAAGTAGAAATGTCATTCTTCAGGTGAAAGGAAAATCCAGAGGAGTTTTATGACCCATAGTGGCAGGATTGGTTTCGTATTTCGAGGCGGTACAGACTAATTGGAACAGTGTAACAAACTCTCCAACATTTGCCTATTTAAAGTTAGCTTGAAATAAGAAGTAAGTGAAGATATATCATTGTAGTTCAATTAAGTTGTCATGATATGCAGTGTTGGAACATTGAGACGAGGCGAGATGCGCTTGGATTTTGGAACGTCAGGATAATATGAGTATTGTATTGAATGGAAATTATTGAACGGCAGGGGAAAAGAACATCAACTGAGCTAGATGATAGTAGCGGTAGAATCGAATCAGACGAGGAACATGAGAGTACGATGTTAGAAAAGTCAATATATATTGTTGGCTCCCTGAATATTGTCGGTGAATATTCACATCGGATTTTACATGTCAGAAACCACCAAGAAGCATAGGTAGAATAATATTTGGCTTCAAGAGAATGTGCTTTTATTATGGAATGAATGACTTACCCTAAAACCCCTACTTATTTCTCACTTGAGAGGAATGGTTCATAGAGGAGGGATACTAAGAAATGGAATGTAATACAGTCTCCGTACACCAGAGTGTAATGCGGCTCACTTGAACCGTACAATTTTCTCGTTGGCACTTCTTTGATAAACGTCCCCATAGGCGGTGCACTCTTCATATTTGCGGTTTTCGGTTTGTACCAATATTTTCTGAAGTCTTCTCCGTGATTTCGAAGATTTTGCTCTGGTGTTTTTTAGAAGTGTTTTCGATGTTGATATTGTTGATTTAAGCGGTAAGATCATCGACCTCTTTAGGTTGAGGGCATTGCATCGTTGCTTTTCTAGAATTGGACATTTTGGTGAATATGTTGCAGAGATTTCAACGTTGAGATTTGGATTAGGAGGGAAGAGGAGAGAAGAGGAGAGAAGAGAAGAGGAGAAGAGTCAAAACGAGGTCCAGAACGAGGTCTTTACATTTGAGATTTATCTGTTATTTTTAGAGCGTTTGATGTGTGGAACAATGCATTGATGCTAAACTGCATCCTTTGTTGTGCCTCAGAGAAACCTTTCATGGTCTGCGATTGTTCCTAGTTTCCTCTGTCATGTCTGCCTCGATCAAAAGCCGGCTAAAACCATCAGAGAAATAAATGACCAAGATAGTATGAATTGTGCTATTGATCCTCGGTAAGTCCATTTGTTGAGGAAGGCCAATTGAGTAACAATTCATTGGGTCTATTGGAATATTCAGAGCGAGGTTAATAAAAAGTAACCAAATATTCAAAGGCTAATCGCATGGTCGAAATAACTTCGAGTAACCACTCCACCCTAGATTGATCAAGCCCCCCGTGCAAAAGAAGGCAAGGACTCCATGACCGTAGCCACAGCCCACTTGAGTGTCGTCGTCATATCGATATCCAAACCTCCATCCTGACATTTCAGACTCAAATCATTAACAACATCTTCCTTCAATTGCCCCTCAACGTCACCACCTTCGAACATCCACTTGTGATCCTCAACATAATTTGGCCAGACAATTTTGTCAACGTATCCTGGTGGATCTTCCCAGAACCCCTCGAGGGTTACATAGCCACTGCGGGCTTCCCTTCGACCTTTTGCCTTTTCATAGCTAACACGAAGGAAAAGTTTAATATCAATTTGAGATTGAACTGGGGCCAAAGACTTGGAGTAGAGGAGAAACCCATCAAAAATGCAAAGGCGAATAGGGAAATTTGTGTCCGATAAGATTCCATGACCTGGCTGTCCAGGTTGAGTCCATATTTTCACTTGAGATTTTAATACTTCGATCTCTGTTTCTGGGACTGGACATTTCCCTATGGAGTTTTGATCTTCTTTGGAATCGAGATTAGGCTATGAAAAATGAGTACTTGTTCTGTCAAACTTTTTTATATGGAAAAGAAAATCTGAATAAGGATATATGACTAACAGGGAATGTGCCTTCTTTGCGTATATGTTCAAGAGATTTGACCATTTCTGGTATATCCAAAGCTTCGGCACAATCCCAATCTACCAGATCATGCTTTTTGGGGAGTCTAGTATCATCAGTTGAGATGCACCAAGAGCATATTGAGAGTAGCGAGATGACCCCAAAATAGAAGATATATCACGGATCAAATAGTGAAGTTCAAACTTACTCTTCTTCAGGTCGATAGAAATCATCTTCGTGAAGGATGAAAGTGTTTGGAAATATATCACGCAAAAGTCGACTAAGAGTTGTCTTACCACTAGACGAACATCCACTGATTCCAAGTACAACTGCTTTCCCGGTACCGGCCATGATACACAATGCCCAGAGATTATGTCCAGTAACTGTTGTTGTCAATCCCGATATTGCTTCTCGAGCTCCGAGAGGGCCGAGGCAAGAGGGCGGAGGAGTGGTTGAACACTGTTAGGTAAGCAGAATCAGCATTTATTTGCTCTTTAGCGCTGAGACCAATTTCTGGATAACGATTCTTCCCGATATTACTGCACCATAGCATGTTTTGGTGGGTCAATAATAACCCTACGGACTCCGGAGGTTGCACGAGATTGAAAATGTTGAACTCAGCTGTATGCAACGGTGAGTTATTTTGCTTGGAAAGGCGCTTAAAGATGGGCTTGAGTTACATTTACCCTATCAATGCTAAAGTATATCTTCAAAAAATCATTCCCATTCGTGCGAATCTCCTATTAAAAGTATTCCGAATTTAAGCCGGCGGGCGGCCTGTAAATCCGTCAATCCCCAGACAACAACGCACAAGCCAATCGGAAACTAATGGTGGGTAGTTTCTGGGGCAGCTGTCCTCAGATGAAAGTATTTGCTTGGCCTCGCCTGTTTCTCTAAGCAATTGTCAGATTCATTTATTTGAATTGTTATTCCCTCTCTTACCCAAACAACATTCTTTCCCTTGACAACTTTCAATATGCTTTCTCCCTTCAGATTAGCCAGCAGGCAAGCAATTACTCGCCGTGTTGCTTCAAGAAGTAGCATTGCCATCAGACAAGCTTCCACATGGGCTGATGTACCACAAGGTCCTCCAGTATGTATTTCTTCAATGGCACAACTTTAGAGACTCTAGGCTAATTTGTTACAGGATGTAAGTCATTGACTCTTCCCATTCGGTAGAGGACTAGTTTTCTAATTGTGCGATTGTTTGTGTGCAGGCCATCTTAGGTATGAGTTAAGAATTGGATTATTGGTCTGACTTGAAACCTGACCAAAAAATAGGTATTACCGAGGCCTTCAAGGCAGATAGCTTCAAGGAGAAGATTAACTTGGGTTTGTCATACCGAATTTCTCTCAATGGAGTGGCACTAACGTTATTCTAGGTGTCGGCGCATATAGAGATGATGCAGGCCAACCCTACGTCCTTCCCTCCGTCCGAACCGCAGAAGACAAGGTCGTTAAAGCAAACCTCAACAAAGAATATGCTGGTATTACCGGTGTTCCAGATTTTACCAAAGCAGCTGCTGTCCTTGCCTACGGTGAAGGATCAAGTGCTCTCGACCGTCTAGTCATCACACAATCCATCTCCGGAACTGGAGCTCTCCGAATTGGAGGTGCCTTCCTTCAACGATTTTACCCTGGCGCAAAGAAAATCTACATCCCAAACCCATCATGGGCAAACCACGCTGCCGTCTTCAAGGACTCGGGTCTCGAGGTTGAGAAATACAGATATTATAACAAGGATACAATTGGTCTCGATTTCGAGGGTATGATTGCAGACATCAAAGCTGCACCAAAGGGAAGCGCTTTCTTGCTCCACGCATGTGCGCACAACCCCACTGGTGTAGACCCAACTGTTGAGCAATGGAAGGAGATTAGCGAAGTTGTTAAGGCGGGTGAACACTATGCTTTCTTCGATATGGCCTACCAAGGATTTGCTTCTGGTGATACCGACAAGGATGCTTTCCCCATCCGTCACTTCATCCAGGAAGGCCACAACCCATGTCTCGCCCAATCTTTCGCCAAGAACATGGGATTGTACGGTGAACGTGTCGGAGCATTCTCCGTTGTCTGCGCCGATGTTGATGAGAAGAAGCGTGTCGATTCTCAAATCAAGATTCTCGTTCGTCCTCTCTACTCCAACCCTCCCGTTCACGGTGCCCGTATCGCTTCTACAATCCTTAACGACAAGGCTTTGAACAAGCAATGGCTCGGTGAGGTCAAGGGAATGGCTGATCGTATCATCACCATGAGAGCTTTGTTGAAGAAGGAACTCGAGAGCTTGGGCTCAAAGCACGATTGGTCTCACATCACTAGCCAAATTGGCATGTTCGCATACACTGGTTTGACCCCTGAGCAAATGGATAAATTGGCTAAGGAGGTAAGTTTTGTTCCACATTATTAGGGTGGAAATCGTTTTTGCTAATCATGATTTCAGCACTCTGTATATGCTACCAAGGATGGTAGAATCTCGGTCGCAGGTATCACTACAGCAAATGTTAAGAGGTTGGCTGCTGCCATTCATGCTGTTAAGCCATAGATGGGTTATGTAATTACAATTGCGAAATTTGACATAGCATGGCATGATAGACAAGATCTTTCTTGAAATTGTTTTTAGAGGCGAGTCCCGCGAGATTGGCGCAATATATACCATCAAAAGAAAGAAAAAATCTTCCCTCTAGAAAATGCGCTACTGTGCTGCCTTTTTGCTTGTATTTCAACTCGTTTGTCTAATGATAACGTTCCCAAGTCCTTCACTTGTGTTCTAGATTCTCTCATCCTATCTAAATCAAACCCCCTATTCCCTCTAGCTCTAGCAACACAACGCCAACTCTCGTCTAAACTGTCCAAGTGATAGTTTCATCCCATTCTTTTGTAAACATCATATTCGTAAAATCGTAAAGCCATCCCTCTCTTTCCATAGATATCTATTCATTTAACTCCCCCTCAATCTTTCCACATCCCTCTTCACCTCCTCCATTTCCAATCTCAACTCCCCAAACACCCTCGCAATCTCCCTCATCTGCCTCTCCTTCCGATCATCTTCCCTCCCTACCCCATATCCCCATAGATCCCTCTCCTTCAATTTAACCCTCTCCTTCAACCTCTCTCTCCCCCCACGTAGTTCCCGCATATAATTCTGAAGCGCCTCGATTGTCCGTTCATCATAGATAATTTTCTCCCCTTGTAAATATTTAAGTTGTAGCTCGTAGGAGATAGTCCGGGATTGAAGGGAAAGGAGGGAGATTTTTGTTGTGGTGTGACGGGTCAAAGGACCGTGTTTTGATCGCTCGAGAAGCTGGATTATGAGGACTGTGGCTTGATGGTAGAGTTTGAGGAGTTGGGTGGTGGTGTTGACGACGCTGGTGCGGGAGAGGGCGAGGTGGTGGGATTGCGTGGTGAGAGAGGATTGGAGGGTTAGGACGCTGGGGAGGAGGGTGGGGATTTGGCGGTGCAGGAAGGAGGAGTTGGTTGTAGGGGTGAGGATGCGCGAGAGGGAGAGAGCGGTGTTGTGGAGGTTGGTGCTGAGGAGGGTGCTGAGTTGGGGGAGGTGCGTGGGGAGGGAATGGTATGTCGGTGTGGATTCGAGTAATGTGGTATCGGTTTTGGAGATGGAGTTTGAGGGGAGGGAAAGTTTTGCTGTGAGTAGGATGATCAATTCGATAAGTTCGTCAGGCAGCTCTGCGGCTTTTCTTGGGGGCGCGGCTTGCGAAGTTCGGGTTCGAGGTTTGGCGGGGATGGGAGGTGGTGGTGAGAGGTCGAGGGAGGATAGGGATGATACTAGGATCTGCGATTTCGTGGCCTCTATTCTGGCGGTTTTCAATGTCTACGAGTGTATATTAGTGATTGTAGAAGATATCAGTGTGGGAGGGATATAGCTACAGCAGACACAGTGTCCCGCTCTTCTTGAGCAGGATGATTTTTGGTAGATCCATTAGGATTAAGAATATTAGTCGAAAGTTTCTTATACAGATCTGCGAACTTAGGATTACTCTGTAAAACAGCTTCCTCAACTGGAGGTAACATTTCGTAGTTTGTACTGAGGCTGGATGTTCGATTGAACCAGACGATATTCTGCCAACACCACACCACCCCAAAAGTTTGTTGCACGTCTGTGACCCAAACCAATTTCTGCAAATTGGGGAAAAGTAGAAATTTTATTGCAGATTTGGAATCGGGGAGACTTCAGGAACTCGAAAAAAAAAAACTGTTCGGGGAATTTGGAAGAATGGTTGTTGAGTCCAAGGAGGGGTGGTTCTGGAGAGTTTTTTTGTTTACTTTGACGAGGCTGATGGTGAGCTTGCTAGTGAATACTTGTCTGCCGAGGCTGGTGAGTACTTAAATAGGTTAGATCATTAATTGATAACTGCTATGCGGAGTACCTTGCTGACTCTTCTGTGATACACTATCAACGTCACTCGGATTCCAACTTTTCTGTCCCATGCCCAGCATATCAATTCAAGTATCAAACGCAGTCTCTTCTCATATTCCAAATGGAATACCCAACCCCAAGCAAACTTCCCCCCATTCCGCACTTTGTCTCTCTCCCCTAAACTTTAGTCCAAATTTGATTGAAGGCTTTCAATATTTGATAAACTTTGAATTTTGAAAGTTCAGTTTAAAGTTATCAGATAGCAATTGAAATCAAAATTTATCTATTGTCGAACCTCTCCAAACCTCAGGAGAAACCTCAAAAAAATGTCTTGGTGCATCTTGCTTGGTCTTGTCCCTGAGCTTCATAGTATGATATACGAAAGAGTGGTCACATTCTCCAGCAGTGATCTTCTGGATTCTTCCATTCTATGTGATGGCCCAATCTTAAAGGACCACTGGGACATAACAATATCACCTTGATGCAAATTCCTCGTGCCAGTGGCCTTTTGCCTGGGATTGATATTTATCTCGACTCATGTGATGAATGTGACGAAATACCTCCTATTTTGAAATGGAATCGGTTGCGGGTAGACGAGTATTCGCTGCAAGAAATGAACCCATGGACGAAAATAACAGAATCGTCCAGCTGATTTCGTGGAACTAAATGTTCGATCCATGACTATCAATCTCTCTCGAAGAGAGATCTTTCTTACACAAAGACTCGTGCGCCATATAAGAGCCATGAAAGAAGTTGATAACTTCGAACAAGAAATGTCGGATTTGCTGAGCCTTAGCGATTTGTGAAGTTTCTGGTAGAAGTGATACAAGGCAGCCACGCGACCAATGATTGCTTCTGACTGAATGGTACTATGGTACTGCTGGGTCATGATTATCTCGTCTGGTACTTGTAATTGAGATATGTTTGGTCATTAAGTATAGTTTCGATGTTTGGGATAATCTGTGGTTTCGGTAGCACTACTGTTATGGGCTTTTGAAGGAATCTTTTATGCATGGGATATTCTTGGATATTGTAAATGTTGGTTTTATCAAAGGTCCCTTTTATCATTTGTTGCGCACATGCTTCGTTTGAGATAGGAAGCTGTTCGGGAGAAGTTTCCCATCATATACTTTCATATCAATGTGATTTAACAAGTCAGCAATCCCCACCATGTTTGCTTCCTTACTTCCTCTATAGTTGGAACAATTTGTTCTTTGCTCTTTGTTGAATATGTGACGCAGATATTCTTTCCAGTTCGTTGTATATTTAGACTAACAGACCACTCTTTCGAGTTTCTTTTTGCTTTCGAATTCCTCGCGGATGAGTTGTTCTAAAGAGGTGATCGCACTGCGAGGAGCACATCTACAATAACTTCATGAATGGAATCTGTGTCAGCAAGCGCAAGATATGTATGTCGAAAACATGGCTGATCAAGGCCCGGGGCTTCCGGGAGTGACGAAGAGAAAGTATTGAGCGTTCAGCTCCGCCCGAAAGCCGCGATGCGTAGGCTCAATGGTCATTACTGAGCTACTGTCACTTTCATTTCATCATCCTAGGTAATGTTCCAGCCATCGTCGTACCACAATTCATGTCTAGCATATGTTAGTTCGGATAGGTTAACTTTGTTTTTTTGGCAGTCGTTCTGGTGGTTTGTCTTCGCTCTATGGATGAGGCGTCAAAGTCAATACACTCAGACACTTTCAGCTAGGGCATTGCTGGTTCGGCCATGCAGCGAGTTCAAAGGAAGTGGAATGAATCACTAAGACTCCAGACCGATGAAATGAAGCATTAGAAACAACATGTCTTGCCAATGCAATGATCGGACATGGCGGAAATATTCCATTAATGCTAGGTAATGCAAATACTAAGTGGCATTTATATCCTTTTAAAGCAAGTCATAGAGTTGTGCCGCCGAGAGTTCCTTACTCATTTCAACGGGAGCGTCTGAAATGGCATCGAAATGCCAAGGCCCCCATTAGCCTTCATATTCGACTTAAGCCATTTATGGTAGCAATAAAATGATTATATAAGCAACGTTACCGAGATCACGAATGAAATGCTACAGTGGCTTATATAATTAATTTCTATTGGTTATAGTTTGGAGTATTGTATTTTCATCAATCATTAGTAGAATGTTATGATGACTTATTTTCATTAATTACATTCGAAATGAATTTTTTAAATTCTAGGTATTGTATTATTCACTGTTTCTGATTGGGTAGTATATTCAAAATAACGAAAATATCGTGATTGGTGATTGATTCGATTGAAAGTTGAGGTTTAGGCCTTGAAGGCTCCTGAAAGTCTTGTAGTTTTAGTGATTTAGAGCCTGTAGGGTAATTGTATGAAAAAGTTCGATTCTGACAGGGATTAATATTTGAGGAATATCGGAATATCGGAAGTTGCTTGATTAGGTAAGGGCCTTGGCATTTCGATGCCATTTCAGACGCTCCCATTTCAACAACAATAAACTTTTCAAGGATCACTCAAATTCCATGATTGTGGAGATTGAACTCGTCACCCATTTCTTGGAATGAAGTGTGAGTTTTTCCTCCAGGCTTCCAGGATCTTCTCCAAATGAGTTGTCGCATAGTAATACCACAGATGTCTATGTTTTTAAATTTTAAACTGATCCGTTCGTCCGTATGTCCCATTTTTAAAATCACTAGTGGCTCAATTTTATAACGGCGGAGATGCTGCTGGGATTGTGGGTAGGCATGTAGGGATGGGCGAA
Source organism: Stromatinia cepivora (assembly GCA_014898415.1). Taxonomy (NCBI): domain Eukaryota; kingdom Fungi; phylum Ascomycota; class Leotiomycetes; order Helotiales; family Sclerotiniaceae; genus Stromatinia; species Stromatinia cepivora. Next base: position 712,696 of record RCTD01000012.1, on the reverse strand, counting down.
TTATATAATACTGGGCATGATTATATAATTTCATATTATAAACCCCATAACCTTGTATAAAATATTATACCAAGATTATACATGTGTTTTTTCTAGCCAATTAAATCTATCAAATGAATAAAAGTGGGTCAGATCTTGAAGCTCTTTTCGATAAATGATGAAAATGGTTTTTTTGGGAAAATATCATATGATTTAATGAAATTCAATGAAATTCATTATTTTTCATCTTTAGGGATACCCACGTTATAATCTTAATATTTGATCTAAGTATTATTATATATTTGTAATGGGTTGATGATCTTTTCTAGTCGAGTACGTGAATGTGGATTTCTGCCGGTATGAGATTCTGCCGATGTTCCAAAATCGATAAATTGATCTTGTGCATGTGGTGTGACTGAGGCGGGACTACAAAAATATACTTTTTTGTAGACGGTAGGTAATTAAACTTAGTTTCGTTGATTGTTTTCTTTTCTGTATATTTAATATTGAACTGATGATGCTTGATAAGATATTTTGTATATTTTCTACTGTTAATTCGTTGAGTGATCAATAATTACTTAGAACGTTTCTGTGTTTTCCTCTCATATATCTTCCTGGCTGTCACGCATTTCTAGTGAAAATGGATTACGATATCAAACCTCCCCGAGTGATGTCAGGTAATGTGATCAAAAGAAAAGGCCTCCCTCCGCCAGAAATTAAAGAAAAGCCATCTATAGCATTGTAAGCCGACTAGTTTCCATACAAGAATCACTTAAACTAACAAATACGAAGCCAATCCCCAGATTATGACCCAACCGAAGCACCAGCCCATCTAATAAACCCCTATCCCGAAGAAAAAGACACCTCCGACACCGTCTCCATCAACCCAACCATAACATCGACTCCCTCCACCCCCCCCTTTCCCCTCGAGAGATTCGTCATCCCGACCAGAACCGATTCACTAGCCTCCGGCTTCCCCTTCCATCAACGTCTCTACGAGTACCGCGTCACACACGATGAATGGCATCTCTTCACCAACGAAATTGTCAAAGCCGCAAATCTAAGCTTAACAGAAGATTGGGCCGCCTGGACTGCAGGTATCTCTACCGGTTTACTTAGCACCGGACTTCTAGTATTCGGGGGTCCTTTTGCGGGATATTATACGGGGCGCTCGGTGCATAGAAAAAAAGTACTTAATAAAGTCAAAGATGGACTAATGCATGAAGGAAGTCTTAGAGCTACACTTCATAAATGGAATGAGCAGACGTTTCGAGACAAGGGGTTTCAGGTGTGGTTGGAATTACCGGTTGTGAAGGGGGGAAGTGATGGAGAGGATGAGGAGGATGAGGAGGATCAAAAGAAGAAGAAAATGAGCAGGAAGGAGAGGAAACTGAAGGAGAAGGAACGGAGAAGGTTTAGGATTCTTGTCATTTCGAATAATGTGGCCATGGATATGGGTATGATGATGGGTGATCAGCAGTCGACTTGGAGTTTGGTACAGGCGGACTCGATACAGCGGAGTGGGATTGTGGAGGCACCTGATACTGAATATAGACAACCAGTGGTAGCAGAGCTTGCATAGTGGGTGAATTTCATGAGGTGCTTTGCTCATTTGCGATGTTGGGGAGTTCATCGGATGGTAAGAGTTCTTTCTCATTCACCTTCGTTGCGGTACTTGCATGATGGATGAGTTATAAGAAATGATTTTCTCATTTCCGCCTTCCGAAAGACGACTGCATGATTATATTCTTCCCTATTCACCTAGGTTGCGGTACAAAAGGCAATTTTACTTTCGAGATTAGGGTTATCGACTTGCACTGGATTCAACTGTGCCTAGCGCTTGCTCCTTCCGTACGCTCAACCTCTTTTTGCTTGGGAGCTTGATTCACTTTCGCAAAGCTTCATCTTTATATACAGTCATCAGGACTACGCATTCGCAAAAAAAAACTCCTCTTCTTTACAACAACTTCCAAACTCTTCAATTTTGATAATATCTCACTTTCAGACTCAAGATTCAGTATCTCAACATCTATCTTTAACCATAACAAATCTATTAGCATGGAATACTCCGGCAAAACTCTCTACCCGAAAATTTCTGGGAAACCAAAGAACCTGATGCTGGAGTTTAACAAGTATCAGAACAAGACGAAAGGTCGACGGGCTACCAGCATTTCGGTCACTGGTACCGTGAAACTGCACGGGACTCATGCCGATTTCCTCATTCACGCCGACCACACGATTCAACTCCAGTCCCGAAACACCGACCACTTAACTGCGGAAAAGGACACCATTGGCTTCGTGCCTTTTGCCCTTGCACTTAAGCCTCAAATCCTGGATTTGAAGAAGCAATTCCATTCTCGATTTTTGAAACTGAACCCGAAAGCCAAGGTACAAGAAGATCATCCTCTGATTATTGCTGGAGAATTTATTGGGCCGAGGATTCAGAAAGATGTCGCCATCAGTGCATTGCCTAAGAAATGTTTTGTCATCATTTCTGTGTCGATCAATGATGAATGGCAGCCAGATGAGCAGTATGCCGATATTCACAACGAATCTGTCGGCATTTTCAACGTCTCTCGAGGAGGTTTTTTTCACGAGATGATTGCTATCAAGAATCCAAAGCCAGCATTTGAGAGGATGCAAGCACTAGCCAATGCAGTAGAAAAGGAATGTCCATTCGCCAAATCTTTCGGAATCATCGGGCTGGGTGAGGGCATTGTCTGGAAACCCGCTGCGCCTCTTTGCCACGATGCGAAGTATTGGTTGAAGCTAAAAGGACCAATATCAATGGGGACTGCTGTGGCTGGACCAGCGGCTAGAATGCCGCAACGAAGTGGTTTCGTGACGCCCATTTTTTCAACGCAAACTCCTCCTCCTGCAAGTGGAGGTGCACCTTCTATACCAATGGGCAACACAGCTCCACATCGAGGCGATTTCGTGGTTTCCGACTTTCCGCCTTTGACCCCCCCTGCTGCGGCAAGCAGGGTTCCTCAAAAGCAATCGGAGAACATGGCAGCATCACAAAGCCCACATTTGAGACAGCCACTTTCTGAGACAAACCCTACCCCATGGAATAGTAAGAATGCCACAGTTGGATATCAACAGAAAGCGAAGCCTGGTCAGAGTATTGCTTCAATGGCATCGGCACCAGGGAAAGTCAATGTGGTTCCATCAGAGAATACAAGACCAAATCAAGGTGGCAGAGCTGCACTAGTACTTGCGAAAGACGGAAATCGGAGCCTAGAAAGCCCCAAGCATATGGAAGACTCTATATCTCCGGTGTTCATGAAAGCCGAAGGAGCTGCCCCGGTGAGCCGAAAACTTATTGAGAGCACTAAATCGACGCAATTGACACCTGAGATGATCCAACAAGCAAGATCAGAAATTATGGAACTCATCCAGAGTGGTGGGTCTGTCACATCGTCACCGACACGCCAGAAGGTCGATGAACTTGTGCCGGAAGTTTCTAGCCCTGTTAAGAGTATTACCTTCTCGCCAGCAATGTCTGAAGGATCTAATCGGGAACTATTGAAGAACGAAGACGAGGGCCAATGTGATTGGCCTCTTCCATTGCTTAGAAGGATCAACGTTGCGGAGCCAGAAAATGCAAAATTTACTCCCCTGTCACCGATTCTTGAGAAGTTTGAGGAGATGTCATTGGAGACCGTCAAGCCGATTCATATACCATTACAATTCAAGACAGTCGAGATTCCAAAAGCTGCAGCAGCTAGATCATTCGCGTGTGAGGTAGTCCGAGACAGAAGACTGGAGCAGGCCTGGCAATTCCTTTCCGAGAAGCAGGTTCCAAGAGATAGGAACGGCGTGGTAGCTTTCCTAAAGTGGTTGTACCACGACATTGCAATAGAGGAGAAAGCAGAGATTGAGGGAATGGAGATCGATAGGGATCTCTTGAAGAAAGAGATTGAGACAATCGGTAGAGAGTGGTATTTTGAAGAGTTATTATTTAAGGAGCATGATTGGAACTTTAATGTTGGGACGGCGCTTTGAGTTTTTTTTTTTTGATACCTCGGATTTTAGCATAATAGTGCGCAGCAACTTATTTATGAGCTTTGTTTGGAAAATATATTCTTGCATAGTAATACTTGATATTCTTCTGATGTCTTAATATGATTGAAAAATCGTGCACACAATTATTGTGAGTTCTTGGACAGTGAAATAGCAAAACAAATGAACAAATTCTGCCGGCCAGGAAGCGGTGAATATAAACGTGACTCGCCAACACTTTGAGGATTTGTTGCACATCTGAAAAACAGAGAAAAGAGAAGTTCCTCCCACCTTGATGAATTTAGCGTCAAATTTGTAGAAATACATCAACTGGGAATAAGAACACTTTTCGGTTTTTATTTCCGGGGAATCATATGTTCAATCAACCTCTTCCACCTTTCCGACTTCCACATTTTCACCAGATCATCTCGAATACAAAACTCTCGATATGTAAAGGATGTATCGAGATCCTGCTATTAGACATCATGAATCTATATATCAGTATAAAACGTACTTCACTTCCTATTATATCTATTCTGCTTATGATTTTCACTCGCTTTTCCGCGATGAACAGGGCTATCATCACCATTCGCATCAATCATGCAAGATTTCAGCAGCTTTTTCTGGTAAGATACCACCAACACGGTCAATAATCTTGAAGAAATTATTGATAAAACTCGACTTTCTTTACACTTGTCGTGTTTAATACTTACCGATGCATTGTTCTTTCTTATGTCAATAATAACTTTGGTACCTTTCTTTATCCCTAGCTCGGACCGCAAACGGTCTTCTTTCATTGCTTGTTCGTGTTTGTTTTTTTAGATCTTGTCCTTGAAAGAAACCAATTCAATGTAGTTCCAAGTGGAAATTACGACAGAGTTACAGTCATCGAAGCTTTTCATGTGTACGATTTGCGACTAGACACCAATATCAAACCTCTTCCAAGATGAGTGGTCCTTCAAATCAATTCAAGGTCATTGCGACCACAGAGTATAAAGGCACCACAGTTGAGGTTCTCGAGGGGAATCTGTTACGGTATCCGGTGGATGTCATTGTTAATGCTGCGAATGCTAGATTGGTGAAGGGGGGTGGTCTTGATGGGCTAATTCACAGAGAAGCTGGGCCAGACCTGGCAGCGGAAATGAAGATGCAGTTCCCACATCCAGGGAAGGTGGGTGGCGCTTATGGAACGACTCATTCTTGGAATATAAAATCATGCCGATATATTATCCATGCTGTTGGTCCGGATTGGCGTCAACCAAAACAAAGAGACACAGGACTTCTGGCCGACGCTTATCGCAATAGTCTAAGCCTGGCGGTGAAAAATAATCTCAGATCCATTGCGTTTCCAGCTATTTCGGTCGGAATCTTTATGATGCCAGGGGCAACAGCAGGGTTTACGGTAATTAACACTATTAGAGATTGGATAAATAGTCATCAAGGGGAAATGGATCGTATAAGTATATTGCTATTCAACTTTCGACAATCAGAGATAGCCGAGATGAAGTATCCCAACCTCCAACAATATATTCCAAACGACGGCCCGGATAGGAGCAACGAACCAGCCGCGGCTTTCAGACCACTATCCGACACTACTAAACCACCAGCTCCTCCTCCAGCTACGACAGTCGATATGCCACCACCTCAACCGAAAGCTATCACAGGTATTCAGGGGTATTCTGATGAATTCGGGACTCCGGATCCCCCTTCTGGCTTATCCGTTTCACCAACACCTCCTCTGGGTACTACAAATAGTTCATCCATGCCGGCCACGACAGCTAGTGTTTCTAGTCCAGCCGCGGCAGTCAGCCGGCCTCCCCCTAGACCACCTAGTGGATCAGCTCTTCCAACCGGGCCTCCAATCGGGCCTCCATCCAAGTCTCCATCCAAATCTCCGCCTGTACCCCCGCCGAGACCTGAAGGCGGGCGTGACGAAACCCCAAGCGATTCCGACGAAGAACCCCCCAACTACCTCCTCAATTTCTACGAGCCACTTTCTCGCATGTGGATGGGACGCGATCGCTACTACGCCATGCTAGAAGCCGGACTCGACCCCGAAGCCTTTTACGAAGGAATGATGATCCCCGACCCCGAGGAAGATCCCAACACTGGACCTCTCTCCGGCGAAGAAAAAGTCATGTTCGATAAATATAACCAGGAAAGAATTGAGCGAGGAGAACAAATCATGAAACGTTTACACTTGCCAATGGCACGAAAAGACCAGGACGCGAGGGATAAAGAAAATTTCGTTCATGCTGACCGTAGTCAGCAGATACTGACGGAAACTGCAATAAGGACTGAGGCGAAGGTTGAGGTATGGAAAGAAGGAGTTGAGAAGGATGGGATGGTGCAGTGTACTGGTCTGGAAATAGATGGAGATGAATGTCGTATGCGTGGGTATGCCGCGGTCTGGCGCGGTCACTTATTTCCTGATCGATGCTTTCGGCATCAAAAGGATTGAAAATCTCGTTGTATGAAGTGAGAGATGAGTTTAGGAGAACGTGTTACGGTATGAGGTTTGTAGTTAGATGAGGGGGGCTCATCGCCAGAGTTGAAGAACTATTTGATAGATGGCTAATGATATGTCCCTCATTTTCGATCTGGTCTCGCATGGTTCAATTCATTTCATTCCATTATCTCTGCCAGAAATACTGAACTGTAACTCCATTACCGGGATAATTAGTATAGTAGAGAAATGCAAACAGTTGATAGGTAATTGAAACTCTTGTCTATTGACAATATACTCTACTAGCAATTATATAATTTGAACCAGGTAAACTCTAACATGACAGTAATATGCTAAAATGTTCAATCTTAGATATAGGCACTGATGAAGGCTCTTAATCATCTCAATATCATTCTTAATTTTGAATCATATCAAGGGCTTTGCGCTCGGAATAATCAGTCCAGCAATCATTATCCCACCTCACCTCTGATCTTATGAAATCTCAGCTCTGAATTGAAGAAGGACAGGGATGTCTGCCGAACGGGGGAGAAATCACCTACCCCTTGGGAGAATTCAATAACTTGCGCCTGAGTATGAATATCTATAAGAATAAATAAATTCGGGTTTATAGTGCAATAAACATGAATGACGTTCAAATCGACCAATCATGTATGTCTAGCCCTAGCGGCTAAATGGCTGAACATGTACAAACAAATGAACGTCTCCATTTATTCACTAGGAGCTGTATTATTTTTATAGAATCCTGTTTTCAGATTTTCAATAAAAGCTGTTTTATCTAGACTGTAGACTATAGACATTTACATTGCCTCGATCAATATTAATCGGTCTTATTCTTGCGAAGAAAGGGATGGTTATCTAGATATTGACGTCAAAGTAAGGATTCCCCACCACAATACAACAAAGCAACTCCCATAAACTGACCAAGAAACAGCACGAACTTCCCATCCAACATTTCCGCTCCACGCCATTTCAAAAAAAGAAGAAAAGAATGACATTCCCACGTATCCTCCTAATCCTCCTCGTCAAAACCATCCGATTCCTCGCCAATACCATCGCGCCCCTCATCCTCCGCTACATCTACCGAAGTCCTCCCTACCCCGCCACCCGCACCCTGCATATACGCAGCACACTCCTCCCCTCGAATCCCAGCACCCTCACACTACACATCTACCAACCGCGAAATTTCGTCATCAACAATTCCAAACCGCTACCCTGCATCCTCAATTTCCACGGCGGGGGTTTCGTAATCGGGAACCCGACGGATGATTCACTTTGGTGTCATTCCATCTCTACCTTACAAAACTGCATCGTCATATCCGCATCTTATCGATTAGCGCCCGAATACCCCTTTCCGACTGGTCCTTATGATGCCTGTGATGTACTTTTATATGTATTTTCTCACGCCGAGGAATTAGGTATCGATGTGGAAAACATCGTATTAAGTGGATTTAGCGCGGGGGGAAGTTTATGTTTTGCGATTCCGTTACTATTGCAAGAGTTAAAGGAGAGAGGTGTGGTGAGAAATACACAGTGGAATGTTAAGGGTATAATGGCATGGTATCCCGGTCTCGATAGTACGATCACTCGCGCGGAAAAAAGAATGCGGATGAAATATCCACATCTCTCATTACCATCTTGGCTCACGGCCATTTTCGACGCGTCGTATAAACCGGAATATTTAAATATTGATCGCAGGCATAAATTACTTTCAGCGGGGATTCAAAGTAGAGAGATACTGGAAAAGGCGTTGCCGAGGAAAATGAGAATCGTTACTTGTGAACATGATATGTTGTGTAGAGAAGCGGAGGATTTTGTAAAGAGGTTGGAGGGTTGGGGGTGGCGGGTGGATTTGGAGTGTGTGATGGGGGTTAGACATGGGTGGGATAAATTTCCACGGGCGAAACCGGATCCGAGGTTGTTTTATGGGAGGGCGGGTGAGTGGTTGAGGAGGGAGGTTTGGGGTGGTGAGGAGGGGGATGGGGAAGGGGAGGAAGAGGAACTTTGAAGGTTTCTGGGGTGGGAGGAAGGTGCTTGAGATGATATGTTTGGTAATCGTACCAAAGTAGATTCAAATATACTATATATGGCATAGGATAAGCATGACTTTCGAAAGCGTCTCGCCTGATATAAATCCACCTAGCCCAAGATGTTGAAGATTTTACCCCATGATCTTGCTTATGAATGAGACGAGACAATATCAAGGAGGCCAAGGAGGATACATGTTCCAAAAATAAGGCTTCATATACTTTTTCTAATCTTCCCTTTAATATTTTATAGAACTCCTACCTCCAAGTCCTCAAGCTCCTATTCTCACTTCTCTCATTTCGATTCTTGGCTTAGAATGTATCTGTACTGAGTAGCTAGTTAATTATATCGTTGTTACCCTTTGCACATATGCTTTACTAAGTTTGATTTTGCAACATATTATTCATGGTAGAGGCATGGTAGCGGGTGGGGGAGGAGAATATCTTTAAAACAAGATTCGAGATCGAGACTCGAGATATGAGAAATAAGATGTGAAGTTGCCATTCATTCAAAATTCTTAGCATATAATGACGACTCTGGTGAGCGGGTTACATTAACCCTTCTTTGTATGATATGAGAGACGAGACTTAAGAACCTAGGTGTAGTGACATATATTCGAATTCCGCATTTGCATCGATATCCCATGACGGCGAGGTATACACTAGGTAATCTCTAAATCTTCTCCAAATCTTCATATCAAGCTTAACACCTCGACACGAAAATCTAACATTCAGAATCCTCGACCCCGACACAACTCAGATAGGGAATCCATACCTAGTAATCTCTCTCTCTAATAATCCAGATCCCTCTTCCGCGTCAACAGCTCCACCCACCATAAACCCCGGAATCTCGATCAAAAGATTGATCCAATATACTATCCTCAAACCCCTTCATCTCATATCATCGATTAATAGATTTAATATACTCCGCAGATGCTCCCTGATCCGTGTCTTTTGTTTCGTATTGGAGGTGTTTGAAACTTTGATTCGATATCATGTTGTCAAGATACTAAAATAAGATGCTAGATACTAGATCTTAAATATTCCGTCTATACTGATTGATACTTATCAATATATTTGTTTTCTGGAGATATAATCTTGGGTGACAGAAGAAGAGAATGGGGATCATTATAGATACAGCTGCAATTTCGTCGTTCATCCATGCTAAGTTGACGTAATATAACAGTAATGTACTCGAATAAATGTAGTAGTTGAGTTAAACACGTATTCATGTGTTTAACAAGTACTATCACACTTATCTATACAAAGTAGGTAGGGAGGTAGCTTTGCTTTAACTTCCTTGCCTGTCTTCTCTGCACCTGTCTTCCCGCCGACTTCCATAATACCCCCATCCTATTTCTTCTGCCTCTTTGAACTCTTGTCAGTGCCTGTACTCAATACACTTGCACTTCTTTTATGCGCAGCCGCAGCATTCGCACCAGCGTCCGCATTGACATTATCATCACCATTACCCTCCGCGTCACCATCACCACCCTCTTTCTCCTTCTCCGTCCCATCCCCTTTCTCCGTAGTCGGCACTATCGCTGCATCTCTTGCTTCTTCATTTCCCCCTTCATTATCCTTTCCCTCATTTCCATTTTCATTTCCACCTTCCCTTTGCCTTTCATCCCCCGCACCATCCATACCCCCAATTGTAGATGAGCCACCCCCATCACCCCCTGCCTTTCTCCTCTTCTTCTCCTCCAATTGTTCTTTCAAAACCGCAATCTCTCCTGTCAATTTATCAACCACCTTCCTACTATCCAAGAAAATCCCAATACTCCTGAATAACTCATCATACCCATGCGCCACATCCACTGTAGCCATGGTAGCTTTTTCACCAATACCTAATTCGGCCAACGTATTTTTCATGCGTGTTTGTTGAATAGTACTCTTCGTGGTGAGTGGTCTAACCAATTTTTCACCACGGAAATATGGTCCTCCTTGTAGACGATCATGATGTGAAACACCATAAACTTTCTCTTCTTCTTCTGTGAGTCTTCGGCGTTCCGAGGGATTTTGGGCGGAGGTTGATATACTTCCTTTTTTATTACCCACGGCTGATGAGTTACCAGCGTTACCTGAAGGTCCGGAGATTGATTCTCGAACATTAGAATCACGTCGACCGTCATACCCACTTGGTGTATTGGCACCGACAGGAGTTGAACCACCTGGTGTTTGACCTTCCTGAATGGGTTTTCTTTTCTTGCTTTTGTCGGCTGCGACGAGTTGTTGAAAAAGTTGATGTAGACCTTGACTAGTGGTGTAAGGGCTGATATTAGAACTACTTGCAGGTGCATCTAATCTGGCATAAAGTTCTCTTCGTTCCTCCATAAATTTCTCAGATCGAGCCAAGATACGCTTGAGTTCCACCATAAGACTCTCTTCTTCTCGAGCTTCTTCTCTCGTACGCGTAAAGACTCCTTCGAGAAAATCTTTCCTATGTTTCTCTTGTCGAGGTTGGTAATTTAACATCTTTTGATGTAAATCGAATTCCGCAGTATTCATTTGATCTAAAGGTTTCCTCAGCGCCATCATCGCCGCACCTATTGTATAATATCTTGATTTTAAATCTTCCATCGTCCTAACATCTCGTCTTCTTATCATCGCATGTTCTGAAGCGTCTTTCGGAATGTCAGGAGGCACATAGTCGTATCGATCCCATATAACTGGCCATCTTAAATCATATTCCTGAACCAAACCCATTAAATAATCTGTTTCGTATCTCGACCATCCCTCAGTTTCTAAAATTTCCTTGTATTCGCTATCAGTATAAGTCGGCACCTGAACCTTTACGTTATACTTTGCAAATGTCGAATCCTCAATTGTCTCCTCTTCTTTCCTCTCTTCTCCATTCTCCCCCATTTCCGTATCCCCCTCTCCATCCGTCTTTCTCTCCCTTTTCTTGTCCTTCCCCTCAACTTTCTTCCAGTGCTTCAATATTAACCCATCCCCGCCTCTCGCGCTATTCTTAAAAGGCCTGGCCTCCCACTTCGCAGCTGGTTTTCGACTTCCAAATCTCTTCTTCTTAAAAACCGCTTCTTCCGGTACAATTGCAATTGGATTATCACCCCCCAAATTTTGCACTTCCCTGGCTAACCCACCCAATTTTGGTTTTTGTACAGTCGTCTTTGCTTTTTTAGGTCGAGGTGCCGAGGAGCTGGAGGGGAGATCTAGCATATCGCGAACATCGTGGGATGTCATTTTGAATTATTACGTAGTTTTGAGTGGGAATCCTATCTTTTCATTTCTTTGGTATCGTAAAATAAAATCGGAAATTAAGATACGGAAGTAGCGCATCCGTTGATGAATAAAAAGAAAAGAAGATGAATTGATTGTAGAGAAAGAATGTTCAATGTTGCTACAAAATATTGGGATCGCGAAATATCCAAAAACTCAAGATCGAACCTCTACCAACCGCTAACTTATCAGCACGTGCATTAACATCCCTGCCCCAGAAGTCGCGAACGTGTTCTATCAATTCATCTAAATCCAAGCCTTTGTCAAGCTTCAAGCTCAACTATCATTGCAAGCTCACTACTCCAATCTCACCATATACGCATACCAATACCCATAATCGAAAATGCGCACATCCTTTCCCCTCCTTGGGGCCGCTCTCTCCGTCCTCCTCACCCCCATCCAATCCCTCTACTTCTACATCGACGGCACAGCACCCAAGTGTTTCTTCGAGGAATTACCCAAAGATACACTGGTTGTAGGTCATTATACTGCCGAAGAATATGACGAAGGAAGAAGGGAATGGAGTAAACATGATGGGTTGAATATATTTATTTCCGTGGATGTATGTTTACGATCCCCTCCCTTTCTGCAAATCCCCGATTTCAACCTTGAAGCTCTGTCCCGTAACATTGACTAACAAGGCATAATAGGAAATCTTCGACAATGACCATCGAGTAGTATTTCAAACTGGTTCCGCATCTGGGCGCTTCACTTTCACAGCTGCTGATGCTGGTGACCACAAAATCTGCTTTACTCCCTCTTCGACTTCCGGCTCTAGCAATTGGCTCAGCGCACTTCATCCACAAGGTGGCATTAAACTTACTTTGGATATGGCAATTGGAGAGACGAGTCAGATTGAAAGTGATGATAAGGGAAAGATTAATGATATTGTACAGAAGGTCAAGGATTTGAATGGGAGACTGCAGGATATTAGAAGGGAACAGGTTTTTCAACGGGTAGGTGGTTCTTGTCTCTATTTCCTACTTTCGTTATGCCCCCCGTTCTCATATATCTCAAAAACCCGCTCCTATTCCCCGTCATGAAAACTATATAACCCCATAGAAGTCCAACTAACACCCTCTCCCCATCAATAGGAACGTGAAGCCGAATTCCGCGACCAATCTGAATCAACCAACGCCCGTGTCGTCCGCTGGACGCTTATCCAACTTGTCGTTTTGGGAATTACTTGTGCATGGCAACTCTCACATCTCCGCTCATTTTTCATTAAGCAGAAATTGACTTAATTTACACACTTCTACTATGTATGCTTTGAATTGGAGAATGGGACAGGGAGCGGTTTGTTTGATTAATTTACTTGGTCCCGTCTACTTATGTTAAAGCGAAAAGAGCAAGGAGGATGAGAAAGAGAAAAGAGTATAAGATGAGACGAAAGATACAACATAAAAGCAACACAATCAAAGAATTACATGACATTTTCTTCTTCTTCCTCTTCTACTTCTCCTATGTCTCCTCCTTTCACTATCAACTACTTAACGAACAGCCACTGAGATCCTTATAATTATATAATATGCTATATATCATAACAACTATCTGACCTCTGAACATACATCCATACACAACCAAGAAACCCAAGATCCCCCCGTCTTAAGCATCCGTCCATGCAGTGGGCAAATGAGAAACAACACCTACCTACCAACCAACCTACCAACCAACCTACCAACCTACCAACCTAACCTCCTTATAACATACCAAATAATCCAAATTCTATACATTGACTACCCATCTCGTTTAGATATTTGAATAGATAGATAGATACTCTAATAGATAGCAAATAACTAGATAGCTAGCGACAAAGGCTAGTTAAAGGAAGCAAGTAATCTATATAATCATTGATCGTTGACCGTTGATCAGATCAAACGATATAATGAATACAATGCAATATAATAAATCCAATTCAATGCAACCTTCCCATTCGTTTCGTTCTCTCTATACACGTATACAAATCATCACATAGCACAACATTCATTCACCTGTAATAGCATTTACACATATATTTTCCATTGTCAACTTCCATTACACACTGTCTGCCTGCCTGCCTGTCTGATTTATTTGATTGATATGCCTGATGCTGATATTGAGAAGAACCCTTTTTGCTTTGCACTTCCGAAAAAAGACGGACCCCTTTTCTTTCCACATTTACTTTTTGAATCATTCGTGAAAAGAGAAGAAGAATATAGCAGCCCATCCATTCCATCAGAACATACCAAAAAACAACCCCTTCCTTTCTCTCAATCAATCCATCCCCATATGCATCTAATGTATCACAACCCACAACCCACAAACAGAAACGAGCACATCACACTCCAATTCGCCATTGCTGAAGTGCCACTGAAAAAAAGACACAACACACCGCTCGCTCCAAGGAAGTATGATGAAAAACAACGGGTAAAAAAGCTATACATCGTAAAAAGTGTCCCCTGCTTCCCAAACCAAACTTCTTTTCCTTGGGATATTGTATTAAAACCAACGTTTCTTTGTACGTAGGAGAGCCATAATTTAATCCGATGAGAAAAGGTGGAAAATGTGATGCCCAGGACGATATTTTGGATGAGAGAGTAAGATAGAGTGTGAGAGGGAAAATGTAAGAAAAACAATTATTAGTCTTGAAGGTGCTTCGCTGAAGAAGGCCCAAATGCCAAATGCCAAATTCCAAATGCCAACCGAAGGTATTCTGTTTATGATGTAGTTTCGTGTTTTCGAACCAAGCTTCAACATCGTAGAAAAGTTTATGTATGTAGCCACAAGAGTAAAGACTAGGCTTTTTACGAACTGGAAGAAACGACTTGGCTGTCAAACTGATGCAACTCCGGTACATGATCTTTTCTGAAACGATTTGTAAATTGACGTGTTCATTATAACCGACGTTCGATATGAAGACGGTATGGAAAGTGAATGAGTCGAGGCGTAAAAAATTCTCTGAAATGAAAAACAATTATGAACAAGTGTTCAACCTAATCAGATATTAGAACATTTAGCTTGCGAAATAACAATGGTTCAAACTAACCGCAGCACAATACTTTCATGATCTTTTGCATTACTGTTGGTTGTGGTTGTTCTGATGCTCTCCCATTTTGGTTCAATGGCGACGATTGCTGTGCTGCGCTCATCCTCTGAGGTAGATTGTTTGAGCTGTTTTGGAATTGTGCTTGAGTCGAGCCTGCTGGTGTAGATACATCCTGAAGTGCCCCCGCCGCTCCACTGTTGCGTTTCGGGGCCAACGCGCCTGGGGCGTTTGGCCTGTCGCGCGACTTGCCCATCCCTGGTTTTACTGGAGACGGTGGCGGGGGTTGTGCGGCGTTTAAACGGGCAGCAGTGAGGTGACCCTGTGTGGTATTCCCTCCTCGAGTAGTTCCATGTAATTCTCTCTGCGATGCTCCTGGCACTGCGTTTGGTTGATGTAGCATGTGTTGAGATGGATGTTGCTTCATGGCTTCCCATCCCTTGCCGTTGTTCAACTTCATCCAATCGTACTCTCCGTCTTCAACCTCACCAGAGTTCTTCAATGCCTGAGTGAAGAGGTCCCGCAAGTAATCGTAATCTGGTGTATCCTCGAAGCCTAAATTCCTTACGTAGCTTAAGTATTGGTTGAATTCCTCCGGGAAACCATCACAAAGATCCTTGATGGCGGTTGTCTGTTTCTTCTCACCAATCTTCTCGTACTTTTGCTTATTGGTAGCAGCCTTCAATCCTTGCCATGGTAAACCACCTCGTAAGAAATACATGAAAACATGACCTAAAGCTTCAAGATCATCTCTTCTTGATTGTTCCCTCCCTAAATGTGTGTTGATACTCATGTATCGTGCAGTACCAGACAATGACTTTCGCTCGCGGTATGGAATGTGTTGTTTTGTCTTAGGATCCCGGTATTGTTTTGCCATCCCAAAATCGACAACATGAATGACATTTGCGGCTTTTGTATTCGGTCGACCAATTAAGAAGTTGTCAGGTTTGATATCCCGATAGATCAAGTTCTTCTCGTGAATCGTTTGTACCCTCGAGAGCTATTTTTGGAATCAGCATATGCGAGGTTACTCAGCCTTTTTATTCTGGAAAAAAACGAACCATTTGCTTTGCTACCATAACCACAGTCTTGGTCGAAAATCTTCTATTGCAGTGATCGAATAAATCTTCCAACGATGGACCAAGGAGGTCGATAACCAGGATGTTGTGAAGGCCTTCTTGACCGAAGTAATAGACATTAGGAATACCAGCTATGTTTAATTAGTAAAAACCTCAAAACATCACCATTGATATACTAACGGCAGCCGACGAGAATCTTGTAAGTTCGATATTCATCTCGCAATTGTGGAGCGTCACTCTTTCGAGGCTCCTATTCATGATAATATTGTCAGTAAATAAATCCACTAGAACTTCCCCCTTTTATCTTGATCAATGCTCCTTAATGGGATGAAAGAATGAATTCCATGGTGAAATTGATTAAGATGAACGTACGAATTTGATAGCAACTTGTTGATTATTGAGTAAATTTGTACCCTCAAAGATCACACCGAAAGAACCCTCTCCGATTTTCTTTCCTACGCGATAATGAACGCCGACGACATTGGACGATGATGAAGCCATCGTAACTGTATTAAAAGCTCTCGATTGAGCTCAAGTAGTTGAAGGATATGAAAAGTCGATTGAAATTGATGTCGGAAGGAAAGTAAAATTGACAAGGCTAAGTCGATTGTTGCCTTTCCAGATCAACAATGAGTCGAGAAGATGGAAGAGAAGAAATGAACGCGACGACTGTGGCGGGTTATGTATTAGCCAAGTTGAAAGTATTGCTGCCACGAAGGGGACATTCAATGCAATCCCCAATGATATTGTCCCCAAATATGTATTTTGATTATTTTTTTAGGATGGGTTGGGAGGGATGTGAATGGATGGAATTAGGAAAGAAGGGCTCGGGATCGTGAGTGAGGTTTTGGGGAGCAGGCGGCGAAGCGGTGGATGAGTGGATGAGTAAGTGTTGGTAAAGTTTGGGGCTTAGGCTTAAGGTGGTTTAGGGACTTTTTCTTTTTTGAGGGGATGCACTCACATGAATAGCCGTAACTGTAGCTGTAGCTGTAGCCGTAGCCTTTTAGCCTTGGCTTTTCGGGTTTGAGATCGTAGAGATCAAAGTAAGGTACCTCGTAGTCGTAGGTAAGAACGTAAGAAAAGGGAGAAAAGGTACCTTAATGAAATAAATGCCAAGTAATTAATTGTTGTATAAAAGGCGGAAATCGGAAGTGAAAAAGGCTTTGTTTGGCTGGGCTTGCTTGATTATCCGTAACTCATAAAATTGATTATATCGCTATAAGAAGAAGAACCAGAAGTAGTCAAAAAGGATTACTTTTTTTTTGTACCTTTTAATAACGTTGATCCAGCCTTTTGAAATTGGGTGATGATGGATAATGGATTGAAGAAAACAAAACCAAAAGCCCCGTTTTTAAACCGCAGATTGTTGTACAAGTACCTAATAAAATTATATATATAATTGTATAATAGAATGCATGATCATTGAATTTGTACGGCAGTATCAACGTTTACTCTAATCACCGATCAAAGCAAATACGGTAAACAAGGAAAAGAAGCTTTAGGAGGTAAATTTACTATAACATAGGCATGTCAATACCGATTTGTTGCACAGGGTTTAAAATCAGTATTTTAGTACTTCCCAGCTTGCTTAAAGTTATGTACAGTAGAACTATTCTAGATCTTTATACTCCATTTCATATGCAAGAACGCTCCCTCCCTTTATTTCTGCACGCTCATACATTCATTACTTAATATAAAGGTTGGCCCAGCCGGTTTAGATCTAACATCAATGCAATGAGATCCGACCAAACCTAGCATATAATTTGACCAAGAACGTTAAAACACAGCTGCAGGTCAAAAGGTCTGAAGGTCACGACCTTTTTGACCGACCATCCGCAAGATCAAAAGGGGCGAAGTTATGTCGGTACGTATATTTCGAGTATAGTGAGGCTGGATTTGTATTTGTGTATCCAAGTATCTGTCTGTGCCTTTCATATTTTGGTACTCCATCTCGTATCGAGGGAGCGTTTTAATTTCGGTGACAGACAGACAGACAGACAGACAGGAGAACTAAAGGGAAGCAAAAATCAATCATCTAATCTTCCTATATAATCGAATACTCATCCATCAATTTCATCCATCAATTCAGTATACCTACCTACCTACGAGCATCAAAGCCCATAGTAGGTAGTTGAGTTAGTCTTTCATTCATTCATTCACTCACCCCTTTCGTCACACCACCGAAAGGGATTCACCAATTCACAATCATCAACCCCTAACAGAAGAATCTCTCCTCTCCATTGGTGGAAACGATCATAAACATAAGCCGAACACGGTATTCTACTCCATGGTAAGCAGATAGAGGCTCCAACTCCAACTCCAACTCCCATCTTCAGAGCCCCAAAAGGAGAAAGCTATTTTTACAGTACAGAACATTCAGATACACCTCCAATACTCTCAATACGTACTCAAACCTAGATTCTATCTTTCGTGATTTCATCAAGCCAAGATAGGATGACAGGTATCTTATTCTACAATCAATCTCACTTATCAACAGACCTCCCTATCCATCCATTCCCAAACTCAAAATCCAAATTTAATCTCCCAATCCATATCTTCTAATTCATATCTACCATCTTACTCCATCACAAATACTCAAGTACTCTGTATAAAGAAGAACCTCCACCCTCCCAAACCCACAAACACCAATACCAAAGGCACAAAAGCGCAAGAGCACAAAAGCAACGAGCGAACCAACAGGGTCCCTCCCCAAACCCTGTCAGTCCCTAAAACCCAAAGCCCAAAAACCATTTGCCAAAAGCAAACACTCACTGCAAATCCCTCAATCTCATCTCAATCCACCCAACTTCCATTTCCACCATCCGCAACTATAATCCGCAACCCCCAACCAAAATCCCCATTAAAACCCCCCACTAATCATCCACTAATCCAGACCTAAAACTTCATTCCCTTCATTCCCCTTCCTTTCCTTTCCTCTAGAGTAAGTCCAAGTAATTCTATCCTATTTAACTAGACCTATCTAACTACCTAGACCCGTCTAAACTCCAACTACTAGGTACGTAGATACTCGACTAATTAGCACCACGGCACCACATCTTCAAAATTCTAATCCCCTTACCCCTGAAAATAACCTACCTACCTACCTACCTACCTAGATACGATACCCGGCTCATTACCTACGACCAACTCTTGGCATGCATTCATTCATTCATTCATCCATTTATCCAGTGATATATGTGGATTTTCACTAACTTACCTACTTACTGTATGAACAAATAAACCTCAGTACGCAATACCCAAGTATCCGCCCCCTATTCTTCTGATTCCTCTCTCTGACTTCCCATTCAGCGTGATTGATCGATCGATTTGGTATGGAAAGGAAGAAATTCTTACCTGACCGCTTTATCTATGATCTATTATTGAGGATTGGGGGTTGAGCAAGATAGGTATGGTATGTATGTATATGTATGTAAAGTACTTATTAATAGGATGGATGGATCGATGTGTATAACTGCCTTAACTTACCTTGCCTTACATTACTTATTTCTTTCTTTGCCTTGCAGCGTGTATAACTTTTCCTCCTCATATATATATATATATATATATATATCTATCTATTTATAAAGAATATGAATTGAATCGAATTCCATAGATAAAAAGATTCGAATATATAACCATATACTCTGCACACCATGATCCAACTTCCCTTATATCTATCTACCCATCCATCCATCTCTCCATTCATCCATCCACCCACCCACCTACCCATCAATCTCTAAACAAAACAAATTTCCTAAACCAAAAAAATCAACATATAACTATATACATACACCAAACTCCAACTTCCAAAAAAAGACAGGATTATATTCTAATCACCAATCTACCTAGTAATCCATCTCGCATCTCGCATCTCGCATCACCACGGCTCCCTCCTCTTCCCTCTTGTACTCTGTAGATTCAAAACTCTCTACTCCAAACTCTCTACTCTACTCCAAACTCTTTACTCCAAACTCTCTACTCCAAACTATCTACTCCAAACCCCCCACCCCATCCCATAATTCCCATTCCATAATTTCCATTTCAAACCATCTCAGACGGTTCCACCCAAACATCTGAATCTGATCTCTATATACCTATACACACATATATATGCACCATAAAACTCACCTTTACTTAAAGAGTGGATAAATACCATACGAAGAACTACCTACCTACCTACCTACCTACCTACCTACCTAATTATAAATTAATAAATAAAATTTCACGCGCGTAGAAAATTTCAAACTTTCAAAATTTTTACATTTTTATTCTTCTAATGCTAATTATCCATACCATCCATGCTTTCCATTCTTTCCATTCTTCCTATCCATCCCATCCATCCATTCATATTCATCAAGGTAATTTGAGTAGATTTTGTTTACAAACCCCAAACCAAACCAAAGAACTCCACACACTTCACACTAGTGAGAACCAGTGATATAATACTGACTGCACTACCCTAATAGAAGAGCTGCCAGAATTGAATCTTACAAAACCATCCCATCTGCATATTTTTTTCCCGTCATAACCCACTTATTCTTCAATATAACTTTACCGAGCTTCTAAAACTACCCGCTCGCACACTCCCACTAGCACTGCTTCTTCCATCAAACTTTGGTCTAGCCCTATGCCTTGGCCTCGACTTTAACATGCTCTCCGCCCTCTCCTTTTCATTATCCGCAATACTCCTCTCTAGATCCTCCAGAGTCCTCGCTGCCTCTCTATCCATAACCGAGCCCTCAGTAGTTTCGGCACCGATTTCATTTCTAAAATCTTGTTTTGCGAGTTCCGCCGCCTGTTGATGCCACTCATCTATTCTAGCCGTCTCGAGGTAGAGTGTTAATGCTTCGTCTTCAATCTGATAATCTTCCATCATGCGTTTGCGCATGCTGGTGTCAATTCGAGACCATCGTTGTTCTAGCTCATCTGTGCATACGCCAATGACCTCCTGGGGACTTAATGGCTTGATGGTGAGATCCTTTTCGAAGATACCTATTGAACATGTGGTCAGCCTGTATTTCGACATAGGTAGTTAAAACGATAATACTTACGATTTTTGAAGCAGGCCTTGAGTGTCCAATACAAGGCTGTTGTCTTTAACTGATCTTCTACGAATTGATCGTCCTTAGCCTCTGTATTGTTCATCGCAGCCCAGTCATCTCTCAAGAGACATCTCCTCCAGACAACACGTTGCATGAGCAACCTCTCTTCTTTATTTGAAACACCCAAACGGATAGCTTCAAGGGCCCAATAAAACCTGCTAATGCTGAAGTCATCTTGTTCCATGGCTCTAAAATCATCACCCATTAAGGTAAGCAAATCAACCAAGCTGAAAGCATCCATAGACTCATGCTTGATGAGTTGAGTCATGCTATTTTCGAGCAGGTTCATGAAAGAGAATTGTTGCTTCAAACTCTTATTTCCATGAGTTTCCAGAGCAAGTTGGACTTCAGCGTTATCATCAATGGCCGTGCTGATGGTGGGATAGATGTATTTGTAAATCAGATCTTGAATTTTGATCAATCCAAGCTCTTGATTTGCTCTGACAAGTTCTGCTTCACCTCCGTCAGGGATGAGGATTCCGTTTGTCTGACTGTAATTTCGGCCCGCCATACGCGAAAGTTTGCCAATGCTAAGCTCGACCTTTTTGCTCCAGACATCTCGTTCCCGATCTAATCCTAGTTCAAGAAGCATTCTTGCGGCCTCGTCGTAATCCTTTTCCCGAGTGATCTCATGAATCCAACCAATCTTCGCATACTCCGGTTTGTCACGTAGGAACGCGGTGAGGAATGCTTGATGATTTTGATACTCATTAAGCATCTGTTGCACTTCTCCATTGCTGATATAGTGTTCATAGAGTGCGGCAGCCCAGCTCGCACCGAAGTTTGCAAAATACTTGTCCATCCGCTCATTAAGGTCTTTTTCTCGCTGTCTAAGATGTTCAAATTCATCTTCGCCAATGCCCGGCATACGAAGTCCTTCAGCACACACAAGGACCTCATACATCAGAACAGTGGCCAACGTCTGTAGAATTTCGTGTTTTTCCGCAATTGCCATTGCTTCATCAGGGAGGCTCCATGTATCCGCAAGATGCTGTAGCTGTTTATTTTGCGAAGTTGATTGCAGATTTTGAAGGCCTTCTGCCTGCATTTGAAGTTGTGGTGAGTCTTGCGCCGATACCCAACGTATCCTCTCCACATTGGATCGGATAGCCATATCGATAAGAGTAGGATACTCTAATCGTATTTTGTCGAGGATTGCAGGATCAGCGCTGCCTTCCGTAATAGGCTTATTCCAATATTCTCCGAGTAGTATAGAGACAAGGTCTGTTTGCTTTCGAACGTTTTCGGTGATGTAGAAAGTCGAAGTCCAAAACTCTGGGAGTCCTTCGTAGCCTTCTTCTAAGACCCCGTGTGACAATATTTCCGATTGCAATCCATAGAGTCTCAAATTATCCATCCGAAAGTCAAATGCACCCTCCAATGCACCAATCATCATGTCATTAGATTGACTTAATGTCTCAACTACTGAAGCAGGAGGATTTTGGCCATCCTGCCATGCGTATTTGAGAATCTGAAATGCCCACGGTATTGCCAAATGTAGTTTAGCAACATCATGAATAAAAAAATGTCGAACACGATCGACTTCACCCTTTTCGGTAACAGGCTCTGTTTTAAAATCTTCATGAATGTGGTCCACAAGTTCTGCGAGAAGCCCCCCGCTTCGTCCTTCTGGTAGCTCTCGAATACGAGCGTCATACCGCTGCCAGATTATTGTTGCCGCCGTCATTTTTTCTGCATGCCAAAGTAACTTCCACCGCGTGACCCTGTCAAGCTCTACGCCAGTCACTTTGAGATGCTTAGCAAGATCATGAAGAGCCGCTGCTCGCCTTTTGAGATGTTGCTCGAGCGAGGCAGAAACTGAAGGAATAAAGTTGGTTGTAGATTCCACGATCTCTGTGCTCAACTCCAAAGCAGCTGCTCCAACTTCTTCTGCAGGAAATTGCAATTCTGATCTTCCCGCGAAGCTCAAAGGATTTTGTGCCATTGTGCCGTAAAATACTGCTTGTTCCAGCTTGCTTTTCGCAGTGACTTGCTGTCTTGTGCTAGATGTGAGTTTGTCAATATCGGTGGCTGCCACACGAATCACGCCCCCACCCCGAACCAATAGAACAGCGGCGGGGTGCCTTGCCTTGTATTTGCGCGACTTTGCCTCCTCAATTCCATTTTGAATGTTTTGGGGTTCTTCCATGCCAGATCCGACAATCTCAACGTTTGTATCTTCCCTGAAGTCTACTACATCTTCAAACGATGGCAAAAGTGTATGATTTTCGGAAAGAAGCTGCGAGTTGGGCGAGTCTGATTGTTTTGCCCGGGAAACAACAACCACGGCACGGTCAAATACAATGTAGGCAACAAGCGCTGGACTTGGTAGGTAAATTCGTGCTTTTGAAATCGCATGTTTGTTGACCGCGGTGGTGTAGGATTTGAGTAGTCGAACATTTTCTACGATCAACTGATCCCGCAAAAGAACAACTTCAACGAGGGTGTAGTGACTGGTGTGTCGATTGGAGAGGGATGTTAGCAACAGCAAATTACCTCCTTCATCGCCACGTTCCCCTGACGATGGAGGTGTGAAAGTGAAGTCAAGAACCTCGAAGGTTTCTAATGAGAAGTCCAATAGAGTAGGTTCGGCCTTTTTGATTTCCATTACAATTGCTTCCCGTCCCTCAGCTTCGGCATGCAGCGCATTCTGTCCATCTCTTTGGAGATTCCAGAATTGTATTCTTCCCTTTCCTGTTGCGACGACAACATTTCGGTCTCCTACATGCTCCTGTGGCCCGGCGCGAACCGCGGCAATATCTCCACGCCACGCTGAGCTAGACAGCGCATTCCGCAGACTGCCAAATATACCTCCTGCTAAAGGTCCGCTTGATCCTCTCAAGAATTGAACAGATATCTCGGGTCTTCCATGTCCATCCCTGACTCTCAAATAAGCTAGCCGTCCGGTACTGAATGCCAGGACGAACCCGGCTGTTTCCGCATTCAAAAGTTGCACAACGGTTTCTCCGGAAAGCATTCCTGATATAGTTGATCCTACTCCATTACTTTTCAGTTTGATCAGGTCAAGTGTAGCGGCACTAGCGATAGATTCCCAATATGTAATTTTTCCGGTAGTAGGTATAACAACGACAAGGCCTGGCTCCGAAGATGATGCAGAGGGCGAGACCAGAGAACCAAGAGGAAGAGGATCTGATACATGCTTATTGCTATGAGGTAAAGCGAATGTAAAAGTTTCGGGGGAAGGAATGTTGATTGCGTATGGCCAGACATATGCGTGAGAATGGGTGAGAGCAAGTGCATAACCACTGTCCGAATATATTGCGCCGTGTAGACGAGCTGTCAATTAGATTTAGTAATGGATTTACAGATCAATGGAAAAGTGATAAATACCTGTAATATCTGTGCGAATTTGATCTGGAAGAGCTGGAAGTTTACTAACCGTATAGGTATCGTTCTTAGTCTGCCAGAGGATGTAAGCCATCAGTTTTCAAAAGTCGCAACACAATGCCATGCTGAAAAACTCACAAGTACCACGCTACCGTCTCCCTTCCCAGGCCTGTCTGCTCCTTTCGACTTCTTGCCTCTTACAGCTATCTCTCGTCTTGGATTTGGAGCCTCCTTAGGACTTTCGCGCCTCATCAAAGTAGCTACTTTATTGCTTTTTGCTTCGTCCATTTCAGGTGTACCGTTTGGCGCAAAAGTCTGATCATCGTATGAGCTTCGAACTCTCTTGCTCTTTGGTTGTGCTAATGAATTCTCGTTCGAAGAAGGTCGTGGTCGTCTTCTACTACTC
Source organism: Stromatinia cepivora (assembly GCA_014898415.1). Classification (NCBI taxonomy): domain Eukaryota; kingdom Fungi; phylum Ascomycota; class Leotiomycetes; order Helotiales; family Sclerotiniaceae; genus Stromatinia; species Stromatinia cepivora. The sequence goes on along the minus strand of RCTD01000012.1, from coordinate 688,024 downwards.
CTTACTGCAGCAGGAGCGCCAGCGTTGACTGCAGGCGAAAACATTTTGAGGATAGGTCGAAATCTGAATTAAGAGATGGAATTTAGAATAAAAGAAAGATCGATGGGGTTGTTGGCATTATTCGTGGAAAGTAAATTGTCGTAAAGCTCGTCAGGTTTGTTTTGTTTTAAAGCTTCTTAAAGTTTAGATCAATCTGCCCCAAAATAATTAAATCATGGTTCAAAAATCAATACAGGTACAAAGGCGGTGGGAGCCACGCGTTTTTAACCTGAGCTCTGACCACATCTCAAGGTTCAGGCTTAAGCTTGCTTACTACTGTATCTTAAGTCTATTCTTTCATGATGCATTCTGGATGGAATGAAGGAAAACGATGTTTGATAAATGAATGTGTGAAAATATTTTTGGTCAATTGAAGTCATCCACTTTAGTTCTTCAAGCGCATATCTTGAAATATATGTATTTTCCAAACGATCAGTGAGAATATTACAGAATCACATCATCAACAAACACATGGCTGCACCGCAGAACCTGTTTTGTACAGCATTGACATCTCAAACTTATTATCAAGCCATGGACAACGTACAGTATCCATTCCTTTAATCCCCTCACTTCCGATACAACCAAGTAGTTCTTGGGTATGAATTACTGTATCTATCATCATTTGTCCGATCGCATTGAACGAAATAGCTTCCAGTGACCGCACAGCCTTGGTTTCTGAAGAAATATTCAATAGAACGTGAAAATAACATGCAAGGCTATAATGCAAGGCTGAGAGACAAGGCTGAGAAAGTGACGACCGATTTAGTGCCGGCTATGACGCTTGCATTTTCACCCCCCCATCAACATGATTGAGGTTCCTGCTTCGATATCGACCATGAAAGTTCCAAATGCCACCAACAAAGCTCCCTCAATCTACAGGGCTTACAATAACCAATCCCCTCATATTATATCGCGCTCTATTAGCCACGAAAGCCATTGACCCCGATCCAGCTCAACATCGCATAGCTTTACATTTACAAAAGTTATATTTACGATTGAAGGACTATAAGCCTCAATCCGAATATGGAGCTCGACTCAAAGCAATTAGTCAGGCCATCGGTGATGGTCACAATGAAGAAGATGGACGAACGGTAGCAGTACCTGGTCATCCTTTACGGAACAATCCACTGTTTGCCCATCTTTTCAAAAGAAAAGAACGGCAAGATACACTTGCTATGACAAGAGTCCTTACAAGCCATGAAGCAGCAATGCAAATGGATTCTCCACAAGGTATATTGCTTCATGGTGAGGTTGGGACTGGAAAGTCAATGCTATTGGATATGCTAGCAGATAGTCTACCGAACAGCAAGAAAAGAAGATGGCATTTCAATACTTTCATGTTGGAGACGTTTGCACGTTTGGAACAATTGAGGCAGTCTCGCTTCAATCATGGAGATCTAGGTTCAGAAGACTATTCACTACTTTGGCTAGCAAAGGATATGATTGAAAAGTCGCCGATCCTTTTCCTGGACGAGTTCCAATTGCCAGACCGAGCTGCGAGTAAAATTTTGAGTAATCTTTTGACACCATTCTTTCAATTGGGTGGTGTTCTAATTGCATCTTCAAATCGTATGCCAGAAGAACTAGAGAAGGCTAGTGGTATGGATTATGCCGTTTCAGGGAGAGGCGGCCTTGTGAAGAATTGGCTAGGCTTAGCTAAACCCCAGAAGCTCGACATGTTCTCTGGTCGGAATGAGTTTTCTAGTTTTGTCGGAGTCCTGAAAGCCAGGTGTGAGATCTGGGATATGGGGAAAGGTGGTAGGGATTGGAGACGAAGAGAAATTGAGGATGTTGATGATGAAACGGCGAAAATGTCCGAAATAATGCGAGAGGAAATGATAGAAGGGTTTACTGGGCTCGAAAAACTTTCATCTGGCAATTTTGGACTCGGATATGAGCAAAGTGTTCATGAAGAGAACGATGGCAAGACAACTGAGAAAACTGCAAAGGCGAACACCCCTAAGAAATACCTTCTCACTTCAGGCAGTGATGATGCTTGGGGAAAACTAGTAAAATCGGCTTTTCCATCCTCTTCAGATCCAATCCCATGGCAATCAACTACCCTCCTCGTCTATGGCCGTACAGTACCCGTTCCCCGGCATCTTAATGGTATTACCTACTGGGACTTCCCCACTCTTTGCGGAGGTACTTTCGGTCCCGCAGACTATATAACCATGGCTTCCACCTTCCATACCTTCATCCTCGACTCTATCCCTATTCTAACCCTGCTACAAAAAAACGAAGCAAGGCGCCTCATCACTCTCCTCGACGCCCTCTACGAAGCTCGCTGTAAACTCATTATCCGCGCCGCCGTCGGCCCAGATAACCTCTTTTTCCCCGAGACTAATCTGCCTTCTACCTCCTCAGATTCCGAATCCGAAAATCCCCAAGATGCCGTATACCCCGAAACCCTCTCTGAAATCTATCAAGACCAAACTTCTCCTTTCCGTCCGAATATCTCTACATATACCGATACCCCCAATATTAAAACTGGATATGATCCAGATGAAGATGCAGATTTTGGCCCGGTTCCTGGGGCGGGTAATGAGATCGGAAGGCAGAAAGGATATAGGAAAGGCGTGGATTTCGGGAGGACGGAAAGTTTCACTGGCGAGGATGAAAGGTTTGCGTATAAGAGGGCGGCGAGTAGATTGTGGGAAATGTGTGGCGGTAGATGGCATGCGAGGGGAGGAGACGGGAACGGGGAAGGATGGTGGAGACCATTGAGTGTGGAGGCTAGGCGGTGGGAAAGGAGGAGTGGGGAGACGAAGTTAGATGATTTCGGGGTTGGGGATGTGGAGAAGAGGGAGGTAAAAGGTGATGTTAGGATGGGGGGGTATGTGGAGCTTGAGACGCCGGCGGGATTGGAGGGGAAATTGTTGGAAGAGAGGGAGAGGGGGAAATTGGGAAATGGTGGAGAGAAGAATTAGAGGATGTATATATTTCGTATATGCGAGATTATTCTATTTGATATTTGACACATACAATACTTTTCACAGCACATCCATTTATTGTATTGAAGGGTAACAATGGCAATTGCCTGATATCCATCTGCATAATTGTTGTAATTACACCTCCCCCACAACTCCAATCTACAACTTAAACCCACCACCCCCAGTAACAACCTCGCTCGCCAAAATTCGCTTGCCCTCTACATCCCTCATCTCGCCCCTCTTCCCAATAACCTTCACCCCACCTCTCTTCAACTCACTTACTACATCCTTCTTCTCCTTCGCCTTCTTACTCGGCACCTTCTCCCCCTCACCCATCTTCTTGATTCTTTCCTTCTCCCTCCTCCTCCTCCTCAATTTCTCCTCTCGACTCATTTCCTCTCTCGCAACGGGTGCACCTCCACGTGTAATTTCTTTATTATCTTTCTTTTGACCCTCTACCACTTGACCCGCCTTATAAATTTCCTGTGGCGCAAGCATTGATTCGCCGCCCGCGATACCGGATGCCGTAGATGGCTGTGCATCTTCCATGCTGATTGTAGCGACGTCGCCTACGACTGTGAGACTAGGGGCTGCGGGCTTGGGTTTGTAGTGCCAGGAACTTAGGGCGTCGAGTTTGGCACATACATCTCTCCATAGGTTCTCGATTTCTTTTTCTTGGGCTTGAGCTTTTTCGTCCGATTTACTGATGTATGTGTCTGGGTTGGTGTTTTTAATATGTTCTTCCTCGTAGATTTCCGCGAGACTTTGTTGGTTTTTGGAATCGTCGAGTTCGAAGAGTCCGCGACGAGTGTTGGCGGGGGTTAAGGAATCTGGACGACGTCGAATTACTTCGTCGAATTCTTGGGCTAGGATTCGTCGCTTGATGAGTTCTTCGATGCTTTCGCTGACTTCGGCTGTGATGACGGGAACGGGTTTGCCGGTGCGTTCGAAATCGAGATCTTCTTCAAGGAGAGAGTTCATGGGTCGATCCACTGCTTTTGCTTCTCCTGATAGTGTCCAATCACGTTTCGCGACGGATGCAGCTTCCAGGCGACGAATCTCCTCGCTAATTTTAGCTTGGCGACGTTCGTGGGCTGAGCGACGGGACTTAGGATCTGCAGGGTCGAGATCCGACAGGGCATCTTCAGAATTGGCATCATCTTCATCGTCAAATAGATCGCGTCGGACGTCAGCCATAGCTCGCTCCATTGCAGCTGCATCTTCTTCGGGTGCTGATTTGGCTTTTTTGGCTTGTCTTTCAAGGTATTTTGCTTGCCTTTCTCCTTTGCCTATTTTTCTCGGTGGAGGTTCAAAGAAATCTTTGTAGAGAATATCATTCGTGTTATCATCAGCTTCGTCTAAATCCATATCATCATCATCCTCACTATCTCCTTCTGGTGCATTCAAATCCATATTACCAAATGTAGGTCCGTCTTCTTCTTCGTCATCCTCTCCGTCTGAGACATCCATAGCTTTCGCACGTTTGGAGCTTTTATCTGCTTTAACTGGCATAGACATTGGATCGGCACCCCAATCAATATCTTCTTCGTCACTTGCTTCTCCAGTAAAAGGATCTGCTGCAGCATCCTGTCTTTCGAGAAATTCTGTTTGTTTATTGAAGTCGTCGATTGAGAAAAAACCATCGTTAAGTTTATTTGGATCCTCCACGAAAACTCCAGCTTCGTCATCATCTTCATCCTCATCGTCTTCCTCATCTTCTTCTTCTCCAAATCCTTCGAAAGCCTCCCCATCGTCCTGACCGTCCATTTCATCCTCTTCATCGGTGTGAAATTCCTCTTCCATATCTTCGAGGTCCTCGTCCCCTTCCTTGCTCTCATTATCCGAGCCAATTTCGAATCCATCTTCATCAAACTTCATCATATCAGAATTACCCTCTTCTTCGTTTTCACTTTCTTCACTCTCATCCCTACCAATTCCAAGCTCCTCGAGAGCTCTTTCAGCATCTCCTTTCAGTGCATCAATAACCCTCTTAGCCTGTTCCCAAACTTGCTGAACCTCAAACCCTTGAGTATGTATTTTCCTAATCTTCAGCACTTCTCCTGCAGCCTCATCCCTCTCACCTCTCTTCCTCTTTTTCCTCTGCTCTTTCAATCTTTTAGCTTGTTCATCTCCTAACTTTCCCGCAAATCTATCCAATGTTTCTTTTGCATATTCCAAACTCGCATTAGGTAATTTCGACGAAGGCGCAATGAAAGTATGTCGATTGGTCGGAGTAAGCGCAGATACTAAATCCTCAATTGAACTTGGTACATTTGTGCCATTTTGGGTAGATATAGTAGCGGAAACTTTAACCGGTGGGGAAGCAGTCATGGTGTGTGAAGTTGATGTTGTCGAGGATGTAATGCTGCTTGTCGTCGCCATCATTGACCCTCAACTTTTCTCCGTTTGACAATTTTGAATTTTTTTTACTCGAAGCACAGCGATAAGACTAGCGCATTTTACGATAACCACCACGTGATATGTATTAGATACCTTCATGATGGCTTACTTTTTGAAGATCTTTTCTTTCTTTCTTGATTTCTTTCTTGATATTTTTAGCTCCGGTTCTCCCTGAAGCTATATTATCATCCTCAGCCATACACCTTCGCAATCAAGTGATTGATCGAACTGAAAGTACAAACATCAAAGTTGATTCACAAGGCATGTTATCTTATCAGGAGCTTCCTGATGGAGGTTCATTTCACGATTGAACATGTCAATCGTAGCATTTTTTGGCATATCTACTGCATTTCAGTCAGCTGAAAATGTGCAAAAACTTGCGTACCCTGTTCTCTGGGTTGCACCGCACCCACGACATCAACACCAACCCCCTGTTAGCCGTTTATCGTGCCCGACGTTGCCCGCGAAATCGGATACTTTATCACAATCATCTCGATATAGTGGTTGGTTATGCATCACTGTAGTATAACGGTTTGTGTTCATGAAGGTCGGTCACACATGTACTTGCCGGTAGAGTATGATAGCATACACAAGGCTGAAATTTTGAACTTTACTCGCGTGGGCTATTACTGCTTCTAGGTTTATCAATTGTGCAACATCGACAACGGCATTTGAGACGAGAACTTCAAGGCTTGGACATGCATATCGCCGGAAAGAAAGGCATTTCATTCATATAGCCATCCAACGCAACACCAAGGGAAAGGTCAATTCTTCATGGCTTGGAGTATAAAAGTGTGGGGGTTCGATACGTGGAAACACCACCATCTAGATATTGCTCTATGGGAATTTGTCAATCTTATGACTTCATGTGTATTCAATTTCATATCATCTCCTCTTTTTAGGTGCGGGGGCTCGGAGTAACCCTCCGAGCAGAAGAAGGAGGTAACGTCGTCTTCTCCAAATCATCACCAAATTTGGTATGCTATCGGACTTTCCCTTATATACCGAAATGTTCCACAACTTCAGATGATATCACAATCATATTTATAGAGGGGTAATCGTAAATCCTGAACATGAGGGGCAGCTAGGATGAACAACATCTTGATGGTCGGAAACAATCCGACGATGTTGTAATAGACTCTTCTAGGGTCATCTTCTAGGGTCATCTAAAGAGTACAGGTACAAACCGAGATGTATTTAGGAACGTGGAACTCATTCGAAAGGACTTACTATTCGCAAAGTTTCTTATAGTAAGAATTCAGTTCATTGTATGTATTTGAGCAAAAGAAAGTCACTACCATTCCAACAAATGTAGATACTCCTCGAGAGGGCTTATTCACTTGTGACTCGGGGCCACTGGCCTGTTTTGAAAGCATTCGCATTTGCATATACATATACGGACTACACATGCATGTATTTATGTCTTCACCAATGATAGAAATATTTCATACCGGCACATCTCGATTCTGGCCTTATCGAACCTTGAAAAAGTCAATCTCTACGGAAAGATCTGATGATAATAATGTTTCACATGAAAAATCGAACCTAAAATTTAATTGAGCCGGGGAAAATTGAGAGTGCCATTCCTCGGTATGCGAGGAGGGTTGGAAAGAATGCCTACGATAGGTCTGAGATCAGATATCCGGCAAGCCTCGATCCAGACGTTTTCTATCTCGTATCTATTTCATCTGTCGACGGCAATAATATATGAATTGATGCTTACTTGGGAAGGTAGTAAACACTGCACAGCACGATGTTGCGAAAATGGTTCTCTCATGTCGGCCAAATATGCCTGTGCAGGTGCAGAATCTAAATCTCTAATTACCCCTCGATGTTGCAGGTATCAGATACCTACCCTACTAGTTTCTTCGCAGATTCTGGTAAACTTCCAACCAACATTGAACTAGGTAGGTACGTACCTTGTGTATCGATCAACTAAGTTTTTGCAATCGTAATAACATTTGACCTCATTGGTCATTGATAATAAAGTTTTGTAAAAATACAAAGATTTCCTCCTTCACTCTGCGAGGTGAGGAGTATCTGCCGGTAGTTATATCTCTTCAACAATATCGTCCAATTGGTTTGACCACTCTCATTCCACCATCCATAGTAACACGACATTGAACATCATCGAACTTCTCTCTATGCTGTATAATATACATCAGTTGATAGTAATCACGAAAAAGATCCTTGCTTTTAGACCTTGCAATTATCTTTGCTCCACTACTCCATACACCCACATTTCCAAATTTCTACCCACCACTTGCTGCATCTCGGTCCTTAAACTTAATCAATATCTGCGCCAATCAAGATATCAAATTGAAACCAAGCCCATGCGAGACCCTTCATATGCATGCACACCGTTGACACAATTGCAGCCATCAGGCATCTTATAGCAGAGAACTAAGAAGGATACCATAAAAAAATAACGGAAAGGAAACCAAACGAGCAGGAGAGACCATCGATGGCGGAATTCTATAGTTCCAGATTTTTTTCAGAAGAATCCAGATCCTCGTAGGTTCGTATTACCGTCGAACATATCATAAAAGTTCCGCAATCCCCAACACCATTATTCCTGTACAGTAGTTTTATCACAATCTTTGCTACCCGTAGCAGCTAACGCTAAAAAAAAATCGTCCGTTCCGTATCTTCTTGTGAATGAGTTTAAGTATCTAAAGTTTCAAAAGCCTTTGAAGAATTATCGCATCACACTTGCACGTCCAGACCGCTCATACCATACTTTTATCAAAGCAGGACTCGACCTTCGCTGTGTTGCTTTTGCTTCAGTTACTGTATTTAGCCCCCCCCTTTAACAACTTGGCACTAGCTTTCGAAAACTTCAAGAAGGTTATCATCCTATTTGTCTTCATTTCCTCTCATAAATTTTTACCGAAAGCATTGCTCGCCGGATCGCACTGCTGGGTCTGAAATTCCATATCCACTTATCCTCAGTATCCTCCACCTGGTTTTTGCAATTGCGGATATTATTGCGTATCAAATTTCCAAAAGATCCACCAAGACCGCCGTTACCCGCACATGAAGGTTGCTGGACCGAAACAAAGGGAACAAACTAACTACCTCGGATTTGCTATAGAAAGAAACGATTGCTCAAGTATCTTTTACAAAAGAACATTTGGGAATGAAGTTCGGTCAGCAATTTCAGTCGGACTCTGTGCCACAATGGGCACCATGTGAGTCTGAGACATTTCCTTCTTATTGGTGTGATACCGAAATGTTATGACGCAAATACTGACAAACAACTTTCTCACTCTGCAATTAGACAACCTCGATTATGATGAATTGAAGAATTCGATAAAACACAATACTACGAGGGACTCGGGGAAATCAATTGCTATTCCAGGTCATGTCGATACTGCTTTGGTCGCATTCGAGAATGAATTCTATACGGAGTTATCCAACCAACATGATCGGGTTGAGCTGTTTGTAAAGAGCAAGAGTGAGGAAATTGGTCGCAGACTACGTGAGTATAGGCTGAGTTGGATCTTCAAATGGTCGACATTAATTGGATAACAGAATATTTATCGAGCATTGTCCTCCGATTACTTGCGAGATGTGCAGAAAGCAACAGTGGGCAGATGACGAGGAAGAGGATGAACAAATTCTCCAAATACTCTACTCAGATTGAAAGCTGTGGAGATGATCTTGCGAAATTGGATCGATTTGTTGAAGCACAACGTGTCGCATTCTATAAGTTATTGAAAAAATATACGGTAAGGACAATTACATATAATACCAAGAATACAAGAATCCATCTGACGTCATTAGAAATGGACCGGATCTCGAACCCTTAAGGAACGATTCGAATCAGAGATATTAGGAGATCCAAAAAGCTTCACGAGGCAAGATTTCGTTCGGCTACAGTCTCAATACAACGATCTCATCACCCTTATCCGAGCTTCTACTCCCGTAACCAGTGGGCCGTCTACTCCAAGTATGGGTTCAATAAGGGAAAGTCTCAACCGTGCTCCAACGCACACACAACGACGATCGCCACCTCGACAAACATATTGGAACGAATACGATAACGGGAGCGATGTCGACCAAGACGAACCATATTACATATACGCGGACCCGAATGCGGAAATGACATTTCCTGGCGCAGAAGTTGTTGCAAGTGCGATTAGACGAACAAAGCAAGGAATGGAGAAGGTCAAATACTGGTTTACACCCCATCGATCATCACGAAATCGCGAACGAGAGCCACTATTGGGAGATCGGGATGGGGGTTACTTTCGGCAAAGTCCGAACGGAACAACCAGTGGTTCAGTAACTGATGTAGATGAAGAAGCATATGCTTCCTCGGCGGATTTCCCACGCGGATATGTAGCGCATTATGCTACCTTTCCCAGCGTAGCCGATCAAAGATTGAGTCGATTCCAAGAACAAACTCTGTTATTTACAATGATTGCTTGCTTTTTCTTTTCAGCATTCTCTGAAGCCGCATCCACACTTCTCCTTGCAACAGGACGACACAAATTGAGGACGGAGGTTGACTTGGCCGCACTCATGGGTGCGTTGTTGGGATTTTGTCTGGCTGCTGGTGGATTAATTTGCATGGCATGTCGAAATGAAAACCTTGGATGGATCCATCGCGGAGCTGTGCTTATTACCACAGCTGTTTTGTTGATTGGGAGTATTATACTTCTGATTATGGTAATTGGGAATTAAACCTCTCATTACGATCTCAGCTAACGAAATACTTGAGACCCAGCTGTAAAACAACCGGTAAGACAATAATTGATGGCGAGCGCAGAACATTAGTAGAATGGGTGGCTGGCTTGCATCATCATCAAGTTGTTGCGCTTGCACGTACCATTGCTTGGGAGTTCAGTTTTCTATCGGGGTTTTTTCATCTTTGTGCTTACTTCATTGTTTAATAATACGTTGTTCTAGCGGACGCAACTTGCAAGTTTCTTTCTCTGTTGAGATTTGGGAGTGTAGCATGGCGGGCGTGGCTTAAACTGGGTGCGAGATTTGATTCAGTAATTGATGGGACGATGGGACGGGTGGACGGTCTTTAACGACCTAATGCTTTAGAATTGCATTTTATCATATAGAAGGATTGGGGATTGGAGTACGCATCGATTGAATGGATGAATGGGTTCATTGGTTTGAAGGGGCGCAACTGGGGGTAAGAGAGGAATGATGTACTCTCTGAGTGGGTGTTGATTGCATTGAGTGGACTGGAGTGGAGTGGAGGGACTGGAGTTTGTGATTTCAACGAGGTTGTTGGTATGTAGGTAATGTCGAATGTCACAGTCGCGCGCTATATGGTATAACGTGATGGCAGATAGGGTAGCTTAGTACCGTTGGATCGAATGTTTATGAAATTTCCTCCTGCTTGAATCATTAGTGGAATGAGGATATTAATTCCATGGTCATGGTGATGATAATATCGATGTCTCGGCGGTATTTTCTCGGGCGCTTTTTCTTTTCCACTTATGAATTATAAATGCGTAGTCCGTATACCGCGTGCTAAACCAACGGAAAACTTGAAAAATTGAAAGAGAGAGAGCTCTCACTGCCTCTCAGGAACGTAAAGCGGGGAATCTACAAGAAAGACCTGCAAACGCCAAAAGTTTCCGTCGCATTAGAACTATGCATAATGCATACTCCGTAGTCGTACATATACTGCAGGTGGATCTTTTTACAAATGGTATTTCACATGGAAGATCTAGATCGGAAAAGTTTGATATATGGAGTTTGAATGCGGCCCATGAATACGGCCCAGATGTAGTTGAAGGGTGGGGGTAAGAAGACCCCCGACCCAACCGGGTGAAGTGAGTTGCTTCCGGAGGATGGGAAAAATTTGAAAATTTGAAAATTTGAAAAGTTGAAAAGTTGATAAGTTGGTGTGGAGGCACTAGAGTCTACGGAGAGGGGAGGTGTGGTGAGTGGGGTGAGTGGGGCAGGGTGATTGTGGGGATTTCTTGAGTCCTTGTGGTTGTTTTATGGTACGGAGTACGGACGGAGTACAGTACTGGGAAGTTTGTATGGTGTTTGGAGTATGGGAATTGGCCAATTGGGGAATTGGGGAAAAGATGTAACTTGTAAGGGAGGGGGTTCATCTGAAATCTGGATGGAATTGGGTTTGTGTAAATTGTTGCGGTTAGATGGGTTTGAACTTTGGTACCTGCGTGTATGGGTTTTGTTTGCTGTGAGGTTGAGGTATAAAAAAGATTCTGTAGAAGAGGGGAAGTGGTATGTATACCTGGATTGTTTTATGTAAGATCTTAATAACTCCGAGCTTGAAATTGGAAGTCTTTGCAATTGATTGTACCAATGTATTGGGAGAATATGGTAGGAAATTGGGATGGAAGGGCTTGTCTGTGTTTGAATGCTATGGCTCAACATACTAGTGTATTTTCACGTTTTTGATAACTTTTTGTCGTTGTGTAAGATTACTGTTCTTGCGGTACCATTTTTATGGGATTTATATGCAAAGGTAGATGTGATTCTATGATACATCTGGAGGCGAACACGACATAGGAATTTCAGATGGATGGACAAAAATGGCTGTGTGTATCACGTGAGCTAGTGCCGGGCACACGTTTTCTTCAGCTGACAACTCACTTCATCACTCAACATCTCAACAAGTCTTGCTTCACGTTTTTCTTCACGAAAGACGTAGGAATTAACAGAATGGAAAGATCACGATTTGGTTGGTTTTCTTCCTCAAAACGTGGTGCCTGTTGTGCCTCAATAATTCGACAGAAAATCATTTGATCCGCCCTCTCGTTGAAAGAATGCATGGTGCAACCATCATCAGAGGGTCGTATGATCAAGAAGGTTGAGATTAGGGCTCTTATTGTGTTTCGATCGAAGCTTATCTGGGGCAACCCGTACCCTCCCGGGGTTTTTGACCTCTCTACCCTGTAAGCTTTTTATAGGGTAACTACCCTTAAAAGCCCCCGGGTACACCGGGGGTAATTGATCGTGTGATCATCCAATATTAGTCGTCAGAAGTTGAAATTGTTTCTGTGGTGTTGAATCTTCAAAATGATCGGATATCTATATTTTATCATGTGATGGTATATCATTTGTTTCACATCTTCCAGATCTTATTTCATGTAATATGATATTTACTCCGGTGTATTTGGTACCTTGAAGCATTTTAAAGGGTAACTATTCTACCCTGTAGAGGTTCAGCAGGGTAACGAACCGGAAGGGTACTACTCTGGGTCACTTTGGGTTTACCCTACCCTTTGCCCAGCCCTGTTTTGGGGGCTGTATTATTTTTTATCTTTGGCAATAAAGTCGGTGAGCTGATTAGGCCAACATACCCGCGCCCATTTCCTTGAAGCCTAATGGCAAACTTTCGATTGTATTGGCATAAAAGCTCCAATCGAAGCAGAGAGGTGTTGATCGAGCATGCTTCTCCTACACAGTGGTAGTCTGCTTTCACGCCGACTTTGGGCAGTTGGTTTTCAGAATGTCTTGCAGAAAGATGCGAGCAGCAAAGCCCCAATCCCCAGTCGACGACAGGTTCACTCAGTGGGTAGCAGGAAGCTTCCGCACCGGGTTCTTGATTTCGTCATTCTATCTATTTGGATTGCACAGAGAGGAGACTGGATTAAGGGCGCTTTTATGCAAGTTACGCCACGTCCTGAAGCTCACCAATGATACTGCGCGACCACTTTCGCGAATCAATAATCGACCTTTGATCTCATGAAATCTGAGGTTCAACTAGTAGAGCCTCTGCACATGTACTTATCTTCATGCACCATCAGGCTAGGTCTCTAGAACTTCTAATATATTGAATGCAGCCGACCGTCTGAGACCGAATCCTACATGCATCCTCCCGCAAGCTCAGCCTGTTCTTTGGAAGATCTCGAATCTTAAAATTATAGCTTTGATTCCGTTGTCTTTGGTTCCACTTCCACTCTCTACATAATTTACAACTTGTCACCAGCAACGTTCATGCGGCTACAATGACCGCGTCAACGCACAAAGACCCTGGCTGCCAAGGTAAGCTGATATTATTGCACCTTGTTTTGTGAGCACACCCTAAGAAAAGACCTTGAGTCGAAGGACGAAATGCAGGAGAACAATTCGAGCGAGCTGCAACTGCAGAACAATTACCCACAAATTTCGTTGACCTCGGTGCCAAAATATGGAAAGTTGCGAAAAGCAACATAATTGGGTTATCCAGAGAGGGCTATTATTTTCCAGACGATGAATATGATAGACTACTAAAGGAAGACACGATTCAAGATGCCCTCGGTGGTGGCCACGAGGTTTTGCCTTTAGTCAAATATGTTCTTGACCACGCGAAGAAAACATTTGCGGCATTGCTGCAGGTATTCACCGACAGTAAAAGTCGACGTGAAGTCATGGACTCTCTAATGGCGAGTGGATTCAAAGATACCTTGTTAGGATCCCATCAACTTGATACGTCCTATTTTCAACACAGTCTCTGGAACGAGAGCACGATTGACACTTTCAAAGATAAACGGCTGCCATTTATTGTTCCCACCTTTGATTTCAGGATTTTCAAATATGACTTCGACAAAAATCAACCCCTTCCCTTTACGGTGTTTGATGGAGCGGATACTTCACCAAGAAACGGCCATTTTAGCGAAGTTGAATGCGTGGAGATGTTGGCTAGTAAGCAGAATATGGCCGACGTAAAAAACAAGACGTTGAAAGTCGCGTTAAAAAAGCTGAAAAAACTTGGTGAGCCCGGCTATGACATAAAGATGGAATGGGAGCGTGAGGCAAGAGCTCATCAACAGCTGAATCGAAAAAGTGACAATATCATTCAAGCATTTGCCGCCTACCATCAAATTGCGATGAATAAGTTGAATGATGAGTACTATCTTATACTCGAATGGGCCAATGGTGGAAGCCTTTTTGACTTTTGGCAGAACCATCCTGAATCTCAAGTGGATCATCCGAATGTCAGTCAAGTTCGTCGACGGATCAAAGAAATGTTGGAACAGCTGTATGGACTAGCGGAGGCTCTCGAAGCAATGCATTCTACTAGGGCTCATTCGCCTCGACATAGCAGGAGAAACTCAGCATCATCCCCGGCACTCAAACCACAAAAGAGTGCAGGTTGGAAGGAGAACGGCCTTGGTGCCAGTGTATTACCTGTGGATAGCTCGCCCTTGCCAACGTTCAATTTCGATTCCGCAGAAGATGATGATAACAAACAAACAATGCCAAGCATTGTGGTTTCTTCTGATCCCACAAGTCCAAAAGTGACTGAAAGTTGCGACTCGCAAAACTGGCATCATGGTGATATCAAACCGGAAAACATATTGCGTTTCATTGTCGGCGAAGACCACGAGAAGTTGGGTGTCCTGAAACTTGCAGATCTGGGAAGAGCACAGCAACATAAATTTGTGACAAGCATGAGGCATACTAAGGAAAAGGAACTTTGGAGAACACGATGGTACGAGCCTCCGGATCTAGACGGGAAAAACCAGGAGAAAGCAGAAGGCAAAATTTCACGCTTGTTCGATATCTGGAGCATGGGTGCCGTGATCTTTGAAGCCGTATTGTGGTTGCTGTATGGCCACGAGTCTCATAATGAGTTCTTGCGGCAGAACGGATTTCCCACAGGAGAGAAAGGCGTAACACCATATTGGAGGAAAGAAGGGGAAGGAAACTACAGGGTAACTGAAGTGGTTAATTTATGGATGGAACACATATTAGTGCATGATTTAGAGCGCGAGGGCGCTATCGGTGGCCTGATCAAGTTGGTTAGAGATAGATTGCTCAAGATTGATCTGCCTCCAAACTCAGATCTCTACACCAAAGGTTTCCGTACAAATGCTAAAGATCTAAAGGAACAGCTTGGTAGCATTCTTGAACGCGCTAACGGAGACGACAGGTATCTGTTTAGTGGTAAGAATCGCACAAGCATGTCCCGACCCCATCTAGCCAATTCAGCCACAAATAATTCATCACAATCTACGGGTAGTTCGTTGTTATCGGCCGATGATGCAAGGGGAGTGAGTATGCCTGTAATCCAAGGACGGAGAACCGAAATAGCTCAACGGCGCGAGTATACCAACAGCATGAAAGATGAGTGGAGGACATTTCCTGAAAATCCTTCATTTGTCGAGTCAATGTTAGAAGGCCGAGACTATCGCCTCGGCGAACCCGAATTGTGTGCAGACTGCAAACCCATCAATATCTCATCACAACATACAGAGATTGCTTATCATATGGCCACATTGGAGACCAAGTCAGAAAAAGGGGAGTGCGACCTCTGCGAACTGGTCTACACGGCAGCCAAGGAACGAAACCTGACCAGTCGTGGCGATATTGAAGAGATCTCGCTGAAACAATCAGGGAAGGGCTTCGTCTTGAAAGAAACCAACCAAAAGTTTCTCCGGTTAATTGGTAGGCATTGAGGCTTGATGTGTAGTGTTTTGATCTAACAGGAGAATCAGAAACGAAACAGGATACATTGACCCCTGAAGCCGCACCGATACTAGCTTCACTGGCCATCAATTGCGACCCTTCTCCTGCGGATCTTGAATCCTTCATAAAACTACCAAGGGCATGGCTCACAGAGTGTGATAGTAATCACGGAGATGTTTGTGCTCCTAAGGATACCCAGTTGTTACCAAAAAGGCTCATCAGTGTCGAAACACCGAAAAGGCCAAAGATCGTAGTAACGGCAGATCTCTACAAGAACATTCCTCCGGGTGGCGTTCGATACCTCGCACTCTCACACAAATGGGGTGATATGCCTGCGGAGGCCAAGACAACGAAGGAGAATCTCGAACAACGGAAGAAAAAAATCCCAATGGACGAGTTACCACTTGGCTTCAAAAATGCCATTGCGATTACGAAAGCGCTCAACTGCTTTTATCTCTGGATCGATTCTCTGTGCATTCTACAAGGCCCGAATGGCGAATTCAGTCAGGAAGCAGACAAGATGCAAACGACCTTTAACGGTGCGTACTGCGTTTTGGCCGCTTGCAGTGCCCAGAGTGCTAAGGATGGCTTTTTGCATAATCGAGAGTCACGATCAAAATACTTCAAAATCAATGATGACTACGTCTCGCCAGTTACCAATGATTTTGAGCGGGATGTCCTCCGCAGCCCCTTGAGCCGCCGCGGATGGGTATTGCAGGAACGTGCCTTAGCACGTCGAACCATTTATTTTACAGAGACTCAGACGTATTGGGAGTGTGGCGACGGCATCCGCTGCGAAACATTGGCGAAACTCAGGAAGTAAGTTTAACAATATTGAACAGGCAGGCCTGGCTGACATGTTTTGATTAGTGACAAAATAGCTTTCCTCGGTGACCCGAATTTTCCTGACTACACGATTCGACCAACAAGCACCGTTGGGGAGCAAATCGACCTGTTTATTGATTTGTTCCAGATATACACTAGGCTAGAATTCTCGCATCCGGAAGATAGACCCGTCGCCATTGACGGACTAATGGAACGACTGACCGTCGCATTCAAAACGCGAAGTCTTGCAGGGCTCTTTGAGACATTTTGGGGTCGCTGCTTGCTTTGGCGACGGGCGGACAGTGCAGAACCACTAAGGAAGATCCCGCATGGTACACATTCACACCGGGTTCCGCCAACTTGGTCGTGGATGGCTTTTGACGGTGCGATCTCGTTCATTGAGCCTGGGGGTGGCCAAGTCGATTGGAATGATACCGGAGTGACCCTCCCATTTGCTGATCTTGCTTGTGATCAGACTTCATGGCTTAAAACAAGCTGTCAGAATGATAGTTTGGCTATCCAGGCTAAAGCATTTGATTTCACTATACCTACAGGCGCTGGCAGAAGCGAAGCATCTGTATACTATGATGGTGAAACGATTACTCCGACGAAATGCGTAATCATTGGTACTGATAAACAGAATGTAAACGACGCAAGCACGAAAAAACATTACGTTTTGATTATCAAGTCAGTCCCGGAGGCTTCTGGTGGAATATCTTACGAACGTGTTGGGGTTGGGTATATGTTAGGAAAATTCATCCATCCGGATGAATCCTCTGTTGCTGTGACAATCGAGTAGTTTTCGTCTATATATGCGGCGGTAGAGCGACACTAGCGGAAATGGATTTCACGCTATTGCTATGAAGAGAGAAGGGGACAACGGTGATTGATATATATGGATTATAAGTGTCAAATTTATATAGTTTACATCGTGTTGTGTAATTAATACTAAATACTATATAATATCTCACCTATCTTCTAACTATAACCATGCATGATAGGTATAGAGGAAACCGCATATAATAGTTGCATCTACTGCAATGAACCCGAAGTAAATACCTCAACTATCTATCTCCTCTGATATCCAGATTCGTCTCGAACCAAAATCACTTTAGTATTTCGACTAGAACTTTCAATCCTCAAATAGATAAAATTTTCCCTGGTAATGAAATACGCTTTTTGACTGGTAGTTCGGGACCGCATTGTCGTCGGCACAACTTCAAAGGCTGTATTTTAGACAGAATTGATATACTTACAATAAGTCTCTTGAATTCCTTCAGGTATTGAAACGATAAATTAGATAATTTCAGATGCGTCTTCGGTGATAGTATCCCAAATATCCATAATTGAGATTCTTCCAAATGGCTCCTCGCTAGACAATAAGGGGCAATCCAAAAATCTTTCCTTTCATTCAGCTTCTTTGAGCTTAACACATCTTCTGAGCCCCTTCTCCTCCATAATCTAATCCCTCATTTCCAACGACTTACTTCATTCCACCTCTCTTACTGCCTAAATCCTTGAAAATTCAGATATGCAACAAAACTTTGATAATTTTTCTTATTGCCTCTAGGCATTAAGCATCAAAATGGGCTATTTGCAAAGTGACTTTTGGATTTCAGAAATTGAGATATGCAACAAAAGCTTTTTAGCAGCAAGATAATCCAGCCTATCGAAGTTTTTGACTCATTGAGTGAGGATGGATGGGATTCATTTGAAGATAAACCTGTTGGTTTGGAAGCTTTTGTTGTATGTTTGACATGGGATAAAATCTGCTTTAGAGCATGGCCATAAGGTCAGCAGTAATAAGATGTTCATAGTGTGGAAAGGATCTTGGATGGAGCAAAATTAGGTGATGGATACTCTGACTGTAGTGGATTTTAGATATTCAACGGAAGAACGAGGTGACTGCATTAGGAGGATTCACCTAACCTAACCTAAGTAAAAGGCGCGTTGTGGTAGTATCTGGTGAATGGTATCTCGGATTTGAGACAAGAATACACCAGAGCTCATACTGATACGACTGTCAGGAACGAAGGACCCTTCCTGTGAAGAAATTGAAGTTGAATACAACATCTCTCCACTTCCGCGAGTAAGATTAGGATGGGCATGGAAGATATGCATCAGGGGGAGCCAGCGATGACAAAGACAATGCATATTTGATATCCTTATCACTCAGAAGATCCGATTCGCAAAAATACACGATACAATCCCAGCCATCACTTCCAAGCAATCATATCCCGTCTGCATGGATTTCCTGATAACCTGGATTACAGGAGTCTGTTGCTCAAATACAAGTTTCCTGTCAGTAGTTGTGGAAATTATGTCAATGAATTTCAGATGCTTGTCTAAATTCCAGGGTAGAATATGATATCACTTGATCTCGTCACTATCGGATAGATCTCTATAGGGCTAAATGTTTGTTGGAGAATAGTTACTTGAATGAAGAGGGATTTAAGGGTGGATATAATTTTGAAGATTATATTTCATCGCATTGTAAGATTTTACATATCTCTCTACCCTCCTCCTTAAGAAACACTAATAAAAAATTCTAAATCGCACTTTAGATAGTAGAGTATATAAATAGATGAAGATAAATTACCTAAAGAATTTCACAATACACTCGAAACGAAAAAGAATATACAGAAAAGGAGGGAAATATCAAACTACGGACAGCTCACCCTCCCTTCATCATCTAATCATCAGTCCCTAAGGTACTCGTTTGCCCGTATTTGATGGATTTGACATGATATTCGGTTATATTAACCGTATATTATGAATTTTTATGAATTTTCATTATTGTGAAAAAGAATTCGAATATTGGCCGTATATTATGACCTTCCGTACGATTTTGAGAGTCCAGTTTTGTAACGCTTTCTTCAATTTGAGCGGTCAAACCCGCCGTATTTTTAGGCAAACAAAATCCGTATTTGATGACCTAATTCTAGTCATCATATATGGGTCAGAAAGTACCTTAGGAAGTTAACCATCTTCCCTCGTCCATCCACCCACTCTATAAACCCCAAAATAGATTCCCAAGCTCCATACCCACGATACATAAGCCCGCCAATCACCCCTCATCCCATCACTACGGTAGCATAACCAACGTGATAAGGTTACCAAGTCGCTAACAAACAAAGACAAAGTATGCAGTGAACATGATGCGACAGCCAAGCCACCAACATGGAGATTTAGGCAACGATTTTTTTCTCATGTTGTGTGATGTTCTAGAACATACTCATGATTCGATGACATGACAGTATTATGATACTTAAGCAACAGTTAATCCTTGTGAAAGAGGTATAGTGGGTGCGGAGATGATGTATATGTATTGGATACCAAGTTCTCTACCAACACACTAAACGACGGCTATGTTTCAAATTCTCCACGTGGTGGGCTGATTAGAATCTAAAAGCACGGAAAAAACACGGAAAGGGGCGCTGTACTAAACGATGATAGTAAAATCTGAAATGTATAATATGTGGCTTTTGTATATGCCGAGCGAGAAATTATAATAGTGCGCGCCTATTTTCAGAACTATACAGTAGATATCAGCTCTACCATCAATCTCAAGGTAATTAGTATCATGATGAATAATGTAATTCTGCACTGCTAAGCGGATCCTAACGCGAAGCTCCTGTCTCGGTAGCTCACCCGCATTTGGAAAGAGGAAGAGTAGCACAAATCGTGCAAATCTCCTATTTCCCTCTAATCAGCAATATTCTTTAGAAAGATGAACTTTCAATCGATCAAACTAACAACAAAGAATTCACAAAATTCTAAAATCTGATAGCGGAACCTGGTTCACTTCAAGTTCTGTCAAATCGATCCACATTCAGAGCCTGGGTATGGTGTGAGGAAGTATTGACCGAGGGAGGAGCTGAGCCGCTCGCTATAATCAAGCCGAACCTTAGATTTTGTCGGGAACACCGATATCGATGTGATGTAATGGGCTATAGCTCTGAACATACTAATGGTATATAAATCTTTTCAGAAAAAAAAAATAGACACGAAATAAAACCCAAGCAAGAAGCTACCCACGTTTCACTCACAAACCACGCGCACCACTCCAACTCACACGGAAATCTAGATGCATTATCTCAAGCCTCACATCAATAACATGATACATCCATGCCGCAAACCCAGCAGAAGTATCCACAGCAATCCAACAGTTAGAACCCGACAGTTCGGTTCCGTTCCATCCGAACCACTGATTCGTCATTCTCATCGTAACTCGTCCATTCAAATACCTCGACGATATCTAATATGCTATGCCCTCGCATATCGTATACACGATTCCACTTAATCCTTGTATTTTGATATTCCCAGTGAGAACTCGGGGGGGATTTTAGACTAGGGATGCTGTATGCATGTATGCGCGCATGTACTCCGTATATTAACTGTTGGGTTATTAATAAAATGGATGTGTACTCGTAGATAGGAAAGCTTGCCAAGATGCCGGTAATGCTCCAAGTTTCGCATTTTTTAGTAGTTTTATTGTTTTTTTTGTTGGGTTTGTTAATGTTGTGAGTAATCAATCTGTGTATAGCTTGTGATTGGATTGAATGATTCGAACGGTGATGACGGCTGCGGAGACTGAGATATACGAGGTAAGGTTACTGTGGATTGAACGTAGGATAGCATACAGTACCAACTGTATGGTTCTTACGCCCACTTGAGTTTGCGCAAGAGCTGGGCGCGGGGTTGGGACTGGATGTGAATTTGCCGCTCATTTGAACATAACATTACGTCGAATCCACTATCCTAGCTGGTATCAGATGAGTAGATATCAAATAACTGTCTGGCCTAGGCTAATCTGGCTAGCAGATGCGATGTATAGATTTAGAACGGAGTATTGAGAGAAAGATCCGCGATGAAGGTCCTCATAAGCATACGCAATAATAGACATTCTCCACTCTCTCGGAATATATCAACGAATCATCCATCAAATATACACACAAAAAAGTACAAACATACCAGCAAGAACGAGAATATAAAACGCCTAAATGGCGAATACCAACAAAACATCATGCTTACCCCATCTACCACGTTCTAGCCGGTGCAAGGCACCCGTTTCCCAGAGACTAGGGCGCTCCGCTTGAACGAGCGAGCGAGCGCCGAGCAAGCGGCCCAGTATCTCAGTCCAGACTTTCAAATCTAGTTTTAAACGCAATCCCAGTATCCTAGATACTCGTGCAGCCAGAACGTATATCACACTCCACCCTTGAGCACCTACCACACGATGGTAAACTACTAGGGAAAGTGGTCCATATTATATGGAGCGTGATGTACTTTCTGGCAGCAGGAGTACTAGGTAGCTTGCGGTTTATATTGCGCATTGGGATTTGGTAGTGGAATGAAATGAAAGTGAGCGGTAAATTCCCATTCATCGAAAGACAGTTAGTTAATTTTTGATGATTGCAGGCACCATAATGGAGTATCTTGAACTGGTATGATACTAACGATACTAATCGACCAGTTCATCTCATCCCATCTCCAATGTGTTTAATCTCCTAACTACAAAAGCTTCGAAACTAAACAGACATGCATACCTCGGAGGTTTGTCTGCTTCCCGCTTTTAACTTCCATCCATCGATTTTCTTTTCGTGACTTTCAACTTATTATTGACTGCCATGACTTAAGTGCGGCCCCTTTCCGTCTTTTGTTTTCATTTCATCCCAGTGCCCTGGTCTTGGATACCATCCTCTCCTATCCTATCCCATCCCGAATTGATATTACCATACCATCACATTAACCTGATATCATACCATCCATCATACATCCATCTCCAAAAAAATCTGTTGATTTACAATATCGTGTGATATATATACCTATACAGATATATATAAAATGAATATTTCAACGGTGAAAAAACTGGATAGTTTATAGTTATAGTGATGATGAGAAGTAACGAGTAATGATAAGTATTAGATACTAATATTGATACTGATACAGATTCTGAATAAGAAATATATCGAAGTAGGTATGTAACCTCTCAAACTCATACTCACATTCACATTCACATCCACATCCACAAACCCACAACAATCAATCAAAATACCATCCATCCATCCACCCTACCATACCATACCACACAACCCCAGCCATAATCAAACCAAACCAACCCAAACCAACTCAAATAAAAATTTACCACTTACTACCCACAACAACCATACCACAAAATACATACACATAAACAACCCCCCTCACCCCCCCAATCCCCAAGCCAGATCACTCTGTCCTCAGATAAAGATAATCGCGTCATATGAATGCATCTAGAATCTAGAATAGATCCTTGATCATGTGCCACTATTGTGCATTTCCGTAATAATTACTAGGTAGGTATTTTACTAAGATACTCCGTGAGATGATTCCGCTCTGCTCTGCTCTTTCTATGCGATTGTGAGTACATAATGAAAGATGAGATGAGAGATGAAATAACGAGATAAAATTTCTTAAAAGATTAATAGGTGCGATATTACTTCCTTATAGATATTGTGAAAGAGGTAGATCGAGATATGTGCGTTTTGATAGTATGCTGCGAAGGGGAATAGGGATTGGAATTGATCGGATTACATTATAAAGGTTTCAAGTAGTAGAATTAATAGGTTAAACAATAGTTTGGATTGTATACAAATGGTATACAAAAAGATTAATGGAAAACGATTAAATTCTTTTAAAAAAGGAAGCAGAATTTTCTTTTATATCTAATTATAAAGAGTCATATAACCATATAATTACGAACTAGCTATGTATTAGGCCTTGATATCCCAACTCTTTCACAATATAGCTTTAGTAACTCATAAATATATTATATTTTTGTACAAGATACAAGATACAAGATAACACAATATCCATCCACCCATATATATACAAATGAAAGAATCCGAATTACAAACCAGACAGACCACACACCCGCATAAAATCTCCTTCCTTCCTCCCCTATACCATCGCCTGTCTTGCACCCATAAACAACACCACAGATCTCGGCACTTATCCCTCTCATCCTCATCCCTTCCTTAAGCAAGAACAAGGATTACAATCCTATTTCGGAGATTTCAATGCTATTTTTGTGAATGATGTCGTTCGTTTATGATAATCTACAGGCGAGCGGCTATTATCTTCCTTCGACCTTTTTCTTGACGATATCTATTTTGTGATTTAGATGGACCATTCTTTGAAGGATTTGGCACTTGGGTTTTTTGGATGGCCTGCAGATGTATTGTCAAAAATCCTGATGGATGAAATGGTTAACTTTATTCCTGATTTTAATCTCCGAGTCCGAGAGATGTATTTAGAATATGTGGGGTACGATTGTAAAATTATGCGTGACTAAAATATGGCAGGTCGATTGAATGGCTATTCAATAGATACCCCATATCAGATCGATTTTTTTTAGGTTCGATTCCGGAATACTAAATGAAATATCTATCCTAACAAAAGAAAAAACTAAATCAACAAGCAAGCGCTAATCAATTAAATCCTATGAAATGATATAGAAAATAAGCGCTCATGCTTATGCTCATGCTCATGATAACGTCTAACTACATCCGTCACTTCGTCGGTAGGTTGTATTTGGATATTCCACATCGTGATGTATGTTGGATGATTGGTAAATAGACGTAAACAATAAGACGGATAGATGTCTATGAACTTTCTAGGTGCTGGTGGATGAGATGAATAAAATGAATGAATGGATAATTATTCCCTACAGAACAAGAAGATCATGCATAAGCTTCGGATCATATGATATGCAGATAACGGAAAGATAGGAGCGAGACGCTGGTCTAAACTTTGTTCTCGTGCATATACATATGTATGTATGCATACCCAGATATATATAGATATACTATAATACAACATATATACCCCCTCTCCTTCATAAGAAATATCGATACCTCAAACCCAAAACTAAAATCAAGCATATCTGGAGGATGAAGAGAGTTTTCCCCGAAAGATCCTTCCTGAAGGAGTCAAAACCCGCAAATGTGTGACAAGA
Source organism: Stromatinia cepivora (assembly GCA_014898415.1). Lineage (NCBI taxonomy): Eukaryota > Fungi > Ascomycota > Leotiomycetes > Helotiales > Sclerotiniaceae > Stromatinia > Stromatinia cepivora. The sequence continues at coordinate 663,436 of RCTD01000012.1, read as the reverse complement.
AGGATGAAATGATGGGGTAAAAGGTCCGATGTACAAACCTTACCTTGTCTGCTTCCCATGACACACCGAATACAAACAGGCACAATTTCGCATTGCGGATCAAATGCACATCAAACGCAGTAGACCAAACGTAGCATCTACATCAAGAACTCGGAAATGCCGGGCGGATCAAATTGATCTTCATTCGGGCATATAAAACAAGACGAATGAACGCCAATTCTCCAGCGCTTAGAGGTTCCTTTCTCAAAAATCCCAAGGTCAAGAGAAAACTGGGCGCTTAGACAGGCTTTCAGCGCTAAGGTCCTAATTTCGAATTACGGATTCATTCGCAGAGAAGGGATCTCCATGTTTCACTTGAAACTTTTAGATTTGTGCTTTCCGACGAATGGTAATGAGGAACATGAAATGCGAACTCCACATACTCATTTTCTCATTTTCATGAGCTGATAAAAGATGGGCGCTTCATGTACTTCGTAATTTCCAAAATACGATCGTAAAATTACATCACGTGCATCCCACAATCCCACAAAGAAATCATCCCGAAAATCCCTATATCCATTCCCGGCGGCCGGGAATGCTTGCGTGCTTACTTGCTTGCTTACTTTCACATACAAGGTTGTTTGAGGCTTAGTCCATCAAGTGACGGGTTTATAAATCTTGCTTCAATGCCCGTGCTTCTGGATATCCTATCCGCCTTCGCAAGTTCCGTCGTTTTTGGGCACTAATTTCTTACATGCAGGCTTTTGCAGGCTTCGCAGGCGAGGCGGCTTTTGCAAGCAAGCTGTATTTTATGTGTTAGCTACCAAATTGTATTTAGGCAACCAGATAAAAAATTAACTGGTATTTAGTGATAACAATGGATTGATGGCATGTCATATAGCATGACAGGACAGGAGAGACGGGTAGAAAATAACAACGAAGAGGAAGGCTAGAAACGTGCTGTGCGATCAGAAAATCTTAAAAAAGGTTATATTGCCAAGGATCAGTGCTCAAGTCAAGGGCTTTGCCGTTCTTCGCGCCAAATGACACACTGCACACCGTCGGCTCAATATATCCCAAAAGCGATCATCTCATTCGTGTAGCATCAACCTATAGGAAGAGTGTTTCCACATTGAGTTGGTGCTACCTCGGTTCGATCTCCACTGTTCACAAGATGAAACATACGCTGGATGGCAAGGAAGGGACATAACCCACCAAGCAGTGGCAAGCACCGTCTAGCAGACGCAAGTAGATCATCCAGGTGCTCCGGTGGCACGATTTTGTGATGCCACTAGATGAGTCTGAATATCCAATGATACCTTCCAATTCAAATGTCTTGCATTTCTCTTTCCTGTTTCCTACTTCATCGCCGACCTTTAAAGATTATTCATAGGATGGAGATGAAATGGAAATTGGAGGAATGTTCGAAATAAATGATGAGGGTATCATAGATGTTAGTACTAAATCGTATAGAAGGGAACTTACGCTATTGTAATGGTCCTGTAGTACAATAAGAAAATCTCCTCAGAGCATCCTTGGCGGCTAAAAGGCTGCAACGTACGTCCGGTTACAACAAAACAATGCGGCACCGGTCGCTTGAAGCCTTGAATATATGCACCTGCAATAACCGTGGAAGCGCAGCTAGGGGAATCACGAGGACGCGCCCTTCCACGAGAGAAGATAAAGAAATTTTAGCCATCCCTGGCTCTGTAAAGGGTGATGTAGGATGTGGGCGAAAATATGCAAGAAGGCTCCGCAGAAGACACATACGCCGCCACGTTGGTTGTTTAGATATCCTTCTTTCGTATAGAAGCGATCCGAATGTACGATTATTTGCCTTGCCATACCTTGCTTGCCCTTGGTCGGATCGGAGAGATGATGCTGCTGGCCAGGTGTAACAGCTCAATTCCGAACGCTGGTTTCGTTCGGGTGTATAGCGGTGAACCCTAGTTTGAGGTACTATACGGACGGGTATCATCCAAATTGTTTGAATCATGGAAAGGCGTACAAATTGACAATCTTGCCGAATTCGCGTCTAAAAGCTTTTTGATTGTGTTTTGGTGTGCAGTGACACCTAGATTCATGCGGATGAAAGTAATATTCGTTAGTCAATACGAAGCAATAATTGACAATGATGTGTTCATTCTCGATTTGGCCAAGGTTTACTCCATATTGAGTGAAAATCCTAGAAACCCAACGATGAAAGGTTACATAGTGTGTTGATCGGTATCTACCGGCAGTGATAAGGCTTTCTTCGATTGTTTGGGTATGAGCCGTTATCTTTTTTCCCCTAAATTAGAGTCGAAAAGAAAGTCATGGATCCAGCTGCCAGAATTTCCTATGCAGAACAGAATAATCTGACAGTGCATTCACAATTTCATTGGTCGCAACTTGCCGCGCGACCTTCTTTCAATTATTGTTGAAGAAAAAAGCCATGGTACAAGGCACGACATGATTATTGATCGACTTTAGACTTTAGTGTGGCCGTTTTTCGAGGGCCTTATCCAGCGCTTCAATCAAATGAAAGTTGCTTTCGTATAGACGCAAGCTCGGCAAGGTAACCTAATAAATCCCATGTTAACGCTGCAAGCGGGTCAACTCTGTCTGACCTTTTCATTGGTCTTTGATTTTCGGTCCAATCTCATTGCAGATTCCAGACTCTTTTTAAAGTTCCGTGCCTCTTGTGCCACCGAAACAAGTACCAAAAACTTGTCATGAAATCCTTTTAAAATGATACTTGAATGATTCCACTTCCACTTCCACTTCCACTTCCACTTCCACTTCCACTTCCACTTCCACCTCCACTTCCCATCAACAATGAATATACTGTAAATAATCCAAGTACATTTTCCGATGAAAGTCAAGGTGGAGCTTCCATTGCGAAAAAGAGTCGAGTTCAATTAATCAATCCTTGAACGGACCTTGATGATCCTGACAATTTATTCCTGTATGATTATCCTTGTCAGTGATCCCTTCGGACCTTTGTTTCATACAGACGCAGTCGGTTGGCATACTATAAGAGTAACAAAACTCAGGGGGGGAAGAGGGGAAATATGCCCGGAACTTCGTAAGAGTGGGAAGCAAGTCATCAAATCGAGCCGATGGTTTATCTCATTTAGTATTTTTTTTCCCTTTCGTGTAATCCATCCGGATCATTCCACCTCGATTCAACCCCGTTTTTTTATATATATTGTTGCGCCAAAAGATGACCTTTATGCGCGTTCCCGGCTGAGTGATGATTTTTTAGACTTTAGGAACCGGGTTTAAGAGGCGGCAGAGTACTTCCAGCTAAACAAGTTGAGTGAAAAAAATATGTAATTTGGGTCCTTTTTGGCTTGGGTCTTTCTTGGGGTCAATGTAAAAATTCTATAATCAAGTACCGTAGTTTTTCTATTAGGCTGATTCCTGGGCCGGCCGACCATCAAGGCTTTTAAAAGTCTCATGTTGGCCAACGCGCCAAAAGAATAACTGGATGTAAATCAGAGTTACCAATGGAAAGAAAGGGAGAAATTGTGTCGTTGCGTAACAGATGGATACGCAACGTGAAGCGAATGTATTATAACACAGCCTCGATGATTTGGGTATCTTGGGTCTCTTGGATAATATACCTAATTGATGAATGGAGAGCTGATGGATGGGGTTGATTGATTGAAGATAGGTAGATGATTGAGTTGTTTTGTTTGCAATTGGGTCTAAAGTAGCTGGGATTATTGAATCTTAACTCTGTTGGGAAAAGGATGAAAAGTATATTTTGCTTGAATGTGTTGCCGACCTGGGCTTGTTGCAAGTAGAAATTAATGTAGCCTTGCCTAATCGAGATAGACGCCGAGGTAGATTTATTGAGACGCAGCCAATAGGAAGTACAGGACAAGGGTTTTTATCGTCGCGCAAAAGCGAGCAGCCGCTCAGCTCACTCCGATACACCTAGATAGGTAGTTTTGTATCGTTCATATTTATGATTTTTATGATTTTTTAATAATCAATCATTGAACCTTGCAATATCCAATATCGAGGGATTTTTGACTCCTGATCTGGAATATCTAATTTGCAGAGTACAGTACTAGGTAAACCGACATCATCGTTGGATCAATGAGGGGAAAAGAGCTTTCCATTTTTCCGATAACTACCTAACCCTAACTATCTCACAACGTGCCAGTGGATATTATTAGTCCTTAAGTGCATTTGTTGACAAGGCTAATATATGTAAGTTTCCAAGTCGGTAGATTTGGGAACATCTCTCATTCATTCAGTGGGATTATTGGATACTTATTGACAATAACACTGCCTACCTACTACTTACTTTCCAACCAGGAACTTCCCTAACTTACGTGTAAGTTGTAGGATGTAGGATGTAGGATGTTTGATGTAATGTATGTTCTAGTAAATTTGTGACCCAAATGATTGAATGAGCTGGGAGAATATTGAAAACAATATGAAATTGTAACCTTAGGTACCTAGGTAAGAACTGTAAACACAAATCATCCCGCATAAAAAGAAGGTGCTGACGCGGAACAGTGACAATGTAATGGAATGGTGGAAACAATAGGTCATATTGTTAATGGCAACAAATGAGCTCCAATAAAACTACAGCAACTATCTTTTCCCTTTCTATTGTTTCTTGAGAATTTGGGTCAGTACTTGGGTCATCAAGTATTTATAAATAAAATCGATGTATATCTTCAATCAATTTTATCATTAAATTTATTAGGAATATTTGAAGTATATATATTTTAAATCAATCAAAATCAATTAAGGTTACCTACTAGATGAAGACCTTTTTTGAGTCTTCCTTCTATGTCTACATCCATCCGCATTTATAAAACATATCAGAAATATACTCCAAATACTCTCTACACAGCTCTTACCTCTCTACATTACACATTAGAGAATAATACTCACCTGGCATACCTTTGAAACGAACGCTTGACTCCAAATAATCTACTCTTCTATACTTATGAGTACTCTACTCTACTCTACTCTACTCCCTCTCCCACTTCCACTTCCACCTCCACCTCCACCTTTTCATTTCATTTTCTTTCACTCGTCAACATTATTCACATTCTCGCATTTCACATCCAATCCACCACTCATGCACCCAAGCTGAATGAATTTCCCAACCGCCGAAGATTTTCATCTTACCGAGCTAAACGCGGAACATGGTAGAAAAAGAGACACTAAAAGTCATTAAAAGCCACTAAAACAACCCATGACGATTTGTAGTACAGAACAGACGCTGGTCAATATATTCCCACATACCCCAACAGCCATAATTTTTTAATTCTTTGCGTCCCTTCGTTACCATTCCGCTGGGTCAAAGAAATCGAAAAAAAAAATAAGTATTGAGAAGACGAAACAACTTTCAAGATTCTCTTAATAAAAAACAGCCGCCATTCATATATTTTATCTATTCCTGATTCAACTTTTTTTCTATTTAAGGAACTTGATGTTTTATTGATGACATACATACACTCATACATATCAATCAATCAATCAATCAATTTATACTATACTATACGAACAGATCATCAATTTCGATAGCGAAAGGACGACAAGACGAAAAACGCGGAATCTTTAATTTACAAAACACACCATCCATCCATCTTTGCCGACAAACATCCCTTCTCTACCGCCATTTTGTACTACCTTCAATTCTCGAGGAATACGATCCGTGAGGCAAAGTCATCAATCATCATCAATCATCATCATAATCATCATAATCATAGGCGATTCGGCTGGACCAATCTATCATTCACTCAAAATCATATGTCATCAAGAAAGAAAAGAAACCTCATTTCAAATACACGTGAATGAAGTGTAGTTCCATTCTTTACTACATTTCTCTGAGAAAGAGAAAGTATCAAGTATCAAGTATCACTTCAATCATTTGTGCCGATTGATTTGATTCACTAATTTGACCTGACTCGACCTCGAGCGACAATCTTATCAAGAGGAGAATACATCCTTCAATCAACAATAATCGAGTATCATCATTTATTTGATCTTTCAAACCTTGGGAGAAGGTCAAAATCCTATTTATACTTATTCCGATCGATATCATTGATTGGGTACGGAACACGAAGTGAATTAATTTGACGACACAGTGGAGGATTTTGAAATATTCATCACAATCGTCAGTCCAAGATTTTGTGGTGTCTTGTCTTTACAAATCATCTGGTCTCCACATTTCTCAACCGATCTCAGCTCAGCAAAGGGAAACGTCGATAAGGTCACGAGTTTATTCTTGCTGAGAAGTTTTCCGCACCAGCAGGTCACTCGTCAACGATTCCAAACCCTAGATTTGAAGTTTATATTACTCAAAAAAGGAAGGGAGTATTAATGAATGGAAGGGTAACTCGACACCTCGACCTTTAGAGATATTTTCTATCGGGACTAGAAAGCGCGCGTCTACTATTTTGGAAAGGAACGTCATCTTTACTCGAATTTCATTTGAGCCCATCATATTGGATCACTTCATTTATCAAATACTTTTATTACCGTACGTTTAACCGCCGAAAAGAGATTTTCTCCTTTGTCTCTAAAATTTCCACTGTCGCAATAGGGTAAATCAACTTGTATGAAGGCGCCTAACACCATGACTACAGAACAAAGTCTCCTTGGACCTCAGGAGCTTGCAGATTTAGCTCGAGAAATTTTGGTGGTCAACTCAAGCAGTGAAGGAGGATTAGAAAATACTCAAAATATCGTTGAGATGGCGAGTCCAGGAGGTGCAGATAAACAAGTGGAATCACCGACTGCTAGATTTACAGCAGTGAATGGGAGGAATCAAACTGAAATCTCGCCTTCGACCAATGGCAATGGAAATGGGAACAGTAATGGTGTGAATGGGAATGGAGTTGCAAGGAGGGGTTCCGATGAGCGAGCAAATGGACAACCTCGAATCTCACCTCCAGGTCACGAGAGATTGACCATCACAACTACACAGGAGCAAGATTGGCCTTCTTCTACGAACGGAGAGCGTACTAATTTACCCGATCGCCAAATGAATAATAGTCAAAATTCAAATCATTATTCAGACGAAAATTCCCACAAACGTAAAAGATCAGGTTCGATGGATCAAGGCTCATCATCAGCAAATTCATACCACAGTCATGCTCTGCCAAATTCGACAAAAGCAACACCAACTACGGCGACTACCGAATCTGATGGTAACAGAGATGAAGCAAGTGCTCGAGCAAAATCTCAATCTCAGGTTGATTCTAGAGATACCTATAGTTCCGATACACAGTATAGGCAATTCATGTCCGCAAATGATTCAGCTCGGGATGCGGCTCCGAATGACATGTGGCATTCCCGGCATTATCCTCAACATCCTCAAGTTAATTCCGATGAGCACCTTGGAGAGGTACTACAAAGAGCATCCCAAAGTTTGGATGCACAGCAACATGAGTACGATCGTCGTACACTTTCTGGTGATGATAACAGATATGCTGATCCTCAATCTGCATATGGTCAAGAGAGGCGGGAATTATCTGCACAATCAGATCTCAAGAAGCGGAAAAGAAATTTCAGTAATCGGACTAAGACGGGTTGTATGACATGCAGAAGAAGAAAAAAGAAATGCGATGAATCTAGGCCAGAGTGTAAATTACTCGAAAAAGATTTTCATAACTCTTACTGACATAGATATAGGTAACAACTGTCTCCGTGGTGGGTTCGTCTGTTCTGGATATCAACAAAGAGGTCAATACCCAAAGGTCGAAATGAAACAAGCTCCAGTTCCATTACAATCCAAGACGGAATACGAGAGCCCTTCTTCATATACACAGCCATCACCATATGGAAACCAACCTGGAATTCCGACTCGAAGGGAACCGTTACCTGGATATCGTGGTCAGAATTTACGTGTAGATCCTCACAGTAGATCTATGACGGATGGAGACGATCAAGCAAGTGCGACGACCTTACCTAGTGCTTCAATCACAAGTCCAGAGAATAATAGAATATCCGCATCAAGCTATGGAATTCAACAAACGCCAACTCCTGTGAGCGCAAATAGTGCTCATCCTGATCGTTATAAGAATGAGTATTCACGCGTTGGGCCTCTTCACGATCTTTCCAGACAAGAGCCAAGAACAGAGTCAGATACTGGCACACCACATTCTACTCGTGAACCTAGTTCTGCTCTTCCAAATCTATTAAATCACCAGATTCACCCCGATAGTCCTCATAGCAGCGCCCAAGTTGCAGCTCAATTAGCACTTTCTCATCCTGCAAGTCGACCACGAACTCAAAAAGAAGAAATGTTAGCTGGTCGTCATTACTTCCCATTTGACAAAGAACTAGTTCTCGAGCGTGAACGCTGTAATACAGCTTGCTGGCGTTTTAACAATAGCACCAATCCTAATAATGGTGTTTCGCCAGAAGAACGAGCTCGTCAATTCCGAGATATTCTTCAACCACGCGATCATGTCATTTCTCCTAATCAAGCTTCACCTACCACTCCTGTTGGCAAAGTTGGTGATAATGTGGTCGTTGAAGCCCCATTTACTTGTGATTATGGGTATAATATTAGCATTGGACAAGATGTGGCGATTGGAAAGAACTGTACGATTCTCGATACTTGCGAGGTTAAGATTGGTGATCGTTGCAATATCGGACCGAATGTTAGTATATATACCGCAACACTACACACAGATCCCAAAAGAAGACTTGGATCCCGAGGACCAAATTTGGGAAGAAAAATTATTATTCAGGAAGATTGTTGGATTGGTGGTGGCGTAACAATCTTGCCTGGGAGAACTATTGGAAAAGGTAGTACAGTGGGCGCAGGATCTATTGTGACAAGAGATGTTCCACCTTATACGGTAGCTTGTGGAAATCCGGCAAGAGTCATTCGTGGTCTTTATCCGCCACATGAGTGAATGAGCTAGTGGAAATCGCTTCAGTTTCATCATGGACGATGACCTAATGGATTATCTTTCTATGTTTCCTTGAATCATTTTTTTTCCCCTTACCATTCGACTATATCTAGGGGTCTTTTTGGGAGTCTTCACTTTGCACTATTGTGTGAGGGGTTAGATGAGAGATGGAGATTTGTTTGGAATGCTCTGGTAGCTTAGTTTGGCTTATGGCGTGAGGAGTAGCTGGATGGGGATTCGGAGCACTACTATTATAGCCGTTTTAACTTGTTGTTTGCTTGCGTTCTTCACTATGATAACATGTAGGATGATTGGATGAGGATGTATGGGAGTCTGCAGATGCAGGATATATGGATGCATGGGCGAGATGCTTGGAATAGTGGTTAGAGGATGCTTGCTGGGATGGTGGATGGTGGGATGGAAAAGTATATTATATAATCTTATATCACGTTACAGTATTAAATTTTCGTTATTGATGGAACAATGAATGCATTTCTTGGGTAGGTAGGTAAGACTACCTTTTATTCCCTTCTTCTTTTTCTTCTTCTCCTTTTTTCCCTAAAATATACCATGTACTACTGCTTAATTCTGGTGAATCTAGATAGGTTAAATGGATGATTCCAACCAAAACTTTTCATTGCACACCTACCTATTTGAATATGTACTCAAATGTCGAAATTTCTCCAGCGGACAGTCCGCACGGGTTTTCTTGATGGGGGATTTGTGGGGGTTTGGGGGGGGCATAGGGAGAAGGGGGGAAGGGTAGAGGGAAGAGGGAAGAGGGAAGAAGAATGAAGGGATGATGGGGATGGAAAGGGAATAAATTCGCTGTCTACTAATTACCTGTTTACTTGTTCGGGTCTGCTCTTCTAGAAGAATAGTTTCTCGGGGGGCTGGTGAGAGAATGAGTGAGATGTAGTCTATTGCATTCTGTTGTTTCATAATCATCCTACTTATATCTCCAATTTATATTATCTAATGATATTCATCACCTTTTAAATTCTCATCTATATTGTTTTCTCATCGTCATTTTTCATCTCAACTTTTATATTGTCATCAAATGAAGTCGACTTAAAATTATCACTACTTTATGCCGTAAGATCTTTTTATACATTCTCTTCCTACTCTGGAAAAGATATCTAGCCCGCAATTCAATTACACCTTATCTCAGTCTTGTCACAAACTGTGTGTGACCACCCCACCTGATGTATGATGTGTTTGAAGGGGATCGTTGCTGCGTTATTGTTGAGCTAGGAGTTTATATAAACTTAGATTAGGAATTTTTATAAAGTTTCTTGGACTAGGAAGGATGGAAAGGGGAAGTCGATGAGTGAATTCACGGGTGGACTTTATATGATGTGATGTGAATGGAGCTTGATTTGCCTGCTTTTGGCGGTAAGAATATTAGGGAGAGGTGAGGATGATCATGAGAGGAATGAAGGTGGATCATCGTATTCTTATGAAATTAAAAAATTGTTAATTACCTATCCATTATATTCATTCTCTTCCTTTAGAACATGAAGTTCTTGTGAAATCCAGCACCCATACAATAATATCAAATCTTTTTCGTCTAACCTTGCTCTTCAGCACCTACCTCCAAGCCATGACTTTGAAAAATCACCACAAAACAAGATACGAATGGCTTGCATTGACCAAAGTATTGGACTTCGATGTGAGAGGGCATCTTGAAGTTACCTTTTTAAATTCTCGACGTTTTTTTGTTTGTTTTTTAACGTATGGTTAACTCTCGAAAATCGAGCCCTGTTTCCCTCTTCTTTCTTCTCCAATAGAGTTGAGGAATAGGGAAATCAAAACACAAGTCACAAGTCCACTCCTCCCGCAATATAGATTGTAGTTTGAACTCTTTCTGCTCTTTCTCTAATCTTCAGGTAAATTTTAAAGATGATGCAATACTTGCATCGCCGTCATTTTCACTTCACAATTAAATTCGTCGCTGATCTCACATACTCACTCCTTCGCCTTCCAGTTTTTCTCTACAAAGTCAGCACCAATGTATTTCCCATGATAAAGCCGGTAAGGCTCACCTTGGTCTACTACACATTTCAATTCGAGGATAGTGCAAATAAAGGGTAGCGAATTGAAAAGTTTAAGTCTAATTTCGAGGATTGGAGGCAGTTGAGGATGAATTATATTTGTAGGCTTGATGCACTGTCCTGTCTGGGGAATATAATGTACATGATGAGCGTGCAACGTCTCCGCTTAGTTGTGAGAGAAATGCGGATCGATCTGAAATTGGGAATGTTTGCAGGAATTGGAAGGTTAGAGGGTGAGTTATCCCTCATTCAAGTTCAATCTCAGCTTTATCCTACCTGCGACTCGGACTTAGACACAACAGACCCTTCACGGTATTACCCCGTTATGTGACTCCCCAAACATCCGCTAAGAATATACCTGGTATATTCCAAAGATAATGTCCCGGCAGCACACCAAAGTAGATCAATCGCTATGTTTCCTCGCTTAAACATATCTTAAATACTCAAGAAAATAGGGGGATTATACACTACCTAGTTAAAGCAGACGTTATCGTGAAAATGCCAGGAGTTCAGGAAAGGGCTCAGATACGATTCGATGTTATATTTTGCCATTAATAATATTTATCACTTTACGGGATATAATTTCTGGAAAAATTCTTATTGTTGGGCTTTCTTTTACGTTGTCATTGTTTATTTTTCATTCTTCTTTTTAACAGTTATCCTAGACTCGTCTCATCACCAGATCATATTTAGAAATTTCATTTCATATCAGACATAATTTAACCTCCACTGTTGTCACCTTTTTTAGTTCATCTTAACACTACACCTCTCACCTATAGCTGTCTATCTGCTTTGAATCCAATTGGGTCTACGAAGGCTCTTATATTACCAACTGCTATCTCACAACCTTTAAATAGCAAAGAAGTGGAAAACCATTGGAGAGTTTCGAGGACGCATGAAGCAAGAGGAGACTTAGTGGAGAAATCAGGATTCACTATGATTCTACAGTTTAAAGGAGGGGAGTTGGTTAGCTTTGATACATTCTTGTTGAATCCCATTGTTTCCTTCTACAGCGCTTCGCATTCACTTGCCACCCTATAGCGCTTGCCCTTACAACCCAAACGCACTCTCGAGGGAATCTCTCATATTCAACTTCAGGCACCATCCCCTTCTGTATATAAACTACGCTTAGAAGCCTAGTAGTATGAACTTTATGCTGGTATGAGATGTCAGCAGCTCTTTAGTACACGTTCATTCCACCAAAGTCAACCGAAGCCAACGACCTGTCCTGACTTCTCTTTTCTATGATGAACTTGGAATGCAATCCAACGAAAAAAATTTCGTTTATTTCAGAGGGAGAAGTTCATTGCCGTCGCTTGTGGGTATAATTCTTGTCATTTAACTAAGCTCAAAGGTAGGAGTCGAGTTAAATGAGACGGGATATTGAGAACACCCCCACACACCCAGCAATTGCAGAAAACACACGGATAGAATCCTAAAACTAGAATCCCATACCGGAAGAAGCAATACCTAAAAAATACACGCACCATCGCGGGCGTTGCGTTAATCTGTTTAGGGGAAGAAGGCATGCTCATAATGTTAGGTTCTTAAATAGCTGCTCAGAAGGATTTGGAGATTTGATGAGGATGAGCGAGGGGGTACGTCTGAGTTGATGGATGGGTAGATTGGGTGAATGAGCTATGCTCTAGTCTGGATATTGGCCTGCAGGATTCGCTTCATACCCGAATACAGATCATGAAGCCATACTAGCACATTCCCGCTTCTTTTTCTCTGCGTAGGCTGCGCAACGGGTACCCGCGGAGCGGATTATTGCTCTTGATAGATGATTTATAAATAATCCATTTGTAAAATAAATAATTGAAAATCTGAATAGATTATTTATAAATTATTTGTAAATTATTTGTAAATATTTAATAATTTATGAATAATTTATCAATCTACAAATAAATAAATTATCTGTAAATAATCTATAACTAATCTGTAAATCATTTACAAATAATTTATGGATTAATAGATATTCGTTTATTTTTGAAGTTATTCTTATATTATTATATTAATTTTTATATTAATCTTTATAAATTATATAAATTATTTATAAAAAATTTATGAATTGATGGATTATTTATGAATAATCTATTAATCTATGAATAGATGGATAATTTACAAATAATCTATAGATAATCTATATAGGATAGATTATTTTAAAATCTCAATAGATAATTTGTAAGCTGGGTAATATCTTCAATAAATAACTCATAGAGCGGACTATCTGTGGGTATCTATAGGTTGCGGGTTATTTCTGCGTAGTCTATCTCTGCGTAAAAATTGTGCATAGCTAATATATATTCAATTAGTATAGCTAGACCTTCTATCCGTAAAACTCATCAAGGCAATATGAATGAAACAAATGGGTGCTAGTTAGCGAGATTCTATTCTGGTACTAGACTTTGGGGTTATAGAAGGGATATTGCGAGATAGAATGTTGGAATAAAAGTCAATCGTTGATGTGAGTGAATTTGGGCATATTGGGGGGGGGTATAAGTAAAGTATGATAGACAGTAAGAATATCAATGATGATGATGAGAAGATGAGGCGAAAAGAGGTGACAAAACTCCAGATGACAATAAAACAGCCAATTACATCGCTTAAACTTCCGTGAATTCTAACGATTATAATACCCTTCGCAGCACCTTTGTGGAATTCTTCTCACTACTCTCATCATTGCAAGACCTTTGAACTGATATATTACACGGAAATAAATGTATGTATGATTTATCTTAGATTATTAGTTTGCCTCAACGGTCCTGTGACCTTGAACAAAAGCTTTTCCATGATCTAGATGATAGTGTAAAATTTGTTATTCCATACAATTTTTATCCATATTGACGGACAAAATCATGTAATTCACTAAATCAACCATCTTCAATCCTTATTTACTTTCTCATACGAAATCCCCAAATTTCCTGTCAACAATTCTCTCTCTCTCTCTCACACACTCTCTCTCTCACACACACTCTCTCTCTTCATTCTCCCTATATTTAAGGATATTCTTTCTTTTCAATGTAATACCTCAAAGCAATTCTTTATAAAGAAGAAATGGGATAGGACCAGTCTGATACCAGCTGTAGGATATGAATGTAGTGACACGTTCTCAGATTGCTTGATTGGGGTTACTGCTGTGTTTTTAGTGCTGCAGTGTAAAACGTATAGGGTGGTGGTGTATGATTTGAGAGGTGAGAGATGATAAAAAAGTGATAGCATGAGATGAGATGAGATGAAAACCAAAGAACAAGAAATATCCTTCCTTGAAATCAGAACCCAGAACCAAACTCAAGTATATCCCCCACCCTCATTGAAGGGTAAATAACGGCCAGTCTAAATCAACAATGCATGCAGCATCTGATGGTTCCCACTGGTTCCGTTTCCCCGTCCCTCCTTTGTTGGATCTAAGTGTTTTTCATTTGTGAGAGATTTAGCTGATGAAAAAACATACTATAAATGTATGTTGGTGGATTGACGATATGAATAATTCTATTCACTTGGGATTTGATTCTTAGCTGATCCCGTTTCTGTTCATTATATAATAAGATACCATGTAATTCACCAACCTTTTTACCTCCTCGCTTCCTCGCTCTTGATCTCCCTTATAACTATACCCCGCTCCCTTTTCTATTCAAACACAGCCCGCAAGAACTATTGATACCAAAAACTAAGAAAACTTCAAAGGCACTGGACCAAATTTACCGGCTAACTGCTGATATATATGTAATGCAGTTCTGTGGTGAATCCTGAACTACGAGGTGAGGGAGTACTATATTGAATTATCTGCGAAAAAGTGAACGACGCTATTATAAATAGCATCAGTATTACTGGACAGAGATCTTTAGAAAGAATTTGAGCATAAGATCCTCGATAAAGATGAGGAATAGTAGGATGTACCAAGACGGGTAGGGAGAGATAGAAGGAAGGAGGGGGAACTAAAAGGAAGGGGATGGAAAGTTGACGGAAGGTATAAAGCAGAGAAATGAGCTATGAGCTGAGAATGAATGGGACTGCGTGGAATGAGAAGAATCTCTGGGATCAGAACCTCGAAATCATCAATCCCAAGTCCTTCAAACATATTCCCCTCTCAATATCTTCAATGCTCGACTCACATCCTCTTATAATCAGACAACTTCAACCACCACTCATATCGTGGAGTCGAAGCTCCTCATGAAGGGATCCGACGTGCGTGTCCATGGCCCGCCCATGTTTTCAAATATTTATTTTGGATTTTACTGACGTTTTATGTTAATGTTTAAATTCCCAGGGGAAATCAAGCCGCTAAAACCGAGATACTGAAATGCGGTAGGTAATTTGAAGTTTTCACTCAGTGAATAATACACCATCAACAAAACATCTGTATCCCTTTCGAATTATTCGTCCCTTCGAATCGAAAGCCCTGCGGGATTCACCACTCGATTCAATTCCAACCGCACGTTCCTAGAGGGTCCCTGACCCTCCCCTCCCCCGCTCCCCCCCATTTTAGTTCCTATACCCCTATCTATGTATAAACCCTCTCATCCCTCTCAAGCCCTTGCCGTCCAAACTCACAAGTGGTAAGCAAACCTGCCAATGTGTTCCCTTTTCCAGTCTCCCAGTCTCTCAGTAAAGTACTCCTTCATGATAATCATACTATTCTAGCATGTGTTTATTTATTTTTTGATATTCCTGAAGTCAACCGGATTGAGAAAATGAGACTTGCATTCATTTTAGGCGACCATGGAGTGAGATTGAATAGAATATAAAGACAATACCGAGGGATGGGGAGACGTCGGGGGGGGGGAGGTAGGGAGTGGTGGTAGGAAGCGTTCCAGTGCGCGCGGTGGGCGGCAGGAGTGCCAGTCGCCAGGAATTCGGATAGGTAGTAATGAAAATAAAACACCAAAATAATAACAAGGCACTCCCCAAGTCAAGCTTGACTCTCATCATAGGGGAATATAGCAGTTTCCGCACTCACCAAGTATGGAGATTTTTCTGAGTTGAATTCGCACATTCCTAATTAGGATATTCCCAGTCCATACATTGTATAATTTTTAGGTTTGTGGATAGTGGTAATATATAGGTGTTAGTTGATATTGATACTTTTGCTAGAGCTAGGGGCATTATTAACTTGCTAAAGCACAGATTCTGTAATGACTCTCAGGGGTTCACTTAATCAATCCCTCCCCCTCACTTCAGCCATCCACCCCTCCTCCTCCTCTCCTCTCCAAATCTTACCTTCCATGATAAATAAACCCATCACCTTCCCTTCATCTTCCTCTCAAAAATACCACAAAGACAAGAGTGGCTACCGTCATGGTGTCACCTCAAACTCTGAGGGAGGATTATGTCTCTCAATGGACCAAATAGGTTTGGATTTATCAGCCATAGAGATGGGAAGGGATTAATGGAAGTGATAGGATAGGAGGTGGTATATATATAAAAGACAACGGAAATAAGCGAAGATGAGATGAGATGAGATACAAACCAAACAAAATACGAACTAAATACTCAAATATCGATGTAAATATAACTGACGACAAAACTCCAAACTATACTATCACTATTGCAAACCTCCAGATAACACAATCACCACCCACTCCTCACCACTTACCACCCATCAAAACTCACAATTTCCCCCTCCCCCCTCCCCCACCCCAACCTCACTCATATAACCTCTTACAAGCATCAAGCCAAAATCTCTCCCGCAACTCCGCTCGCCCGAACATAAAGCTCGCAGAATTGATTGGTATTGTATCCTGTAGAATTGTTGGTGCATGAATAGTCTAGGAACTTATATAGCTATAGATTGAGACTATTGTTGAAGTCAACCATGATCACCAGCTCTTCCAAATGAAATCGGAGTCTCATGATTCCCTGATTCATTCGAAGAACTCCTTTCCATTCCAACTCAATTCCCCTACCCCCCTCCCATCCCGCCCCAAGGTTCTGCCCCCTATGATTAATAAAATGATTTACAATCTACTCGAGTATTCAAACCGGGGTAAGGTAGTCTAATCATTATTTTCGAGATGCGGATAGCTCCTCTCCTATCCCCTCTACCCACGTGTGGTCTACCCGAACTCCAAATCCGAACTTTCTATCTACAAAATCCATCTATAGGTAAGCTCAAGTTTGAATTCTCAATCTCCATCCGGGAGAATTCCTCACATCGCAGTTACATGTGAGGTGTGGAATGTTTCAGAGTGGGGAGGTGTTAAGAAGGAGTTCTGGGGAAGTGGGAGAAATGCGAAAATAGATGTTGAGGAGGAGAATGAAGAGAATAGGATGGGATGAGATGAGATTTTTCTTTTGCTGTTGTTTATTTGTGTAATGAAGTATGATGAGATGATAAACAGGTATAAAGAATAACACACAACAGAATCAAATGATAGTCACAATGTCCAAGAAGTCCACTACTAAACTCCTCATCTTCTTAAGCCAATAGAATAGTAACCCGAACATCATTCTTTGAACAGATCAACTTGCATAGCAGAAATTTCAAGCAAGTATCAACTTAATTTGAGAGATTTCAAAAGTAAATAGCAGCCCCTTTATATTTATTCCCTTTTTCTACTTCTATCAGAAAATGAATATCATATTCATATAGCCTTTATTTACAATCCTATTGTTCATTCAGCCAAAAGAAATAAAAACTTACAATAACAACAACTTATCACAACAACAATAAAAGCAAAATAAAAAGTTATTATTTAATAATTCAAACCATTATCTCTGTATTCTGTATTCTATACCAAACAAATGATATTATCTTTTAAATTATAGCTTTCCAAAACGTTATAAAAGTAATCGGTATAAGTATTTAAGGGAAAAATGTAATTAAATTGTCCTGGAAGATCTATATTTGATACTAATATTTATGCGATATATATTTCTGTATAGGGACTGTATCGAAGGGTTTATATAAGTCGTTGAATACAAAGTTTATCCTCGCTCCGACTAGAAGGAAAGAATAAATATGTCAAAGTGAAGTGCTTTAATGAAGTATTTCAGTAAAGCTTCCAGCTCAAGAGCATATGGTGCAAAAAAATGATCCGCCCTCCCCTCCCCCCTAACTAAAAAAAAAACTCCTCCATCCCCAACTTTCAAGTCATCCATAACCCAGAAATTATAACTTAGGCTCAATAAAGAGTTGAGAAGTGTGATGTAAACTCAACCGTATTTTCGCAGACCGACGCCGACACGAAGACAAGGATTTTGGTAGGGTTAACTAAGGGAATCATGGGATAAATGATGTATTATCTAAAAATTTAGACTTTGAGAAGCTTAAGAATGTGGTAGCTCTGATCTTCGAATTTTCAAAGCCCTCCGGTTAATGTTCTAAGTTCTAGTAGATCTAAAGCTTCAGAGAAATGATATCCTTCGATATCTTCCTCTTCCTCCCTTACGATAAGTCTAGAAAATTCTCGATAGAAGAACTATTTCCCTTAGGTGATTTGGAGATTATTGCGGGTTTAGAAGAATAGCAATGCAGATGTACACTAGGTGACATCTTACTTGTGATGGGACGGGAAGAAACCCACGTTTTTAAGGATGAGATGGCATTAACCTCATGAATGACAATGATGATGGAAACCATGCAGACGGATATCATCAGTATACTCTGAGAGCGCTAGTTGATAAGAACTACTATCGAACCCCTCATGAATTAATCAACACTCCTCTCTTACCATAGTATCGGGAAGTTACAAACGATGCATACCCTAACCTAGTAACCTTATTACTACAAGACTCTATATATAATATACACTCATTATATAATAAAAGAAAGAACGAGAAAGAGAACCTTGAAAGAAAGTTCACAACATATAATACAGAGCATAGTAGATATACTGAAAAGTGAATATTTACGTACTATGTAGGTACTTATCTCCGATTCCCAATACAGCAGTCGAATTCGACAACTCGATTCCCGGGTCTATTATACTAATACTATCTAGTATCGAAAAGAAAGAAAGGACTTACACTTGGAATTCCTGTCTACATATATATATATGTAGGCATATATATATAGATAGTATTATAACATGATATTTCATTTGATATCTAGTATCTAATAATATATTCATAATGTAGATCTCAATCCCCAGATTACTCAGTCAAGATCATGAAATAGAAAACTCACCATGATCAATACCTAACTTACTTGATAAGATTCATTTAATAGAAATATATATATATATTTTAAGAAATCGCATATAAGAGCCATGAACAAAGGAAGGATGAAAAGCATTCTCTATTAAATCAGAAACCAGAGAAGCTTGCTTGATATCATATCCAGAACGGAAAAATACGCCGTTAAAAGAGGTTCAATTTTACCATTTTTGGAGGGGAAGAAAGATGGATTGCACAGTAGTAGCATCTTCATCTCTTCATATTATCCCGCACACAGGACAGCGGGGAGGGGGGGTATTTGGTTGGGGTTTATGCGGGTTTTTGATGGATAGGTAGGTAGTATGTGATTGATTGAGATGGATATATGTATTTCGTATAATTACGGAGTAGGGGTAGGTACGTACCTAGTATTTTGAGGTTCTAAGTACAGTTAATTGATTAATCTGCTAAGGTATGGTTGAGATTAGAGATCGATTATATGAAATAGGAAATGATGTTTGCATTACTGTTGTGATTACTCAAGTCTCATATCATTCATACATACACGTGATATTCACATGTACATTCATCATTACCATGAATTTCTCCCACTGGTCTGGACGCATCCATCCATCTATAAAACCAGTCGGTATCAAACAGTCGTGTTACCGTTTTACTCATAGGGCGGCAGAACAGCCATACATAACCGGATAGTTATATTGCATAGCCGGTTTTTGATATTGACCAGTTAATTGTTTGAGTAGAACGGCCGATGAGGATGCATCTGATGAGGTCTTCGGATGTGTGGAAATTTCATGTTCTTAGTATGGCTTGTGTATAGCAAATGGTGATGCTTTATGGATTATATATATGTCATGGCATGGCATGGTATGGCATGGCATAGTATAGTATAGTATAGCAGTTAACAGATACTAGGTAGATAAGCCATCATTTAATTCGTATTCCGATCCTCAGCATCGTATTTCGGAAATCAAATCAAATCAAATCAAATCAGATGAGAGAAGGAACCTGAAGGGAAGAAATTATTCCCTCGCTCGAATTACTAAAGAAGGGTGATGATCCTAAAAAAGACGTGTCGTAATCAACTAATAAGGTAAAGTAAGATTTCTACTATATCTCCTTGAAATAAAGTTGCGGCTGTGTTTATTCCAAATTTCTTATTTTTCTTCATGATATGCAAGGTATTTAGGTGCCCGGTCCGATCTAAAAGTATTTTTATTCTCGTGAATGATACGAACGAGTTATCGATACAATTGACGATGAACTTCCATATAAATCAAAATTGGCCATCATGACGATAATTCCAAAATTGAAATTGATGAGAAACAAGTCATCTCCTGCACTTTTTTTTTATTACTTTTTTTGGACCCTTGATCTGATTTGATGCATGTATGTAGTTAGTTATCGATACGGAGTACGTAGTATTTCAATCTTGATAACACGGACCGGACACATGTGAAAATCCAGTGCGAATCACAACGTCTTGATAGGGCTTGAGGGGGGTCATATTTTCATACTGTGAGACCCTTCTCGGAAGGTTCGGAGTCGGTCATGGACTCATGGGCCCTGTAAAAGAAAACGAAAGAAGAAAAAAAGACCCGCAAGATGGCTTTCTGAACTGCTAATTAGCATTATATGAATTGGCGTTACGAAACCTACGATTCGTACGTACCCACTCTACTGATAAAAAAAGTCTCGATTGATCATTGGAGTCCTTTTTGCTCTTCTGCTTTCTCGGGGATGCATGCAGCTAGATAGATTACTAGGTATGTATGCATAATTAGTTTGCATGCGTGGTTTCTTTCGTGAAATGCGTGCATAAAAAGTTTTGTTTTCCGTGACAACTCATGTCATTGATGATTGAAGTTGGAGGTCGTTGCTGGCTTTTGGGCTGGGCTGAGTCTTGACTGGAAAAAAGTTCTTTTTTTTCATCATGCAGGGGAGATCACTGAGCATATTATATGATTGGATGAAAATGATGAAACGGGACGATTTCGTACCTGGCTAAGTCTTTTTACTAATCTACAGATACACTGTAGTTACCCTATTGGAGTAGATTATCATGTCGTATCACCTACCTACGTACGGGACTGCCCCTCACTACTAGGAGATTTTTCAGGGGTAATTGCCTAATTGATTTAGTTTGTGCAGTCGGTGTATCTAGCTATCTGATGATCTATTGATCTATTGAGACTCGCATTTTCTTCTCGTGGTAAGTAGAGTAGAGTAGAGTAGATCTTCAGAGAACAAATGAAATAAATCATTATGGAGATCGGAAAATAGAAAGAAATTGAGGGAATGATCAAAAAAAAGATTCTCACTCATAGTTTTGATATGTTTCATTGTTTTAATGTTTCATGTCATGGGTATCTAGTATCTATTATTGTTCATTCCTAAAGTTTGTTAGGTTAACTTTGCAACCCATTTTGAAGCTTGTGAACAACTGAATGAATGAATGAATGGTGTTTTTCTTCATGCCACTCACTCCATGGAAACTAGCATGAGAATATGAACTAGTGAGTGAGTGAGTGAGTGCAGCTTTTTCCTAGACTCATTTTTGAGAAAGGTAAGGAATATGAATGAGTATTAATATTTAATTGGTTAATAATCCTTGTAACTTTGATATTTTCCTACCTGGGCTACTTTGAACTCCACAACTCCCCGGCCGCCCTGCCAAGTAAAATTCCTCTCATTGAATCCACTTCTTACTGGTCAAACACGCCTCATCATCCTAGTGAAGTCCACTTTTTTACCCTTCCTTATTGTAGCTCTTAGCATAATTTACACAACTTTAGTGAATATTATTCATAATCAGCACATCTTTTTTGAATTGCCATCTCACTCACTCCTTCCCTTCTTCTTCCCTCATTCTTTTTAAAGATACTCAAAATCCAAAATCCAAAATCTTATTAGTGCATTTCAATCCTTCAAAGTACTACATTACACTCCTTCTTCTCTTCCTAAAGACAGCCAGCCTGCTTAACTCATTTCACTGCAAGTCAGCTTGAAGCCTTTTTAAAGAATCGATCTTCTCCTCCTCAACTTACTCATCACATCGAACAAACAATCCACCTCAATTCACATTCATTCTTTACTTCAGCCCTACTCACCAACGAGGAATATCACCTTCCTTACCACCTTCCTTTTGAAGATCGATATCAATCATTGAAATTGCAAGTCATTTTCAATTTTCACACTCCCTCGAGGCATAAGTTGAACAATTTCAAACTTGAGTTTTTGTTTAAGAGATTCAATCCAAAGATACCCAATACACAAAACACAACCACAACCATTTTCACGAAATCAAATCAAATCAGACAAATAAATCACCATCAAGATGAAGTACACAACTGCCATTCTTTCTGGCCTCATGGCTGCTACCGTTGCAGCTCAACCCCACCTTCGTCACCAACATGCCGCCAGACACGAAAAGCGAGATATTGCCTGGGTTACCGAGATCGAAATGGTGACTGAGACGGTTGATTATACGACCACCGTTTGGGTTTCCGCTGGTCAATTACCTGCTCCAAGTACCAGCGCTCCATCCGTGACTCCTACAACTTTGGCAACTATACCAAAATCTTCTGCCGCGGCTTCCACTTCTATTCCAGAGTCTACTGCCGCGGCTAGTAGCTCAACCAGAGCTGTTCTTAACCAGAAACCAAGCTCCTCAAGCTCTTCATTTGTGGCTCCATCTTCTTCTACCTTCGTTTCTGTTGCTGCTCCATCTACAACACATACTTCCGCAGTTGCTGTTCCTACTACCTCCAGCGTCGCTCCGGTTGTTATTCCAACCACATCCAGTGTCGCTCCGGTTGTTATTCCAACCACATCCAGTGTCGCTCCGGCTGTTATTCCAACCACATCCAGTGTCGCCCCAGTTGTTATTCCAACTACCTCAAGCGTCGCCCCAGTAGTTATCCCAACTACCTCCAGTGCAGCTCCAGTCGTTATTCCAACCACTTTCAGTGTCGCGCCAGTTGTTCCAACCACCAGTGTCGCACCAGTCGTCGTTCCATCCTCAACCGCCGCAGCTCCCACCCCAGCAACAACCTATGCATCATCATCCTCTTCCTCTGAGTCCTCCTCTGGATCCTCCTCTGGAGTCTGCGGTTCCGGTGCCCCATGTTCTGGAGATATTACTTTCTACGAAGCTGGTCTTGGAGCTTGTGGAATCACTACTGATGGATCCAACTTTGCAGGTGTTGCTCTTCCAGTTGGTCTCATGGGTTCCCTCTCAAACAATAACCCATACTGTGGAAAGACAATCACCATCAAGTGTACCACCACTGGTAAAACCACTCAAGCAACTGTTATCGATAAATGTATGGGTTGCTTGGGTAATTCAATCGATCTTACAAACTTCGCATTCGATAAACTTACCGAAGAATCTATCGGCCGTACTCAAGCCACTTGGTACTTCAACGAATAAATTCCCCATCCCTTTCTCTCGACTTTCATATTTGATATTCTGGTTATTTATTACTCGGAATATCAAAGACAAAAATCATTCTCATTCTCCTGGATATAAATATCGCCAGTTCGATATACAAAAAGAGTAGATCTCTTTTCATCTAAGGCTTGCATATGACATCTTTTTGAAAAAGATAATTAACGAATCTCTTTAGGATATCATATCATTGGGAGGTTTTGGTTTCGTGGTGGTATATCCGTTAGTTTAGTTTGTTCGTTGGTTTTGAGGAGAGTTTGAGGAGGATACCTATGCATGGAATTGTTGGTTAAGAATCACATCACATCATCACATTGTCTGTTTGGCGTTCTTTCCCATTTGGATCTTTCACATTCATGACGATGTTCATCTTTGAGTTAGGAAATTCGGAGCACATGCATTTCAAGATACCAACCGTACCTCATTGGGATATGAAATGGAAAAGTCAAAAGATAAAAACTTCATATGATTGGAGAGAGGAGGATTTTTTTCACCAAAAAAGCAAAATCAATGAAAAGCAATATGAAAATGGAGAGATTGCACAGAAACAAAATGAAATCAAAATGATATGGAAATAGCTTCTTGTACATACATATACCCCTTTAGATTTTAGTGTTTCAATTTAACACGAAATTCTCATGATTTTTCACAGAAGTTTGTTTGATTTTGAGATGATTTTTTGATTTGGTGATTGGTGACTGGTGTAGATGTGAGTGATGTTGATGAATAACAGTTCTAGTCTTAGTGAATATGAATACAAGAATAAAAGAATGAAAGAGTATATATGAGATATATAAAGAAATATATAGAGAAGATAATATATAATAGAAGAAGAGTAGTGGGGTATAATATACAAGAGGAAGACGATAGCAAATAAGAGATTATAAAAAGTAATTTAATAGAAATTGATATTAAATAATTAATAATGAATAGAAAGAATATATCAAAAAAGAGGGATAGAAAGAGGGATAGAAAGAGGGATAGAAAGAGGGATAGAAAGAGGGATAGAAAGAGGGATAGAAAGAGGGATAGAAAGAGTAAATGAGATGCAAGAGTGTGGCAGATCATGAGAGGGTAACGACTAGATCATTAAGAAGAAGATATGAGGTATGTGTAAAGCGAGATGATGATTTAAGATGTGTGGAATATATAGAGTGATTCAAATAGTGAAGTATTGTATTTGTATGGAATGTATAGAATAAAAGATTACAGGTAGAGGTGTCAAGTATGAGTCATTCGGATTGTATGTGATTATAATTATCATAGGGTTATAATCTAATTCCGATATATATAAACTGGTATAATTAACATACTCTTACAAATGCTCTTCTCTATCCGTCCCTTCATCACCTAGGTATCTATCTATGTTTCTGTTCCAGTGTCTCCTTCTCTTAGAAATACTCAAACTACCGATTCAAACTCAACAATCCCTCAATATATCTCTTAGTATCAAGTCCCAATCCCGCAGCTCCCCACCCCGCATCCCCTCCCGCACTTCCACCTCCTGGACCGCCCATCCAACTCCCAGCATATCCATATCCATATCCATACCCCCTTCCCTGTCCCGTTTCCACATAATCGCTCGCCCTCCTAATTAAAAAGATTTCTTTATCTCTACTCCTTTCCATTCCCCCCGGCCCAGCTCCATCATCCAAAAACGGATGCGCAGGCCCACTAACACCCGTCCCACCTGTTTGTGCCATACTAGTTGCACCACTCCTTTCATCTTTATCTTTTCTCCCCTTATCACTTGTTTCCCCCATAAAAGTTTTACTCGTTTGACTTTCTGCTGAATTTTCTGGTATGAGGGATGGTATATTAACTTTCGGATTTGTATTTGGTGTCGGTTCTGGAGGTGAGGGAATGCGTGTCCAAAGAATCCAATACCCTCTTGATGTTTTAGCCGTGCGTTCTAGTGTGTTTATATCCGTAGTCGTTGCTATATATGTATGCAGGATTTGAAGATGGGTGTTTAAAGCTTCGATGCGAGACCAAGGGAGACGATTGGCTTGTTCTTGTGTTTGGACTTGTTGAGGATCGGGAATATTAGGGATATTTGAGTTAATGGTAAGAGTTTTAGGATCCCAAAGAAGATCGTAAACAGGAGCTGTTGGGTTGTTTGTATTGGCTAAAGGAGAAATAGGAATATCGGGCTTGGGTGCGCGGAAAGATGTAGATTTGAGAAGTGGTTTGATGAGAGATTGAAGTTGTTTATGAAGAGATCGATAAAGACCTTCTAATGCTAGGGAATCTGCTCGTAATTCAAAGAGAAAAATGAAGATGAAAGGTTTACTTGCATAAGCCACGACTCTTAACTTTTTCGCTTTATTTCGATCTTGACTTTCGAATGAAGCGTTAGAAGTGCCGGTACGTTCGGAATCACTGGTGCGTCTGATTGACGAGCCAAAGTCGGAATAATCAATGCTGATATCAGCTTCTTGACGAGCATCTTCCTCGCGTTCCAATTCCACTGTTAATGTACGAAGTACAAGTCGTTGATTTTTTCCTTCGGGATCTTCATCTTCGGCATTGGGATCCGCAGATAAATCCATTTCAGCTTCCATATCACCCATTAGACCTACTAGATAATGTCCTTTGGAATCATCAAATTCAGGTGTATGTATCGATCCTTCAGTTGCGTCCGTCGTCCCATCGATTGAAGGAATAGGAGTAGTTGAGGCAGTCCAGGGTTTGGTTTGTTCTTCTTTTGCTGTAGTCCCACCTAGGGACCAATGAGTTCCGTAACCCAACTTCAAGTATTGTGCAAACCTGCTGCCCTTTGATTCGCCGTCTGTACCATCAGTGCCTTCAGTACTGGTATGACTTGCAGGATTTCTGCGAGGCGGTGGACGCGGTGATTTGAATTTGGATTTGGTACGATCACTCTTTCTGTCTTCTTCCACCACTGGCCGAGGCTCGGTTGTACTAATACTTGACGATCGACTAGGTTCAGGTCCATCATGAGGACCATCATAAATTGGAATCTCCTTACTAAGACTAGATGCTGGTCGAGCAGTATTTTTTGCATCCTTAAATTTTGGTTCAAGTCTTGGCTTAGGCTTAGGTGGCTTTTTCGCGCGACGAGTAGAAGAAGGGTTGTCAATAACTCCATAAGCATATGGACCCCATCTATAAAGATCCTCAACCCAATGTGAAACATCTCTCAGTGATTTCCTTGACAAAGCTCCAGTACCAAGGAAAATTGCACCATCTTCTGTCGCAGGCTCATCGCCAGAACCTAACCAGGGAGCAGATTGTTTCGACCGTTGGTCTGTGAATCCTTTACTGGCATCGTCTTTCGGACTTGATTGTGCATCTCCAAATCTTGAAACTATCACATCTACAAGTCCATCCATTTGTCCAACGAACCCTTCGAGAACTTCCCTTTCGCCACTACCTCGTTCTTCTTCTCCAACTCCTACCCCAAGTTCTCCACATGCAGCAACTTTTATTCCACCATATAAATTATTCGCAGGATTGCCATGCATAAGCACATTCCATGTCGAGAGGTATGTATCCCAATATCTACCCAGGATACTGACAAATTTGGAACGTCTGGTTCGAACGAAGAGGGCACTCATCGAAGAGGCATGATGGAGGAGGAAGGTTGAGTGTGCTCGTAAAATATCTCCAAGGAGTAATATCGCGGGTTTAACTTCTCGAGAAGAATACTCGATAGTTCCTTGTTCTTCGGCAGGTTCGCCTTTGGTAGCTGGTGTCTTTGTTGTGCCTGGCAATATCGTGAGATTGATTGACTATAAACTCATTAGCACAACCAATGGACACAAGAATGAAGTTACTAACAGCCAATATCCACCAGCCAGATTCCAATTCATGAAGAATGATACGAGACTTTTCAGTCTCTACAGTATCCACAGATTTACCCTCAGAAAAACTCCTTCCGAATTCTACCATTCCCTGGGCAAGTCCAATCTGCCTCAACTGTTCATTCTTTTGCTCTTTCGCAAACGCACGCGTCTCTTTTATATCCGTAGAAGCCCCTCTCTTGTGTCCATTTTGCTTGATCGAGGGGTAATAATAAACAATTTGGTTATCAAGTGTATCATCGGTAGTTCCTAGGGAAGGATTGTAGATGGCTAGAAAGCCCAATTGTGCGGGTACTACCTTTCGACGTTGCTCAGACATTGCATGCTGGAGATAATTAAGACGAGGATATAAATATATTGCAGATCATTTCTTGGTTGAATCGGGTCAGGGAAACCAGTCGTGGGGTCGCGCTAATAGTCCGATCAACCCTGAACCAAACATGGATCTTTTTAGGCAATTTATGCTTACATAAGATATCGACAAAAATATCTACACGTGATGGAGAATATTATCTTAAGAAAATTGATGGAGGCTTGATATGAGCTCGAGAATCTTGATTTTGAGAAGTTGTTTGTTTGATTTTGTCAATAATTCATGTATAGAAATTTGACCTAGTGCTGACTGCACTTTCTATAATCATGAGGCTTAAGATCAGAACCTCTTTATTTGTACTAGGAAGGATTGTAAACCCATCGAAGCCATTTCCAAACCATGGATTGCATTCTCGACTTTTCAGTACCAACAACACCTCGAAAACCTCGAAACCTTTGAGAATTTTATTTTGTGGTTCCGACGATTTTAGTTGCGAATCTCTTCGTTCTTTGGTGGCAGAACAAATATCGGATCCAAAAGGAATTGCTTCTATCGACGTTCTCATTCGACCAGGTAAAAGGTTTGGAAGAGGCTTGAAGGAAACTCGTGAAGGTAATTTCTAAAATTTTGAGGATCATTTTCCTTTGCATACTGATCATTGCTAGTACCGCTGAGGGAAGTGGCCGAAGAGTTGAATCTTCCCATACATGAGAGAGATACATTCACTGGTTGGGATGTAAGTTTCGATTCTTGGATATGTCTTCGCTGCCTTGAGAACTTTAACTGATCAAATTCTAGTTACCGAAACCAAATGGAGAATCAATCAATCTTATTGTAGCCGTTTCGTTTGGCCTTTTCGTGCCACCACGTATTCTCAACAGTGCTGAATATGGTGGAATTAACGTTCATCCTTCCCTGTTGCCACAGTAAATTTGTCCAACATTGGTTTTCTGTGTCGAAGCTAACCATAATGTATAGATACCGAGGATCTGCTCCACTTCATCATGCCATTATGAATGGAGACACAATTACTGGTGTCACGCTTCAAACTTTGGATCCTCATAAGTTTGACCATGGCACTATTCTCAGCCAAGAAGGTTTCCCTATCCCACAACCAGGAACTATAAAGTTCCAAGGTCTTTTGGACTTCATCACACCCAAGGCCGCGAATTTACTCGCAAATGGTATCAGAGATCGGGTCTTTGTAAACCCAGGAACCAATCAAGCGATCAAGCTTGCGCCCAAGATCAACCCTATTGATAGATACATCGACTGGGAGGAAGGATTATCTGTCGAAGTCGAACGGAGACACCGGGCACTTGGACGACTTTGGTGTTATACACGTACTTGGTGGTCAGGCAAGAATAAAAGAAGGACAATCTTCCAGGATTTCGAGGTTGTACCATTACCAAAACAATCCGTGGTGATTCCAGAACGGGTGTACAATTTATTCCCTAAATGGGAGTATTTCTGCACTCCTGTGTATGCAGATCCCACTCATCCAGGATCTATCATCATTCCAACTGTACAAAATGGATTGGGACTCCGAGTTAAACACATCCTCGTAGAAGGTCAGGTAGTGGGTTCAGCCATTGATGCTGTGCATAGAGTATCAGGTTTCACCAAAGATCCAAGTGATGATGCTATGTTCATGTCTGTAGCATTGACGGATATGTCGGAGGATGGTAAGCCAGTTCTGCGCGATGGTAGGGGCGTTGAGTATGGGGCGAAGCACCTGGTTCTACCCAAGACGCTAAAGATCAACCGGGCGCGCCTCATTGATCCCAGTCCCAAGAATTGAGGGTAAATTATGTAGATGTATAATAGAATAATATACCAAGCAAGAAAACTCGAAATCCGGTGGTATGTAGTGTATCATCTCTTGCTTCACAAGTGGAGGATAGTAATCTGAACCATGCATGTTATGGCGCAGAAACGAGAGGTATTCTAATTCTGGAAGAAAGAGGGAGGATGACCGCTGTTTATATTATAATCTGGATACAAGCTCGTCCATTGTTCCGAAAACGGAGAGCGTCATATCTCCTATCGAACTGGCTGTAGGGATTGAAAGTGTTCGATTTATGGAAAGAAGGGGGGTAATAGCCGCTGCATTCGGTATAGTCCAGAGTTGTACTTGCACCATTGCTGAGAGTGAGAAGAGTGATTTGAACCCTATCTGATAGCCGACAATAATGGAATTTCTTCAATTGCTGAGATAATAGGAAGCAATGGCCGATTTATCTGATATGTCAAGGACGGAACAGGCTCTATTGTTGCAACAGACAAGAGGTCATTATTTTATGCCTAAAAGACTCCAAGGAAGGAATCCTTTGATTGTTGAGAGTAAAGGGACGCAATGGCTAATCCATCTGGTATATCGAGGAACGAGAAAAGCTCGATTGTTGATAATGAGGAGAAGAATTTGATCCTTTCTAATCGCCGCTCAAGATGATCTATCTTCGATTATCGTATGGAGAATGAGGAGTCGTTGACGGGTTTGATCTTGTTAAAGGAGGAAATTTTCCACTTGTTGGAGTTAGGAAGAGTAATTCGACTTGTATTCGATAAACAAGAGAAACGGAATACCTTGGGTTGCTGAGAACAGAAGGGAGACATTATCGATCCATTTTGTAATTCAAGGGATAAAACAAGCCTAGTTGTTGAAATCGAAAAGAGATCTCGGATCTGTCGACTATACACCAGAAACGGAATATCCTCGATTGTTGTGAAGATGGCAAGGAATCGTTGATCATTTTGTGCTACCAAGGAACGATATCTTATTATTGCTGAAGATAGGAAAATGACTTGATTGGGATTTGATAGATGGCAAGGATGGTGTATACTTGATGCTCGGATTGAGGAAGGAGGGATAATATATTGTATAATAGGATCTAAAAACGAGATCTTTGAATCGTGCGAATGGTGAGGAGAGATAGAGATAGCCGTGTAGTATATCCAAGGACGAGAAGCTTTCGATCGTTGAAGCAATGAGAAGAGTTCAATTCGTGTCTAATACGCGCTAGGAGTGGTATATGCTCGATGCAGGAACGAGGAAGAGGAAACAATCGATCGGCCTGATAAATTGAAAGACGAGATTCTTCGTAGGATTGAGAATTGGTTGAAATTCATCTAGTGCTTTCAAAACGAGAAGTATTGGATACCAGAAAGAAGAAGAGAGTATAATCGATCTTTTCAGTAGCTCCAGAGATGAAATCGTTCCAATTACCAGAATAATAGCGAGAATAGGGCGAGAATTGCCTGATATCTTGAAGGACGATAAGTGTTTGATCGGAAAGCAAACAAAGCATCTAATCCGTGTCTAATAGGCGCCAGGGACAAGAATCAATCAATCAATGCTAGAAGAAGGAGAGGAAATAGTCAATCCATTTGGTAGATCCCAGGTGTAATCGTTCGAATAACCGAAATGACGCAATAAAAACGCAAGGAATCGTCTATAGACGATCTTGTGAATTCTCGCAGCAAAATATCATAAACTACCTTGAAGCTTTGCCAGAGCGACGAGAAGTCATGATGATAGGAAGTACTTCCAGAGAATGTGGATCGGAACTTATCAGAAGTACGATACCGCAGTAGGAATTATCTAATAAGGACTCGTTTGGAGGGAACTGGAGTGACCTTGCGCGTTATGTGCCTTGTGAAGAGAACCCAATCTTTCGGTAAAGCCCTACTTGATACTAGATGTCTCACAAGGACCGACTCCGCACGAAGAATCACTCACAGCTCCCTCCGTTCGATACCTTGGACCGTCTTCTAGCCTTCTCGGGAGCAGAAGATCGGTGTGGTTTGTCGATTAAAGAGGAGGCGGGGGAGATGCACGACTCGTATGGGCGCGAGAGACTGGGATGACCTTGCACGTTGTGTGCCTTGAGAACAGACGTCTCAAGGACCGACAATATACGAAGAATCAACCACAGCTCCCTTCGTTGCCCAGGGACAAGATCGCGAGTATGACAGGAACGAAAACGAGGCGAGGGATGGTACCGTGTGGTATAATCCAGGGACGGTAAGGCGAGGAGACGGCCGATTTGAGGAAGCGATATGGCGACAATTATCTGGTTAAATAGCTCAACTGATCGTTGATTTCGTACCAGGACGCAGCTATCTCATTCAACGACAAACGACGTCGCTGAAGAGCTGCCCTAAACTCCCCGGCATCCATCCCCATGTTGCGGAGTTCTCTGGCAGTGGGCTCCTTGTATCCCCCCAAAACAATATCATCAGCTGCCGAAAACTCTCTGCCCAGGTCGAGTCTCAGTCCCAACCACGCATGCCCTACCGGAAGTTGACTAGTCGCTCGTTCAATAGCATGTGCAGCTAATTGCCATGAAGTGCAGTGCCAAGCCCGATTGACATTCTCTTCCACTGGCAGATACTTCGAATACATGTTATCCATAGCATGGACCATCTCGTGAGCCAGGGTGCCCAGCATTTTGATCATTACTTCGTGAAAAACTTCGTTGGGATCTCCAGTGCGTATATCTCTGATATATATTGTTGTGGTCATGAAGTAACCGCTTCCAACATGACTAGTAAGTCCCAAGTTGCTACCAAGGCCGACTGCTATTGCTCGAGCCTCATCAGAGACGAACTCAAGTTTGAAGATATTCTTATACTCGTCAGGGGCAAAGTCAGCGACCACGGAATCCTTGATCATCCCCACAAAGAAAACATCGTTAAAAAAGTGGAAGTAGTCTTGGAGGAGCATTCCCGGGCCAAAGAAGGAGAGGTTGCGATGCAACTCGGCGGCACGCTCCCAATACCTTAAATCCAGAGCGTGACCCCTCTGCTCCGTATGCTCCACGATCATCCCAGATATGTCCACCCAGCTGTACGATAGTGGTTTTAAGATATAGGGAGCTAAAGGAACTCTAGTATAAAAAATCGGCTCAGTGGGGTCCGGTGCTCGAAGACCGGGGTGGCTAGGTGGCAGAACCGGATACTTTTCGTCCCATGGTCCCGCAGGCGTAGTTTCTCATTGATAACTCATTCTCGCTGTCTATTTAGTAGGAATTGTCTTGTACCGTGAGGTCGGAGTATAATTGATGCGGAATTACTGCTTATTGAAGGATAAATTGGTGATGCTGGTGTTTCCGAGAGGTTTGCGGTGCAAATTCGATCAATTTCGAGAGAATTCCAATTGTGCGTGATTATCAGAGCTCAATTTCAACAGATTTACAGGGGAATACTACTAGCCTACAAAATTCTCTTCAGATCTACAAATAGAGTACCCGCATGGCTAGATCCGCTTTTTCTGCTCATAATCGAGGCTTATGGACATGGGTCCTTCTCCTGCCGTGCCTAATCAGGCTACATTATTGTTGCCTGGGCTAGTTTTCTTGTTTCAAGTCTGTAATTTCCTTTTCTTTCAATGGGAATTGACCAAATGTTGTCTTCTGGCGGCTTCCCTAGCTCATTCTATGGATTAGACAATTTTTGGTAGTAGCTAAATGCCATCCAGAGGTCGTCTATTAGGCGAGGGGGTAACTCCACTTTTTGGTTTTTCCTTGAATTAAGTTCGGGCTTGCCTTGACAATTTTGGAACACACCTCAACACTTTCATATATTCTTCTTAAAGCAGCTAGTCAATATTGATTATTGTGCATATTTATGCACAATGTTATGTATGATTCATTGTTGCTAGGCACACTTGCAATGCAGAAGGTAGGTAGTGCTTCTTGCAATAGACTCTAATTAGTCCTGTGATTGGTCCTCCTGCACTGCCTCTTGAAGTAATAAATATACTGCTTT
The DNA here is from genome assembly GCA_014898415.1 of Stromatinia cepivora. NCBI lineage: Eukaryota > Fungi > Ascomycota > Leotiomycetes > Helotiales > Sclerotiniaceae > Stromatinia > Stromatinia cepivora. The sequence goes on along the minus strand of RCTD01000012.1, from coordinate 630,047 downwards.
ATCTTGAGAGCCTGAATAAGTAGAAAACTAATTATGCAGCAACTGACATATGCTTTCAACCTTGATGGCATCTCTAATCTTCTTCCGGATCGAGATGCTGATAACCATCTCGTGCCTAACAGCGAATGAATTAGCAAGTGGCTCAGCAGCATATTGAAACTTACGGCGGAAAGCTCCATCTTTTTTGAAGGCGGTAGAAGGGCGATAAGGCTAGGGTGGTATGATTAATTTATAATTCACCGCGCAGTACATTTGACTCGACCAAGGGCTAGCAACGAATGACCTTGACTTTCAAATTTATGGTCCTCCGTCCATGTCTTCATGTATCACAGGATCTTTTTGACAAATCAGTCTTGTACTTTAATCCATACAGTTGCTGTCAAATAATGTTTGTCATCTTTCACCATGCAGTGTCATTCAGAAGTAAGTATTCAGAGTGTCGGCCAGAGGATGCCGATAATCATGTCTATGATCATATTTTAGTAAGAGGGTATACTACCTTTCTTCAAAATTTTCATTTCAAACCAAACTGTACGATTTACTAACTCGAACTAAAACCGCTGCGCGGCAGAATATGTAATAGCATGTAGATTGAGTGAGGACTCTAATATACTAATACTTCCTTTCTCGTCCTTGAAAAAGGCTCTGCAGACGATAAATTCATGTCACGGATACCACTCCTCTCAAAAAAACATCCCAGCAAGTTCTTATCGCGCAAAAACGATGGCAGTGTGAGCTTGTAAAATATCGCAAGCCAGATCGTGAACTAAGTCTTGTTTTTCGAGGAGAATTCTCAGGTGAGGCCTCCCACAAACAGTACGGTGTATACTGAAAGTACGGCAGCTGATTATGATGCGTAAGCTGGAATTGATTATCTAGATTGAAATTATGAAAGAATATTGCCATATTCCATAAAGCGCGAAAAGGCCCCTCAATCTAAAGAATGCAAAGTATCGTGGGAATTCAGGTATGTGCTAAGCACACCCATTCAGCTTTCATCTCTTTTTCTCCACTCAAAATGGTTAAATAATGAAAGAACCAGACTTCATTCAGACAGGGGTGAAATCAGGAGAATGATGGATAACTGCCAAAGTCCCAAAGTTTGATTCTAGGCATCGAACTCCTGCCACTTTCTACCAGCGCTACCGACAGTATCATCATCAAGGAATACAACAGAACCTAGTTCAGAATCGAATTTTCTTCATTCTAGTAACTCTCAAACAGCCTAAATTACATGGTACCGTACGTCTTGCATCTTCAGATCCACATCATAATCCAACGGTCGATTTGGGGATCTTGTCTGGTACAGAAGATCACAACGTCCCATTTGCTTGCGTCCTTCTTTCTCTAAACATGGGCGACGATATGAACGCTTCAGGTTTTCCACCACTTCGTAGAATTCTATTCGATAAGCAGCAACTCGATACCAAGAATGAAAGCAGCGATGAACTTAACAATTATATACCCAAGCATATACGAACCACATTGCATTATTTCTCTACCACGAAAATGGCAATTGTTGATGATCCAGAAGGACTTGGAGTTGTAGACGATGAGCTGAAAGTTCATGGTCCAAATAGTTGGGTTGAGGATTTGTGACGTCAGTATTTTCCCACAAATCGTTGTACATTACCTACTGAGAAGTTCGTAGATATGAGTCATATGACTAGAGGAAAGTTTAAAATGCGCAGTGAGTGAGAGTATTACTGAAGGGAAACTTCTAATCAACCTCACCTTTTCTAATCTTAAGTACTACCAAAGACATTTTCACCAGCAACTAAATGGCAATATTATGAGAGCGACAGGTTAAGATACACTGGTAGAATTATTGCATATACTGTAGATGAATACGTTTTACGCAAGAGTTTATCGAATGAGCTTCTAATATTGGGGCTCAATGGGTGAAAATTGGACATAGCTTTTTCGGAAGTACAGCAGCGACTTTATCGTATCTTCAGAAAGTATAATGTTACTGTAGTAAGAGTAGAATGAAAATACAACTAAATACAATTTCGCTTAATTGATTTATAGACAAAGGGAATCTAGCGGAGTGACGTGACATGACAGAAATTGCAAAACGTTGTCAAATAATGGGGCGTGGGAGTCGTCTCAATCCATGTAAGACTAACACATGAAGCCTCCAGAACCATTACCGTCTCCATCGAGCGTCTAAGACTATCTATACCACCTAATACCCTTCTTGTTCTCCAAATCAAGCGAAGTTTCGAAAGTAACATAGCCCAATTGGGATGAACTCACACATCAGCGCTTGAAGTGAGTTTTCCATGTTGCAGTTTGCCGGTGGCCGCAGTGTGCCAATCCTAATAGTTTTGTGAGATGCTAGTTCGATTCCTAATCTTTGTCTTTTTGTCCTCCATTTGTATTGAATCTGTGTACTCCCTCCTTCAAGGCAAAGAAAAGCACGTGGAAGCTCACCTTGGAGCTACGGTAGTGCCATGGAGATCTGATGTTAAGCGAGAAGTAGCTTAAGTATATATGGACCTTTGCTTGCAGGTTTTTTGCCTCTTGTATCTTGTATCTTGTATCAATTGAGTAATTTGAACCTCCAAATATTGATCAGCGCAAGGAGGAAATATAGTTACATTGTTTTTTGGTTTCACAAAGGAGGATATAGGAAAAACCAAGAATTAAGGTATTTTTTGCTCATGGCATTATCTGGCATCTTAAGGATTAACATCAGTCGTGGAAGGAAGTCCCTCAAGTCCCCCAAGGCCATTCCTCGCGAAGCAATTCGTCACCGTGAATGCTACCAGCACTCACTAGTATGCCAGAATTGTGTCATTGGCATCCATGGAGGACTAAGCAAATCAATAGGTAGATGATTCGTTCGTAAGACATCGCATCCGAGGTTTGGCAGCACCGCTTGATGCATGCACACGGAAAACTTCATACTAGCGGCCCTTGAGTTTTACCGTAAGTGCTGAACATGTAAGGTTGATTCTTAATAGATCTATACTTGCGACGTGGCAGTTTGTTGGCTCGTTATTGTGATATAACACAGAGCTGGTTGGATTACTATGTTTCTCCTTGAAAAGGTAGAGAGTTGATGGCATGGTTAGGAAATTAATCTACCACTTGGAGAGAAAAACGGCCGTATATGGTGTCTTTCTCTCTGAGTTGTAGGTATAGAATCAAAGGTGGATCTATCGGTGTCCCTGGTTTACCTGGTGCTTTTTGCGACTGAGGTGGGTTCCGGACTTTGGAAATATCTAACCAGCTCACCTTCCAAACCCACATCATTCATTACACTTTCGTATTCTTCTATATCAAGTCTCCAAACAAAGCAAAGGGGCTGTAGCGTAGCCGATTCCGCATTGAGGAATTTGCTCGCCCGGGCAATTTGAGGATGTGTGAAATTTTTATGAGGTTGCCGGTTCGAATCCTTTCAGCTCCATAACTTCTTGTCGTCCTGTTGTTACTTGCTTGCCTTTTGGCAATACTACTAATGTTTTGTAAGGTCGGAAGATCTACATCAAGGGAAGGGGAGAATGCTATTCAGAAGCAGCGTCCACAAAAGGATGGATTTTGATATTAAGCGGTCTTCATATTTCTTTGCGCGCATATCTCATCATCTATGTTATGGGGTTATTCATTTTCCACAATCTTGAACAAAACTTAGCTCCAGTTCCGTGAAAGTGAATTGAGACCATTAGCAGACTCTTCAAAAACACTTCACCGCCGCAGCTCACCAATACTGAGGTAGGTAAATACAGTTTATTAGGTATGGACTCTTAATTTCCTTGAGTTACAGTACGCAGAGCTCAGGATTTTAGAAAGAAATGGGTGGTGTTGACCTGAAGTGTCCTGCGCAAGGTTACAAGAACTTAGAAGATTCACCCTAAGTAAGAAGAGAGGTGAATCTTGCTTAGCTGAAGTCTGTTTAACAGTCGGGATGGAACGCGCGATCAGTGGAGATTAAAAATAAGATTCGAGGTGCAGGAAAAAGAGTCAAAGGCAATGGTTCGAGGTTTAAGACACCAGATGCTCAACCAAAACCACAAATTGCACCATCATGAACCAAAGGTTTGTCGCAAACAAGATCAAAACGGTACATCAATCGCGAGAAAAGCTGTACTGTATACTTTAATAATTCTTTATTGTGTAAGAGGTAATGATGAAGTCAAGAATACCGAGAAGCCATCAGAGACATGAAAGCATTTGCCCAGCTCAAACATTATGCTTGCCAGCATCACATATGTACACCAGAAGCATTCCGCATACATAATATCCAAATGTACACAAACCTTCAACAAACGAGTTGTAGCCTTGCATGGTGCATATGATCAAGCCTTCTGATCAGCCTGTGTGCTTTGGCTCCTCGGTTGATTCCCGTTCCTCGCAAGGCCCTGGTCGATCACAATATGTGGAATATTCTTTTTTGTCTTTTGAATATTTTTGAAGCTCAATTCACTGCTATATGTGTCAATTTGTTAATTGGTATTTTGTTTTTGTCACGTTGCTGCTTTTGATGCTTTTGATGTTGTGGATTAAGCGAGGACGGTGAGGTGAGTGAATGTGGTGGTGGGGTGAAATGTTGTGAGGAATCGTCGAGATTGCTTAAAGCAGTGCTCTTGGAAAATGTAAGCTATTCAGTACTTATTTAGTAGGCTTGCTACTATGATCGAGGTTAGGAAATGCATGGAAGGTGTTTTGCATACCTTCTTCCTATTTTGCTAACCCGCTTCGACGCCCTCCCAGGTGGAGAGACATTTGATAGGGAGTCCTATTGCCAACCTAAGTTAGATTGCGACATCAGTTAAGTTTATAGATATAAAGTGCTGTCAAAAAGTCAAAGTAAAAAAAGTCAAACAGCAAAGAGAAGTTACGATTACGATGTAGAAGAAGAAGAGGCTTTCACTCACTCATGGATGGGTATGATAAAAAGAAAGAAATTTTAAGGCAATTGATTTAGAAAAAAAAGGTAGAATCAAACTTTCGTCTCATTCTATACGCTTACGGTAGGCAGAACCAATTAAATAGGTTGTATAAACTACATAGTGCTACCGAGCCACCTAAGGATCTTTCAACCACACTTAAAGGTGTATATTCTACCACTTAACCACATTTTAGCTGAGTATGATGTTTTTATTGAGTTTTTTTTTAAAGTAATTTGTGGGCAGGATTTAGACATCTGGAAGAAACCGGAAAGAGTTGTGGATAAGGATGGCAAGAGTGTTGAAATTTTAGGGTAGGAAGCAACGAAGAGTGAAACCTAACACAACCTTCCACACTTCGACGCCAAAAAAGACACCATACTTTCTCACATTACAAACAAAAAGAATCATTTTTCAACTGAAGTCGAGAAAAATCAATGGAGATGATGAGAATCGAACTCACATCTCGCACATTCCGGAGAAGTTGATATCAGTCATCTATAGATGACACGTTCGATCGAACGACGTGATATGCCCCTAGAGGTGCGTGTTCTACCACTGAACTACATCTCCGGTTTTGTTTTGCTTAGAAAGTAGTTTTCAAGAATAGTTTATGGAACTGCTGATTAATTTCTCTCGTGTAGCACCATGTTACCCAGGTCGCACGATGAGCCTGAGGTTAGTGACGGGGAAAGAAAGCATCAAAGTTGGACGGGCAAATAAAATAGTGAGATTCGAAAGAGAAGCTGGAATGAAATTATCAGTTCGTGCAATTTGGCAGACGTTTGCGTTGCGGCTATAGCCCTTCACATCAATTTCATCAATTTCATCAATTTCCTCGGTTTTCCTCCCTCCCTCAGAAGCGGATATCTCCTCACTTTCACTTCAGCAAAGCTCAACCACCCCAAAATTAGAGGTGATGAGATTCGAACTCACGGCTCCCACAATCACGGTAGATCATTCCAACTCCAGTTCGGAGAATTCCTTGTTGAATCAACGGAATTGCTCATTTCTCCCTCCTTCTAGTTGAATATGATCAACTGGAGACGTAGAAAGGAGTTTGATCAAACATTGAAGTGGGTGTCCTACCACCAAACTACATCTCCTGTGTTTGTTTTAGGAAACTATCTTTATTGGAGATGTGAGACTAAATTCCGTAATAGTTGCGAGTAGATTGTTCATGTGCTAAGTTGACCCGAACCACAAGATATTTGAGTGAAGTGAGATGACTTCGAGCACTTTTGTTCAGGAAATTGTGCTAGGAAGTCAAAATATAGCTTATGCCATCTATGATAGCGTTAGATTCATGCAAAACTATGTCGAATTGATAATGGCTTGGAGAATCCTCGCTGTCGCACCTTACATTCTCTCGAATCAGAATACTTCATATTCCTCTCATCCCCCGCCGCTACCACAACAGCTTACACTATTTCGTCCTACTTCGTGGTGAAAATACTGTGACATTTCTCCCAACCTTCCGTCTTCACTACCACCACCTCGTTCTTCGCCTTCTTCAACATAAGATCCTGATACACCCCAGGAACCGAAATAATCCTACCGGGTCAAAATATAAAATATACATCACCGGCAGCTTTCCCCACGCATCCCCCTTCATCTTGGTCTCAAAGGTAGGCAATGCTGGATCTAAAGGAAAGGTCGATCTATCCTCCGAGTTCTTTATAATTCGAGGGGCCAGAATACGCGAATACTGCTTCAGTAATAATGTCCCAAACCAAAGTGCCAGGACGCAGAATGTAGGCATACATGTTAAAGTTATACTACCAACCCCTCCCTCCTTCCCAACAACTTCGCGATTGGAAAAATAAGGCCTTCAATAACATCTGTGCCGAATGCTCCACCGTAAGAATGCATAACCATCAAAACACATTCGTCAGCTTCGACGAGAGGTTTGTCGGCATTGAGGATAGTGGTGACGCCTTCTGTAATGAGGAGGGGGGAGATGAGTCGTTCCATGAAGGAAGTTGTGGACAGAGAGCATTGAAATCCTGTGCTTTGAGTGCGTTGGTGTAGCTCTTGTAGTTTGCGGGCGTGTGTTTAGCGGCGGAGATGAGCATTATGGTGAGTAGAGGGCTGCCGTGGTGAGATAGATGGGCAGATTTAAAAAGGGGGTATTAAGATGACGGGATGGATGACGTGTGATTAAATAGATGGCAAATAATTCGAGGAAATTACATTTGAATGGGATGCAGAAAGTAATTATTTGGTGAAGGAAGGAGTAGCAACTTCTTATACCAAAGCTTAAATAATCTTCGGGAGACTTATATCTTGGTGGAAAAGGCATCGGGAAATTCCTTGTTTTCGTTAAAAACTGGTTCGAATGAAGATGGGCATACATCAAGTGTAAACTTTCAGCACTTCCTCATGCCCGTGAACTGCTTGTCCCTACTATTCGAGATAATAACATAACTATTAATGAATCATGCTCGACTTCATCTCACCGACCGTGCCCCTTTAAACATCTGCGAGCCATCTGACGGCCCCAAAACTATTTCCTCCAACTCAACATCTTCACGGCGTTGCTGTAGCTCACTATAACTTCCATATAAACATGCCTTCTCACTCTTCGCTCTTTGGATTAAGTCGTCCGTCGTCTCTGCGCCCCTAAATGTCTGGCCTACCACCAGACCCCTGGAAAGAACAGCGAGGGAACTCGACTTCCATGCGGGCGTTCCCAGGATTCTGGTTTGATATATTGTGAGAGCGATGAAAACAGTAGCGGCAATGATGAATAAACAATGTAGGGATATCCATTCCCATTCGATTTTATAAAAAGTGACCACTTCGTAGTTTGTGCCAGCTTGTACTTTTTGACCATCGTCATTAGCACGGATGGAGTTGCTCATGCTTTTTGCAAGAGATGCAAATGTAGCTGGAAGATCATTGCTCGTGTTGAAGGCCTGCATAGAGCTGGGCTTGTACTGGAGATTACCATCGGACATTATGTAACCATTTAATCTTGCTTGTTGAGTTGCAGTAACATTGTGCGTTATGTTGATGCTGGTAGAAAACAAATCGCTGACGTAGCTATTAATGCTGTTGACAGCCGCTTGTGAGACATTGTACTTTCCGCCCAGAGATAGATCGGATCGAGGTGCGGCGGATAGTTTATTGTTGAACTCTAGACTCGAGATAATGGATGAGTTAAGAACATCAGCCCAGTTCGAGCTTGTGACCTGCCATGAATCCGGATCTCGCATTGCGCTCGTTACTTCAGAAACTTCTTCAGATAGAGTTCCGGACACGATAGTCGAATTATAACGATTGACACAATAGTATAAGCCGCATTCTCGTGCCTCCAGAGGTAGATTTGGCCAGACAACTGACGTATTTTGTGGAGGATGTACTTTGAGAAAGGTCATCGCCCAGATTAAAGTGTCAATATCTTGTAGTGACACTGTCTCGCTGGCATTGCCTGTTCCATAAGTCGTCATGAAAATGCCGCCGGGAATTTTCAGGGAGATGTATTTATCGGTGTAATTCCAGCCATCAAAACCATCAATAAAAAGGCCATTGGGAAGTCGGAATGCAGTACCCATCTCTAATATCCCAACACCGTTATCAGTTTGCAGGTCAGTGTAGAGAACATTGTAATCTCTGTATTCAACTACTTTGTCGCTAAGGTCGTTGCAGACATTACAAACCGAGAGGGATTCAAACACATCCCAAGTGCAATTTCCTGATGTGCACTTGTGAGGAAGTTGCTGAGTGGTCATCTCTGTAGGCTGCGTAAGACCGTATAGAACAGCGGACTGCATGGTAAAATCTGCGTCCACAAACGCCTGCGCTACAGGTGGGTCACCTGCTCTGGGTCAGCGGATTGAAATTTGTATTTGAAGCTTCGAGGGGATCAATTTACTTGACACCATTGTAAGCTGAGTATTGAATAATCGACCCTTGGAATAACGATCTGCTCTGGGGACACTGGCCATCTCTCCAATATCACGAGGAACAGAACGTTGCTGATACTGAACGAGTTGTTGTGTGAAAGGGTCAACAGCCAAAGCAAGTACGGTAGCGACAGCACCAATGCGTACTATAAGCCTATCTATGTGAGTATGGCTTTTACCATCGAATTCGAGGCAAGGAAGTTCTCACTCCCGATTTCTCCTCCACAGCAGTTTGAAACTACCCAATGGCCCGCGACTTGCCGCGTCGATTTTATCAAAGTCTATCAGAAAATTTTTCTGTTCCGAAAAGTGAAGCCATTTCCACTGACTAGTAGATTCGGCGATGGAATACAAAACAAGAACTTTAGCAGCGGTTGAAAGAATAGACACCAAGGCGTTAAGTGTGATACCATGCCAGCGAAAAATGGGTTTCCCATTAAAAGCATAAAGAAGTGCAGCGAGAGCTATAAAACATAATGTTCCTGTAGCAAGTGAAGCTAGCTCGCGTTTCCACACACGGAAGTTCCAAAAGAGCTCTCGCGACATCGAGTCAAAAAATATACTGTTTCGAAAAGAAAAGACTTTGCACAAAAGAAAATTTGAGGAATCGATTCGTTAAATAATAGCCCTGCAGTGGGGGAACTGCGCCTACCGTCCTTATATAGAGGATCCTACTATCGACAATTCTTGGCACGAAGCTGACGTCCCTGCAAGACATACCACTGGCAGAGATCTTTGCTTTATGAGCTGCTTCATCTACCTGTGATCCATATTCCACCATCATCCATTGGACATTTGGCGTTAAGGGTACCGAGCAATCCACCAACAAAATCTGCCACGGCAAATGGAATGCCATCCTGTGGGAGATCTGCAATCATGATTGAGCCATCTTGTACGTACATTGTTTTGGTGCATTGAACGAGAAACCCTGTTTGAGACCCGCATAAGCTTATGTAATAAAAAGCTTTTTAACCTTAAATCTTAAAAGTAGACATGCTAAAAATAAACTATAAGGTTAAAAAATTATAGCATTTCATAACATTCAGAATGGTAAAAATGGAGGGAGTTCTAAAATGTCTAACAGTTCATTCATACATTCATTTATTCCATAGTACTTATAACTACCAATCTTTTGATATCATTTCTTCATTTCTTCCATTTGCTTTGTTTCAAAACCTCACTTCGACTTTCCAGTAGGGATACCAAACATCACCGCTGGCTTTCCATCCTTGGCTGCTTTGTCAACCCTGAAATATCCTTTTCTCTCCAATTGAATAATGTCATCCTCCTTGAGATCAGCCACGTTACTATCACATAATTGGTCTGTCTTATGAGCGGAATCCGGGGTGAGGAAATCCTCCCAATTGTCATCTTCCTCCAATTTATCCTTAGTGATCATATAGTCGAACTCGTATACGTCTGCTGGGATGAGAGTTTGGTCAGAGGATAACCAAGTGACTTTCTTTTCGGTTTTCTTAACATCACCCTCTAAGTGCAACTCTAGCTCGATATCTGTGATTGGGCCAGAGCCATTAATTTTGCGTACGAAGGCATTACCCCAGTTCATGAGAGTAATTTCCTCGCCTTCTTTAAACAGCTTGACATCCTCTTGATCAAGAATGAGATTCTTGCTGTAGGTGACTTTCTTCATGCCGACCTTGGGGTTTTTGCCATGCTTAGGCTTGTCTTCGGTGAATGGCGTCTCTGGACCATTTGTGACAACAGCCTTTACTTGATTCTTGATGTCAACACCTGTATGCCTTGGTGCAATTGGGTCGATTTCCTTCTTGTTTGAAGCCCAGAAATTGGTCCAGTCCATGGTTACAATATTTCGACTTGGTCCCTGCTTCAAGATAAAATCTCTCAGAGCAGGAATGGTCATACCTCTTCTTCGAACACCACGGATTGTTGGCATACGAGGATCATCCCAACCCCAAACTCTCCCAGCATCAACCATCTTGGCCAATTTACGTTTTGAGAGGAAGACGCGAACGAAGTTCATACGAGCAAACTCCCACATGTGTACTGGAGTGAGGTTTAACTTGGCGATAAACCATTGGTATTGGGGATTTCTGTCGTTGTACTCCGTTGTTCTCAGTGCATGTGTGACTCCTTCGAGTGAATCGACAATTGGGCATGCGAAATCGTAGGTAGGATACATCTTCCATGTAGTACCAGTGCGGTGATGAGGTAAGGGGCCGCCAGTCTCAGGATCATCATTGGGGCATCTGTAGATGACAGGATCGCGCATTGCCTTATTTGGGTTGTCCACAGACATCTTTGCTCGGATACAGAATTTCTTTCCTGCTTCTGTGCCATTCTTCATCTCCTCAAATATAGTGAGATTCTCCTCAACACTCTTGTCTCTGTTCTTGCTCGCAATACCATCCATTCGCTGTTCTCTCATAGTTTGTTGATCTGTGTCATCCGCATAAGCGTCGCCTTGTTTGATAATTCTCAGACCATATTGGTATAATTCCTCAAAGTAATCGCTAGTATGACTCTTCTTATCTGGCTTAACACCCATAAGTGCCAAATCCTCGATAATGGAATCTTGGAATTCTTGTTTTTCTTTCGAAGGGTTCGTATCGTCGAATCGTAGGAGAAGTGTGCCTTTGTAGAGCTCGTGTGCGAAATAGTCATTGAGAAGTGCGGCTTTTGCGTGACCAATATGAAGATATCCACTAAAGAACATTAGTAATATAACTTCGAGTTGTATGTAGTCTGGTGGGCATACGATGGCTCTGGTGGAAATCTAGTCACAACCCCTTTCTCAGTATTAGGTAAAGCTATGTTGTAGCTTGCTCCCGCCTTGCTAGCAGCTGTCTTCTTTGCCTTCTCCGCCTCATCCTTAAGCTTGATCTCCTCTTGAATTTCTGGATGTGTTTGCTCAATGAATTGATACCATCTGACAAGATTGACAGAGGTTCCCTTCTTTATGAAAGCAGCAGCAACTCTGTTTGTTCGAAGTGTGATCCATATTTTTGAGTCCAATTCCGTGATCGAGTACCCATCAACATAGGAACGAAGGATAAGATGCTCGTCCAAAGCGAGTAAATGTGGCTCGATAGCTTTGAAGTCTAGCGGAGCTAGATTCGTCGCTAGTTGTGATAATTCCTCGGACTTCATTTTGTCAATATGGAGCAGTAAATTGGTTTGGTCAAGTCTTGAGATAAATTCTGAGGATAGTGGGGAATTTGTTGACTCAGGGCGGGGTGGTCCGGAAAAGGGTTCTGCCGAGCACCGAGCGGAAGCTAATTTTTATGAATTGGCGCTAGTGATGATGGATGATCTCGAATTATAAGCTCTTTTACCTAAAATTGAAAGTTTCTAGGCCTCAATCAACACAATATGGCAGCTCCAGGATTATGCCTCGCTCAGATGAGCAGGTTGTCTCTGTCTACAGCCCGACAAACCCTACTCCACACCCCAAAAGCCTCGATACCAATAGTCCAAGTCCGACACAAGGGCTTCAAAGAGAGGATTCTTTCCAAGAAGGAGAAGTCGGGCATTCTCACCGGACCAACTAAGTCATTTTCGAAAAAGAAGACCACGGAAAAGAAGAAGAAGAAGCCGAGGACTACATATCGACAATTTGATCCAAAAGATGCAGAAACATTCACATTGTGTGATGCAATGCGGTTAGTCCAGCTTTCCGCGTTAATTCGACAGGTTAACTCATGCAGTGCGCAGATATTTAAGAGCATTCGAAGTTGGAAGACCCCCGAATTCTTCTAAATACGAGATACATCTGAAGATGAAATCGCTCAAGAACGGTCCAGTTGTACGAAATCGATTACGACTTCCACACCCGGTCAAAACCGATTTGAGGATATGCGTCATTTGCCCTCCAGACTCGAAATATGCGGAATCAGCAAAAGCGGCAGGAGCAACACTAGTCGGGGAAGAGGAAATATTTGAAGCTGTAAAGAATGGCCGAATCGAATTTGACCGATGTATTTGTCAAACGGATTCTCTGGCAAAAATGAATAAAGCTGGTTTGGGTAGATTTTTGGGTCCACGAGGACTCATGCCGAGCGCCAAGATGGGTACCGTTGTGAAAGACCCAAGTTTGGTTTTGAAGGATTTGATTGGAGGTGCTGAATATCGAGAACGTTTGGGTGTTGTAAGGATGGCAGTCGGTCAACTCGGTTTCACGCCAGAGGAAATGCAGCGAAATGTTAAGGCATTTATCGAGGCTGTGAAGAAGGACATGGCACAACTGAGTGACAAGATCAATAAAGAGCTGGTAGAGGTGGTCTTGAGCTCTACAAACGGTCCTGGGTTCATTCTTAATGGGGAGTTCAGAGATCTCAACTCTAGTCTGACCCCTCGAGATTTATCGACGTCATCATAACATAATACATCATGACATGCACATTTGTACTTTAACTGTATAATGAAGACTTATTCCTCTGGCTGGGTATATCGTTATAAACTCCTGAAGCTACAAGATACATTATTCAATTGTTATGTGGATTTGACGTCTCTCAATATCTTAACCGCTTCATCGCCAGCTCCCAAATCACGGTATATGCCCATGATTTTGACCAATCGCGGTCTACCTTCTTCTTTAAGAGACATTGCCTGCTTTAAAGCAGTATTTAAATCCAGAATAATGGTGTTTTTTCAGCCCAGTAATCGAGGTTGCTGGGCTGCAATGAACGGATGATCCGACCCAATTGTGGTTGACAAATGCTCAACGTTACGATAGTCTAGCACAAATCTTTGAAGCTTCTTCGTACTTGTTCCATTGACAACTCCATCAATAACCAGTTCATCCTCATCCTCGTCCTCGTCCTCATCTCCACTCCAAGAATCTTCAAGCCCGTTTGGTGACCGACCGAGCGATGCAACCATTAACCTATCCTCCAACTCTTCAAGTCGTGAATCAACCTCGAGCAATTTTCTTCCCAGAGCTATGTCCTTACTAACACTTTTCTTCTCGCAAAGAAGACCCTCAACCTCCAATTTCCTTTTTCTAACCTTCCCTCTCACATCCTCAACACCCCTTTTAAAACCCAATAGCCCCACCCTAACATCTTCAACCTTCTCTTCTCCACCCTTAAGGTCCGAGCCCAAGCTCAGAAATTGTTCATAATTGGTATTCACCAGATCCAATAATTCTTTTGAGAGAGCCTGTGAACGCTCACGAAGATCGGAACGTAAATCCTCGAGAGTCTGGTGACGATCTGATAAAGTCGATAGATAGGTAGGTGCATCAAAAGTTGGAGCCAGAAAATCGCTTCGGGGAAGTGCTTCGGGATATGGGAGATTGTCCTCATCGTCCGAGGAAATATCACCCGATCCTCCACCAAAATAGAATTTACTCATATTCGATGACTGTAAGAGATTTTTGAATCAATCAAACTCTGAGACAAAGAACACAACCGCTGAATAAGGCTTGTGTATATAAGCTTCGATATCTCCTTTGGGAGTTCTGTTCTTTTCGTTTGATATTTTTGTAGTTGCTGCCGTGATCATATACCCTTCCCTCATTCGTTCCTTCGGAACACCTCTCCTCTAAGGCTGGTAGGCATTCATGGGTAAAGTGTCGGTCGGTAGTTACATAACAGGACCCAGACAACGAACGCAAGCTCTGGTAAATCAACCCCAAATCCTAGGACAACAACCGAGGGTATCAAAAATCATTGATGAAAGATCCCTTCTTTTTTCTCTTGGCGTGAAGGGATTTTTTAATGTGATAGAGATTATAATTGGATATATCCCTTCAAATGACCAAGGTTAGGAGATTATCAAATATTCACTTGATGCCTGCAGAATAAGGAAATCAATAAAGGCCGATTTTCGGAAAGTAGTGTGCGTTCAACTCGTACAACTTGATGACAAGTAAGTTTTCACGCTAACTTTTATCAATCTAATCTTTTTGATCTCTCAGTTCCCTTTCCCCTCCCTTTCTCTTTTCTAATCTGATTTCACAAACAAACCTCATTCGTCCTTTATCTGGTAACAATTGCTTGATATTTACTACAAAGTTCCTCAGAATTTATCGTTTCATATTCTGATGAGTAACGACTTCAATTCTTCTCATCTTCTCTAGCAACAGAGTCAATTATATCTGTTACATTTTTCACAAAAGATTTGTTTGTTGTGTGTCCAGTTAAAAAAAAGTCGGGTCTCAAAGAGTTTAACTTCATATCTCGTGACCTTCCTTTCCTGCGATTGAAAGAAATTTCGCCAATCGGCTATTCATTGACCCGAGTCATGGCTTCACCCACTGTGTCAACACCATCATCGGCTGGTTCACCAGCAGCTCTTGCGCCCGCTCCTCCTGTTCTCGCCATTAAAACTGAAAATTTATCAATTTTGAACACCATGGCATCAGCATCGGGTGCCTCCACCCCCACTATCATGACGACGAAGGAATGGGTTATTCCGCCACGACCGAAACCTGGACGAAAGCCTGCAACTGACACCCCACCAACAAAGAGAAAGGCTCAAAATAGAGCTGCTCAACGTGCTTTCAGAGAACGACGGGCGGCGCGAGTGGGCGAATTAGAAGAACAGCTTGAGGAGGCGAAGGAAGATCAACAAAGGCGTGAGAATGATATGCGATTGAAGATTACTAGACTTGAGGCAGATGTTACCCGATTTAATGGCGAACTTCAATCATGGAGATTACGATGCGAGACTCTTGATCGAATTGCAGAATATGAGAAGAGAGAAAAGGAAACTGCACTCAAGGAACTAGCATATCTCAGAAATGGATTCCAAAGCACAAGCACTGATGCTGTCCCTCTTCCACCCCGCCGGAACCGGCAGTCAACGCAAACCTTACCATCACTGCCACAACAACAAAGTCCTTTTGTTCCAGAACTTGAGATACCAAGTGAAATCGGATGTGGTGGTTGCAAGTCTACAGATGAATGTGCTTGTGTTGAACAAGTAATTGCTATGTCTACTCAAGGTTGTGGCAATTGCAGCCCTGATACTCATTGTCAGTGCTTAGAGGAAACGCTTAAGGATGCCGGCATGGATCTGAAGAGAGCACCTTCTCCTACAACTGATGCTACTGCAGAAAAACGTGCTCGTTTGTCATCTAGGCCTTCTACTCCCCTTGAGATTGACTTTACCGCCCAATTCTCACGACGACAACCAGTCATCCGCGAACCATCACCTCCACCTCAGATTCTGACACGACCTATTGAACCATGTGGCTTCTGTGATCAAGCAACATTTTGTCCATGTGCTGAAAGGGAGCCCGAGAATCGTCTTGCACCTTTACTGAATGAAGTCACACCTCCACCATCAGATACAGATATTGAAAACACACAGGTTAAACTTCCATCTATGCAACCTAATCATATGCATCGTCCAGTCGCTGCTGCACCAACTTCCAATTCTTGTGCCAATGGCCCTGGTACTTGCAAACAATGTATGAGTGATCCAAAGTCGGGATTATTCTGTCGATCACTCGCAGCAATGAGAGCTTCTTCAATTTCAGCTTCGCCAGATGGATGCTGTGGAGGTAATTCTTCTGGTGGTGGCTGTTGCAAGACAATGGAACCTGCATCTTCATCAGAACCACCTCCAAGCTTATCTGTCGCCGAAACCTATAAGACTCTTTCTACCCATAAGAATTTTGATCAAGCTAGTGATGAGTTGAATACGTGGTTGGGTCGTCTTCATGCTACACCGCTGCAACACGCCGGTAGACCACCCATGGAAGTGGAGGCTGCAAGTGTTATGGGTGTACTTAAACTCTTTGACCGAAGATTTGGAAGAGGTTGAAGACGACGATAGGTTTTACTGAAGATGCCCATTTCTAATTACGACTCATGAAGATGAATGAGTTCATGTTTTATTGTACATATTATCAGTCTATGCATAAGCATCACAACAAAAGCATAAGCGATTTGACATTTTTGAAATTCATAATAGCCAGCAACAAGCTTCTATGTACATGTCTAGCCTAATATACCCACTCCAACGTTCCATGTACAAATGACAGCCGAGAAACATTCATCAAAATATCCACATCTCTTGGCGATCAATTGTCCTTACCCAGAAAGGCAGGTGACAACTTCTAAAGAACCGTTCCTGGGAACTCTGATTCCAGTTATCTTTTCCGACCTGCCCCACGTGTGGTGATTTATCGAGGGGTCGTTGCACTGCATCATGTTCCTGGCCTGCCTTTCCTTTCTTTTGCAAGCCATTGATAAGTTAATTCTTTCCTTTCATACGGATACCAATTTCGGTAGGATTTCCTATTCGATACTTAGATGCATGATTGATGTGATCGAGGTAAGCTAAAAGTTGGCTCGACTTTTTTTTTCTTTTGTTTACTTAAAGTCGGGATCTATATGATCGAGCCTTTTGTGTTTTTTCCTTTCTCTGCTTCATTTTTTTTGATATTGATTTCTGGAAAAATCTTGAAGATGCAGAATCTTAAAATCACTACCCTTCTCGCCCCTCTCCTTCTCCAAGGTGTACAAGCCTCATTATACGGAGAAAGTACCCTCAACCACACCTGCGAATTGAGTAAGTACTCATTGCCCCCCCCCTCTTCACAATCCCATAAACCAAACACCTAACAAAAACAAGAAACACCCTACCTCTCCTGTTCCAAAAACGCCACTCCGGAACTGACCGATTCCTGCTGTACCGAAACATTCGGCGGCCTACTCCTCAGCACCCAATTCTGGGATACGTACACAGGGCGCGAAGCCGAGGGACAATTGTTGCCCCCGGATTCGTGGACGTTGCATGGGCTGTGGCCGGATTTTTGTAATGGGTCTTATACACAGTATTGTGATTTGAGGTTTGTTTATCCTATGTTGATTTCAAAATTGTGCGGGTGTGGAACTGAGTCTTGGGAATTCTAGTCGTCAATATGATCCCGAGCCCTCTCCTAATACCACGACTGGGACGCCGAGCGGTACGCCCGTGCCTCCTTATACTGGGAAACCTATTTCGGATATCATTCAGCAGTATGGAAAATATGATCTCCTCGCCTACATGAACAAGTAAGTATAATTACCGCACTCCTTCCGCTCCTCCACAAAACTGACCCTTTACCCACCTAGATACTGGATCGCGCAATTAATACCCAACTGGCACCTCTGGGCCCACGAATTCTCCAAACACGCCACCTGTTTCTCCACCTTCGATACACCCTGCTACGGACCCCTCTTCAACCAAACTCCCCATGCGGACCTCATCTCCTTCTACACCACCGCGCTCTCCTATTACTCTACACTCCCCACCCACACCTTCCTCTCCAAACACCATATTGTCCCTTCAAATACAACTACCTATACACTATCCGCTCTGCAGTCAGCTTTGAAGAAGGAAGTTGGTGCAGTACCTTATATAGGATGTTCGGGACCGAAGTTTAATGCTACGGCGGAGGGAGAAGGGAGTTTGGATGATGGTCATACGGTGGTTAATGAGGTGTGGTATTATTTTTATGTGCTGGGGCGCGTGCAGGATGGGAGGAAAGTACCGGTCGGCGCGGATGTTAATGGGGGGAGTATTAGTAGTTGTGCTACTACGAAGGGGGCGTTGAGGTATTTGGAGCGGAGTGAGGGGTCTGTGAGAGAGGGGAGTGGAAAGTATGAGTTAGAGGGAGTTTTGGGATCGTGAAGTAATTTAGGGAGATTGTAAATATGGATAGTATAGTATATAAATTGAAATATATAAATTTGAATATTTACATTCCTATATATTATTCGTAATCCCCGGATGAATCTCCTCCAATGCCTCCATAACCTCAGTATAAACCCTCATCTGAGCATTTTTCCCCTTCTCACTCCGTACATACTTACTCGGCTCACTAACCCTACAATCCACCATATACCCCCCATGACTTTCCTCCCCCGCCGTCGCCGCCGCAATCAATGTCCTACTACCTACCTCTGTCGTCCTCGCTAACAACGATTTACCAATACAAGCAAAGATATTCAAAGGAAATACAGCATGGCGCATGAGTTCAGAGTGACAGAATCCGGGTGTGAGGGTATTGAGTATTATTTGTTCTTTTTCGGATTTGGAGAGTCGAGGCGCGAGTTCGCGGATCATGAAGATTTCGAGGAGTTTAGAGACGTTGTAGCGGTCTGGTTGGAGTTTGGGGTTTTTGAGGGCGTGCAGGATGGAGAGGGAGGATTGTTCTTTGAAGAGGGCCTAGGAGGGCGGTTGTGTTAGATTTTGGGATGTTTGTGGCTTGGTTTCATAATGAGTGCAGGACTTCAGGCAAGATAATTCCAATTCCCTCGCCAACTTCATTCACAGAGTATCTGACCGCAGATGAAGGGGAAGAGCCATACCTGTTCATGCGCATCGCTAGCCACAATCGTCAATCTCGGCACTATATCAAACTTCGCAGCACTCTCCCTCAACTTCGGCAACACCAGTAATGCCATTAAAAATGTGCTCATCACATTAACCGTAACGGTACTTTCCATACCCTCGAATTCCTCGTATTTCGGTACTGCCAACCCTGCATTTTCGAGCATTACATCTAATCGGTCCAGCTGGTTTACTTTGGCGCAAAACTCTTTGACCGAGGCATAAGAGGTCAGATCTACTTGCCATACTTCGATGATGGTTTTGTGATTTGGGAGAGAGGCGGTGATAGAGGCGCTGGCGGCTTCGCCATTGGAAAGAGTGCGGCAGGCGAGAATCACTCGTGCAGCATTGAGGCGGACGATGTGTCGAGCAGCTTCGAGACCGAGACCTGTGTTTGCACCGGTTATGATTACTGTTTGACCGGCAAACGAGGTATCCGGGTATGGAAGTTTCTTGAATTGTGATTTTAAGAAGCGGCCGAGGAAATCGGTAGGACTGGGGGGTGACAGATATTAGAATGTAGAGCTCGAGTAAACGAGGAGATGAAGGGGCTATGTTTAACTTACAGATTGAAGTGTCCAAATAGATCAGGCATAATTAAGATATTCTAATATTAATGAGTCTGGCAGATTAGTATTTTGGAATGAAGCAAAGGGTATTTGTAGCAATATTTCGAGCACATTTTGGCATTGAAGATCAATTGATTCGACTTCAAGGTGTGAAACCATAGTGAAGAGCTTCAAACACATTCTCCTGTCGCTCCTGTCTGAAGAGATGGTCCGTGACATTCTAGCTTTCTAATTTTCACGTGCAAAAGTAGCGTCTTCTTCAACATCACTTTGTGAAAATTCTGCAAACCGACTCAAATCCTTCATTTGCACTTCAACCAAGCATCGAGCGGTTTTTTCCTTCATATTAAATGAATTTGTGAGAATTAGACGGTTCTATATCTGTCGGAAAATTCGAGTTAGACAACTTTTTCAAAAAATGAAATTTTCCGCGGTTTTTCTTAGATGTGCAACAAAAAGTTCTGTGTTTTTGGGTTTTTGGTGGGAGGCAACTTCGGAATTTTGTCGGCTACGCTAAACATATAAATTTCATGATTACAACCAATATAACAATCAATCATTCATTAAATGGAGTTCAAAGTGGAACTATGTCTCTTTTCTGGTTGTGAATATATTGTGTTGGCGTGAAAAGTTCCAGTTTCGATACAGTGGTTGCAAATGTGCAAATGTGGCAATGTCAATGATATCTTATACTATTACTCATGAAGGGAAGAAATGGTATTTGTTACATGAACGCCGATTTTAGGCACATGAGAGAGTATCATGGAGGAGTAGGCTAAAAATGGTTGGCTGCGTGTGTAGGGCAATAGCAGGTACATTTTATCCAAAGATTTCATTTGACACCAATGTACCCGAACACCAAACCAAACTAGCCAGATCGAACCAGTCCAAAAGAGAAAAAAATGAGAGGTAAAACTAGTGCAAGGCACTTCACCAGCAAGCACAGCTGCATAAATTTACTATGAGTGTGTAAGGACCCTCGCCCGCCCACCGAATGAAGGATTGGAGGCATTACTGCGCGCCACTATGCACACCGGAGTAGCCTCCCCTATTTTTATTATGATGAGGTCTCGTTTGAGGATTTTATATTCTATTATATGAGTTGAAAGGAGGTTGTGAAAAAAGGCAAATCCTATGATTTGGGATATGGATGAAAGGCTGTCAAAATAAATGGTTATGAAGAGATGGCTAGGAGGTTAATATATAGCGGTATACTTGAAATTGGGTAGTGATTATATGGTTGTTTCTACGTTGTGAACCTGTGTTTGTGAAGATTCACTTGGAGTAGGATAGGGACTTTAGAATTGCATTCATGTTCGGCCTAATATAAATGTATTTCTGCTAGTATTGTTCGTTGTACCAGTTAAACCACATCCCGTTTTCACTTCCAGAATATAGAAGGAATCTAAGCTTTCAATGGGTTGTGTTAACTCATTGTAAGTTAAGCTTGTATCTCTCTGTTTGTCAAACTTCTTTACGCCTCAAGTTAGGATCAACAGCCCTTAGTACTTTGAATCAATGCTATCAAAAATCCACCTATCCTGCCCTCAAACTTATTCTGGCAGCGCACTCATACTATTAACCACTCCATAACCCTCTTCGGTGCATCATCCTCAAAGATTTTCTCCAAATTTATCCATGTCTCCCCAACATTCTCTTTCGTCCACATAACATATTCATCTCACATCTTTCACAGCATCCGAGTTCAAAATTTCGTTCTTCACAGCTGCAAGAATCCCCTGTGTGTACCCTGAGGTATCTAACATAGCCTAATTGACCCCTTCTCCGGCGATGACGTCGTGAGATCTGTTGCATCCCAACCATCGCCGCGTTGGCTCTATGCTCCCATGTGTAATTTGTAGGTAACATATACATCTGCGCGAACTCTGCAATTTTGCTCATCTAATCCCTTCTCGGGCAATTCCTTAACCCTTTTGCCAGAATCCCCCATAAGTCTAGATACGTCCAGTTACATCTATTATGTGCTCAACATCCATAAAATTCAAGCACCCCCCATTGCAATAATTAAACATCCCCATTATAAATCGCAACCTACAGCATCAGCGAATACACCAAACCTCTCTGATTCAAAACACACCTCTTTCCATTCAATACCCTAAAACTCCCCGTCCCCACCATCTTGACGATTTCCAGAGACCTCTCCGCAACTGATAATACTTAAAATTATCACATAACCAATAAACACCACAAAAAACCAATTTCACATCCATCAAGAACAGTCAAACTGTAAATCATGCTCCATCCGCTCCATTTACATAATCACATTATGAGATCTTCCATCTTGAAATGTGATGATCTGTTGTAGGGATTTTGTGGGATGCGGGCAAATGGATGAGATTTTAGGTGAACATTTAATGATATTTGAGGGAAGTGAAGATAGAAGTTGCTCGATTGAAGTATTTCTTGAGATTTTGGGTCGTTCGCTATCATGAGCGCTAGATTTGAATTTTATGTCAATCAATTTGTTACAGATGATATGTTCTTCGCTGTATTCAATGGTGAATTAGGAGAGACTTTTCTCGAGACAACGACGTTCATTTAGGCATTTGAAAGCTTTCCAATTTTATTATTTCATTTCATAAGGCTATGATATAAATGTGATGATATCTCAATTCTTCGCTGTCCAAGATGTTCATTTGACATGCAGTCAGCAATCGCAATTGTTGAATGAACCTCGGTCCAGGGGTCAAGCATGCACCACCTCAACCATCTTAACTTGAAGTACTTATTGAGACATAATCAACATTGCTATCCGAAATGCACAATTTTATTTAAGAAAAACTGTTATTTAGCGCAGTTACAATGACACCATTGACAGGACTTCACGTCCTCGAATTTGCAGGTCTAGCTCCAGGTAGCTACCCCGCACTTCCCCAGATTCTAGTTCTCCCCCTTAACATCAATTCACAGGACCTTTCGCAGGACTTCTTCTAGCAGATTATGGAGCATCAGTCCTCCGTATTGATCGCGCAATTCCCAATCTCACCCATTCATCCTCAATTCCTCCTCCTACCGCCGATCTCCTTACCCGACATAAATCTTCCATTGCAGTCGACCTCAAATCATCTGCTGGGATATCCTTCATCAAGTCCCTCGTACCGCATACCGATGTTATAATCGATCCATTCCGACCAGGAGTTTTAGAAAAATTGGGACTTTCACCGGATGTTCTCCTCCAACTCAACCAGCGCATTATCCTTGCCCGAATGACTGGTTTCCGCCGTGATGGGAAGTACAAGGATATGGCCGGACACGATATAAACTACATAGCAGTATCAGGGGCTTTATCACTTCTTGGACGCAAACATGAGAAGCCGTTACCACCAGCAAATATACTTGGGGATTTTGCAGGAGGTGGAGCTACGTTATTTCAGGGCATTTTACTAGCATTGCTAGCGCGGGAGAAGAGCGGAAAGGGGCAAGTGGTAGAAGCGAATATGGTGGATGGAAGTGCATATCTTGCAAGCTTTCCGAGAATGTTGAGGAAAACTCCCATGTGGAATAGACCGAGAGGAGAGAATACGTTGGACTCGGGGAGTCCGTATTATGATACGTATGAAACGAAGGATGGAAAATATATGGCAGTTGGTGCTTTGGAACCGCAATTTTTCAAAGAATTGATCAAAGGGCTTGGATTAGAAGGGACCGGTATGGAGAGCACGAGAGAAGAGAGAAAGACATGGCCGGAAATGAGGAAAACTTTCACTAGCTTATTCAAGGAGAAAACAAGATCTGAGTGGGAAGCTATTTTCGATGGGACTGATGCTTGCTGTACACCTGTTCTCGATTATGATGAACTCGAGAATGATCCTTCCAGGGAAGGTGATCAAAGACCAATGGTAACGCTCAAAAAGACACCATCTCTCGCAATATCCACAAATAGTAGCCAGGACCCGTCGATTGGTCAAGGTCCCGGTATCGAAGGAGGAAGCTACACCGGAAAACCATTGTATCCTGGAGAAGGTGGAGAAATAACACTCAATCAATGGCTAGGGTGGAAAAGAGGTGAAAATTATGATGTTGAAAATGGTGGCTTGATTGGAAAGAAGCATTCGAAATTATGATTCACCATTATAACTAATCCCACCTCGAACACCTCAAACCTCTCATCTATCATTCCTCCTTCCATTGTCATTTCTAAAACGCCCCCAAACGCAAATCTATACTCTAAGAATCAGAAGCAGAACCCCGAAGCCGTCACCGCCTACCAGCCCCAAATCAACTCCGTTTCCCTGTCCCCGATCGTCGATAATCTGCTCCTAACGGATGCAGCAAATTCGTGGCTAGACAAACTCCAGCTTAAGCTTCGAACTCAGGTACACCTTGGGAAGAAATCAATTTAATGTCCCAACATGATAAGTCATCACGGATCAAACTTACAACTCAGATTTTGAAATCATTATCATCAAGCTCAATAAGCATCGATGGACTTGGAGGTGGGTTTGGAGGAGGAGATGGTGGATCATCCCTTGACATATTTGTCGACGAAACAGACTCAACTTTTGGATGATGAGTTACTCGTCGGCGAGGTGATCGAATTTGTGGAGCTCCGAATGATAAAGCCGGAGGAGCAGCTTTACGCTGACGTTGTTGAAGACGTGAAGAGGAAAGATTTGCTGGAGCGACGGCCATCTTTCTTATCTGATCCGAAACAATACACAGGAGAATTATATAGGAATTAAGGGAAAAGAAATATTATTAACTCCGAGAATCAATAATAGTTAAGTCGATAATCTCCTGTAATAAGAAATCTAGTGCTCAAAAAGCAAATCTAGGCAAGCAAGCCACTTTCGGAGAATTAACTAGATGGAAGCCGAAAGACTCTAAAAAGCTCTTGGGGTCAAGAATCTCTTCTTTTGTCGACCCTTCTATCATACTTAAATACCTGTTCCCCTACCTTCTAGATCTATCATAAAACTTCCAAATGTTCCCTTGAAGCCTTCGATACCCGCAAATTCCTTCTACGTGCTTTTGTCACACGGATGTCCTGTCTAGACCCTGCGTGCGGCAGTGCTCCCGACGGCTCTTGGAAGCCTCGAGAGGGCAGTGACATTCATTCGGTCTTGGCCCTGGGCCTATTTTCTCCTTTCTTCATTTCCAATCGATAGATAGATAGATTGGTAGATAGATAGGTAGATAGGCGGATACGCGTTGAACGAAGCCTCCCAAATCGCGGGAATACATACATAAACATATTCACCGAAAGCTAACCTGCAAAAACAACACATCGAATCAAAAAAAAATAAAAAAATTCCATCATTCCATCATT
This sequence comes from Stromatinia cepivora, assembly GCA_014898415.1. Taxonomy (NCBI): domain Eukaryota; kingdom Fungi; phylum Ascomycota; class Leotiomycetes; order Helotiales; family Sclerotiniaceae; genus Stromatinia; species Stromatinia cepivora. The sequence continues at coordinate 605,077 of RCTD01000012.1, read as the reverse complement.
CCATTATCCCGGAAGCGGGAACCAGAGAAATTTCTCTCAGACTTTCAGAAGCAAACTTGCGAAATACGACAAATCACATTTCGCCAATCTCATCGTGTCGAACATTACCGCACCGCGGAAACAAGGAAAGAAGAAAAGAAACCGATATCGGAATAGGAAAGTAAGTAAGTCAGTAAATCATCACTTCGCATTGCATGGATACATAGTACTCACTCACTCAGTGCTCGCTGAGGTGTGTCTGGTATGTCTGCATACCTAGTAGCTATCCAATCTACAAACAGATAATACCAACCTACCAACACCTTTATATTTGACTGCAAGTAACCTAGCCCGCTTTTCGCAAAAACGTTCTTTGCCTCGCCTTGTCTTGCCTTGTCTTGCCTTGTCTTACCTTTTCCCTAGATTTTGTATCGATTTATTTTCTCTGTGAGAGCAAATGTGGAGGTGGGGATGCACCAAAGAGCCAAGACCAATTTGAAGATAGATCACCGTTCCACCCGCTTTATCGGGAGAATATATAGATCGTACACAAGATAGATCTTGAGATTACGTCTTTTAATGGGGAATTTTAATGGGGCCGGGAGGAATGGGATTGCTGGTTTGGTATGTTTTGGGTGGGGAGGGGAGGGAAGGGGGGATGGGAATGGTGGAGAGCATTTGTAGGGTAGGTAGTTCATAAGGAGATAGAGGAGTATGTTACCTAGTGATCGGACTTCGGACTTCATGTCCGGGTCCTGGGCATAGAAATGGTTGTGATGAATGTGATGAGTGATGGATGGGCTGGGTGGACGAGTACCGTGCTGGTGGTTTGGTGGGTGTGCATGCTTTAGGTAGGTAGGTATTGGGTATATATTTGTGTGATGATGGAGTGAGGAGAGAAAGCTTCTAGACATATACATACCAGGGTGCAACGTGCCGTGGAGATGGGCAGATACGCAGCAGCAAATGTCTCACGGAAGGGAAGTAGATAGATGAAACCCTCGCACTCGCACTCGATACGAGCAAATCTTACGATTGTGCATGAATCCGCCGGTACGGTAGCGCGAGCACGTCATGAAATGTAATGATCCTGCAGTGTAATGATCCGATCCGATCCATTATCCGATCCAAAACCATTGATTGGGTAGGAATCAATTTCTCTCTTTCTTGGGGCAAATGGGAGCAAACTATCTAGATACCAGGTATGTCTCGAAAGCTAGCCAGTAGACACCAATAAAACCAGGCGGAAAAAAATTAAAGAAAAATTAAAAGAGTTACAACCTTTCGCTGTAAACAACAACAGAATCAAGCTTGCCATTCATTCATTCGCCTTATGCTTCCAAACCCAAAATTCTCCAATCGGTGTAATGTCGGTAACATCTTTCCCATTCATGTCCATCGCCGCGTTCGTGTATTTCACACATCATTATGCTTCAGGCTAAAGAAAAGGTATCGTATGTCGTTGTGAAATCGAAAAAAGGAGTCTAAGGTAAATGGCCCAACACAACACTTGCGGTGAGTATCTATAAACGTTCCTCCGTTGCTTCCCCGCCTCCGACTTTCTTGACCGGGGAAGGGTCGCTGCGTTTAATCTTCGGACAGTAGCTTTATTGTACTTGAGCAACAATTTCGCTCGCCTTCGAAAGTGATTCAACCATTTGTTGACATTCCTTTCTTCTTCGAACGGTGTAGTCACTTTCTTTGAGCAAATCATCGAGAGTATCGGTTCTGTACATATTTTCGAGAAGCTCTCGTTGCATTTCATCCTTGGTGTATCTATCATTGATTAATTAAGGTAACTTGGAAAATGATCAGGGATTCTTACTGGACGAGATTAAGCATAATGGCTTTGGGTACCATATCAATCATAGTTCGCTTTACAATGTTGTAATATGAATTGATGAGAAGTTCTAAAAGAGTTAGCAGTGATATCCAAGGATGTATTGAGGTTTGACCTACTAATAATCTCAACTTCTGTTCCTTCTCTCTCTGACAAAGTTCCAGAGGCCTTGAGGATCGCTGGTGGGGCTTCCATGGCAGCCATCTTCTTCTTGTTTTTAGAAGCAAAGAAACTTCCAAAGAAACCTCCATTTTGATCATTCATTCCATCAAGTGTTGGACTTGCGGTACGTGCAGGTGTTGATGGGATCGGCTTTCCAGACTTAGGATCGACTTGAACAGGCTTAGATGCGTTGTGTCTTTCACTAACAATAGCCATAGCCTGTAAAGTAAATTAGGAGAGATTATTAATCAGTGGTCGTCAAACTTACTCTGTGGCCGTTGAGGAAATCAGGGTGACCAGTATTGATATAGCAGGCCTCCATGGCCACTAAATCCCTTACGAGCTTATTGGCAGGGTCCATGGCCTTCTTAAAGAATGCAATAACGACGGCATGGAACTTCTCCTTCAATTGAGGATACCTGCGGAATAATGGCTTGGCAAGAAGTTGAGTAAGAATTCTGACCAATTCGTCGTATACCAAGGAAGCACACTTCAAACTTGGTTCTTCCAGACGCTTAATTTGTTGCTTAACAATGAGTTCGAAAGCAGTGGTACCAACAAATAGCGCAGGCGAAGAACCCGAGGAGTTATACAGAATAGTTCTGATGTCAATATCCTTGACTTGATCAAATGGATCCACAGCTTTAACACCATTCGAGTAAAGTTCGTGGAAGACGAAGCTGATTCTAGCACCTCCTGAAAGTTCGATACTGGAAAGCTCTTGGTTATTACCCTCTAGGACCGTCCGCCATTCATTTGTAAATTCCGTAATGATATTGAGCACAATATTCGCACTATTTCCAAGCATCGAATCTCCAAGACCTGCCAACTCCGCAGTGTACTTTTGTAATGAAGCGGAAATGCGAGCCTTGATATCTGGGAGGGTTTGCTTGATGTGCATCATCAAGATGAGGTTCAATTTTCTGGCCAAATAGGGTGTTCCGCAATATGTGCTCTTATTCTTGTATGCTCGGTGATTCTCGAAGAAGTTCTTCTCGTTTTCCAGTGCCGCACTAATCTGCTTCTTATTGTCGATATCCCTTTGACCTCTGTTGACCACTGGAACGTAACCTAATCTCAGGGGAATAATTCTTCCAGCCAAAATGTCCACAACATCAGTTCCATCGTCCATCAAATCGACCTTAGTCAAAACACCAATAGTTCTTTGACCTTCTGGATCGACCTCTCGCGCAAGCTTCAATCCATCAGAGTTAGCCAAATCGGTATTAGCACCTGTAACAGCAAGAATAATAGCATTTGGCTTGCTAATTTGCTTCAGGACCATCTCTTTAATTTGTCTTTCAATATCCCTTGGTTGATCCCCGACTGGAACCTTGGTCAACCCGGGTAAATCGACGAGGGTAAGAGTAAGAACATTAGGAGAGTATATGCGGAGGTTGATGGGAGCTGGAGAGATTCCCGCATTTCGACCAGTCTTCGCCTCTGTTTCCTTCACAATCTCATCTCTAATCTGATTAAAGTCATAGAACTTTTGCCCGGGAATATGAAGAAACTCGCCCCATTCATCAACATTGGCTTCTTTATCACCTGCCGTGCCCAGTTCCTCCGTATCCTTTACCCCGTTTGTCTTCGCGGTAGGCGCACGGTTGATAAGTTGTAGGATGAGCGGTCTCCTGGTAACAATACCGGTTCCTCGAGGTAAACTGCGCACCATCATAGTATTAGCATATGTATGACAAGGCATGCACGTATGTGGCAGACTCACAAGTCTCTACCAACTATGTTTTCTAGAACCGAACTCTTTCCACTCGACTGACTCCCTACCACTGCAATTTGAGGAAGATCTATGGGGTTTTGTACACCGACAGTCGTGAATACATCTTGAAGCTTGTTCACCAGTCTGCAAGATCTGTTAGCTATACGGCGCAAATGAATACAGTTTAAGGAGGTCCTAACGTTATGAGACTGGGGTCAGAGATACCGCCTTGTGCGGCCATGATTGCGGATGCGTGTTGATTTTGAAAGGAGATGGATAGTTTGAAGATGCAGTGATATCTTTTGGCAAGCTTGTCTCTTGTTGGTATTCTCTTTTTAGGAAAGTGGAAGTTGGAGAAGTCTCTGGTTTTAAAATGCGACTCCTTGTTGATATTCTGTAGTTTAAGACAAACTAGGCGTGCGAGGCCAACTTCCGCGAGGTGAGGCTAGTAAAGACGGTCCGTGCGCGGATCTTAGCCACACTAACAAGATGGAGAACAGAACCTACTACTAGGTAGTTGATGCAGGAAAGCGTTGGGCTTGGATCTTAAGGGTAGAAGTTTCAATCATAAATCACGGTGAGTGAGTTCCAATTGTCCAAAAAAATCTATTGAATCACAAGATATATTGAGATATACTGAAGCGTCATATGGACGAGAAATCTCCAATTCAGTGGGGGCCGGGCGGGGTTGATTGATACCCAAGGAGTCAAGAACAGCTCATATATACTCATACAAAAACATATACTCATCTATTGGTTTCTGAAAGTTTAGATACATGTCAGTGAATCTAATGCTACATACCTACCTACACAACCAACAAGATCTTAAAAGCTTCGTCATCAGTATTACGACGCATATTCGCCAGACCATTAGGCACCTAAATATCGAAGAGCAAGCACGTGCCCAACCCCCTTTCCAATACTTCGAATACGCGGAGAACTTCCACCTCTCAACCCAGCCCAATCATGTCACCCAAAACCATAACTGTAATCGGATCCCTGAATATCGATCTCGTAACGCTTACGCCCCGCGTTCCTGCTGGCGGCGAAACCTTAACCGCTACATCTTTTAGCACTGGTCCTGGCGGAAAAGGTGCCAATCAAGCTGTAGCATGCGCTCGCCTCTCAAGACCTAATCCCGCTTCCGCTCCATCTTACGATGGCGATGTTCTGGTCAAAATGATAGGTGCTGTTGGTGACGATGAGTATGTATATATCTTTCAAAAATCCTAGTACGATTCCTTAATTCAAATATCTACAAGTGGTTTCTGTTCTCCAAAGTATGTTTCCATGTCTTTCAAGTCAAGGACTTGTGATATGGTTCTCACCTCTGGGTATTTTGCAATACAAGTGTGTTTCACCATTCAGACAATCATATATTTTTGATATGCAAAACATGAAACATTGATTCCACTCCAACATCTCACTCATCAAAACAACATAAACTAAAACCTCCCTAGATTCGGTCCATCCCTCATCTCCTCTCTCAATTCCTCCCTCATCGACACAACCTCCATCCAAACCATCCCAAATCAATCCACAGGCGTAGCAGTAATCCTCGTAGAATCCGACAGCGGCGAAAACCGCATCCTCCTCTCCCCCGGCGCCAACCACGTGAGTACAACCATCTTTCATCTTCCATATCTTCATCATGTCCATCACCGTTCCGGTAACTAGTCACTAACTCCAATCGTACCCTAGTCCCTAAAACCCGAAGCCTTCACCCACGTCTCCTCCCTCGGCAGCCCCCTCCCCACCCTCCTCATCCTCCAACTCGAGATCCCCCTCTCCACCATCCTCCAAATCCTCTCCGTCGCCTCCACCAACCACATCCCCGTGCTCCTCAACCCAGCGCCTGCCCAAAAACTACCCCCCTCAGCCTACCCCTCCATAACCCACCTGATCCTCAACGAAACCGAAGCCGCCATCCTAACCTCCCGTCCCATCTCCTCCGTCACCTCCCCTACCTTCGATTGGCGCATTGTTACTTCCGAATTTTTAACCCTCGGCTGCAAAATCGTAATTATAACACTCGGCGCCAAAGGCGCTATATTCGCTACTGGGAATATATACGAACATATTCCTGCGGAGAAAAATGTAAAGGTAGTTGATACGACAGCTGCTGGTGACACATTTGTAGGAGCTTATGCTGTTGAGTTAGTGCGGAATGGGGACGCTGATGCAGATGTCATTCTAGCTGCTGTGGCGAAAGCATGTAAGGCGGCTGCGCGAACTGTGGAGAAAGAGGGGGCTCAGGGTGCTATTCCTTGGGCTGATGAAGTGGAGAGATCGATCTTGTAAAGCTAATGTGGACAATTATCAAATGTGGATATTTTGATATACAAATGATACTGTTTCATTGGCATGTATTAATTATCTACCATGCTTGCATTGCCTTGCATTTGCCTTACCATCCAATCATACCCCTTTCAACTGCCCCACTTACTCGCAATGAATCTATCCATGTAAGAGTAGCCTTGCGTGAAGGGTCTAAATAGTTGAAAACAATTCGCGACGCGCACTAAGACCCCAAGCCGCTACCATAAAAGTTTGTCCCTGAACACCATAGAATGCCTTCCATATGCAACCACTTCTGCACACGACCCAATTCTCCCGATTCGCCGCACCAAATGTGTGTGTAATGTGAATAACGATGTGTTGATGCAAAACAATGAAAATTGTGATATCACTTCTGATGGAAGCGTTTATGAATTCTTGGTACTGGCGTGAATTTCCAATCACCAGCCGTTAGATCCACGCTGCGAACCATTCGAACCATTGGATGCCCTCGACTTTAAGGATCTTCCTGGAGTATTTTCACTCGACCATCTAGTGTGCTTATTAGTTCTAGTCCACAGAATGACCAAAGAGATGATATTTACATTCGGATTTTGCCGTCATCACCGGCTGAAGCGAACATAGCTGGATTCGTCGGATTCCAAGAAATTGCATTGCAGCAGCCTTTCTTATGTCCTTCTAGTTTTTCTACCACTGTACCGTTCTCCCTGTGATATATTATAACGTTCCCCTCTATAAGTGAAAATATTAGTAATGCTGATAGGCCATCCGACGTATGAAACATACCTTCGCTTCCGCTAACAACAAAACTCTCATTGGCACCGCCGAAAGAGCTTCTGATGATGAATTCACCCCCTTTGTCCCCTGATACGAAGGATCGTACCGTTTCGCCTGTTTCTATGTCGAGCATGCGTGTCTCTCCAGTGCAACAATGGACCAGTAGGTGCCTTGAATTGTGGCTAATGCTGATTGAGCATAGCTGGACTTTGAGGTCCAGCTCATATTCAAGCTCGCGAGTTACGAAATTATAAACATAAAGGTGGGTCATGTGTTCGATAGCCACCAATTTGTTTCCGTCCGGTGTGATTGCTATGTCTCGAATACGATGTTCTCGACCCCAATCGTATACAAGATCACCATTGAGATTCCACTGGCATAAGTTTTTGGTATTGCCCAAGCTGCCTATGACAAAGGACTGTCCATCTGGTGCCCATACACAGCAGGTCACAGGCTCACTGAAACGGGGGAGTTTGTTCAATAATTCACCAGTCTAAATAGTCAGCAAGAAGGCTTCTAATGGACGGGTTCTAATATGAAATTCGAACTTACTGCAGTGTTCCATAAACACGCACGATTATCACGACCGCACGTGACCATCCTTGTATCATCAAGACTCCAAGCAAAAGAACAAACTCCCGCCTCATGTTCAGAAAGGACAACATGAACATCAAAGTCGGGGGCGTTATAGATCACAGTAACCCCATCGCTCCCACAGCTCGCCAATAGAGTACCATCGTGTGAGAACTTGGTATCCCATATCTCACCAGAATGTTTATCAACTTCCAAAACCGGCCGCAATGGGAAGTTACTTCGGTCGCACGTATGATCTTGATACAGCGAAGGAGAAGTGTATGTGTTATGGTAAATACAGCTAGATATTTGATGTTGCTTAACTTGGTTAAAGAGGGTGACCAAACGATGCTCGGGCAACATGGCTGACGGTGATATGCATCCTAGGAGAAAATCAATATAAGATGCCAACCAACAGCATCAACGTGAAACTTACTGGATAATTGCGAAAGAAGTTGCTGTCTTGACCCTCCAGTGGCCCCATCCCAATTAGCCTTGGTCTTGAGGTCTTCGGGTGTACACATCAGTAAGCTGACACAAGTGATTAGTCCCCACCCAGATAGTGCTCGCGGGGGCATATCGACAGGACTTACCTTGACAGAAAATGCAATTTGGGGGTGTCCTGATCCAATGGTGTGAGCTCAGATCGCAGCACATTTATCGCTCTGCCCATGTCTTTTTGCTCAAGTAGTTCCAAGAATTTCTGTTGGCGTATCCAGAACCGCATGAAGTTCTTATCCACGCCATCTCGGAGAACCAAGCCATTCACATGAATGCCGACTCCGCCTTCCTCTGTAGATCCTCCAAAAAGGAGTTCTTCAGCTTCGGCCCACTCACCCTGTAGGACTGCATTTCGGAAGGCTGCTACTGTTGGACTTTCTAGATCATAACCACTTTCCTGACTTAATGTTCCAGCAGCACCGTTGTAACCCAAGTCCGACAATGCTTGAATCAAGATCCTCGTGACTTCCTCCCTATCATGTCCAAAATACGTAGATGTCGGCTTGATACCTGTGTCTGAATGACCATTTGTACATGATCCATTCATGGCTACCGAGGGAGAGTGTGCACCGTTGGTAGAGTTTGAGAGAGCTGCCTTGTGCAGAGGGGAAGCCCCGGCTCCATTTGACAATGGCCTCGAGTGACCGTTCGAGTTACTACTCTCTCCGTCAAATCTCATACTAGCACTTTGTCGTTTTCGTTTACGACGATGTTCGTTTTCTGGATTCGAAAGATTTGAAGAGTCTCCAGGACTCGGAAGAGTATTTGATTGTTCCCCTCGGTCTATAGTATGATCTCGATGTCTACGACCGAGAACTTGCTCTGGAGTACGAATCGGCCGGAGCTCAGCTTGCGGTGTGCTGCGGGTTCTGGTACCTACTCTTGTTGTGGTTTCTATGTTATATCTGTTGAATGTAGGAAGAGGATTGACTTGTTCGGTTGCGTATCGGTATGACGGTAGAGGGGAATGGGCTGAGAAGGCAGTGCTGGTTGATCTTTGAGGGGAAGTCGGGGTGGATGGGTCGTCGGGAGTGGATAAGGATAGTGGTATATGGGGGTTGTCGTCTGCCAGGACGAAATCTGCGGGAGTGCCGCTTCTTAAATATAGATTCAAGAGAGGGGCCTCAAGAATCTTAAAATTCTGGTAATCGAAGCTCAAAGATGGAAGTTATTGAAATGGAGGTAAGACGTTAAGAGAGTATTAAAAGTCGGGGTTGTCGTGCTTAAGTACTTGCCTTTGCCTCTGATGACGAAAGGAAGCTCGAGCAAAGCAGCAGCTGCTGATCTGATAGAGTGAATGATTAGAATCAGTGAAAGAGAGGACAAAAGTTGTGGAGTAAATTCGAATGTTATGAGAGCTGTAATAATAATTCACAAAGAATATCAATCACATACTCATTCGTTATAATAATCGTATGCTGATATTTTCAAAAGAGATAGAGGATTTATAAAGTCAATAAAGCTCTCCCATGTATCTCATTGTAACGTCGTAATAGAAAGATGTCGGACAAGAGTTGGGGTTTCCAGCACATGAGGTAGGTAAGGGTTGTGTATGATAAAGTTGTAAGAATACGGCGGGTCATTAAGCTTGGGGGTCACCCTATCACTATCAATCTTATCGAACAGATCAACCCACTTTGAACTTTGAACTATAAATGGAAGTTTTGATTTACAATAAGAAAAAAAAATTATGTACTGTAGACGAAAATGTGACCTCATCAAATGAGCTATTTTGGCTTATGATCCAAGAGAAGAGAAGAGGAGAGGAGATATTGAATTGAATAGATGTCACAAATATAAATTAATTAAAACTTTAGTACTTGTGTAAGGTATTCTTCTAGAAGAAGAAGAAGAAGAAGAAGAAGAGAAATCGACCCATCCTCAGTGTACTCGGTGTACTAAAATGAAGTTATTAGTAGACAGTTCTAGCATTATAATAAGTCTACCTCCTTTAGCTATAACTCCCTATCCTTCTCTCGTCCACTATTAAGAAGAAATATTGAATACATTTACTAAACGGAGTATTAATAGGCAGAGCTAGAATTATTATAAGTGCACCTGTTTACACTTATTCTTGCGCCTTCTTCCGTTCAAGCTTAGCTAACTCGTTATCCGCTCTTGCCACTAAAAACACCAGTAAACACCAGTAAATTATTAGTAATGAACACCAAATTGATATTCCAAAAGATCAATCAGTGAGAGCTCAAACCTGCAAGGCTCCTTCCGTTGACCAACCAATATCCACTTGTTGTTGATTTAAACTAGAAATTACAAATTATCTATACAATACATATCTTTCCACTACTTGACTTGAGATCTTACAAAGTCTGTAGCTGGTTGATGAAATCTCGTTGGTCTCCATCTTTGATCCCAGGCCTTTTATGTCACTTGGTCTTCGTCCTCGTTTGAAAGCTCGGCCCTCATTCTTAGATCTCATCAAAATCCAACATATTGATACCTTGTCAATAGCTCCAATTGAGCTTAATCAAGAACCATTACCACAACTACCTTTATCACCCCCTCCAACAACAATTACATTCACAGTTCCGATTTTAAATAAAGAGATTGCCAACATGGCCCCTCAAAGAGACGCAGATGGAGAAGAACAATATGGTTTGTCTTTGCCTATTTCTCATACCCTACCAACAAATGCTAATCGCGATCCTACAGGTTCAATTTACTCCGTATCAGGGTTTGTGCAAGAGCTCATCAATATGCGTCCACTCAACTGATCCTCTTAGTCCTGTCGTCGTGGCAGAGAATATGATTGGAGTTGCTATGTACGAGTTGGTAAGTTTGCTTTGCCCGTATAGCCAGCATTGTGGTTCCTAACTTCTGAATAGGTTCGAGTCGGTCACGATAACCTTGTCGGTGAAGTTATTCGAATCGAAGCGGATAGAGCGACTATTCAAGTATACGAGGAGACAGGTATAGGAGTACATATGGCCCTGGGTTAGAATTATAACTGACTGTTGGGTATAAAGCTGGTGTTACCGTTGGAGACCCCGTTGTGCGTACCGGAAAGCCTTTATCAGTTGAATTGGGACCAGGTCTTATGGAAACAATTTACGATGGTATTCAAAGACCTCTTAAAGCTATCGCAGACAATTCCAACAGCATCTACATCCCTCGAGGTATCTCCGCGCCAGCTTTAAACAGAGAAAAGGATTGGGATTTCAAGCCTATCATGAAAGTTGGAGACCACATCACTGGAGGAGACATTTGGGGTACAGTTTACGAGAACTCCCTCTTGGATGATCACAAGATTCTTTTCCCACCCAGAGCCAGAGGTACAATTACTCGCATTGCTGAAAAGGGAAGCTACAAGGTGGACCAGAAGATCCTCGAGGTTGAATTTGACGGCAAGAAGACCGAATATAGCATGATGCACACTTGGCCTGTACGTGTGCCACGACCAACTACCGAAAAATTGGCAGCAGATAAGCCATTTATTGTTGGTCAACGTGTATTGGATGCTCTTTTCCCTAGTGTCCAAGGAGGAACTGTTGCTATCCCAGGTGCTTTCGGATGTGGTAAGACTGTTATCAGCCAATCTGTGTCTAAGTTCTCGAACAGTGATATTATTGTATATGTTGGATGGTAAGGATTTGATATTAATCAATTACAGCGACATTATGCTAACAAAACATGTGTAGTGGAGAGCGTGGTAATGAGATGGCTGAAGTATTGATGGATTTTCCAGAACTTTCCATCGATATCGATGGACGTAAAGAGCCCATCATGAAGCGTACGACACTTATTGCTAATACCTCCAATATGCCTGTCGCCGCTCGTGAAGCTTCTATTTATACCGGAATTACGGTGGCTGAATACTTTAGAGATCAGGGTAAGGATGTTGCCATGATGGCTGATTCTACTTCACGTTGGGCTGAGGCTCTTCGTGAAATTTCTGGTCGATTGGGAGAGATGCCTGCTGATCAAGGTTTCCCCGCTTACCTCGGTGCCAAACTTGCTAGTTTCTACGAACGTGCTGGTAAAGTTCAAGCTCTTGGTGGTCCTGATCGTGAAGGTAGTGTCAGCATTGTCGGTGCCGTCAGTCCCCCAGGAGGAGATTTCTCCGATCCTGTCACCAGTAGTACTTTGGGTATTGTGCAAGTTTTCTGGGGTCTCGACAAGAAACTTGCTCAACGTAAACATTTCCCTTCCATCAACACTTCAGTCAGTTACAGTAAATATACCAATGTTCTCGACAAATACTACGAGAAAGACTTCCCTGAATTCCCCAGACTTCGAGACCGTATCAAGCAACTTTTGTCTGACTCTGAAGAATTGGATCAAGTCGTACAATTGGTCGGAAAGTCAGCATTGTCCGACCCTGATAAAATTACTTTGGATGTAGCTGCATTGATCAAGGAAGATTTCTTACAACAAAATGGTTATAGTGATTACGACCAATTCTGCCCTATCTGGAAGACGGAATGGATGATGAAGGCAATGATGGGTTTCCACGATGAGGCACAAAAGGCTATCGCACAAGGACAAACTTGGGTCAAAGTACGTGAAGCTACTGGAGAACTTCAATCCCAATTGAGAAGCATGAAGTTTGAGGTTCCAAGTGAAGGCGAGGACAAGATCACGAAGAAGGTATGTTTATCTCTTTTTACTCACATAACCGTATACTTATCTAACATTTTTATAGTACGAGGATCTTGTTCAAGCTATGACCGACAAATTCGCTTCAGTCACCGACGAGTAAATGAAGTATGCATAATAGGAGGTTATTCTGAGAGTAGCGGTATGGCGGTCAGCATTTCTTGCTTTAGCTTGTAACAAAGTTTTGTTGGGCGATAGATACGAGATTGTATGCATATAACGAGCGAATGGACTTTAAAAAAAAATATTCTTGAACAGTCTCCATCAATGTTTGAAAGTGCAGTTGTCTAGCCTTATTAACTACTACTTTAAATGTGATCAAGCAAGTTCGTTAGAACTCATGATACCGCCTCTGGCTCTTGACAATAGCCTTAAATTTGAAAATTTTGTATTCATGGCATTAGGTCTAATCTAGGGCATTCAAAATATAATAACTTTTCTCTTTCTCTATCAAAGAATTTTTTTAGTCATTTTTCGAGTCCAGTCACAGTTTAATCATGTCTAGAATTTTCTGATTGGTTGAAATGTTGGCTGAATAATCACGGGAAAACATCGGGACTTCTTTCATAGAAGGATTTTAATACAATACTTTCATGCGGACGACATCATCCATGCCACGCTCGAGGAATTTTTATTTGAGGCTCAAAAGACTCCTATCTCCAGTATCTCAGAAAGTTATGTGCAAGTGATTTCTAAAATAGTCTTTCAAGACTAACGAATTGTCAAGTATTTCCAAAACCCCCTTTTGAAAAAAAGGCCGTCAAAAACTCATCACGCGGTAGTAGTTTAGAGTGAAGTATGGGAAGCACAACCCCAATCCCCACCATAGATCCCTCAAATCCCAAAATTCAACACTGGGAAAATGGGCTAGCTCTCTACTCTGACTTCATCACACCCACAGAAGAAGCAGAAATCATCAGCTCTATTCTCTCTGATGACCGCTGGAGCGGCATTGGCAAGAGACAAACATTGCATTATGGAGCGCATTTCGATTATACTACTTTTGGGGCGTCGGAATTGTGGACGCCGGTTCCGAGATATTTGGAAGAATTGGTGGATCGGTTGCCGTGGAGGGAGGAGGGGAATGCAAATGGAAATGGGAGGCCAGATCAGTTTACGGTCCAGTATTATCCACCTGGTACCGGTATTCCTCCACACGTCGATACCCACTCAGCGTTTGGAGAATATCTCTATAGTCTCAGCATCGGCAGTTCTGTCCCAATGGTCTTCAAAAAATGCGGCGAGAACGAAGCGAGAAAAATGAGAAAGCCGAAGAGATCCCTACTCGGCGATTCGAGGGATGAAATTAATAGGACGAAAGTTACAACGAAGGCAGAGGATGATGGGGAAGAGAAATGGGAGGTTTGGCTTAGGGAAAGAAGTCTTTTGCTTATGAGGGGTGAGGCGAGATATGGATTTACGCATATGATTCGGGGGAGGAAATTTGATTTTGATGAGCAGAGGGGTGTGAGCGTGAGGAGGGTGGGGAGGTGGAGTGTTACTATGAGGAGGGTTAGGAGAGGGGTGGAGGTGGGGTGTAGGTGTGGGTTTCCGGGGGTTTGTGATGCGAGGATTAGGGAGGAGGTTGAGAGGGAGGAGATGGAAAGGGAGGAGAGGGGAAGGGAAAATGGAAGAGATGCGCAGATAGAGGCTGAACATACACCTGAAACTCTGGCAAATAGATAAATATATACATAAATAAAAAATAAAAAATATCTAAAACACACCCTCTCATCATCCCCATAAGATTAGAATTTCTACGGTATATTCATCAAACAAGCATGTACTCAAAACTAGGTCTAAAGTCTGAGAAGAATATGAAAATGTGGGAAAAGGTAGTACATATCAAATATCCCTCATATATCTACCAACCCTAACCTTTCCCCCGCTTTTCCCCTCTCTTTCCACTTCCCACTTCAAAACTCCTCCAAAATCTACTCATGATCTTTGAAATCTCCCTAGGCATATCATATCACATCATACCATACTATAATCATACACAGTACTCCACGAAAACCATAAATCTTTCCTCGATCAAAATTTGTTATGGGTTACAAATTCTAGAGATCTACTGTAATTTATGATTCATTGATTTATAGGAATATATAGATAGTTTATCGAATTTGAATAAGAATAAAAATGAAAATGGAAATGGAAATAGAAATTGTTTGTTTGTTGAATGTGCAAGTTAGGATATTTGATTAGATAGGTAGTTAGGTATCCATCCGGGTATTTGAGAGGGAGTGAAATTAATTGAGTTCATTGGGATTTGGGAATTTTTCATCTAGGGATTTGGGTACTTGAGGGGAAGTGAAATGAAGTTGTTGAATGGAGGCGTGGTAAGGAGGGTATGGTAAGAGGGGTATGTAGGTGTGAGTAGTAGTAGTATTCTTTTTTGTTCAAGAAGCCTTCCAAAAGGTATAAAAATGTGTTAAGCTAGGGATTTTATTTTAATATAAAATTTTATTTATATAAAAAAAGTCAAAATTATAAAAGGAAAAAGATTTCTTTTTATATAAATAATTTTAAATCTTTAATTTTATAATATTATAATTTCTTTATATAAATTCTAGAAAGCATTTTAGACTTTATTATATATAATTATATAATCATTTTTTATATATAATCGTTATCATATATATATAATCCTTTTATTTTATTTCAAATAGATACATAATAATTTGAATAAAAAAGATTTCAGATAATTCGAATCTTTTTTGATAAATTCTAACTTTTAGTTTTAGTATTTATACAAATCCTGTGACGCACAAGAGCCGTAGTAGAGCTGAATAAACAGGGTCAATTATATTCTTTAGAATCTACAACTGAAAAACTATGGCTCGTAAAGAGCGACTAGATATATATACACAAATACCCATTTGTGGGCTATAGGATTATATATAAATGTTATTAGGGTTACTATTTTATTATACTAAATTATATGAATCGTAATGTATACATATAAATAATCAACTTATAAATTGATATAAAAGATAAGAAATATTATATAGTTAGCCTTTTATAATTCACAATTCGTGATATTATCCTCTCCTTCAGAAAAACTTGCCTTCGAGTGTTTTATTCCTTTGTTCTATTACTATTTCATCGGAAACCAGTTTTTGTAAAGATTTATGAGTTTTAAATCAATTAGATTAATCATTTTGGTTGATTTGATCAATTTACTGGAAATTGATTAAATTGATCAAATTAATCGATCAAATTGATCAAAATAATGAATGAATTGATCAAATCGATCAAATTGTTCATCAATTGGTTAAATTAATATTGATTTATATTCTCTTTGATTTAGGGAACCTCTAAAAGGAAAAAGCTTCAATAGAAAAGGGAAGGAGATTGAATTATAGTATAATGATGATGAATAGTTAATATAATCAATTCTGAAATCGATCAGATTAATCGATCAAATTAATTAAATCAACCAAATTGAACGAAATCGATAGGGGTGACGTTATATTTCGTTCTTATTATATTCAAGCTTCCTTTTGCATGATTTTTGAAATAATTATAGATATAAGTTTTTGAAATATATTACCTTTGTATTATCTTGATGATGGCAATTCGTCTATTATATAAAACTCGGACTATATATATATACAATCAAATTCCCTCGAATTTATATGGGTTTTTTGATCCTTTCATAATTGTATATATATACACTATCATAAAATCATAACATTTAATCTACTATATTGAAGAACACTTTTCTTTCCCTTAGTTTTATGAATGAATCATCATTTATATGATTATAATTATCTTTTTCGCTTTTATAAAGCTTTATCTAATTAATTAATCGATTGAAAGGATCAGGCAATGTTGGATTGGCCAAATGAAAATCGTACAGAAGATACAATAATGTTTTAAGATCGGAAGCAGAATATCAGGTAAAATCGATATTGTTATTAAATTATGAGATTCTATATAATAAGGTTTTTCGTGTTTTCTTTATTATTAGAACCTTTTCCATTTTCCATTCCGAATTATCAGTTATATTAATAGGCGGAGATGGTTCGAGTATTTGATTAGGAAGAGGATTGTTATATACCTTGTATAATCGATCTGAAGGGAAAACAGGATGAATTTTCATTGTAATCAGGAGTTCGAGTTTGAAAGAGCTTTCAGATCGATTAATGATCTTGAATCTTTCTTGAATTAGGAAGTCCAGTTTTTTGGATGATCTTTAGATAGGATAATTCTTCATATTGAATTATATATAATCTCCGATATCAAAATCGACTTTATATCGATAAGTATTCATGGATTTCGATATCTTGGTTTGGATATATAATAAGCCTTTTTTTGTTTGCACGAAAACTAATTTATTGTATTCTATATATATACAGGTATCATATATATTTATATCGTTTGTTGGTTTATTAACATCTTCCTTTCATTCTCATATACATTTCGGTGTATACCTGTATAGGATTTCATAAAGTATAAGCCCTCCTAAGGAATCATATAGAAGAGTAAATTGCACGTAATCCATTATAGATAAGAATTCTGATCAATTATCTTGATAATAATTAATAAACGATCTTAACCATTATTGAAGATATTAATTATAGATCTCAATTTGATTATCGGTTTGGAGATAATAAGCAATGGATAATTTGAGATCGGTTTCTAGGATTTGGCTGAATTCCTTCCAGAACTATAATATGAATTGGGGGCCGCGATTTGATACTATAATATCAAAAGGATTATAATATCGATATATATAATAAAGATATAATTATATTTAAACTCAAACATCGATTAATTTGTAATAAAGTATAAAGATAGTTTGCTTTATCAATCGATCAATAATGATTAAAATATTATTATATCCGTATTTATTCTTATTAAAACTGCAATAATCTATAATGATATATTGCTATGCTCGATTAGGAATCGGAAATGAATGTAATAAATTAGGGATACAATTGTATAAAACGGAATTGCATTTGTAAACATAACAATTACATATATATCTGATTATAATATCGTACATTTTGGGCTAATAGTATTATTAAGATAATAAAAGATAGATTTTGTTTATACTAGAATAAACAATGGAAACGGAATTATAAGCTTTACGAATCAAATAAATTCGAAGATTATCAATGTTAAGTACCATCAAGTGGTCATTATAAAGCAAGAGGTTATTTTGGAGTGATATATATTTATGATTTTGGGTAACTTGTATTCTGAATACTAGCAAACTATCTGTAGTTTTATTTGCTTCGATAATATAATTAACTAAATCGAATCGAAAAGCGATTTCATTCAAATCGATACTAATAATCGCTGTTTCATTTGGATAATACTTTCGTAAAGCTTTTCTTATAATTTCAGTATCAATTTGGTTGTCTTTAATAAGCTATTGAAGGCGATTCTTCTTTTTGGTATAATTCTGGAGATCCAATTTGTTAATCCGATAGATTAAAGTATTGATGAAAGGATTATCTTTTCCAAAACGATATATAATAATGAAATTATAATCAACTAAAACTTCTATTCAACGAATTTATTGGGTATTGAAAGTCTTGATAGTCATGAAATATTCGAAGGCTTTATAATCGATATAAATCTTGATTTTATATAATGAATTAACAAGTTCCGTTTTCCAATAATTAAAAGATCGAATGATTAACAGTATTTCCTTATTATGAACTTTGTAGTTCAGTTCAGCGATAACCATGATCTTGAAGAAATAAACTATGGGAAATCAATCTTCATTATATTGTTGTAATAATATATTAGCAATTATTCTATCAAATATATCTGTTTCGAGTATATAAGAGAATCGATAATTATAATATTGTAGAAGCAGAATAGAGATAAACTTTTTCTTCAAGATATTGAATATATTTTGATATATTTCGTCGAATACGAATTTAATGTTTATTTTAATAAGTTCGTTAAGAGATTTCGCTATTATACTATAATCCTTAATGAATTGTCAATAAAAATTGCAAAAACCGAAGAATAATTGGATCCCTTTCACTATTATCGGAAAGATCCAATTTTCAATTATCTCAATCTTTTCAAGATCCATCTCTATTCTTTTAGTAGAGATAATAAAGCCTAAATATTTAATATATATAACATTGAATTTGTATTTCTTGAAATCTGCTTATAGACCAATAGCTTTTAATCGTTCGAGAATTAATTTAATATGAATTTAATACTCTTTTTTGTTTTCGGAATAGATTAGAATATCGTTGAGGTATATTGTATAAAAGATATTTAGATAATCGAATAAAATATTATTTATATAATACTGATAAATTGCGGAATTATTCGTTAATCTGAATAATACGATCTTATATTTGTATGATCCGTATCGGGTTCGAAAGGTAGTATACTTTTCCGAAACAGGATCCATTTTTATACAATGGAAAGCTTGACGAATATCGAGTTTGGTAAAGATCTTAGTATTGGAAAGCCGAGAAAGTATTTCGTTGATCAAAAGAAGGGGATATTGATCTTTATATATCAAGGAATTCAATAATCTGAAGTTTATATAGAATCTCAAATTATTATTGGATTTCTTAACGAATAGAATAAGTATAGTATAAAAAACTTGATTGAATTCAATGAAACCTTTGTTAAAATTATTCATAATATATTCTTTAACGATTTCCAATTGTTTCAAAAACATTTTATAAAATGGGCTATAACATAAAGTTTATTCTCCTTTATTTTTCAATATAATTTTATAATCATAAAATCGATTAAAAGGCAAGATATTTGATTTATACTTAGAAAAGACTCGATGATATTATCGATATTCAAATAGTATTTCAGGTTCTGAATCGATTTCGGCCAATACTCGATCGAATTTCTTTTGAACTTTTATATTCTTGAATTCGGTTAGGATAATCAATATTCTTTCTTTTGTATATCATTTGTTCTATTAAAAGTTTATTATATTATCAAATTCTTTCAAAGTAATAGTAAAGAATTCAATTTGTTTATCTTTTTTATATTCTAATTAGAACTTATCGGGTTTGAGTATATATAAATCGAGGATTTCGGGCGATATATGAGGGAGGTATTTATAGATCTACAATGATAATATAATTAATTGAAAAAAAGGTAAATTGAATTTGAAAGGAATCAGAGTTTCTTTCTTTTCAATAAGAGTATGTATTGTATTTATATTTGAAGGTTTTTGTTGTATATTATCAATTGTAATTGATCTGTTCAATTGTGAATCTCTTCGATTCCAATATTCTTCGAACTGATCATTTCGTTGATTAACATTTTGTTAAATTAATCGATCGATTTTCTGTTTGCAAAGGGATAATTAAATAACAAGGAGATTATTCGAATAAGAGATAGTATAGGGTTTCTCTTTAGACCATTCAAAACGTTTATTGAAGCAATCGAACTTTATTCGAATCTTTGATAATCAAAGTCTATTTAAAATAATACTATAATTTCCTAATTCAGTAATAAAGAAAGGGACAAAAAATTGTTTACAGTTATTGATTGTTAAATTAAGGAATATGAAATAGGTAATAGTATAGCCTTGTATACTATTATACTCTTTAACTTCAATTGAAACTTTAAACAATATAATTCTGGATTTGAATATAAGAAATAAACAAATAAAGAGTATAATATTAATAAAAACGAATCTATTTGCTTCAGAATCAATGAATATTTTTGATCAATAAATATAATCATTTTTTGAAAGATTGTAAGAAAGGATAAATGCTTCTTTTTTTATAAATTTGGTTAGATTAAGAAATCTTATATTTTGTATAATATTTAAAATAGAAATGGAGTTTAAATATTTGGTTTTAAACGCTTTTCTTTTTCTAAACGGGTATTCTATATAATTTCAATTGTAGCTTCTAAACTGAAATCTTTTTCGGTATCCCGATATTTTTCGAATTCTTTTGTTTTTTTTTATATTATCTTGATTTCATTGAAATTATTGATACAAAGCGTCAATATATATACTACTTCAGGAGAAAAAAAGAATAATAAACATTTGAAGTTTGAATAATTATTGGATACAGCGAAACTGATATATCCAGAAAGGGTATTCCAGAGTGGAAATGATTTCGGGAATATAGAGGTTCCAAAATTTGAATTATTAAAACTTCAAAAGAGTTGTAAGGGGTTTATAATAGTTATTGATTTACAAATAACTATAGAGGTTTTTCGATCAATATAATATCGGTTTTGTTTTTGTAATGAAACTTCATTTTGATTTATTCTAATAAGTATATTTGTGAATTCTTCTGTAATTTTGTAATCCTTGATAGATATTGTTATTGTTCGCAAAAGAAAATCGGAAATCTTTTATTCGAGATTTCTGAATAGAATTTTATTGTTGGTAATCTCCATTTGGGTAATAAGTAATCTGAACTTTTTATATTATTCTAGGAAATTGTTATATCGAATTGTATTAAGTATAATCTATATTTCATATTAAAAACAAGTATTATCGATTTCGATTGGGTTCCGATAGATCATTACAAATTATTTGATTAATTCGAATACTATAAATCGGGGTACTCATATATAAAAAGTATAACAATATACTTATACTTTCGATTCGATTTGATCGATTATATATGCGCGGTGTTGTGTTTCATTTTTAAGTAATATAATATACAGTTCGAATCATTCTATAATTAATAATTACCACAAATTAGTTTTAGATTTAATATTATTACTAAATTTAATAATAAGATTTGTAGGTTTTGATATATATATATCTTATTATAAATTATAATTGATATAGGAATACAATCTTGATCAATTAAATCGGCTTCTTGAGTAAAAGGACCCCTGATTATTAGGTGGGTTGTTATTTCCTAAAAGAAAAGGAGAATCCTCGGAGAACCTTGGATGATCAGATCGTTTGATCGAAGTTTTCTTCTTTTGACTTCGGGATCTTCGAGTTTGTTTAGATGAAGATCCTTGAATTTCGATTGAGGGAATAAGGGGAGTCTTAGGTATTATTGTTGATTTGGATATCTGTATAAATATTATTTGGGGTTCAAAAGAAAATTACATTATTATAAAATTCATTGTCATTATAATTTTCAATTATCGATTCTCCTTTTTCAAATTTATAATCATTGTATAAAGATTTTGTAATTATAATAATAATTCGGAAGAAGTAATTGAATCATTAAAAGCATCGATTTTATATACTGGAATCTTCTTTTTATTAGTCTTCTTTTTTCCAATAATAACATTATCCAATTCTGTATTTATATTTTCTTCGAAGGGTTGTTGAAATAATTGAAAAGAAGGAGAGGGTTCCTCAGAATATATTTTCGAAGATTCGGAGCGTATAGGAGAAGGAGTTCGTTGTATTGTGAAAGTGATAGTACACTTCTAAAGATGTTTATATCTTTGTTGATTAGATCGGAATAGATCTTCTTTCTCTAAATGTAACATTTGTAAAAGTTTATTTAAGAAGGTATTATTAAAATGAAATATTATTTGGGAGGCTACCAGATGGTCGGACGCTTGTAAATGAATTGTAGATAATGTGATATACAAAAGTTGTAGTAGAGCTAAATAAATAGGATCAATTATATTCTTTAGAATCTACAATTGAAGAATTATAACTCGTAAAGAGCGATTAGATATATATACATAAATACCTATTTGTGGGCTACAGAATTGTACGTAAACGTTATTAGGGTTACCATTTTACTATACTAAATCGTATAAATCATAACGTATACACACAGATGATCAGCTCATAAATTGATATGGGAGATAAGAGGTATCATGTGGTTAGCCTCCTATGGTTCACGATTCGTGACAAATCCCAATTTTCCAAAATTCGAAAAATCCTTTTTCAAAGGAATTCTTCTCTTTTTTTATTTCAATATTCTTTTTTTTAATTATAAATTAAGTTTATTAAAATAATAGAAAGATCAATTTATACTATTTAGAATATCGAAGAGATTAGTAAAGAGTGAAAAGTTGAATTCTTGAATAGAGAATAATTCGAAAAATAAAATCGATATGATATATATTTTGCTAGGAATATTGATTGATTTAATCTTAGTTTTATAGATTCAAAGAGTTATAGGTTTGTAGAGGGTATTGTGTATAGGTGTTGAATCTTCGCCCTCCTAGTAGGTGTGATAGGGGGGGTGAGGAGGATAAAGTAGATTATAGTTTGTTTTTGGAAGTAAGAGGTTTTAGGTCAGCTTTGAGATAATAGATGATTGATCGCAGTTGAATTATAGTTTCGAATATACAGTAAAAGAAGGAAACGTTGTGGGGATGCGATAACTGGAATGGAAGGGTGTAGTTGTGAGGAATTGGATGGGATAGAATGAAAAGAGCTGAGAATTTAGCAGTGTTGATTCCCAATCTCTATCCATAGACTGTATCGGAAATTCACCTCTGGATTAAGACCCAGGACTATTCGGATATGACGTGCTGAATGGGTACGGATGGATGCCTTTTGCTGGAAAAATCGCTCCCGAGTTTGGAAATTAAATAGTTATATATTAGTAAGAGGGAATAGAGCAACTACGCATTCATAGACTTTATTATATTTTAGAAATTGTCGGGATAATGATCACGTGATGTTTCACTAGTGCGTTGACGATAGTGCCTCGGCATCGAGGAACCGAACTATCATATAGTTCGGTGATTTTATAGTTCTAATACGAATATAATCAGATACCGTATTAAAGCTTCACTTCCCCATATATACGTTCCTGCCGACAGAAATATCTTGAAAAGTTTTTCTAGTAGCTTTTTTCTATATTCAAATCTTTTATTATAATTTATCAAGTATATTAATAAATTAAATTTATTTATTTCGTTCATTTCTTTGATGTCTTTTATTGAAACTTCTTTGTATATTAAAAATTCTGTATTCGAATTATTATATCTATATTCGTAATAGGTAAATGTATAAAGTCTGAGAATTGTGTTTCAAGATGATTATTATGAAATGTATTGTCACGAATCGCGAACCACAGGAGGCTAATCACGTGATACCTCTTATCTCCCATGTCAACTGGTGAGCTGATCGTCCGTGCACATGCGTTACGATTCATACGATTTAGTATGGTAAAATGGTGACCCTAATAACACATGCGCACAGCCCCGCAGCCCACGAATGGGTATTTGTATATATATATATCTAGTTGCTCCTTACAAACCATAGTTCTTCAATTGTAGATTCTAAGGAACATAATTGACCCTGTTTATTCAGCTCTACTACGGCTCTTGTGCGTCACACGTACGAGGAGTTGTCGTAAAATACCAATCCCCTAAAACAAAAATATTCCAATCTCAACAAAAAGACTTTACAACTTTGTATGATTGAATTGATCAGATGAGATACAACATACTATAGAATTTATCTATTTCAGCCGAACTCTTCCTTAAGTCAAACTAGCAACGATGTGTTGACAGAAACCAGGTAGGGATTGCGAATGGATGGCGAGCACCTTTTGTTCGCAAACTCAACCCGGATATACTTTCTATATGGGGGTCTCATTCAGATGATGATAGTATCTTCGATATCATCGATCAGGATCTTAAAATATATACTGATCTGATACTGGTAGGTAGTTGAAAAGAAGTTGCGAATACCTGGAGCCCGGAAATTTGCTACAAACTATGCCAAGTTACTCGAAGAACTGATGGGATGGCTGTGTGAATTAGGTATGACAATCCTCCATCAAGGTCGCTTTTCGATCTTGTAATTCCAAGAAGATTGTCATGATGTAGTCTTTCTTGCTTACAATCGAGTTTGTCAATCTGAAGGGCTCGTTTTTAAGATGCTAAATAGTGGTACTACATAGTTTTAGACAATCAAATAGTGTTGATATATGTGGCCATTATAGCTGCCAAACACATAAAAGGTAAACAATCCAAAAAACTAACAGGTCCTTGTTGAGTCCTGCCAATTCCGCCACACTTTTTTTAATGCAGAACGTACCTCATAATGCCCTCCGTGTGAATAACTTTCCGGCTTTCGCAAACATCCTTCTTCGGCGATCGATATAACAATAAGCGCCATCTGCACTCCCAGCTATATATAAGCAGACAAGATGTAACTTTCGAGGTGAAGTATTCTCAATTTTCAGTGTACCTGGACATACAGAGCAAGCATCATTAGCTGATTTTATTCCTTATACTCGGACGTATTTTTCACTTGCCTTTCCTACTGAGTCTCGTAAAATCGGCAATTGCTACAAACTTCATGTGGACATGTATGGATATTGCCAACCCCATGAACGATTTGACAGTTACAACTCTTGGTTGTGTTTGGCCCTCGATAACATTGACAACACCGCCAATAGTTGTACACTCTGGAGAGCTGGCATCCAGCTATTCTACATCGTCCTCCTGTTCCATGGATTGTTGTTATGCCGTAGCCTGCCCCCGCACATCACATTGCCATTGGACCTTGCTTTGCTACAGCAGGTTTTTGTGTAGCTTTTGTGCCCGCAATTGTGATATCTGATTCGATTGTGGCACGAGCACTTTGGCATTTTTGGGCAGAGGATATGTTGATGCGTGTCATCGATGGGAGTTATGTGCTGGAGATGAAATGGTATCGGACTTTTGGCAATTCAACCATTCCAGAATCGAGAGTGCGGAGGTATCTATGCGATCGATGACCCCGCCTCACCCATCGTAGTCGAGTAACACGAGAGATCACCAGCTTCCACTAGCGTGATGTGAAGAATGATGAATATGGGACGTTCATCATACCTGGGCGATGTGATAAACAAAGGTCGAACTGGTATTGAAGATGGAGGAGTTTGGATCTGTCATGAAGTGCATAAAATAAGAGATTAGAATTGTTGTTATTGAGGCTATTCCTGAGAGTTATCGGCACTTTCAGGATGAAATCACATGATTATTACTGTGTCAAAATACCTTAAAGTCACAACACCCACCCCAGTGTTCCTGATCATTTCTACAAACATAACTCACAAATTTGTTACCCTCTTTTTCTGAGATTTCTCAGTATGGCCCCTCCAGACTGGCAAGCTGTTCAATGGGATGGTGGATGTGGAGACGGCCTCTTTATTACTATCTTCTTTCATTATAAGAGGTTTC
This sequence comes from Stromatinia cepivora, assembly GCA_014898415.1. Lineage (NCBI taxonomy): Eukaryota > Fungi > Ascomycota > Leotiomycetes > Helotiales > Sclerotiniaceae > Stromatinia > Stromatinia cepivora. The sequence goes on along the minus strand of RCTD01000012.1, from coordinate 579,536 downwards.
ATATATCGATACTTCCACCATCATCACCCAGTACAATCGAAGGGCAACTCTTATCTAAATTTGACACAATTAACGACGACGATCAAGATGAAGTTCTGACCGTTCAGAAAGAAATCGAGGATATCGTTTACGAAGCTGGAGGCTCAACATGGACTCAGTTGGCTCCTCTGTCACAGAATAATACAGAACTCTCAGATCTTCATTCTTTACTTTATCCTGAGACTTTTTCATTTTATTTCGTGACGGATAATGATAAAGCGGCATTGGTACAATACGAAACGGATAAAGTGCAGTATGATGCATTTGGTATGAAAATAGTCAATGATATCAATCTACCTCAGTACTCATCTAAAGATATCCGTGTACTAGAGACTCTTGTAGGACAGGGCTATATTACCCAGGTTTCGGCCAAAGGAGTGGAAATGTGTTGTAAAAGCGGGGATGATAATTTCTGGCAGAGCATCGAAAGAGAGTTTGATTGTCTCAGCAAGGTCGCGAGATCTAAATATCATGCTAAAATTCGAGTCCCAAAATTATTTGGATTGGTGGTTTCGGTAGATGATGGTACAATGATTGGGATTCTGTAGGAGAGCCGGCCGACTTGCGTGAGCTGGAGGATGAGGGAATTGAGGCTTCGGTCGAGAGGAGGAAGAAGTGGGGAACTCAGGTTCAGGAAACGGTCAATTTGCTTCATGAGATAGGAGTGATATGGGGGGATGGAAAGCCACATAATGTGCTAATTCATGGAAAGACGGACGATGCTTGGGTAGTGGATTTCGGAGGTGGCTATACAGAAGGCTGGGTTGATGAGGAGTTGATGGAATCTTTGAAAGGCGACGAGCAAGCAGTCGGCAGGATTCAGAAATTCTTAGAGAGTTGTTAAGTACATTCAGTCAATCAAATGTTAACCTCAACATCTAAGCCTAGAAGCCATGGTGGATGACAAAATACATTTTCGTTGATTCAAAGCTGAAGTAATAATGTTAATTTACATTGGCTTTGTAGCTGTGACACATTTAGAAGATATACTTCACCTGCAATAGCATGAGGAATTGATTCAAGGTTCGAGAAGTGTGGATTTGTAGATCACTACTGTCACGGAATGCATAAAATAAGAAATTAGAGTAGTATTATTGATGCCATATGAGAGTCATTATTATGATCTATGTATTAGTCATTAAACGGAAGAAATCGTTCTGAACAAAAATTTCCGTATAACGCGCCGTAGACATCTTCTTACGCCTGAGATCCAATAATGACAATTCCAAAAAAGGCTATGCGAGAAAAATGAATGTTTAAAAAAGAAATTAGCAAAAATTGGAAAATCAGAGAAAGAATCATAAACTTACCAAAATAATCAAAGAGAATGAACAGGATTGATCCGTTAGCTTCTCACTTGAGGGTGCCCAGCCAGAACGACGAGGACGTGGATCTTTCTGGCCGCCCTGTGCACAGTTAGATGTTAATAGGGGATACATACGTTTGTTTTTTTTTTGTCCGGGGTCCAGGAAAGGTCGGGAAAGTATCTTTTCATATCATTTCAGTCAAGGTATCCGGGAGTTAGTGGTTAGTTGGTGATTAGTTTTACGAGCACTGCATGGGGAAGGGGAAAGATATCTACCATTTCCAAAGGATCTTTGGAAGTATGATTGCGGCTGCAATCAGGGTCCAGGTGGCTACTGTTTTGATGGTCTTCAAGTTTCGGTGGATCCAGGATTGCTCGGTAGCAATGGTTGTTGATGGGATGGCCTCGGATTCCGGAGTAGCCTCGGAGTAGCTGTCTAGGGAAGAGGGATAGTTAGTTGTGTCCGAGTCATCCTCGGTTGAGGATGAGGCATATGTCACTGTGGGCATGGAGTTGGGAATTGTGTAGGGAATCACATTGGGAATCACAGGGCAAGGGCGTTCATCATGGAACCTATCACTACGTTTTGACCGTGGCTTTTGGGAAATGGGCTGGGGGTATGGGCTTGGGGAATACACAAAGGGAATAGGGGAGCAGATGAAGGGGTCTGACAAAGGAGATTGAGCTACAATTTCACTGTCAGATTCAGATGTTGCTATCAACTTCGAACTTTCCTTGAAAGGTCGCACTGGAGTTACTATGTTTGCTCTGGAAATGAGAAGTTCTTCTTCGAGGATCAGCCGGGACCACCACTGGGTAAGAGAATTCTTTTTAGCATGCCTGAACAAGCGAATTTGCTCGTATACTACAGGCTGCTGGGGGGAAGGGGGATGTGAACCATCTTCAGCTAATACTGAAGAGCCACGGGAGTGGGAATGGAATGTTGGGATGGAAGGGGAGGGAAGGGAGGGGGAGGATGATGAAGACAAAGAAAGGGAATGGTGGAGGGAGAAGGATTGTTGGGTGGTCACTGGGCTGGGGGTCTCACGCATGTTGAAGGAAAATTTGGACTGGGGAAGGGGAGCTGGGGAAATGGATCTGGTTGGAGACAAAGAAAGGGAATGGTGGGCTGAAAAGGATTGTGGGGTGCTTGTTGGGCTTGGGGTCACAGATGATATGGTAGGGGCAAATTTGAACTGAGGCTGGGGAAGAGGGGCCGAAGAAGAAGAAACAGAAGGAAAAACAGTGGGATGATCCGGGAAAGGATCGAAGGGAAGGTTGGAAAGAAAAGGAATGGAAGTTGTCGCATGGGGCTGAGCACCAGGTAGAAGATCTACTCTGATACAAGGGGAAATAATTGGAAAAAGGTCGCTGGACCCAGAGCCTCGACTAGAGGATGTATATTCTTCCATGGTTGAGTCACTGTACATGGTGGGGGAACGATAGGGCTTGGGCGCATTGGGATGGGGTTTGATCTCGAGAGCCGACCAATCGATTGACTCGTAAGAACAGGAATCAGAATAATATGATGAAGAAGCAATAGATGCAGATGAAGACAAAGGAAAAGAATTTTTTGGTGATTGTTTTTTGTTTTGAATTTTTTTTGTGTTTTTGGGACTCGTAGGACCGAAAGCGGTGGAAGAAGATAGGTTTCCAGGCCTGTTAGATGGTGGTTGGAGGTTTGAAGGCTCCAAGGAGGGTTCCGGTTGATTGTCACACACGTATGGGACGTGGAGAGGACGGAATTGAGAGGTTGGTAGAGTGGAAGAGTTTTGTGGAACTTGATATCCACGACCGCGGAGGGCCGACATGTTGATGGTAGGGTTGGAACTAGCAGCCCCAGGAGCACTGCTAGTGGAAGAAGAAGGGTGAAAGCGAGACATTGAAAATGTGTAAGCTTGTAGAGTGTAGAGAGTATGTGAAAGCGGCAGGGAGAAGAAAGAGAAAAAGAAAATCGAGAAGCGGAAAAGGACGCGGATATATATATCAATTCCTTGGCGCGTTTTCGCAATTTTTGGCGTGTTTTTCTTAGACCGAGAGCACGTCACCTTAGACTCGGACGGCGTCCTTTTGAAGTTTTATCGTAGCCGAGGGGGAATACAGGACCAATGATGGTATCGAATGTATAAACTCTATCATGGCCGAACAGATCGAAATGACCGGCAGTCTTGAAAGACGCGAAAGCATGAACTCTATCATAATGAAAACAGGAGTTACAGAAAGGAAGGAGCGATGGTGTATTCGCCAGGAAGGCATGAGCTCTACTCTATCAAACTGTAGCTGTAATCAATCTGTAGTTTTATTAAACAAAATTCATCATACGAGCCAAAGAATTCAAACCATGAGATCATTGAGAAGATAATTGAGTACAAGAATTATTTCATTTGTGCTAATCTCTAGACGAAAGGGCTGTATTATCGAGCAGTCCCTACACATACTGATCTCCTTGAAAGCAATAACTTCAGATCAACAATAGAAGACACTCGCCATCATGATTGAAGCGACAGCTTTGAAGGATGTACATGGCGTCTGATCAGATCTTCGACAAATAGGTCATGTAGGTTCTAGGGCTTGTTTCGTTCGAGTCCTATTGTGCAACCTCGATTTCAAGGCGCAACTCTGCAATTTTAGAACAAGACGCATAGCCTAGATCAGGAGGTGTCTGTAGCTTCTCCAAACACTGACAAATGTTAATTCATCTACGCCAGCAGTGTTCCAGCAGTACGATCCATGCCTAGCAACCATGTCCTCCTTCGTCTTCACACGGTTCCAATACCAAAAACAACAGGCTTAGATACTGAGAGAAAGCAAGAAGCAACTAGTATCGCGCGGAACCATCAAGAGATCGGGTAATAAAGGGACATTTCGCCACCGAGTAGCAGATCCTTTCCTTCGCCGGATAGGAATTCACGTTCTTGATCCAGGCTTCAAAATCAAAGCGAATTCCACGACTTTACTTCGCATACGACCGCATAGGTCTGGGAAAGTGCTGGATTACAATACAAAGGAGGTAAGATACTGTGTGCGAACAGAAAGATGTCGTCTGCATCGCAACGGGTAGAAGTGGAGCAAATACTTGGCAGCTAAGCTTTTTCTAGCATACGCAAAGACTTTCACGCCATTTCATCCTTACTTATTGCGCGCCGTACTTCAAAATGTGACGGTCCTCTATGGGTTTGATTATAATGTAGAGTATCCGGCAAGGTCCCGGGGTGCGCTGAGGAAAGTGAGACTTCATGGTACTACCACAAACGACATCACGACCTGGCATTGTTCGATCCAAACGCGACACCAACGTCAAAAACAGAGAAGCGACTAACAAGCTCCGCGGAAAGACGTAGCAAAACCACCATCTGTGAGTCATCTCTATCGAACCATCGCCTTCAAAACTCCTAGTCCTTTCTGGCGGACCGCAATGAAAAATCCACGAAGACAGCTTGAATCAATCCACTAGCATGAAGATCGCGTCGCGTTTCCGAAGAAATGCGAGTCTATACAATGGCCAAATTATTGTGCTGCAAAACAATAACTTATCCCTCACACCAAGTGTGGTATTTTTGAGCTTGGAAGGTGATGTGAAGGTTTTGGGATGAAGAGTCTAGTAAGGTGGATGGGATACCTCTACGAAAAATTACCTCACATTACTATTTCTAAAATTCGATAGCTCTCTAAATTTGCACACTATTTTAGCTAAATGTCAAGGTAGGAATCTGGTGAGGAGATAAAAAACAGCGATAGTGTCAAAAGAAAGAGCTACAGTTGCTCGTTCGAATCTCAATATTTATGGCCGCTTCAAAGATGCGATTCACCATCTGGTACTTCCAGATAGATCCATACTTCACCATTCATTCACATCGGCAAACACGCTCAAAGTCACGGAAAGTTTAGAAGGAAATAGTATAATAACCAACTATCCGCCGACTCTTTCGAGCGATAACTCCAGAATACTCCCACGAAAGCAATACCTCCCCTCAATCTCCTCTAGATCCTATCTCTTTCTTTCCATAAAAGACGAATGCAAAATATTCATCTCAGGTACCCCTCTTTTCCTCGTTCCTGGTGGTCTCCGACCCTTAAACATCAAGCGATTACCTTTATTCGCCTTAGTGTTCCATTTTCTTCGGTTTGCCAAGTTCTTCCTCTCCTGTTTCTTTCGTTGCTCCCTCGCGAAATATTCTTTACTTTCTTGCCCTTGTTCGCTTAGCACTCTGGCTCGTTTGCTCCGCCGTGGCGGTAACTTCTCTTGCCTTTTCTTTCGCTTTCGCTTTGGTGGTACTGGCTGGGGTGCGGGAGTTGGAGGGGTTGTTGAGGAGGGTGCTGGAGAGGTTGCTGGAGAGGGAGTACTGGCAAGTGCTGCTGCCGACGTTGCTCCAATAGTGGCGTTGTGATTATTTGAATTGCTGTCAGAAATTGTTAAGCCCTAATCCTCCACCCGAACCCAAACAAATGAGCACTAACCTAGCTGGATCGCCCCCAGCGGCGCCAGGAGAGACGGTATCTCGGCTCGACATTGTTCTTAGAGACTTGAGGTATCGATTGCAACGTTGCTTTTTTTCCCCAAGACCAAAGTATTGGGAATCGAACCCAAATCTGAGGAATACTGGAGTACTAGGAGAGGTAATAAGAGGAGTGGAAGAACGAAAGAAAAATTTATAAGTTGCCTGTACATTCGGCTGGGTTCCTCAAGACAATAGAGAGTTTGATTTCTATTGTCGAGCGGCAGTGAATACAGAATCAATAAGCGAACAAGCTTTTCTTTTGTTATAGATATTTGAGGAATGGAGATCAAAGGTAAAGTCAATGCTAGAAGATGCACTTGCTTTCGCTTAAAACATTCAGAAATGCAATTGAGTATGTGCCAATCCAATCTTTTCATGATTTGGTTATTATGTGCAATGCGGGTAGCTATATACATCTGGAAAGACTCCTAGGAAGATGCGGAACATGGAACAGAGACGAACAGCTAGTGATGAAGGATTATAGTAGAGCGTCATAGACCGTCCGAAGCTGGTGGCCCTTTGTACACTATACTCTGTTAGTATATTCTAAACCTCATTTCGGAGATAAAACTTACATTTCCTTGCATAAACGCCATACCAAATCGCCGCAATCGCCATAAACCCGACCAGCACTGAACTCGCATAATTCATCGTCACCTCTGTAACAGGTAATGCCGTAGGCATACTGAACAACACCACCTCAAAAGCGATCCATACTAAGGCCACCACATTCACGGTCGTTCCCAAGATATGCCCACAATTCCAGCGCGCGTGAGATACTTCTTGTCTTCTATTCTATAGTAGGGAAAGGTTGATTGGTATAGCGTAGGAGATAGCAAGTGCCATAACGCCTACTGATACGAAAGCGGTGAAAGCACTACCTAGATTGATAAGCCCAAGAAGCATCTGAACAATAGTCCCGAGTATAAGGGCATTGACTGGTACGTCTAGGGATTTGTTGACAATGGAAAATATTTTGGAGCCAGGTATTGCTTGATCACGGGCGAACGCCCAAGTGCAGCGGGATGCGGCCACTGTTATGCTAATGGAACAGAACATGGTAATGCCGAGTACGAGAAATGTAAGACCTAATCCACCTCCTAGTGATCACATGAATCTGTGGAAGATATATGGGAGGGCCTGAGCGCTGGGGGCACCAATGACTTCGGCGAGAGGGGGCATCGTTACGCATATTGGTATGATGAGGAATAGATCAGCTGTTCCGCCAACCGGAACGCATAGGGCTATTGCTTTTGGGACTTTGATCGTGGGATGGGCGACTTCTTCCGCCATAGATGAGATCATGCCGATCGCGGAGAAAGTATATGCAGCGGGTAAGAGACCGATGAAGAAAGTGAACCCTCCCCACCCAGAAAAAGAGGTATCGTAATTGCCAAGGGAATAACTAGCACTGTGCCGTCCTTCCTTTGCCGAGACTGAGAGGGCGATGAGAATAATTAGGACACTGACGGTCGTCCAGGCAGCGCAGACTGTATCAACCATTGGTAGGAATCGGTTGCCGAATGTGCATATAAAAAGTGTTAGGACACAAATGGCATAGAGTATGAGAGTAAGTTGCCAGCTAGATGCGACGAAGTTTGGATGATACATGGCGATGGTTGCGGATATCAAAGATGCAAATCCAAAGTTGACGGATAGTGTGATGGTCCAGTTTCCAATAAGCCATACCCAACCAGTGATGAAGGAGAGGATGGTCTTGTGTCTTTTTGCAACCTACCATTCTCGGATTAGAAACGGCCAAAAGTTTCATCTTCTCTCGATAAGTTCTTGATGAAAATCACTTCATCGGCGTCTAATGACAAAAATCAAGAAGTGGAGAATATCCTCACCTGAAAAGACCAATAATATGGTCCAGCCGAAGTTGGATACCTCGAGGCAAGTTCACTCAATGATAGAGCCACACACTCATCTAAAACAAGCACCACAATCCATCCAATGAAGATGGAAAGCTGACCTCCTCCATATATAGCACTAATCAATGGTCCACCTTCTCCATAAGGTACTGCTGCGATTGCGAGCGATTGGAAGAGGAGAGTAAACAACGATCGATTCCGTTGTAGCTCAGCCGTATATCCAAGAGCTTCAAGATTATTAAATTCATTAGAAGCCGGTGGAGAAATTGTTGACGATATTGCTTTTTCGTCGTCGGTTGGTTTTGTGGCCATTCTCACGGAAGGTACCTGGGACCTTCAGCACTAGATTTTTTTTCGATAAGGAGTTTTATAATGGTGAGCTAGGATACTATACGAAAGAGCGACACAAGTCCATATGGGCATGGACAGGTTCTTGAGGGATATATGAATTCTCTCTCAAGGACCGCGGAATTGAGATCGGCTGCTACATATCTGCAGCGCTTAAGTGACACAAAGATGGCTGTACCAAGTGATCGGTACCACCAGCCTTTAAGATAGATAAGAACCAATACAGAAACACCTCCCTGCATTGCTTGGACGATGTTAAGTTAAGGAACGATCATATGTTGATCTTTCATTGGCTCGTCGTGGTTATCATAATGTGATAAGGTTTATCTTCCAAAATGGATTCGCTTACACACGTTTTCAAGGTAGCTAATCTCTGAAGAGATGTTCGTGCCCCGTGGAACACATTGAAATGCCTTGAATTTATTGCACAGTACAAATCGGGAAAGGTTCAATAATTGGAGGTAACATTGAAAACAATCCGAATAAAGAGAGTTCAAGTTTGGATCTGGACAAACTCATCTCCTGTCTTCTCAGGCCTTTTCGTCGAAGTCATTGCGCACCTGTCAACCCTATCTTCAAGATAATAGATGGATGAGAAAGTACCGCACACTAGTTTGTAGATACTGGCAAGCAACATGGACGGCTAATGGACAGGCAAGGTATAAATGTTGTACGTCTTCACGTCAATGATGGAAAATCGAGCTGTTTTTGGCAACGCGGGGAACTTGACAAACTGTAAAAGATGGGGAGGGCCCGAGCGTACAGTAAACCAGGGGAGTCTTATAGAGAACTTATTGAGATGAGGATTACTATAAATTCAGATATCATGAGAGACTAATGAACGCATGTAAGTCCTCGAAATATAGAGATATCACGTGGATATCACGTGTGTTAGAGAGATCGACAACGTCATCAGGCTAGGCGACCGCCAAGGTCAAATCCGAATAGCAATCAACGGTTTGATTGAAATACAGCGACACGAATACTTTCCGTGATTTTATCAGATCACTGCCTCTGTTCTTGACCTCAATCATCAACATCGTTTCCTGCCCGCTACCTCAGACCATTCGTATTACCCCTCATTCGCATCTCACTATCCTTAAGCAAACCAGCCTTTCGTTATTCTTACATTTTCACCCGTTTATTGACTTGCTTTGGAGGTGAGTGCATGGACGAGGGTTTTTGGGCCCACAAAGAACTTTGTGGTCCCCGTCCTTTACAATGACTATCAATTGACCCGAAAAAGAAGAATGATCACCACAACACCAGACGAAAAGCGCCTAAGTTAATCTCCATGAAAACAAAGATACAGAACTACTGCGCCACCTCACCTGCACTAGTTTGGCAATTGAGTCTTTGACAAAATGGACGACTAGCTGGCCAATATTGCGTTGGAATCACAATTGCTAACTCATTTATTATTCGGAAATACTGTCAGTTTCATACTGAAACCAGCATTTTGGTCTAAATAATCAAAATATCAAAGAACATACTCAGATTTGGTTTAGCGAAAAGAACCCCAAATTTTGAGTATACTAGAGAGATGCCAAGTTCATCACCACGAAGCAAACAAAAACATTTGAAGTTGGGTCTGGAGTAGTCTCCTCCCTTCTCATTTATCAACAATCTTGAAGTCAACAAATGTCGTGCTACGAAGCGTCAATTTATCAGCCAATAAGCTGATGCATCTTTCTCTTCCTCGTGGTGTTTAAGACAAAGAACGAACGGATATCGGGTCTAGAAGGATTCGAGAAGGACCGTAGAAAGGATCTATAAATATCTCAGAGTTATGGGGGTTCTACAAAGAGTCCAGAAAGATCTTTGATTCTAGAAAAGATTCCTCACGAAGAAAAGGAAGTATCATCATGTAAAGATGTTCATAAGTGTGTACATTTTGATTGTTAGAAAAATCTTCGATTGCTCGCAACACAAAGAAACCATGCTGACTGATCCATCTTTCATCTGGGGCATTAAGACTGGCGAGAAGTATCTCCAAAAGATTTATGGAAGCGCGCCAATAGTTCTCGCGGTGCATATCAACAACTTCGCTTCACACTAAACCCTTTTAAGAAGAGGGTGGGTTAGGGTTCGGAATCTTCAAATTCCGGTGCTTTTTCATTATTCGTCAATTATGTCGGAATTTGAAAACTCCGAACCCTAACCCACCCGTCGATCCTCTTCTTAAAAGGGTTTAGTGTGAAGCGAAGTTGTTGAGTTTATACGGTATGCTTGATTGTGATAAGACTCTGTCAGCCTTTCTTCCTTGGGGGAGTAGTGTGAATTTGGACCTTGCTGTGACTTCACGCGAAAATAGGATGTACCTTGGTCGTAAAAGGCAATTACCGGTGTGACCAATGGAGCTAATCATTACCAATTACTTTGATTTATTCTCTTTGAGATCTGGTCATGAGAACGTAATGTCAAAACGATCTCAATCCAACTGCTCTGGTAATCTAGCTGGATGAGGGTTAGTAAACTCTTTGAAATAGCCAAGAAGTCATCTAAAAATAGTTAACTAACATCTGAGAACATCTGGATCCACCCAATCACGGAAAGGAAAGTTTCTACATTGAACTACGAAGCAGAATTCATTGGTCAGTTGAAGTCAAACCTGAAAGGCAAAAATCCATTTTAAATGCCCAAGCCACCTTTCGAGCATCGATTAGTGCAAGAAGCCTCGAAAGATATTTTTCACCGAGAAAATGTGAGGTTCTGGTGCTCAAATCGATAAGGGAGACTTCTTTATTGAGACCTGAGTACATTAAATCGTAGTCGTCTCGTTCGGAATCTGCCCACGTTTACGGTTCACCAATTTGTCTTCATATATATCTTTATAGATATTTAACTTTTGGAATAGAGCACGGGCGGACTAGCCCTCAGGGACCAGCACCATGAAATTGTTCAAGAGTATCATGGCCTTCATGGTCAGCATGGCTGTCATCGTCGAAAGCCAATCGCAAAACTCCACAGAACTCCTGGCGGCTGCCTCAGCTGCATACCCAAAATGTGCGGTAAGTTCGAAAATTTACCTCTGCTTGGTTATATTATTGACAGGACTTCAGCTCCTATGTACGGCTGAGATCCTTCCTACATCCGGATGTTCATCTACAGATGTCGAATGTATATGTACCAATACTGCACTCCAACACAATATCACAGTGTGTGCGCAAAAAATTTGTACCGTTCCTGAGCTTCTCAGTAAGTGACATCGATCTTGATATTTCGCTAGTGCATGATAACTGACTTTTTACAGCCACAAAGAATGTTACGGATACTTTATGCGGCATCCCAGTGCGCGACAGAACTTTGACGGCAGAACTTGTAGGTCTCATTGGCGGTAGTTTAGCAGTAATATTCTACTTTTTCCGGTGTTTGACAACTGCTCTACGATTACGAGCATGGGAGTCGGAGGACTGGGCTTTGCTTGCCACGGTGGTAAGGTCTAATACATCTTCCTCTTAGTACGTCACTAATCTCAGTTAGATACTCATGATCCCCACTATACCTATCTCAGTTATCTGTAAGTTTCATCGATATAAGTCCCATCATAAAGTGTGAATGTATACTAACTGGCTAATCAGTGGCGGATCTTGGCCTTGGCAAGGATATATGGACATTACCACCTCAAAACATAACAGATATCCTAAAGGTTCTTAGCATCAAGTAAATACCTTTTTCCTCCAAACTAATGCTTCCCAGTTTTACTACGTCAGCGAAGTTATGTACAACGTAGCAATAGCAACAATCAAGATCTCTTTCTGTCTAATGTACATCCGACTATTCCCCTTCACGCCTTATGTATATTGGGTCTATGGAGCACTAGCGCTTTGCATCGGTTATGGGATTAGTTTCACGGTTGCAACAATTTTCCAATGTACGCCTGTTAGTTATGCATGGTATCAATGGGATAAATTACACGAAGGTTTTTGCAGCAACTTTCATCTCCAAGTCTTGATGAATGCAGCATTTAACGTCGCTTTGGATATTTTGATCATTGCGTTGCCGGTATGGAATGTAAGTCAATTGATGATGGGCTGGCAAAAGAAACTTACGGTTATTTGCATGTTTTCTCTGGGGTTATTGTAAGGTTTTCCCCCTCAATTTGTAGCACAATGCTAATTCTAGCGATAGTGTCACAGCAGTCAGTATCACACGCCTCGCAAACATTGGGGAATTCTCCAATACTCAAAACATCACCTGTAAGAATCCTTCCCAAGCACCTATTTTTCGCATCAACTAATCCAAGTAAAGGGGACTACGTCCCAGTAGGATATTTCAGTTTAATGGAACTCTATGTTGGGATTATCATTGCGTGTATTCCAGCACTACGGCCTCTTGCGCATAAGACTATGATAATGTTCAATTCGATCACAGGCAGTTTTAGAAGATTTGGTTCAGATGTATCGAATTCGCAAGCCAAATCGCCGTGGTCTAGCGATGAATATAGATTGCCGAGGAAAAGAGTTATTAGGGATAGGGATGAGTCGATTCTTAAGGATACTGTGGTGACGGTGGTGGATTTTAATAAGAGTCATGTTTGAGTGCTCAGTAGACGTCTCTATTCATGAGAGTGATGATCGTTATGATAGTTATGGGGCGTTATACGAGATATCTCTCGTGTGCAACATACGGACTGGAACTTGGACGGAATTGGTAGATTTTATAGAACGAGATTTAGAGTTTCATGATTACATGGACTGCGGATTTCATTGTGTGTTCTTTTTAGAGTGATTTAAGCAATACGGATAGCACACCACAAATGGATACTCACTATTATTAGCCGTCGTTTGGTTGTAGAAACACAGTATCCTTTTTTTTGTTATGAGAATAACGGGAGTAGGACATCCGGTAAGTAGGAGGAACCTACATCCACTATTATGAATAAGCCCTTTACAGTCCAAAAATGCTGTCACGGGGAAAATTGTACATCTCCATCAATATTTACACTCCAGCGTTAAGATTAACATCAAGTAATAGGTCAGAAACAACTCATTTAGTTAGAGTATCCAAGAAGTTAATACTAATGTCGCAACAAATTCACAGAGGAGGTATGAATGCCGGATGTACTTCCAAGAGCGACAAATAGTTTTTCATCGCTTAGCACAACCAATTTTTTAATCCCCAAGTGAGATTCTCAGTTATTTTCATATCCTGCATCACCGAAGTATTGTTTCCTAGAATGGAGTGAGATACAGAGTCTATAATAAGCTAATTAGTTAGTTTGTCTAAATTAAAGAACAGATAGGTAACGATGGGATCTACTAATTACTTGAATAATCGATACAAGAATATTATCTAATTAAGCCATTCTAAACTATCTCAAAATGACTTGGAATTTCTAGTTGAAGGTTAAATTCTTATTTAAGAATTATTCATTTCGGATGGAGGCTCATTCCGCATGATAAATGCATTTCACTTCATGTCATTAGTATTATATTATGATGGGTCAGATGTTAGACGTTAGATGACTAAGCATCGCTTATCATGTACCTCCTTCCCCTTAATTAACTACCGCTTCCCTAAACGGCACGAACAACAATCACAAATTAGCGAGATATAATGATGAGAAGATATATGTATTTCTATTTCTACTGTATTTGTCTAATTCCATTCCAATCCCAATCCCAATCCCATTCCCATTCATGGACCCCCTAGACAAATATCGAAACAGAAGTATCATCTTCATCAAATTTGTAAAAACCATGCGGACTTTTTGAGTTAGCTGTTAGATCCAAGACTCCAATTCCAATTTCAACTCACTCCAACCCTGCCTATGTAACAGAGTCGGGTATATTGGAATGAAGAAGTGAAGGTTATCTAACATCCAGCTATAAAAAAATGTAGAAGATCGAGATCCAAAAACAACGATGACGTTGTAAGGAGTGGATGCGTGTAGAGACCGCCGTCAAAGCCATGCAATGAATAATGGATTCCGAAAAAAAGTATCGAAATCGAATTCAAAAATAGGATGGTGATCGAGTCCTCGTTAAGACGATATGATGATGGAACGATAGAAGGATATATCGGACGAGTAAATTGATCGAAGAAGTTGAGTTGAGAAATAAATCATCCGGTTGGGATGGGAGTATGGGAGGAGAGATGTGTGGATTGTCCGATTTGCGGTGGAACAATGAGGGTACATCGTACGATGATTCGAAATCGGAAATTGAGGGATAGAGTGTATGAGTAAGAGTCGAACAATGAGGGTGGAGTCGGAGTGGATGAAGAGTGTTGAGGAGGGAAAACCGGATGTGATGATAACAAAACAGCTCCTTGCTAGGCATAAACAGTAGGCCTAGTAACACGCCTGCCATCTCGTAGATGAACAAAGCATAACACATGTTCATCATCCCCCTCAACCATTTCAGAATACTTAGCTACGTATTCGCCGATTTCCCATGTTTCAGTGTGCTTTGGCGGGTCTTCGAAAAGCCCGGCGGTTTTTGGCCTGCCGCATCCTCCTCTGTGCTCGAGGCCCCAAGGGCCAGGGTCTGTGAACTCTACGGGGCTGGTGCAAGCTTGCGCACCGGCTTCATTGACATGATCGCACTACATTAATTATGTTAGATACATGTTGTTGAGCGAGGTAGGGGGCAACAAACCAAGATATGCATACGAGGGAAAGGGAACGGTGCTTTGCATTGCCATTGTCCTGGAGCACTATCTGGCTCCTGTGTAGCTTCTTGAGTTGCATTATCTTGATTGGCATCCTGACCTTGAGCTGTTTCAGCCTGGCCTTGACCATTGCTAGCCTCAAACCTTTGTACACCCTGGCTAATGTCCTCATTGGCCACGAACCCAATTATATCCGTACGGTCAAAAGAACCTGAGGGCTGCTTCATGATGTACAGAATGCCCTCAAATACGCTGGCTCTTGGCGTAATAATTCTCGAAAGAAGCACTGCAAAGGTCTCGAAGACTGCGTAAAGTTCGTAAAATGCGCAAAAATATCGAAGAACGAGAGGAAATTTATCGAAAATCCGTGTATTATCGAAGATTTATTGAAGATTTATCGTTTTGTCTGTAGCTCTATTGATCGAAGCTGTTTGATACCGAGAGAAAAAAAGGTCGAGCAGAGGGGGGCAATCGAAACTATTTGTACACATTTTCATGGTGCTACGAGCTCCGGAAATGCATGTATATGAGTGTAAAAGATGGTATTTGTATGCGTGAATGGTTATTTCAGGCTCTCGATGATTTTTTCCTCGTGCGAAAAACGTGGTTTGGGGACTCGTGTATGATTTTTCTATCAATATAACAGTCATTCCTGGCTTTCGATGACTGCACCTCAAGCCAAAAAAGTGATTCGAAAAATCAAACATGCCATTATGAACCATTTCCTTTTAATATGAATGTCATTCCAAACTTTCGATGGTTGTGTTTTATATCAAAAAAGAGACTCGAAGAATCATTCCAGGTTTTCGATAACTATTCTTCAAACCAAAAACATAATTCGGGGAATCGTTTCAGACTTTCGATAATATCTTCTATCAAAAACATAATTCGGGGAATCATTTCAGACTTTCGATAACTATATCTCAAACCCAAAAAATAATTCGAAGAATTTTCGATGATCATATATTATACCAAAAATATAATTCAGGGAATCATTTCAAACTTTCGATGACTACACCTCATGCGAAACACATGATTTGGGGACTCATATACTTTTGATATGAATATGATTCTAGGCTGTCGATGACAACACCTCGTACTAAAAAAGTGAATAAAGTGACTCGAAGAATCATTTCAGGCTTTTGATTATTATTCTTCATACTCAAAGAATAATTCCAAGAGTCATTTCAAACTTTCGATGATTGTTCCTCGTACCAAAACCATGATTTGAGAATCCATATATACTGTATAAGCAATTCCCATACATAAATCAGTCATTTCAACCCCCCCCCCCCCTCATAATTATTCCACTTTAAAAACATAACATAACGCCAACTCAAGGACTCAAAGACTCAAGGACTCAAGGACTCAAGGACTCATAGACTCTCCCAAATCCGCTCCAACAACTATATACAACCATCATTTCAACCCCTCAATTCTACCCCCTCCTGCCTCCTCCCTCCTCCTCCCCAACACCCACACACTCCCAGAAATCCCCTCACATTAGTATCTACCTAGTAGAGAAATCGTAAGTCTACTATGTACCTACCTAGTAGTTACTTAACCACCAACCCCTTCCTCAGTATTGTGTTAAATTCCATATCATATCATATTATACCATGCTATCCAACTTCATGTTTCACTTGAGTTAACACCCATACATAGATTTGCTGTTGAAAAACAATCACAACTTGTATATATGAATATCCAACAAGTGATAATAAAGAAGTTGACGATGCATCAATCATCTGCGATTTACAACAATATTTTTATTTTGTGATAAATCAATCAATCAATCAAATTGATAGATCCATCCATCCATCCATTCATTCATATCCAAGTCAAAACAAAACAAAAAAGAACATTTCCACAGATCCATCAGTAGTACAGTACAAGTCCCCAGTAACGCGTATGGTATATAGCAAAACTACCTCGACGAACCAAAGAGATATAATCATTTCTCATATTTCCCATTCTCGCTTCCGCATTTCTCCAATTGCACAACCCGACGCCTGGATTTCCTGATATTGATACGCCAATTTTCGAGTCTTTCCAATTCCATGTCCAGAAATACTCCACCGCTTGTAGCCGTGTGCCCACACTTAAAACAAGATACGGACTAAAGGAGTGTATTGAGCTCTTAAACAAGTGTAGGTCTCTCTTCACCAAACCCCCTATAGCCCACCTTGACGTCTCCACTTGGGATGGGTAACATTTCTGGCATTCTATTTTCACTTCCATCATTCATCATTTTTTCATCCTGTGGAGTAGCGGCTTCCCTCTCCTCCCGCTTCTTTCGACCTAACTTCTCGCACCATTCTTCCGCACTAACAATAGTTCCGTCTAAAACTCCTGATACTTGAGTCATCATATCCAAACCTTCTTTCGCCAATACCATGACCCTCTGTGCACCTTCCTTAGCCTCACTATCTCCATCCTGATGACCTCTATTCTCGCCATTTGAGACGGAATTTGCAATTTGAAATCGTCGAGGTAAGGATGTTAAGTGCCTACGTACGAGATCTCTTGCATTTTCAGGTAGAGCACCGCCAGCATATTTCGAGACAATATCCACCACCTCTTTCAGGGTCTTCAAAACGTCCTTGTTTAATTGTGCGATTTTTGCAGTCAACGCTGAGCGTTGGTCATCTGTGTGAAGTACCATTTGCCTTTGATTATTATCAGCCCCTTTGTCGGAATAAGGGGTGTCAGCAATGGTGCCAGAATTATCGTATTGCTCCAAAACTGATTTCAATGCCACAATGAGTTTTCCTATGTGCTCATTTGCCCAACGAATCCAACTAAGACAATATTTCAGACTTCGGAGCGACTCTTCTGACATGGCGACACTAAGTCCCGAAGTCGAGAGAACAAGACGGGATTGCCATGAGCTACCAGGTGATGCGGATTCATCAGATCTTCGGTTCGATGGTATCAAGGCTTGTTGTGAGGCTTCATAGCTAGGACTGCGCTGATCATCATATGCAGGAAGGCTATCCGTTGTCGATACCTGACTGGGGCGACGACGGCGCTGTTGATCAAATTGTATTTCAAACTGCATGGGTTGTCCTTCAAGGTCGGATGGAGAAGAAGTATTGACCTTTCGACGTTTATGAGAAGGGGAATCGGATTCCGTGTCTGAAGGTCCATGATGACTTGGTCGACGACCACCAAGGAACCAACGTACACCCCCTTCAACTCCAGTAATACGATTAACGGAATTAATTGTATTGACAACTGGAGTAATTCTTCTTTCAACATATTCTGCACTAGATTTGAAACGAGGACTATAATTCTTGGAAGCCGAATATGCGGATAAAGAACCGCCTATCGCGTTACCAATGAAGGGGTGGGATGTGGTGAGAAGCGAGAGGAGGGGTTCTGGTTGTGCAGAACCACCTTGTCCAAATCGAGACGAGTTCGAAGCGGCATTGTTATGATGATGAGGGGGGGACTGTATGAAATCTGCCAATGAAATTAATATAAGATTTCAAAAAGTCTTCAAAAAACATACCGGCGCGAAGATCTCCTAATGCTTCAGCAGCAAGTCGCACATCTGGATCGTCTATGGATAGCACACTCCCTCCCCGCCTTGCTCTATTATCTGATAAATCTAAGTCCATAGCGTTCGGCGAATCTGTACTTCTTCTGGTTGTTGTTTTAGGCGATAGCTGTGAGGGACCTGGTTGATAATATGCGGTTAAAGGATTCGAAGATGGCCATGTTGATTGTACTTCTGAAACTGGTTCTTGCCGATATTTCGGATCTACAGACATAGGAGGTAATGGGGGTAGAACTCGCTCATGATGTATCAGTGGTGGTTCTGCGGCAGGTACGGAAGGTAAATTTAAGGATTGAGGGTCGTGAGATGCGTAGGATGGGGGGCATTCCCCTAACATGTGATTGTGCTCCATTTTGATATCAAACGCCGACGATTGTGCGAAAATTGTTGCAAATTTATCGTGAGTGATAAAACTAGACAATTGATGCTTGGCATATGTGTACCGCTGAAATAACAGTGTCGCTGGAGGTTTCAAAAGGGTTGTACTTGTTGAGTTGATGAGTATTTTGATCGGGGGATTTTTTGCTTGTGATACGATAAGATGGTGATTTTCAAATGTTGCAAATGAGGATTTTGTTTAAAGCAAACAAAACAAGTTGACTCCTTGAAATATAAAAAACTCCAGAATCAGTCGAAATTTATTTATCTTCTTTTTTTTTTTCTTCCTTTCTTTCCTCTTAATTTTGAGTTGTATATGGTTGTAAATTCACATGGTGCAAACAATTGAAGGATCGGAAGTATATAGTTGTAGAAAAAGCATTCACATGTGACCATCTTGATTGCTTTTGGCTGGTTCGGTAAAAACAAACGCATCATCGTGTCCGAATCAATTTTGATGTGTAGCTTTATATAGAGCAAACTGGGCAGGAGAAGGGAGAAGATTGATACTGAAGATGTTTACTAGGTAGTATTGAAAATAAATAATTATCTTCGACTTCATAATACCGTATTTCGCAAGTTATTCATGTCACATCTCCTTCCACATATCACCTCAAATCCTCATAGCCAAGTAAGTATCAATAACTTCAAGCAATAAAATATCACATCTGAGTAAACGATCCAAATTGATTGAATTGAATACGCCGTAATCGCTCTTGAAATTTCTATCGTGCAGTGACATCAAGTCACCACTTCCCTTCAAATTTGTATACATGGCCCCCTCTGGCGCTGCCCATACAAGTACCAATAACTTCAAGCAAAAGTAGATATCAGTCTGAGCAAACAAATGACGATGATTGAAACCCGTCGCAATGGCTTTCGATCCTGCGTGAAGCACCATAAATCAACCATTTCTCTTCAAAAATCTTATGTATGGTCCCTCTGACGCCGCCCAGGCAACCTGTTGTCAAAAAGAAGACAATGCCCGGCCAGCTCTTATGGTACCTTTGATATCCGTCTCCGCGCCGCGAAATCGCTAACTACATCAATGGGAAACAAGATAAGTATTGACAGAATGTCAATACAAGTTATATTTATATGATTGAGTTGCACTGTCTAAAAGGGCGCGTTGATGGAAAAAGAAGAAGTTTTTCTTGAAAGAAGAAAATATTTAACGTGGGAAGATTCTGCCGCTCTCAAGCTAGTATGTTTTAAGCTTAGTCGATCTCTTGGTGAGAATACCAAGTTCACCGCCGAGATTTCACTAGTTTGGGACCTGGGAAAGGCTGGAGAGATATTGGTGATCTATCAATTTGAAGGGGGAAGCTTGAACGTGGGGCTATTATTCAACTGAACACTCCTTCAAGGTAACTCAATTCCAATTCGAAATATCAAGAGGAATTCTTTGCGAAATTTACGAATGATACAAATTCTTTGAAGATATCCTATTTTGCCAACTAGGCACACTTTCTATCATCGATATTATCATCTCTTTGCTTTCTTTGATTACCTGGCAATATGGCATCTGCTGTCTTCTTTCTCGATTTGAAGGGCAAGGTATAATACTTTCTATGGTGATATGACTTCTGAACAATGTTGACATGATACCGCAGACTCTTCTTGCCCGGAATTATAGAGGAGATATTCCTATGTCCGCCGTTGAAAAGTTCCCAATACTTTTAAGTGAAGCAGAAGAAGAGAGTTCCGCAGTTCCACCATGTTTCTCAGATGAAGGAATAAATGTATATCCTCACTCCTATCTATCTGCGATCGCAATTTCTGACTTATCCTAAGTATCTATATATCCGTCATAACAATCTCTACCTCCTAGCACTCACCAAACGCAACACAAATGCCGCCGAAATTCTCCTTTTCCTACACAAAATAGTCGAAGTCTTCACCGAATACTTCAAAGAACTCGAAGAAGAATCCATTCGAGACAACTTCGTCATTATTTATGAACTTCTAGATGAAATGATGGACTTTGGATATCCACAAACTACAGAATCGAAAATCCTTCAAGAATACATTACCCAAGAATCGCATAAATTAGAGATCCAAGCCCGTCCACCTATAGCCGTTACGAATGCAGTATCATGGAGATCAGAAGGAATTCGGTACAGGAAAAATGAAGTTTTCCTTGATGTTGTCGAATCACTCAATTTACTCGTATCATCGAATGGAAATGTTCTGCGGTCCGAGATTCTGGGTGCCATAAAGATGAAATGCTATCTGTCCGGTATGCCTGAATTGCGATTAGGTTTGAACGATAAAGTAATGTTTGAAACTACTGGACGCGCGACACGGGGGAAGGCCATCGAAATGGAGGATGTGAAATTCCATCAATGTGTTCGTCTTTCACGCTTCGAAAACGATAGAACTATCTCCTTCATTCCACCCGATGGGGAATTCGAATTGATGTCTTACCGTCTAAACACTCAAGTCAAACCATTGATTTGGGTTGAATGTATCGTGGAATCGCATTCTGGGTCAAGAATCGAATACATGCTGAAAGCCAAAGCGCAATTCAAACGCCGCAGTACGGCTAACAATGTCGAAATTACGGTTCCAGTACCAGAAGATGCCGATTCCCCACGTTTCCGCACAAACATTGGATCTGTACACTATGCACCAGAAAAATCGGCGATAGTATGGAAGATCAAACAATTCGGAGGCAGTAAAGAATTCCTTATGAGAGCAGAGTTAGGATTACCGAGTGTGAAGGGTGATGATGAACATGGAGGTGGAATGACTGGAGGATTCGGTGGAAGTATGGGTGGTGTTGGGGGTAAAGGAGCAAAGAGGCCAATCAGTGTGAAATTTGAGATCCCATATTTTACGACAAGTGGTATTCAAGTTAGGTATTTGAAGATTATCGAGCCAAAGGTTAGTTTCCTCTTTAAAGTACACTTCTATCATGCTCCTCACTAACGCCTTCAATAGTTACAATATCCATCCCTCCCTTGGGTTCGCTACATTACCCAATCAGGAGATATAGCGGTCCGACTTCCAGACGTAAGCTAAGATCACTGAGATCATCTTGGCTTCAATGCATTCACGCACGCAAACAAATTTCTCTAGGGATGGAAAAGATAGATAGATTGGGAGGGAGGGAGGAGCGTAGCAATTCTGCATTAACAGGCGCTAGTGTTAAAGTCTAGGGGTCGAATTTCTTTTGATGAGACAAATACTACATTTTACGACCATGTTTTGGCCGTTTCTAATTTGAGATCGTTCGTGGGATTGTTTCTTTATGGAGTGTTTTTACCTCGCAGTGTTTCTCTCGATTGTTTCCTTGGTGTAAACATAGAAGGAGACGCACACCTATGCATCTGCATATCCAAACCGTAATAAGTTGGCAAAAATATCGACGTCTGGTTTCTACTCAACATTCGCACTTTATCCTTCATTTTTCATTTTTCATTTCGAGCGAGATGGAGATATGAAGTATCTATGATTCTGTATCGAAGTCGAATAGAACAAGATTATTGATACTTGGCTCTTGAAATCAAATCCGTACACAGCAATACCATCACTCTCAAATGTCAAATTTATTTCAAACATGTAAATGATGCTTAGGCTCTGATAGATAGAATGTCTTCGCAATTTATTTCTATAGTTCTCGAGACTCGAATATTCGAGTACAATCGAAGTCTCCAAATTTAATGTATCTGCAGTGGAACATAAGATCAACATGCTTTCAACGATCCAGCCAGAAGCATCGACTAACATCTTTTCCTCGGGAAAATCATAGTGGATCTTGAAGAATCCTTTGTATAGAGATTTTAAAATACTAAATAATAGACAATAGCCACAAACCCATTCATTCATTCATTCATTCACTCACTCATCCCCATCTCCTCCCCAAAACCACCCTCTCAAACCATCAGCAGCATGAGTTCACCAAACCCCACACCAAGCCCCTCCACCCCTATCTCTACCTCCACCTCTACAAACCCCTCCACAACTCCCCTCCCCACCGCCTCCACATCACTAATCCGCCCCCCTCGCTATTACATGCTAACCGCCTTCACCAACCGTCTCCTCCCTCTCGCCCTCTTCACAATCTTTCTCATCACCGGTACTGTCATCCTCATCTACACCGTCGTAGATAAAAAAGTTTTACCCACGCGATATATTGTAGGTTCCTATGTTACTGTTGCGGTTATTGTTGGATTGTGGGGGGTATTGCGTGTTATACTCTTTTTGAGGCGGGGATTTGGGGGGATGGCGGTTGATGAGCCGGAGAGGGGGTTGCGGATGCAGGGGAGAAATGGGATTGGTGGGATAAATGGGTTATGGGGACACAAAGAGAGGAAAGTGAAAAAGTGTTTGAAGTGGTTGAAAGAGACGGGTGGGTTAATGGGAAAATTCAGCGGAAGAAATCATGGAAATGGAAATGAAATCGGATCAGCGGAACCGGAATCGAGGCGCAGTGATATCGAAATCGCCGACTCATCAAACCATTCACGAATTGGACATCCAATGCAAAACCCACAGTTAGCACAGGAGGAAATCCCATTACGAGATTTGGGCCATCCCACTCCAGACTCTCGAGTCTCGATATCTCCACTACAGATCGCAGTTCCATCCCTCTCAATACCGATGAAAACACAAGCTCGTTCATCACGATCTCGGAGTTATCCCCACGCTCTGGAATCAAACCGGCGACCACAAATACATACCGCTGTATCTCCTCAAAAACGGACGAGGAATACTAGATCTAGAGATATGTTGAATGTGTATCATCCCGAGCCGGTCGATGCTTTACAATTTGTTTCATGTGTAGATGGAGAGTCAGAGGGTATGGATATGGATATGGATATGGATATGGATATGGATATGGATAGAACGAGCAAGCTCGCTTAGAAATAGAACTAGCATATGAGCGGGAAAAAATAGTATAGTTGGATTTGTCTGGGCTTACGAGAATTGAGGGTCTGCTTTTATATATATATAAATTTTACTGGGTTATGGTGACTAGATAATTATTTGTGATGTTGTGTGCGCTGATGAATGTAAATGCGATTATCATCGAAACTTCAAAAGTACAGTCCATGTGATTCTTTCATTGCACAAGTAGTACCGACTCGACTCGACTCTAGCTCTTAATATTATGAGCCCGGTAATCTAGCCTCGATCAGGAATTATCTCTGCTTACACAGCTCCTTTCCTGAGGATAGTCAAGCCCCCCCGTAAGATGCGCCAAACCCCCTGCTATGATAATTAAAACAGGCATTCCTTTCTTATGGAACTACCACGTGATTTCGCTTATTTTCAGGGAGGCTTTACGTTTGGCCATGGAGGCTTTGTAGAATGTTCGGATGAATCTATTACATTCATATCTTTGAGTCTATGGGACCAGTTAGGAAACTATAGATACTTTGTGCAGGATTGTGTTTTTATGTTTAAGGCAATATAGTCGATGGGTGGTTTGGGTATATGGGTTGGGTACGGTTAATCATGGTTATAAATAGGTTGGATTCGAAATTTCGTTTGTTTATCAATCATGGATTAGTTATAGATTTTAGATTTGATAAACCTTAATTTGAATAATCCAAGTATATATATTATAATTATTTATTTGTTAATTATCGATTTTGTTTTATTAAGAAAAGGATTGTTTTAAAAGGAAAAGCAAAAATATCGAAGTTAAAAAAATCTTCCCACCCTATTTAATTTTCATATAAAAAATATATATAAAATATAAGTACAATTTACTTTTTTTTTATTTTTTTTATTTAATATTAAGATTTGTTATAAAATCTGATCAAAATTTAAGGCTATTTTCAAATTTCAGAATATGAGATTATTTCCAAAAAAAATTATGGTTAATTGTAAGTATCTATAGGTTTTGATAAGTATTTTTTTGATATATTAATGAACAATTATTAGGTTATGATTTCATTAATCTATTATTTACGGTTTGGGTTGGATTTTCCAAAAAGAGTATGGTTAACCATCTATCGATTATACTGGTTTAAGGGAAGATATTAGATTCTTATATTGTTTATTGCTGATAAATTGCCGGAAAAATTAAAGAGTTAACTTTAGATTTTCATTATGCAATGAACTCTGTTGCGGAAACGGTTATATCTACAGTAAAGCAGGGACATGCTTTACCAAAGAATCATTTTCGGGTTATGTTTGCATTTGTGAAAGAAGTTGGTTTATACTATGGTACAAGGAAATCCCGAGATACGAATGATATTGATGCGACTAATCGCACCATGTTATGATAGGGCTAATGATAAGAGTATCCATACTAACCAAAGTAATTGGTCTTATCATACAAAAACATACACGGCGGATTAAACATCTTGAACTGGAAGCAGTCTCGTAACACACCTTCAAGGTCTTATACCTGTAAGACTTCCCGCGGTGCTTCCTGCTGCACTGTAGGTTCTCATGATATCTTCATCAACTTTCAATGTAGAAGAATGCCGGATTTATAAATATTTACCTGTATTTTCAGACATGTTAATACCGAGTTGTAGTAAATTACATAATAATACAAATATAAAAGTATTACTACTAGAGTTTCGATGTTTTCACACGTTGTTGTCATTGGTATGCGTTAATGATGGCGAGTCTAGTGTCGAGGATATCACAGCATCAATCATGAAGAAGTGGAATTTTCAAGGTAGCAACCTTACATTATATGAAAGATAAAAACAACGCGTGATACCATTATTATTCTGGCAACCTTGAATCCCAAATGAAATCCCTCATGAAATCTTAAAACCCATTTCCTCGTCTAGTCAGACCTTCCTTCGGATCCCTGTATACAATAAAGCTCCAGGGGCGCATCCTATCATTTTGACTAATCCAACTAAACTTCGCGTATCGAAAAGCAGGGGTGGTCGGGGAGCTTAACTAAATCGACCGCCTATAACGAATGAGGAAAAAAGATTTAGAAGAACCAATTGCGATCTGTTCGAAAGAAAATAAGAGTTAGCAGAATGTCAAGAGTTTTTTTAGGAGTGGGGTTTTACTTCGATAGTGTTGATTTGGAGGCCATTGGAAAACGAGGTATATAGCCAAAATGCCAATGCTAATAATAACAATGCCTCCGACAACTAACATTCGCTTATGCTCTGCTCGAACAGCCTGAAGCTCTGCTCGAACAGCCTGAGGCTCTGCTTGAACAGCCTGAAGCTCTGCTCGAACAGCCTGAGGCTCTCTCATATGACCTTCTCGAACAGCCTGAAGCTCTGCTCGAACAGCCTGAATCACTGCTTGAACAGCCTGAAGCTCTCTCATATGATCTTCTCGAACAGCCTGAAGCTCTCCCATATGACCTTCTCGAACAGTTTGAAGCTCTGCCTTACTTGCGGCCGTAAGTTCCCGACGTTGTTCAACCATATCCCTATAAATCTCGTCGCCCTTCATGTTTACCTCGAAATCTTCTTGTTTTTCAAAAACCGACGCTGAATCTGATGGGAAATTGTTAGAATTCATCTTGTTGGACGTAGAGTGGATAAATGAATTATTAGTTTCTTTGGATTGATGGAAAGTTGATTTGATAGTTTGTAATTTGAAGTTTTAACAGTACCTTATGTACTTAATAGTTCTGTGTTGATCAAAAGTAAACTTTTTCGGTTAAACTTTGAGGTGGATTGATTGCTGTAGGAAGAAATCAGAAGGAAAGTAGGAGCATTGAAAAGATTATTGAAGAACAACTTTGTTTTGGAATGAAGGGATCCAAACCCACGTGCTACTGTATATTCCACTATTACCGTACAATTCCACTGTTGCTGTACAAATGAATGTAACGACGTGGCAAGGTACACCGTTAAATATGACGACTAGCACTAGCCTCCTCCTCATACGGTACATTATAAAGCTATGGAACTTGAATACCCGAAAATTTGACTTATTTCTACTTCTTTTCTTCTTTGCTTCAGATGATCTATAGGTGAAACGATTTCCGTACTAGGCTCCATGAAAAGATTAGAAAAGTATAAATGCTTTATTAGGTTCTTTACAATGATCCGTTTCTCAGAGGAGAATTCCAGACAATCTTGCAGTAAATTCTTTATACATTTGCTCTCTTCAATAGATATTCTCAAACCGGTAGCCTCAAGGAAAGTGTAGTTCTATCTTGAGCTACAAAACTCTTTGATATTGGTGGTAGGAATGGTCATTTTTCCCCATCGGGTCTTGATTTATACTTTTGATGGTGCTGATTTTTTCAAGAGGAGTTTCTTTAGAAATATTGATGAGCTTCACGAGAGATTTCTTTTGGAAGATGCCGATCCCCTATCCTCTAAGAAGGGGATCGTCCGGGACATCTCGGCTATTGAACTTCCAATCCTGAAATTTATTAAATAGATGATCCCAAAGGAGGGCTCTCTTACATCTTGATGACACCCCGAGTGGGATTTCTTTTGGCTGCTATTATTCACCAACCTTATGGTCCAGAATCAGGCCAGCTATCACAATCACATGTTACTCCCCAAAAGCGAACCCAGAAAACTAAAACTTGATCCCACAATAAGTCGAAAATTTATTATCTTGAAACATTCAATACTTTGCTATTCGTTATATATATATAAGGAATCGATAGGATATGGATGGAATATCTTCAGCTCGCTTGCTGTTGAGTATTACACTAGATTGATAATATTATGAGAATAAATAGTATGAGGTGAGAAGAAAGGAAAAGAAAAGAAAAGAGAATGCGGAGCAAGTAGTCTGTACATGTAATAAGGCTTTGCTCTTTGAGTTTAGATGAGATAATATAGCTTCTATAATAAAGATAAATTATGTTGTTGCGTGCGCCGTCATTCAAGCTTAGGACAGGGAATAAATAATATCATTCGATTTATAGGAATATGTGAAATGTTCAAGTTCTGGTGTTGTGTAATTTTCGAAGAGACTGGTGACAATCGCGGTTGAGCTATGTCATTGCTCATTACGGTGAAGTGGAGATTAGTACTCATTGTAGTCATAGGTACCCTATCCGTATCCGGGGGTATTTAATATCTCAGGGCAGGTATTATGGAAACCATTATAGTCAATATTCACGAATTGCTGAACCCGGTGGATCAAGCCGTACATGACGGTATCTTATAAGATATTTAAACTGCTTGTAGAAATAGAATAGGGTATTGATCCAACTAAAGTTACCCTGGATCATTCCGGGTTTAGCCAACTTTGCTTAATCTTGACCCATTCAACGTGGCAGCCGTCACACCTTACATGACCACATTCCGGACAAATCAATATTTCACTCGTCATTCCCGAACTCCTGTACTCTCCACGCGAATACCGACACAAGCAGCAGGACCAGACCCAAACCCCGTGGCGGTGTGTTTGGATCAAAGATTCTTGAAATCCACTTTCGGTGACTTTCTCCACGTTTTCGCGAGTAAGCTTCGCATAATGTAATCCACATTCGTTGCAAAGCGTACGGGTGCCATCTGGTTGCGTTCTCCATTCAAGAGTCTCTGGTATGTTGCAACTGCGACATCTATTTGGGCGCATCCAGTACACGAGTCGAGAAAAATGAATGACATTGCTATCGATAGCCTCGACTTTTGTACCCCTAGAAGTGCTGATATCCGCTTGCGCTTGGGCAGCATCGCTTCCCTCAGTAACGTCATTAATGTCCAATTCGCGTACCTCCATCTGGCATGATGAACTTCAAAATAAGCTTAAAAACCATGAAAATTGGGTAGGTTTTACAAACCACTTTTGCCATATCGAAGAGGATTGGCTACGGAGGGTGCCGGAGCAACCAGATGCAGGGCATTTATTCTCAGGAATGAGAAAGTCTTGTGAAGGATTAGACCGACCCACCACCATGGCCATACCTACACAACAACCAGGAAATACCAATCGCGACCATGTATCGGCCGATAGTACGGTCTTAGTCGAACTATCTTCAAGTAGATACGACCCTCGCTCCACCCAACCTCTTCCGGCTGTGCCAGTGAAGGATTCGAGTAGAAATGCTTGAAAGACCTACGCGCTTATTAGAGTCTAATCTCAACATATTAGGCACATACTTAGTACTTTAAAGTTCACGAAAGTGTCAAACTGTAAGATTCTGGGACGGCGGCCCAGCGCATCCTGAAATGTTATATGATATTTTGCAAGAAGGACGGGCGTCAGAGCCCTCGACGGCTCCATCATTTTAGCCAACCGTAGTCTTCAGGTTGTTAGTTTCGATATTGATTAACAAGGAAAGATAAAAAGCTCACAAAAGATTGCGAGCCATCAGTCCAGCATATAGGAGTATCATGTAGTATCTGCACATAGCGTATTAGAACAAATCTTTTGTTCACAAGATATGAAAACCCACATCTTTCGTAATGACTCTCTGTTTCCAGCCTCTTGCTCGATTGTCTGGGAGCTTATTCTCGGAGAAGTCGTAAAGATGAGACTATTCTCACCTGCCCGAATAGCTCCAGCTTCCTGGAAACAGGTATGAGGTAGGGTTTGAATTTTGCCAAACATGCCCTTAAGAGTATTCGTTGTATGTTCATTTATGGCTTTAACAGCATCATCATAAGAATTCTTGTCTTCAAGCTTTGAAATAACTTTGTCAAAGTTTCGCTGTATCGTGTGGCCTTGCGATGCAATATCCAACTGAAGAGGCCTCAATGTGAGAATGCTCTGCTCAACTTTTAAAGATACATCTTTGTAGTGCTCTCTTCCTTCTGTCCTTACCATCTGTAACTCGTCTTGAATGGGGTTGAGTTGACGCTGTAGAATCGAGACCATGTGGTTATTGAGAATATCGATGGATTGCGTTTTAAGTTCGGCTGGCAAATCCTGAATAATTTCGCTTTGAATCGTTGCCGTTAGTGAAACAACAATCTGAATTTTCGAATACGATAACTCACATCATGGAGAAAAGCATCCATTTGTCCAAGATTGGCAGATGGTCTTTAATCTCTTCCTTTAGATTTTGTACGGCTTTTGAGTCCTTGAATCTCCATAATAACTTCTTAGGTATATGCTTCCAGCGACCTGGTATGGCTTTGTCTCCTAAACTATTTTCGAAGTTTTGGCTGATGGCGAGAAATCGTTCTAAAGAAGGTTTGATAATTTCGACTTCTTTTCGTATCTCATCGTCGTATGAAGAGTGTTTTCCAATATTTATGAGGGATTGAAGCCTCTGTAAGGTCAAGTTCACGCTTTGGAAAAACGTTACAGTATTGCGAAAATCGGCGGGGGCGCCCTCAGCACCATCGAGTGCTTTCACCGTCTTGACAATCAGAGATATTGCTTGTGCAATATCTCCAGCTGACCAGCCGAACGACATAGTGATCTCTCGATATGATAGAAAATTTCAACAATTAGAGAACGAATAATGCGAGTGGGGAGGGTTTGATCTTAAACAACATCCAGCGAGGCTATGCTAAGCCACATACGATGCTACAATACTAGGTACTCTGCATACTACCTTGACAAGCGCATTTCAATCTAGCCAATGACGAGGCCTGGATGATATACGCTATCAACGAGAAATCCCAGGCATACTAACGGGCTACTAGTGGCTCATTGTTGTGGTAAATCGACTATTCAGTTCTTATCACAGTATTGTAAAATAGACAGCATCGTGGACAAAATCAAGTACGACTGTCGATTTGAAGCAATTTGTGTGACTATGTGAGAGAACCCCGCAGATAATTGACCATCACATATTTATCTTTTGGTCATTTGGCCAAGTGGTACACCACCAGACACCGACAAGTCCTTAATATGAAGTTCAAAATAAGCTAGCACCAAGAAAATGAATCGGTAAGACATGCATCCAAACACTCTGGAAAGTGTCCATGACTGGAGAGAAAATCGTAAACCAAACGGCAGCATAACGTATTTTCCGGAGTGAGAAATATATTGTCAGTCGATCGCCGAGA
The DNA here is from genome assembly GCA_014898415.1 of Stromatinia cepivora. Classification (NCBI taxonomy): domain Eukaryota; kingdom Fungi; phylum Ascomycota; class Leotiomycetes; order Helotiales; family Sclerotiniaceae; genus Stromatinia; species Stromatinia cepivora. The sequence goes on along the minus strand of RCTD01000012.1, from coordinate 549,042 downwards.
GAGTTGAATTCCAGGAAGATCAATCGCATGGATCCTTTCGAGTATCTTGACACTCTTCGAGTAATAGAAGCGAGGTGATGAGAATCAACAATTTGCGTACGGTAGATGTATATTTCGCAGGATTGAACTTCAGTAAATAATAGGACCATCTTCCCATTCGAGCTGATAGAGCGTCTCGTCAGTGGATCCGTCTGGGTTCTCTGGGTCTAGGTAGATGTTTCCCACAACCCCTCTCTCGCGAAGCCCTATTCTTGTCAGAAGTTTGATAATCGCTGCGGCCTGGTGCTGATATCTTACGTTCATGTTGTGCATCATGATTACCCCACTGCCTTCGCCATGTGGCATAGTTAATCAGGGCATTGTATAACGTACGATCGTCAGTGCAAGAGCATGCGAGCAAGGCCACGATGGTAGCAAGATTCCCAGCGAGTCCGTTTGTTGGTCGATTTCTGCGATGTCGGTACGCTTGAAGCCCGAGTTGACCAATCCAAGCTCCTTCTCTTCCAGCAAGGTATTGTTCTTCCAGAGAAGCAGATACCCGTGAAAGCGTCCCATCATGCCGAAAAGTTAATGGGTACCATCTGTTGTTCGGAAAGCCTGACGTGGCAATGTCAATCGTGGTTGCGTCTGCCTCCATCATTTGAAAATGCGTGAATTCATTGCACCAAAACAAGGTTGTACTTCTGTAATGTTGAAGTCTTTCATTATTTGGATAGGTCCATCCTTCCCCACCAAACCATTGATAACTGTCTCCAGCATCGGTGATATAACCATCGGCCCATCTGAATACTCGCCCGGGAGTCTGGGGCGAAAACCCAGCTCTGTAAATGGGCGGCACCCATCGCCCATTCTCGTTTGCTCTCGGTGGGATGCCCCCGTTATTAGGTTCCTCATTGACGTGCAGCTCGTTCACATTGAAAAGAAAACTAGTATAACCTCGATGAGCCATCGTGTAAACAGTTGGCGTGCCCGGATTTGTTTATCGTCGCAAGGGTCTCTGTATCAACAAGCGGATGAGGATACGTTAGAAAGTCCACAGAGGTTGCATACTCACATTCATTTCTGAGCCAACACAGGCATTCTTCTTCAGGCTTGTGTTTGCAGCGATTTTACCCAAAGATCGATAGTTTTTGGTTAAGAACTCCGTATCTTTTGGATTTGGTGAGGAATTGCAAACAAATATCGATAATTCAAAGACGATTTTGGAGATTAGCAAGATCAATGTACCGACATGTTGTATAGTCCTCGTGACGGACATTGATTGGATGTCGGCCTATTGTTTGAACCATAATCCTGGCCAACGCTGCACATTCTATGCACCTTTTGCTGTCCGACGGGATGATAGCGACTAAAGTCACATCGGAACGTAGTAGCAAATTTGACCTCGAGCCATCCTGGCATGGAAAAACGATGAGATAAATATTTAATGACACATTATGGTCTCTAAAGCAAACGAGAACTCTTCTTTCTCAGAATTACAATGTTCTGGGAATATCTGCTGAATTCAACGAGCGAAATACAAGTATCGGTAGCTAACCCATGTATTTACTCCACAGCATCCACTTAGACAAAGGGAGGGGCACGAAAGGCCATCCTGGTAGATATAAACTGGTGTAGGATTCGTTTATTACCGATACGGTATTAGCTGCGCATAAGAAGCCTATCACGAACGAAGTGGCTGTTGTAGAACATCCGCGAGATAAACACGAAGTGTCTCATCTCAGCAAAGGAAGTGTTTTGCCACCCAGTTTAGTAATGCTGGAATGATTTCGGAAAGAAAATTGGCAACCAAGGATGCGAAGTACAAACCCCAGAAAAGTCGACATTGTTCCAATTGCAATGTACCTCCAGAAAAGTCGACATTGTTCCAATTGCAATGTACCTCTAGAAAAGTCGACATTGTTCCAATTGCAATGTACCTCCACTTGTCCTCGCGCATACGATCCCTGAAAGATAGTGAATTGTTTGCGCAGTCTTAAATTTGTGCGAACAATGTATACTGTATATTGAGGCTCAAGATTCGGACAAGATTCGGACAGGCTGTGCCGTGAGCTATATCTTGAAGGGTCCTCCTCGAATAATTACGAGCTTTCAATCCATTTGTGCAATCTCAAACAATACATGATTCGTTGAATCAGATGTGAGCATTTGGTAATCGGTGGGTATATAGCCACATGGACGAATCAAATGTTCTGAGGCCTGTTGTTATTTAGCGATGATCTGAAAGTTCGAGGCACATGAAAACGGGATGAGGGATTCTGAATACATACCACAGCGGAAAAGGGGTATGCCAAACTTTTTTTATATCTGAGACCGCTTCGACTTTCAACATCTCTTGAGGTGGGAAGTCCTCAATATATATTTTTATTTTACTGCACACCATGCAGTCATGGGTCGACTGCTCCTTGCAGGCAACACGTCCAAAGGCACTTGAGCTGGGTGTTGATTATCCTTTTCTCGTTAGCACGGTTGCCTCGTTTTGATCACAAAATTTGCCTCGTCTCAACGAGTTACAAAAACATTTCTGTGGATATCCGCCAATAAGGGCCACTTTTGATTCCAGTCATGCACTTGCGATGCAATATGTGCCTGCAAGTGATTGGGGTACGCATCGCCCGGAAGAATGAGAGCGCGGCTTACCACCGCAAAAGTTACAGAAGCCGAATCATTATCTGTGACTTGTCAACTTCCAGCAAGAAATGTGAGGGATAGAAATTGGAAAACTTTATATCCCTGAAAATTGGAGGGCAAGCTCCATTTGAGCAAAACATTTGCCCATTAGCCAAGGACACATGCAAGGTTTGACAATGTCAGCCAAGAATCGAAAATGATACCTCGCGGATATTCCTACTCGGTGTGCCTCATTCGCCGTCGTTGCACAAAGCATCCAGAACTCTGGTGTCCATGTAAACCTGGAATATTCCTGAGTTGACCTGGGAACACAATAACCCTCATTTCAAAAGTGGAAGATGCACATGCCCTAGACCCCTAGTGGTTTGTATTTATAGTGTAAGTGGTAGTACACCAAAAATAACAATCACGGCGGTCGAGGATATTGCAAACAATTGGAAGTCTTCTTGAAGTTCGTAGTTTCAACAAGTCATGAGAGACTAAAATCTTAGTATGGCTCGCTAATTAATTAAGCCCAGACGCTTGGAACGCTAGCTGGCTACCTACTAGGTAGGTAGGTAAGGTTACCGGTAATTTTGTCGTTGCTTACAGATGGGAAATCCAAAGAAACTTTTCAAATTGACGGCGACCGAAGACTCAACATCGGCAGACTCTAATCTATGAATGTAGGAATGCTCGGAGGCTCCTGATCGAATATTCGCTACTATTGCTCATCGCCCGCCAAGCGACCTGAATGAAGAGAACAAACGACTGGCAAAAGGGATCGAATGAGATGAATGGAAACTTAAGGACGGCGGGAGGATACACCATTCTCAACAGCTACACCATATAGATGGGGCACCGCAAAAGCTTCTGAGGTCGTCATTACGTGAAGAATGAATCTTCCCAGAGTCTTCTTTGCCGCACAAACAAGAAAATCCGAGATGTTTTACATGGTCAGCTATGGTCTTGATCAAAGAAACGGATACAGTACAGATATTTCTACAATTTATTCAACGGCTCTCAGGCATTCTCCTGGTTTAAAAACTATGTATATGCGGAAGCTTATCACTGCAAGCAGTGTCAATAGTGTCAACATAACGGGCCGCCTCATCACTATTCCCTAAACATATTTCAAATTTGTGACATTCATTAAAATAAGTATACATTTTTAACTCCAGTTTTATTTTCATCTTCAAATCTACAGGTTAAGTACAGGTTCATGGGGAAAATTCTCTATTGTTGTTACATGTTCTTACATTGCTGTTTCTCTGCCCTCCCTCCCTCCCGGGACTCACCGTTCACAGACTGACATTTGTTAAAGGGATCCTGTTCAAGGGGATGGCTTTCGAACAAAATTTCTTCATTGGTTGACAGACAGGACTCGATCCATCGGCATCGAGCTTCATTGCACCTCGAAACACCATCATGTCGGTCAGGTCACAATAGAAAAACACAAACAACAGATCGCACTGGCCGAAAGTTGTTGGTGAATTTTGCATTGCGCAAGCGTTTTCCAAAACACCGAGACAAGTTGCAACTGCGACAGGATCAATGTTACTGGCTGTATCTGTGACTTGAGTTCCGGGACGAGTCTTGTTGACTGATTGCGTGGTGGTGGTTGTTGTGTTGGAGAATCGTGCTCGAATGATGGCTTGAGTGTGGACTGGTGTGTTGGGCTCGGTGAAATTGACCGGGGCTGAGCATGGCTTTCCTATGACACCGGGATGAGTCATCAGGAAGGTGATAAGTCCCCCAAGAATGGCAATGATGACGATCAAGATGCAAATTGGGATGAGATAGCATCGTCTTGCAGTTTTCTTGCTTGGCTTGTAGAGCTGTGGTTTGTGCTCCGTGCTTACCTGCTCTCTCAGGGCTTCAACTGGGCGCAATTCAATGTCCGCGAATTCATTTGGCAAAGACATGAATATCTTGCTAGCTGGTGGTGCAGTGTAAGGCATTTTTGCGGTTGGATTTAAGTTTGGTTTGTGAAATTTGAGTGGGTTTAAAAGTGATTCCTGTAAGATCTTTTGGGATTTTTGGTATAGTGATTGGGACTATGCTTTCAAACTCACGAGATATCAGCAGGTTGGTAGGGAAAGTTTATTACGCTCAATGTCGTTACTTTTATACGCTGATCTTAGCATTTGTTCCCAAAGACTGAACCGTTCCTGAACAATAGTTCTTGGTGAAAGATATGGGATCAAGTCTACCTAAACACCGCTGGCTGAGTATCTCTTTGTTTTTCAAGCACAATCCTTACAATTGTCTTTGTAATGCTTTTGTTCTCTTAGTTCTCAAAAGGATTATGAATACCTATGGTTAAAAGCTGTTTCGAAGTTTAGTCTCCAAAACATTCAAATATACTTCAGAAAACATTTCGGGAAGCAAATCTGTAGGGAACTTTGAACACGGCACAAACGAAAGGTCGAATCGCAAGTTAGATAATCTCAAAACAATTTTGTTCGAAGCAGAGAATTCAAATCACTACAAACTCAGTGCCCGAATTAATATTTCGAGGCCACTGCTTGAGCTAGATTTGAGGAAGGATGAGTAGCAGATTGATACCCCATGTTGGACTTCGTTCAAATGTTCTATCAAAATACAACAATCGCATTGTCTTGTTCATTAAATGCTTTATGCCTTCCTTACATCATTTTTCCTTTGTTTATCTTCCGCATGCGTCATTTATCTTCCATTTCAAGGTCTCTCAAACAGGAGTGGGTCTCTTTGTTGTGCATCATCAAATATTAAATTTGGTTGTTTTTTTCAATCGTCTACAGTAATATCACGTAATAAATTCTGCGAGAACTCTCAACATGTCAATCCAGTACGGAAGAGAACCTCTCAGGAGAGAAAAACCACCTCGCGTTCGCGACGATCCGCTCACCCGGCCCCCAAATTTCCCACCCACGCCCCCAGGGCGCGACCGCCTCAGCCCGGAAGCAAGATCATGGGAAGAATCCCTCGACGCCTTAGATAAACAACTCGACTATGAAGATATCCACGGCCCAGGAACCTCACAACATGCAGGCTCCACATGGGAATACATTCCATCGGATCCTCCAATCAAAGATATCCCTCGAAGAGCATTACTCGACGAAGAAAAAGACCGAATAATGTTCGAAGTAAAACGCGATTTTGCAGCCCAAGGGCGTACATATAGACTTGCACTGTCCGAGTCATCTGAATCTTCAGAGGAAGAAAAAGTTACAGATTTCCGCTCTTTTGTTAATGTGACGCGCAAAAGAGATGCTAGGGAACATGCGAGAGGAGATCGGGGTGAGGATTCATTTGATCGGCCTGCTTCTGATGCTTCTGAGGGGAGAAAAGATTCTTCAATTGGGGCAAAAATTGGGAGGAAAGATGAGGAAAATCAAAAATTGAAGGAAGATTTGCTCGACGAATGGACTAGGAGGGTTGAAGCTATGTATGAAGAAGAACATATCTCCTCTGACTCTGAAAGCGAAGGACGAGATCCGCCGGAAAGGTTACTCGAAAAAGTTGCTGATCTTGGGGGGAAAAAGAAAAAGGTTGAGATTGTGGATCCTCCCACCGAAACAACAGATGAAAAAGAAGGAGTACATTGGCTCGACGCACTTCATGCCGAAAAGCTTTCCCCCTCAGAATTCAAAGCTCGGATGGACGCCAAGCTGCAGGAATACGACCGTAGCTATAAAAGCATGCAGCGAGAAGACGCAGAAAGAACAGCTCGAACAGATCAATGGCGTCATTTGACAAAAAAAATAGCAGCGGCTCGTAAACGAAGGATGGAATTGTTGGCGCGGCACGCGGCGTGGAACGCGGCGCGAAAACGAAAACCGAAGGCTTCGGAGTACGAGAGTGCGGAGGAAGAGCAGAGGGCAGGGCAGAGGAGATATAATGAGGCGTTTTATCAAAATAAGGCGAATATGGATAAGGTTTCTTCATGGGGTCAGTGGAAAGATGGGGATGATCACTTGGTTCATAATAGGGGTGCTGCGGGCGGAGGTGGAGAGCGTCTACGTCCTTCTGCTGGTGGACGATGCCCAATTCACAATGAACCTCATAGTCCTGGGAGTGCGATAGATCACAATATACCTTGGGATAAGATCAGTCATGGGATGAAAATGATGGGTGCGAGTGGAGGTGGAGAGCGTATAGCTCCTTATGCCGGTGGACAAAGACCATTTCATAATGAGCCTGAAAGCCCTTTAAGTGCCGCAGAGGATACTAAGGTTTCGAATGTGGAAAATGACAACGATGCGAGTAGTATACGTCCCGATGCTGGTGGACGATGTCCATTTTCCAATGAGCCTCAACCTGAAACTCCTGTGGGCGCGGCAGAGCACAGTAAACCTTGGGATAAGATCAATGATGAGATTAATATGGCTGGTGCAGGTGGAGGTGGAGCGCGTATAAGTCCTTATGCCGGTGGACGAAGGCCCTTTCACGGTGAATCTGAAAGTTCCTTCGGGGTGGCCGAAGAGCTACGGGAGCAAATGGAGCAAATGGAGCAAATGGAGCAAAACGAGCAGAAGAAAGATTCTTCCTCTATCCCCGAAGACGCGATTCAAAATTATCCACTATCATTCTCAGACGTCATTGTCAATGATCCAAATCCTCAGAATTATGGAGTTGAATGGAGCTGGAAACGTATATTTGTTATTATAGTGACAGGAATGCTTCTAGGAGCGTTAGCAGTGAGGCTGAAACCATCTACTTATGACAGGTGGAACCATGTTGAGAAGCCGGCCTGGGGATTGGGGAAAACTATTGATTGAATCATTCGGAGTAATTGTTGTTGTCATATATATTGATTCATGTATTACTTATTGCAAATATAGACTTCAGAAAAGAGCTGGTTCGGTATTTTGTGTAACTCGCTTTGGCTAAAATGAACCTGACTATCCGCATTTATATAGCAGGTCCTTTAAGACAGGACACGATAATCACATAATCAGACATCCCTAAATCAAAAGAAAACCAACACGGAAATGCCCTTAAATCCTAATATCTTGCATACATTCTCACCACTCATCCACCAACCCACCAACTCCAAACCAACCTCCCGTTATAAACCCAAACTTCCTCCCACCCAACATCTCTCATTAGTAAAGACTGCGCCTCTGGCGCAGTGGTCATAGTACACCACTTTCCCCCGGTAACCAATCCGTGGGGGGTGAGCAGATGTAACAGAAAAAACTCCTCCGGGGGTTTCCTACCGCCCTTGTGGCGGTAAGGTTTTGCATCTTCTGTTATCCACCCGCTCCTTTTCCTCTTTATTTTTTGAGTATATTGATTTGAATGCGGTCGAGAGAGAGGTGGGTCTATAGTGAATGTTGGAGGAGGAGCGGGGTATCTTGGAGACAGGACGGGAGCCACCGGCCAAAGAGAAGATTGGTTGCTGCAATATCACCATATTACATCAGGAAAATTAAACCGGGCCACTAGGACTCGTAGGTGAATCTCACAATTGTATAACACAAAGTATAACAAAGCAGAAACAGAACAAATAAGTGGAGGTGAGTACGCGTTTTTGTTCATTGCACATATCTTCGTTATCCGAACGCCAGTTTCCTTCGCGCCATATATACGCAAATTGAGATGTTCCATCATCTCTCTTCACGGCCCCAACCCAATCAAATGATACCAAATAAACAACGCCATTACATCCCGTCATGTTCATAAATTGCAGAGGTCGCTGATGATCGTCATAGACAAAGAGTAGGTATTGTGACATCCTCAAAATTCTCCTTCGGTACTCCCGGCACCACTCATAGCCTTACTCCCATACATTCCTACTAAGCCCCATACTCCGACTCTCCAGCCTCTCCATAGTCCCTCAATTCCTTGTCCCTTCTTTTGCACTTTCTTGACCTTCCTTAATGGTTTTACCGCGCCTACACTGGCGATGGGTTCTGGACCAGATGATTCACCTTCTTCTCGGGCAATGGACCACATTGTACCTACTACCCCGTTGTATGGACCAATGTCGACAACTATTTTGAGGTCTTGAGATTCGTTGTATTGTGGGGATATGAGCACTGTGGCTTGTGCGCGACGTAGAACGGTTTCGAGTGGTAGACGGATGAAGATTTCCAATGTTTGAGCAAGGAATGTGAAAGTTGTGTAACTTGTAGGACTAAGAACTGGGTCAATGGCGAGACGGGTTCGAAGAAGGAGTGGGGTGCAGTGCGATATAGTTGGCTTTATTATGGAGTGAAGAATGGTGGGAATGAGAAGTAACGGAGGACATATGTAGGAAGGGAGAGTTTTGAGGTTGTGAGTGAGTGATCGTTTAGGATTCGAAGTTGGGGTGAGAATCAACCTGCTTGAATTAGCATTGTGTTATGTAGAAAGTGACAAATGACTTACTTTGTGCGTACAAGATCCAGAGGAGCCAGAATGAGACCGGCAGTAGCTGCTGCTGCTATTGCTACACTTAAGGATGTCCATGGACTAGGAGAACCAGCTACATCAACCTGTGCTCCGAGCGCTGCTAATCCTGGATCCGGGATATTCAGCACCGCCGAAATCATGCTGCTTGACCAACTTTCCACCGTCTTCGCTAGAAAGCCATAGATGAAAGTTGCGTTTGATCCCTTCCATACACCCCAAACTCCCTCCTTTGACCATTCCTGTGCTATCACCTCCATTATAGAATCTGATCGCTTGAGGATCAGTTGATGTGCTGGTTTTGGCTTTGGCGGGGTAGTTTTAGGAACGGATTTGTCCTCCCACCCAGACCCCTCACTGCTATACCGACGCTTTGACGGGGATAATGATTTTGCTTCTGGTGCCGCCGATGTGAAGTAAGCGGTCTCGTCCGCATCAGAATCATCGGAGGGGTAATTCTAAATTCAGATTAGCTCCACAAGCTCAACCCTTCACATGGAGAATCATACCTCGTTATACTCTGAAGGACGTCGTTTTATTTTCTCCACCGCAGCTACTGGCTTTGCTCCTTCCTCAATATCCTGACTTTTCACCTGCAGAATTGTTTTTGCAACCTCAAAGGGCTGTCCGCATAATATCCCCGCATAATTGGTAAAAGTCTCATTGATGAATCTCTGAAGGGATTCAATAGTGGATGGTGAGGTATCCGATAAGTAGTCACTGTAGTCAATATCCGAGAAGATATCTCGAGCGGAAGAGGCATATGATGCTGCACTTCCATTCTTTAATCCTACTCGATGAGTTCCCGAAATCGTCGTAGGTATTTCTTGAGGTATTCCGATAGAAGGTGGAACATAGTATGGTCTTAATGGATTTGGACCTTCTCTCGAGGTCGACATATTGTTGTATGTTGCATTCAAGAAGAAGAAGGTGGGAAGGCAAATTTACGGGAAATGTATGATGTCGTCGTCGTCGTCTCTTTGTTTTCCACGTCGGTCGGTCAGTGCAAGGTGAAAGTACCTTGTAAATATTCAAAGCTTTTTTTTACCATGTACCTCTGTACAAATAATTGGAGAGGATGAGAGCAAGGATTACATTGGCCCAAGGCTGATTGAACTGATATGCCTTATCCGTGAATAGGCCGTCCATCAATTTCGGAGTAATCCGATTGGTTGTATATGAATCCACGAATATTTTTATATGAGTACAAATGTAAAGCAAGCCACCAACTTTTTCTTAAAGATTCAAAGAGTTGTGAATGTTCATAACAATTTCAAACAATATCAACACTTATCTATTTAGGAAAGCATCTCTTCTAAAAAGTTCCAACTGTTAGAAGTGAGAAGAAGCAATCAAGAATTCAAATATTTACTTCAGGCAAAAGAAGTCTTTATCTTACCTACATATATATCCACCCTCAACTCCGGATCTTCCTCACTTTCTCACCCCCACTCATCCTTCACAACAATCGCGATAAAAACGAGATGTCTACGGTTCGGAATACAAGCCGAGCCTTTGCAGGTATCCGCAGAACCACAACTCAATCTCTACGAAGAGAGTTTGCGACGGTAGCAGATAGTCCCATTCGATTTGCTTGCAGACCCCCCGCAGCGCCCGCCTTATTGTGTCCTTTCTCCATATCAGGATCACGACCTAGTACGAAGCAAATGTGTGAAATCAGACAAAACAGAAGATCTACAGCTGCTCGTCGAGAGTTCTCTGCCACTTCGAAAGCTTTGCATGGTCATATAACCCCTCCAAAGCCCGGGGAAGAGTAGGACTTTTCACTTGTCGAAATTTGTTATTGAACCCATGTTGATGAATCGCAGGTTAAATGTTACTTTTTTCGATAAGGAGGGAGATGAACACACATTCAAAGTCTCAGCAGGAGACAATCTTTTGGATATAGCACAGGCCAATGATTTGGAGATGGAAGGTCAGTATTTTGGTTCATCACCCTTCGATCACAAACTGATAATCATTCTAGGGGCCTGTGGAGGATCTTGCTCATGCTCAACATGTCATGTTATAGTCGAAGATGAAGAATTCTATAATAAGATGGCCGAGCCGGACGACGATGAGAACGACATGTTGGACTTAGCTTTCGGATTAAGAGAAACATCAAGATTGGGCTGTCAAATTGTGATGTCAAAAGAATTAGATGGGTTGCGCGTAAGGCTTCCTTCTATGACACGGAATCTTCAGGCTAGCGATTTTAAGAGTTGATGCGGAGGAGGGCATAACTTATCACTTGTACGATCACGAATGGCTTGCAACTTTATCCCTAAATAATGGTGTAGGGAAGCATTGCATTTGGGTCGTAGGATGGACATATTAAAAAGAGTATCTGTCCTTTGTACATATAATCCGTACCATGGTGGACACGGACTTGCTGGATGCTTTACTTGAACGAAACCCCCATGAGGAGTAAACTCCCACCTCCAACGCCATACCATGAAGAATATAATTAGAATATTTTCCGTCCTTTTCAAGCCTCTTCGATTTCTCCTTTCCTCAATCCACCTCCACCTGCAATTAAATCCAAAAATCCCTTCTTACTCATCTCGTTAATTTTCTCCTCTCTCCTTCCCTGCCCCACCACTCCTTTTTGTCTCGCTTCCTTGGCTGCCTCCTCACCTTTAACTTGAGCTGCTCTAACAGCATTGAAGAGCTTGACAACACCCCTCTGAGCAGTTTTCCTCAATCGCTTTTCCAGTTCCATCGTCTCCTGGACACTCGGTACATTCTCTCCAGTCCCGTAACCATTACTCGCATCAAATGCTGTACTAGCACCTAAAACATCCTTGACTCTTCCCTTCTCCAGTGCAGCCTTCTTCTCTTCCCTTATCTTATGTTTTGCCTTCTTTTCCAAGGCCAAATCCGTCATTTCCTTACTAGCTTCTATTGCCGTTTGACTCCTCGACAAAACCGGATCATTCCTTTTACTCGCCGATAGCTTCGATCCCAAAATCTTAGACATAGATGTGGCAAATGCCTCTGGATCATTGCGCTTTCGTGCCTTTATTAAATTGGGATTTGAGTTTGCGTCCGAGTCATCTTCATCTGAATTTTCTGAATCGGAATTCGAGGCATCTGTGATTTCTTCTTCTAACTCATTGTCTGCGGCATTGAGGTCCGGCTCATCATCCTCATCTGACAAACTCCCTGTGATTGCATCATCGGGTCCATTCTCCTCTTCGTCTGAATCTTGTAAATTGACTGCTTGGAAATCTTGCGTTGTTGCGGATTCTTCTTCGTCGGATGAGGATTCGTAGTGTGTTTGTTTCTTGAATTTCTTGACGGGTCTACCAGTTTTTCCTTTCATCCCATCCTCCACCTTGCGCTTCTTCGAAACATTTCCTGCCATTGTGAGTGTTGTTGTGATTTTATTGAAAGTAATTGTGTTTTGGACGATTGCTGATACAAAAATAAATCTTATCGGAGCCAGGGAAATTTTTGGATTTCCTTCGGAGCTCGGAGAAACCTTTCGGTACACTAAATTCCCCGCGACCTGAATCATTAAGTGCATCCATCCAGAACAGAAACCTTAGAGATCATTAATTCCTAACAAAACTGTCGCATTGTCAATATGGTTCTTCAAGATTTGGGTCGGCGCATAAATGCCGCAGTAACAGATCTTACAAGGTCCAGCAATTTAGATGAAAAGGTCAGTATCGAGGACAATTGTCAAGATCTCCCAGTGTCTCCTACTAATATCAATTAGGCATTCGATGGCATGATCAAAGAGATCTGTTCCGCGCTACTCGAGGCCGACGTAAATGTTCGATTAGTAGGGAATCTGCGAAAATCTATCAAAGCTTCTGTGAACTTTAAAGAACTTGCCCCGGCGGTCAATAAGAAAAAAGTCATTCAAAAGGCTGTATATGATGAATTGGTCAAACTTGTCGACCCGCACGCCGAACCTTTCAAGCCAAAGAAAGGCAAAGCGAATGTTATTATGTTTGTTGGATTGCAGGGAGCCGGAAAAAACTACGCATGTACGAAATTGGCAAGATGGTATCAATCGAGGGGCTTTAAGGCTTGTTTGGTATGCGCGGATACCTTTCGTGCAGGTGCTTTCGATCAGTTGAAGCAAAATGCTACGAAGGCTAAGATTCCATATTACGGTTCTCTCACGCAGACGGATCCAACGGTCGTAGCAAAGGAGGGTGTGGATAAGTTTAAGAAAGAGAAATTCGAGATCATCATTGTGGATACCAGTGGAAGACATCGACAAGAGGATGCATTATTCCAAGAAATGGTGGATATTCAAACAGCAGTGAAGCCTGACCAAACTGTGATGGTATTGGATGCTAGTATAGGACAACAAGCCGAAGCGCAAAGTAAAGCATTTAAAGAAACTGCCGACTTTGGAGCTATTATTATTACTAAAACCGATGGACACGCAAGTGGAGGTGGTGCAATTTCTGCTGTTGCAGCAACACATACACCTATCGTATTTATCGGAACTGGAGAACACATGCTTGATTTGGAAAAGTTCGCGCCCACGCAATTCGTTTCCAAACTACTGGGTATGGGAGATATGCAAGGACTTATGGAGCATGTCCAGTCTCTAAAGTTAGATCAGAAAGATACTATGAAGCACATTGTGGAAGGTATCTTCACGGTTCGTGATCTTCGTGATCAATTATCTAATATTATGAAGATGGGCCCTCTCTCGAAAATGGCTGGTATGATACCGGGTATGGGATCCATGATGCAAGGAATGGATGATGAAGATGGCGCCATGAAGCTCAAACGTATGATCTACATTTGTGATTCTATGACAGCGAAAGAACTCGATTCGGACGGAAAGATGTTCATCGATCAACCTACTAGAATGACAAGAATAGCTTGCGGGAGTGGGACCAGTGTGAGGGAAATAGAGGACTTGTTAACTCAACATAAGATGATGGCGGGTATGGCAAAGAAGATGGGCGGAAACATGAAGAATATACAGAAAGCACAAGGAGCAATGGGAGGTGGAAACAAGCAACAACAGTTGGCTGCTATGCAAAAGAGATTAGCCTCGATGGGAGGTGGCGCAGGTGGTGGAATGCCAGATATTAGTAGCATGATGGTATGCCCTATCGAATTTTTCTGATTTAAACTCGTTGCTTACAACTGCGATAGAAAATGCTCGGGGGTGCTGGAGGTATGCCCGGGGGTATGCCTGATATGTCCAGTCTGATGGTATGTTCTCAGTTTAATTCATTTCCAATATCGAGCTTTCGCTAACACTCCTTTAGAAAATGATGGGAGGTGGCGGAGGTATGCCAGGAATGCCTGGTATGGGAGGTGCTCCTCCTGCCGGCAGAGGTAGAAGGTAATCCTTCATTTCACTTGTATATCATCCAAAGAAACGCAAGGAAACGGGAGGGGAGGGAAAGATATCTAGGTAATTAATGTATGCATTAAGCGGCGGCGTTCAGGTAGTGAAAACAATTATCTGGGACAGATACTTGAAATATCGACTGATGAAATCTCTACGAAAATTATATATTTTTCCCAAGGGAACTTTCATGCTTATCCTCCATCATTTATTACCGCTTTGTCAAGAAGTACTTGATGCAAATTTTTGGATGAATGTGTATCTTTCAATCAGGTATAGTTTATTCCAAGAGAAACCTTGTCTCTTCCGACTTGTTCTTGCCCTTTTCCTTTCCAAAATAATGTAGGGCAGTAAAGTATGTCCGATAGTCCGGACTGCAATCCAGCAATAAGAAAGTTTTTGATTCTTGAATCTAGTAGAAACATTCAAATCAATTGAAATGTTGAAGTCTTAATATTCAAATGTTTACAATTTTGTGAATGTTGTATTCAATTGGAATATTCAAATTTTTTGAAATATTGAAAGATCACATCTAGTCTATTAGTCCCGACTATTGGACAGCCTGATATCGTACAGATATGATCAACTCCTTTTTTCCAACGCCTTGCTCCCAAATCCCTGGTATCCACCATTCTATTTATCCAATCACGCCTTCATAAACGTACCTTCCTCCCATCCAAACGATTCAAATCGCTCCAGCACTAATCTCGGTGCTTATTCCCATCCCCAGCCTCCCCAAAACCCTTATCCTCTCATGATCGTCCACCCCCTCCCCCACTAAACCCACCCAATCCTCCTCATCTCTTCTCATCTTCGACCCCTTCCCCGCGCTCAGCACACTCATGTCCCACTCCTCTCTCCTTCTGCCCATACTCCTCTCTATCCTTCCCCTTCCAGCTCTCTCACTATTAAGCGAAGTAACTGAACCGCCCACCGTAAATCTACTCACCATCCTAAAATCATCATTTGCCATTCCGTTTCCCCCCTCTCCCGTTTTACCATTATTATTCATATTGATATGAGAATGAGCAGTATGACACACAATCCCCTGACTTCTCGACACGGTACCCATACTTTTCAAGCACGTAATATCTGGAACCAATTGGCGCACGAGTGGCCTTAGTGAAGGAGCGCTGGCGCAGAAAAGTGCCGTGTTGAGTTCAATTGAAGAGAAGGTTGTTATTTCCCAGACATTCCAGGTGTAGTCCCGCCCCGTGTAGATAGGTTCCAAGCGTACGTATCGGATTATGGAGGCTATGATTACGAGAAGACCGAAACTGACTATAGCTACGACGATGGCTTTTTGAAGTTTGGGCATTTTAAGTGGTACTGTGATGTTACCTTTAGTCTTTTATGGTCTTTCAAAATGAAGAACGTATGAACTTTTTCTTTGGAAGGTAAAAAGAAAGGTAATACATACAAACTTTTGGCACAACAAAAGCAATCAACGCCGCATCACTAAACACACTACAAGATGTAAAAGCAATAATCGCCGGAATCGGATCGATACAATGAATCTTCTCTACGCTAGGATCCCACTGCGAAACAATAGGATCGCATTGTAAAACCGCAATCAACGTAGCAGGAATGGTCGAAATGAGTTGGAAAAGTATCAAACTGTATATGATGATCTTACTCATTTTATCCTGGAAAATTCGTGAATAGAGCAAGCACATGGCGATTCGTACCATCATGAGACTGACTTGGTAGAGAATTCGGCATACGAATGTGAGGAGGAATAAGGGTTTGAGATCGTTTGGTCCTTGGAGCTCGATGTGGTGACCGCCGCCGTAATTACAGGAGAGGCTGGCGCAGACGGTGTGGGAGGCGACGAGGATCTGGAGGGATTGTTAGTAAAGATTGGTGGATGAGTACTTTCGAGCGGAATAGAGCTTCTCATACCCATGCTATAACAAGGCAGAAGTCATCCCATCCCAAATTTCTTGTGATCACCCCTCGTGTATATAGATGTCCTGCGACGAATATCGTACCTAATGCTGCAGGGACTATCGTCCCTAGGAGTAACAATTGTACTCGCGACTCTTGTAAAAATACATCGTTCTAGTTCTCTCGTTAGTGTTCAATCATACAACAAAGCCATAGAACGTTCGTCTCCACATTGATCTGCTAGAGCAACAACTAGTCAAGTCGAACTGATAACTTGAACCAAATTTCGCCGCGCAATACAATCAAGTGACAATGTCGAGTACGGCAACTGCCTTTATGTGGAGATTACAACAAACGAAGAAGTTCGACTTACTGAAGACATTAGAGGCAAGTTATCTTGTGTTTGACGCGCCAGGGTAAGGTGTCAACATTGTCATAAAATAGGACGAGATGAACTCTTCTCATATTTGAACGTCCCCAGAATTTCTCTCCGACACGATGATTACCTACGAACATGCTCAGACAAGGTAGATATTGAAAAATAGTCCGTGCGGCGAACCTTTCTATCCCGCGGGAGACAACGTTTACCCATGTTGCGAGGGGAGCGTCTGAAATGGCATCGAAATGCCAAGGCCCCACTGACCTTCACATTCGACTTAGGATAACAACTTTCGTCACGTTCGAAGAATTATATAAGCAACGTTACGAGACCACGAATGAAATGTCACGGTGGCTTATATAATTCATTTCTACGGGAGCATCCGAAATGGCTGTGGAACGCCAAGCCCGTAGTAGGTATATGCTTAGATTATGTAATTGAGGTTCGTAAATTATATAAGCAACGTTACCGAGACCACGAATGAAATGTCACGGTGGCTTATATAATTCATTTCTACTGGTCACGGTCTGGAGTATTGTCCTCGATTCTGACAGGGATTAATATTTGAGGAATATCGGAATATCGGAAGTTGCTTGATTGGGTAAGGGCCTTGGCATTACGATGCCATTTCAGACGCTCCCGTTGCGAGTATGGAATGAACCTTACTTATATTTACTAAATTAAGTACTTCAGGTCAATCTAGAGCTTCAAGCCGCATATTTATACGGAAGGGAGAATAGTCTACGTATGGAACGGGAAAATGTTGCGTGGAATAAGATTTCCCAAGCGGAGATCATGCGTTAACCCTAACGTGTTCCATGGCCCCCATATTAATGATTAAAGTGGGCCTTGTAGGGCAGGGGCCCATGTTCCCTTAAGATACGGAACTCGGTGATATATTCCGAGATGCTTGTTCTCTTATTCTATAGGTGATGTTGACATAGACCCTGAGGAATATAAACAATCCTCACCGTCGTTCCTGACCAATGAAACGACTGCAATTCTATAAGCTCTATCACTTTCCGTTCAATATGATCTAGGTAGCTCATATGTGCCCTAGTAAATCTAAAGGCCATAAATAGGCTTGAAGCACCATTGTGGTGACACCAACATAATCAACCTAGAATTTTGCCATTTTTGTTAAACCTGTTCGAGTACCTAAATAGCTTGTTGAGAAGGGTTTATCAGGAGCAGAAGAACTTCCTGTTCCAGGTGGAAATGCGCCCTTAGCGGGCTGAACTTCTTTCCTAAAATGCGGATGTTTGGGGTGGCGTTTCAGATAAAAACGTTGAAAAGCGAAGAAGGGCTGGACAGGAGCAGGCTGTTGGAGAGCTAGACTAGTTCCGATGATTGATATATTGATATATTACAGAGGTGGACAAAAGACATTTATTAGGCTCAACTGCGGCATTGAAAGATTGGCTGGAAATCAGTGATAATGAATAGAGAAATTTGTATAAAGTGGTTTTAGCGAGCAGCTTTACTCAACATCAAGGAAGAATCCTACGTTTCCGTGGGGGTCTTCGCAAAAAAATATAAGGCTCGATGAACTTGAAAGCAAAACGTGGCCAACTTGTTGCTCTTTGACTTGTTGAAAATATCGAAATTTAGTGATCTACATAATCCATCATGAGATTCTTGAAGATTGCATAATCATTTTGAAGAGATCCAAATCTTTCCTCGCGTCCTTGACACTTGTCTTGGGAGTCTTCCCCTTCACTGCACAATCATGAAATTCCAAGAATTCCAAAGTATATGGATCCTCATATGTTTTCCTCACAGTTCTTTCCTGGTATCCTGATTCACCAATTCTTTCTCTGATCGTCATTGTGACAGGGAGCCCTTTGACATATGGAGTGTCATAATTGACCCGAACGATCTTATCTTCCGAATATACTTCTATATGAGCATCGAAAATTGGGACGTTATTGACACCCGACTCATAGGTCACAGCAAAGCCGTCGTACTGGAATAGAACCGTCCAAAATGGTAAGCCTAGAGACGACCCCAAGACTTTTTGAGGCATACCCCCGAGTATTTCTCGCATTGCACTCAGGTCATGGGTAGCGAGACTAGATAGATTAGCAGACGTCTTACTGCAAGCTGAAGTTTTACGGGAGCATTACATTCCAAAGAACCCTAGGAACTCCTTAGATGATGGTGTTACATCCACCCCATACTCTGTTCCTAGTGCGTGCGTAATCTGTTCATCTAGGACCGCTGACATAGCTTCCGAATCTTCTTGCTTAAAATCTGAGAATTTCCTAGGGTATGTTGCCGATTGACCTACAAAGACGCTGTTGGGTCCAATAATGTCTCTAACACGTGCATATTGGATCTTTGCAAGCCCGCCTACTTCGGACACGGCATCAACGAATGCCTGAGCATATCGTCTCTGGTATCCGACAAAGATCTTGCCTGCCGATCCTTTTTCCGCTTCTTCGAGTTGCTCTATATCCCGATAACATAATGCCAATGGCTTTTCGACTAATGTGTATTTGTCGTTGTGTAATGCTAATATAGCCTGGGAAGGATGAAAGCCATGTGCGCTACTTATCAAAACTACATCGACATCCGGAGACGAGCAGAGTTTCGCTGCATCGCTGGTCGTTTTGGGTTTTTTCCCAGTCACTTTTGAGGAGCAATGCTCAAGAGCAGTTGAAGAGGGGTCGCAGAGGTATGTGATAGTATAGTAGTCGGAGAGGTTATTCAGAACTGAGATATGTGAGACCTATATTGGAGGCTGGAGGTTAGTTGCATTTCGCAGTAGACGTTCTTGACTGGGAATACCTGTGCAATCTCCCCAAGCCCTATGATACCAACTCGTAGTATCTCAGGCATTGTTGAAAGATGCGAATGTCCAATGGTCTGAGAATGAGTATGTAGGGATGATCGTTCAAAGGGTAACAGAACACTGGGCGGACGAACTGAAGACCTAGTTCAATAATGTAGTGTCGATTAGAAACAGACTCTGATATTGAATTCCCGTATTTGATTGCGCCAATCTTTTAGCAAGTGAATATATACTACACCTGATATCCACAAACCTGATGAAGGGGAAGGCAACCGAAAATGCAGGATAGCATCATAGGTACACGACAGACAGTGGGGCATAGGTAGTTTTACATCTCCGACCCCGCAATAAAACTTATCTTTGGGTGACATCAGCTGTTCAATCTCATTGACTCAGCGGTAGTCAGGTTTCAAAAGTATGGTGTCCCCTGTTGCAATGAACGAGACTCCTTAGTTTTGGTGATGCTTCTTCTACTTTCATACATAAGCTTGTTGTGTTCTGAATGATGGTCCGTGCGTCATGCTCTCTGTTTCCCCCATCATCATTCATTCCTTGACGACCTGGGTATATATACTATCAAATTCTCAAGTCAAATATTAATACATGGAAACTAAATCGGATATCTCCAACACTCAAAGATCAAATAAGGAAAACCTTTACCATAGATAGGTGGTGGAATGGGGAGATCGGGCCAAGGGGTTAACGAGGTCAAGGGAAGTATTTAAAATTATTTTAATGATTTTGGTCCCATTCCTCTCGATCGATGATCCTGGACATCTCTTCGTTTCATGAGACGCTCATCACAGGGAGTAATTGATATTCAGTATGGTGTCCACTCCATTCCCACTCAAAGAATTTAATGCAGTTCGATTCAATTCAGAGTACTGATCCTCGGAATCATTATATACTTGGCGATTTGAAAACCTATGTGTATCGATATCGGGCGAAATATCTACATCATCTTTCGGTGGTTGATAAAACTCCGGGATAACGGGAGGAATATACACAGTATTTGCCAATTCCATTCTATGTCCTACAGGATATGCTGGTTTTGCGATACTCACCCGGTTCCCGTGGAATGGTGGAAGGGAGTTCGGCGGTGGTCCTTGATATGCATTATTGAGGAGAATCGCTGAGACTTGAGGTGGAGGCCGAGGTGATGATGGATCTGATTTCTTTCTTCTGATGAGGGAAGCGATGGCAAAAGTTAATAGGGCGATTACAGCCACGCCACCAAAAGCTCCACCGATAATGGCTCCTAGTGGAACGCCAGATTTCTTTTGGGTTTTTAGACTTGCGAACTGGAGCTGCTAGTGACGATGGAGATGAAGATGCTGAGCTACGTGCACCTGTTGTGGACACAACATTACCAGATGCGCTGGTTAAATATTCAGCGTCGTTTCCGTTCTGAATACTGCTTGCTGTTGAAGCGATACTTCGAGATATGGTGATGACAGCGGTCACAGACATTGATTCAGTATCAGTAACCGGCTAGTCGGACATGAGATAAAATGCCGGAGACTTCACCCAACGGATCATGCTTCTCTGACGATCATTCCACAGATAAGTTGCACAGTATGGTTATGCGGCATCATCGCAGCATCCTGTTAAAGATCCTGCTAGAGCACAAACCGCTAAGACTAAGGAGTAGTCTATGCAAGTCGTGAATATATTGCAAAGTTCAACATCTCCCGTACAGCAACCAACTGCAGAGTACAAATTATGAGCGCAGTGACCTGCTCCAGCACAAGTGAAAGGTCCCGCTTCATATTACTAGTGCTCATCTCCTTGCAATAGCGTTTAACTGTGGCAGTACAAACATTCGATACCACCGAAGTATCCGCACGTGTTCATCGCATTTATTTGACGTTTTAAAAGCTCTAACACTTTAAGAGCTTTATTTGGAGCTGCTATGGTTTTGGACTCCATCCTCCTTGTATCGGCGCCCGATCATTAGCCGTAGCTATTTCAATCGCTGGTGCCTACAAGAGAGCTTTCGCTGAACATATACTATAAACAGCGAGAAAATCATCATGTACTACCCAAATTGATTGATCACTATGAACGATTTGGGCGATTGGCATGCGGGAGCTTCGTTTTGCGCATTGTATTCCAGAGGGAAACAAACATGGAAATAAAATTCTAATAGCACAAAGCCTCTACTATTCTAGAGTCTATTGTACAACACAGAAGCGAATTGATCAAATCAGCTCACGATATTAGAGACTCGACTGGCTTGGCCAACTTCACACTATCCTTAATAAGAATCGTTTCCAGCCTAACGTGAATAGAGTTCCAACCACTAAAAGCTTAAGCCCAGAAGGGTCAGTTCGCGGAATGAGATTTTTTGATTGGGAATTTCTAGGACTTTTGGTGGGGATTCTTTCAGCTGCAACTTCACTAGTAAACATCACGACGAAAATTAGTCTGTAATTTATGAGACATTTTGGGCAGCGGGTGATTATTTATGGAAATATTCAGTCTACAGAAGAGAGTTTCCGAATCGGTTGAGTCAAGAGAGACCCGAGATATATTGCCCCACGCCGAAGGCTTTCTTGCGGAGAAGAATTTACGAAGAATTTAGTAAGTGTGTCATTCCCTATTTCACGAGCTTCAGCCTTCCTAAATAAGCAAATTTCCTTTCCTACGCTGCAGATGCAATTGAATCGTAGGTTCCTTTCCGCGCGCAGTACTTCCCAGGCATGTGCTTCTAACTACCCTTTACCGGTGTACCAATAATCGGCACCAATAATCGGAGAAAAGTATGTGCAGCTAGCATATCAGATAAACGATTGGCTCCAACAGCAATTTCGATAATAACTTGGAGGAGTCATCAGAAGCGTCGCACGCAATATCAACCATAAGCTTGGTTCTACGACACGCAGGCTCAAGTGATGAAGGACCCTCTGAACGCTTGAAGCAGTCGTTATCTCCCTCCAGATAACACAAAAGAAATTAAATCAATGCAGAAGCACTTGGAATCGAAGTCATGTGTAAGATACACTCATGACCGTCTTGGTTTTTGACAGAGCATTTCTCGCCTTCTCTGACACGCCACATCCCACCTTTAGATATGCGAAATTTCTCGGTTCCAAGGGACACCCATATGCTACCTTGAGCCACTGAACAAACTTGAAGTCCATTGCTCTTGTCCTTCAAGACGAAAGTTTCACGGTTCTTAAGATGATAGGTGTTAAAATTGACGCCTGCCACATTGATACCTTGCGACTGGCGCATTGGCGATCGGATATAGTTGGATGAGAATGCAATGTCTGAGTTGGCGAAAACATATTAGCAGAAATCAAATGTTGGATTTTGGTGATTTGACTTACTCTCTTCACGCTGTGCATCCTTTTCCATGGGATTGCCGACCATTGCACGAATTTTGCCAGTGTTGAACTCCCAATCATCATCCTTACGCTTAGGCTCAGCTGATTTGGTAGACGGTGGTAGAGTAGTTTGCGAAGGAGGGTACTCTACCAAAAAGGTTGGTGGTGGATGAGAAAAGGTATTACCAGTGGAGCCACGCCGCTTTCTGAAGGGTGAAGTTGGTGGTAAAATTGGAGTTGAATATATGGGAGAAACGCGGAGGAGATTTAAACGACTTGGAGAAGCTGGTGGGAGAATGGGTGTCTGTCCGTTACTTGAGTAACTTCTTGGACGTGTAGGGGGAAGTATCGGGCTGGAGGTTAGTGGTAAAATTGGAAGGTGGGATCGAACGGGTAAGATCGATGTTCTACGCTGAGCTAAATCGCCATTCATTTTGGCTCTCTCAGTTTCCGACTTCTCCCCGCCATTTTCAGCATGACCATTGCTTAGTCCCTCGAAATGTACCGTCTTTGGACCCTTTGACTTGCTCTTCTTTTTCTTGCCTTCACTCGCATTTCCATTCGCATTTCCATGCTTTTCTTTCATGGTTTTGGGCATTGTAGGTGTCAAATGTTGAGAATTGCGAGCAGGAGGTAAGATTGGTTCTCCCAATTCCGCGCTTATCTCTCCTAGACCTCCACTCATCAAAGTATCTTCTTTTCGCTGCGATTCGTGAGAATTGAGTTTTGACTTTTGCTTTTGCTTTTTTTTCTTTTCGCCTTCACCATTCTGCTGTGTATTTTGATGCTGATGATGGTGGTTCTTCTTTTTCTTGTGCCGGTGCGTATGAGTGTCGGACGTACTGCCGTTTGTGTTTTTGGGAATGACTTCGTAAACATGATCGTGATCATGCTCACGTTTGATACCATGGGGATGGCGGTTCCCGTTGCTGGGGAGAACAACCATCGGATGTGCTGTAGTGTTTACGTGTTTGTTAGTCTGATTCAGTTTGTTTGTCGTAGGACCAAGGCGGAATGATCTGGGAGGCAGTGGGTAGGAGCAGAAATGTATACTAGATTAGACCCAGAGATCAAAGAATCAGAACAGAAGCAAAATCAACTTACACATCTCGAATGAAGCAATTGCGCACCCTCTTACGCGATGCGACCACAATATCTGAATTTGTTGCTATTGAAGTTGTATGCTGATATAGTTGTAAAGAAAATAGTAGAACAGAAGTTTTGAGATGAGAAGAAAGAAAGGTTATGACGATTTGGAGAGATTGATTGAAAGCTAATATTTTTATTTTATCCTATCCTATCCTATTTTCTTTTCTTTTTTTTTTCTTTGAATCTAGAGATGAAGCTTTTATCATTTATTTGGTTTTGGGCCTCGGATACAAAGGTGATGGTAAATCTGATATAAATTTGAGGAGGTGATTTGATTGGATGATTGGATGAGCTTTATTTACTTTTTTAGTTTGTTTGAACAATGACATTGATTTCTATACTTCGGATAGAATAGAAATCGTAGAATATTATATCGCATTTGGGATTGTATCTTCTTTCTTCATTGATTGTTTACAATTGGATTTTTGAGCATTAAAGGTCTCGTATATCTTTCGGGACTTTCACTCTCATTATTTACATTTCCCACTCAGCAACTTTTACTCCCTCCTGGAGAGCTACCACTCTGGACGTATCATAGTATCATGTTTTTGTAGATTGCTTTCCGCTACGTTCAAGCACACTTGACTGCTTTTCGAATAATTTTTTTCGGTTGAATAAGACACCTCTATCCCCTAGAATTCCAACGTAAATGATCTGTGCAATATACCTAGAATAATAAAATCTGACTGGTCAAAATGGAATTTTGAAGCTTTTTAAAAGATTCTTTTTTGTTTTTAAATAATTGTTTAATAATGAATTTTAAAATTTTAAAATTTGAAAGAGTAGAATATTATTATTAATTAATGAAAAGATGAAAATCTATATTTTATTTTCTATTAATAATTATATATAAAGAGTATTATAGAAAACTTCTAGAATCTTAGGAATTTGATTATTGTTCATTAGACTTGGATGCGATTATAGGGCCTTATAAGGTGTTAGCACTATAAAAGGCTTATAATTTTCTATATAAATCAACTAATCAAGATTAAACGAATCTATAAGAATTAATATACAATAAATTTCAAATTATTCTAATCCTAATCGAATGAAATTACAAGGTCTGAATAATTTTATTAGAGTCTAATTAAACACTAATTTTCGAGGGCCAATTCAATAGGTTGAATTACAGCGTATTATAGTGCTAACACCCTGTAAGGCCCTATAGTCGCATCCATACTCGTAGCGTCCTCCGTAT
The DNA here is from genome assembly GCA_014898415.1 of Stromatinia cepivora. NCBI lineage: Eukaryota > Fungi > Ascomycota > Leotiomycetes > Helotiales > Sclerotiniaceae > Stromatinia > Stromatinia cepivora. Next base: position 523,986 of record RCTD01000012.1, on the reverse strand, counting down.
GCTTTCTCCGAACTTTCCCATAACAACTCTCCCTCGTCATTATCAAAACTCACAACCTCTTTTGTTTCCATCCGGAGCTGTCAATACACCAATTTATCCTTCCAAGGTTGTTAAATATAGAAGATGTTTGGGAGTTTCCCTCGAAAGAAATGGCAAGATTACATCAACTGATAACAACTTCTCCTTCACAGATGCTCTTGGTAACATAATAATACAGTTATGTGCGGTGGTGTTGACGTCAATATCACGTGTCGGTAGCGCCGGGTTTTTCAGAGGACTTTTAGTCGGTAGACTCTTAACGAGTCTTCCCAACGCAGCCCTATTTGATTCACGGACTCCGTTACATCCGCCTATACTCCGATCAGGGACTTGCTATGGTCCATCGAAAGTACGCGCCATTAGTTGCCAAGTCGACCAAGCCATATATTTTATCTCTTAGGTTTTTGCATAATGCTTCTCAGTGATCCTGCAAAAGCTGTCGAAGAGTATAGCTGCCAGAATACTTATCTTGGAGAAACTGATTCAACCTCAAAGGAGCTTCGAAACTGCTATTATATAATATCTGTCAGTATATAGAGTCTTTAGCATCTCACGTTTCTCATTGTATACCTTGATCGTATCCTCTGTTTTCAATCAGGAAATCAGAAATCCGGGCTTTTCTTCCGATTCTGTTATAGTTTCCAGGGCGATACCGTATGCCCGCGACCCTTCTTCGTCTATTCATAAGAGACAATATTCTGACCAGTTTAAGGCTTCATCTCCTGCTGCTATTTTGAGTATTTCTCTTCAAGCTATGTAACAAGTGTCAACCCTGAAGTACATCTATTTCAGTATTCTCTATTTTCTGTTACGTTCCGCGACATCATCTTAGTCAATGTAAATTGCATCAATCCAGAATGGACTTAGATTGTCCGATCTGCGAAGGTGATGAAAAGCATCCCAAAGATTTTATCTGATGTAAAACTCGACCCCATTGAGAAAAATAGTCTATATCGCCACATGTATGACATTGAATCTAGGCTTTTCAGCAAGTTTGACATTGGTCAGTCTATACGACAGTGGATCATTATGATCCATGGATGGTTCTATCACTAAAAGCCCGAAAGAGTCTGCATCTGAATTTAGATCTAGTGGGTTGCAGATAAACGCTTTTGAAGACCGAGGTCCATTGTCAAGAATTGGCGCGGGTTCTCCATTAGTTCGACGTCGCGCTTGGTTTGCAGCCATTGTGTTCATGAACAAGTTTCTTTCCCACTGCAACTAGCACATAGTGTAGATTAACCAACACTTGGACTCCGAGAATCATTTTGTTGCTTACATACCTGAGTTGTGTCGCTGTGTAGTATTGCAGCTCACGCGAGTTGTCTAAACCGAGTATGGTTAACACCGAAACAAGAATGACAGGCATACTGATTGCTTTCATTGTCAGATTTGCTAGAAGGCCTATTCAGGAGTTTTGTTCCTTGGATTCGAAGCAGAATGATAGGGCGCCCTTTAACATTCATTTTACAGCGACCCACTCATTGGGACTCTCTGGTCAGGAGAAACGATACATGTCCATTCTTGATCTGGCGGCTCAGTGAGCCTATTACCTTGATAAAAGTACATCAATTGTGCAAAATATTCTCATCTGTATCAGAGCACCATTGGATTTTTGAAAAGAGCTCAATTCAAATAACTAACTAAATACCTAATTAGGCACCTAATTATCAAAAAAAAATAAACAAACAGGAAAACAAAGTCTAGACTAGAAAAATATGCGATCTTAAAAGATCTGTGGCAAACAATGGACTAGGTGGCCACCTAGCCCATGCATCCAAAAGCAACCCTGGTATTGATAACAGGGCACTTGTATATCTACTCAGAGAACTGATAGTTAATAAGCTCTTTATTTGCAAATCAAATCACCAGTGTGTTTATCGAAAGTACAGCGATGACCGTTATAATGATAAGAAAGCTAATTATTTATTAATACATTAAATTACTCTCATGCCCCCCAAAGTGAAATGAATTACTTTCATGCCCCTCGAATTGAATATAGTTACCCCTTAGAATCTAACCTATAATAGCCAGAGTCTATACTATAGAATACATCTCAAAATATATAGATTTTATTATCTTATTATTCTATTATTCTATTATTCTATTATTCTATTATTCTATTATTCTATTATTCTATTATTCTATTATTCTATTATTCTATTATTCTATTATTCTATTATTCTATTATTCTATTATTCTATTATTCTATTATTCTATTATTCTATTATTCTATTATTCTATTATTCTATTATTCTATTATTCTATTATTCTATTATTCTATTATAAAAGTAAAATAGGGCCAATTTGAGAGGTATGAGAGTAATTCGCCGTTATTAATATAATTTTATATTTTACAGGAATAATTCTTGATTTCTTATATTGATGTATTCGCCTTTCTTGTGAATATAGAATGCATTGTTCCTGCTCTCATATATACAATCGTAACTATAGGATATCTATTAGTTATCGGATTTGAATAGGAGAGTTGCGGTTCGAAATTGTATAAGGTTATTTATGTAGTTTGAAGCTAACCAAGAGTGATCTTAATAGAGAGTTTTCTATCAATCCTAGTAGGTTTGGTAAGGGTTTAACTTTTGTTATAGTAGATGGCAGCAGGGAATTTGTTGTAATCTGGGTTTCTTGTCTATATTTCATCAGTAGTCTTTTGAATCAATGCTTTATGCATTTGAAAAGTAGAATTAGCATCACTTTATATTCGAATAATTTCTTCGGGGACTCCATGGAAGCTGCCTACAGTTCTCCATAATCCAAGGTTGGCGATAGCCCGGCCCTGCGATCTCAAAGGCGATCCTAGTTAAGATTATAGTGCCCTTGAATGCAACGATCTCATCTAATATGAAATAACTTCCTCCCCAATGCCTCTGAAGGTCAGGATCGGTTATGTCGCCGACAACTTCGACTAAGCTTCCTTTTTCGTCAAACTGTCAAACTGTTAGTTTTGTGTAGAACTTTGAAAGATGATTATACATACCGTTCCACTGAAATGGGCGTTAACTGAAGGAGCAATGACAGCATTGCGATCACCCTCTGCAGGTGCAGCTGCAGCTATTGGAACAGCAATTGCATTGGCCATGGCGGCGAAGGCGATAATAATGGCAGCGGAGAACTTCATCTTAATGAAATTGCCTGATTGGTTTTCTTTCAGAGAAAAAGGATGAATGAGTTTTAGAAAATTGAAGTCGATTCCTTAAGAGTGTGTTTAGTAAAAAGCAACAATCAGATAAATTCTATAACCTCTCATCTCCCATAATCATAACAAAAATAATCCACATACACGTTCCGCGTATATTCCCCCTACAAATCACAACAGAAGTAACTTCTATATTAGCAAGCAAAAAGCCCTAAAAAAGATACAAAGCTCAAGCTCAGGTTCAAGCTCAGGCTTACTGAAGATTCTAGTCTTATACCTTGTATACGTATACATAAAACCTAAAGAATCGAAAGAAATTCGGGTTAAGTGAGGCGCGATATCATCGGAGATATGCAGATACATACTACTGAAATTGATTACCGCGAATAATACAAAAGAAATGAAGATAGGAAGTAAAATAGCTTTTAATCATATAATATTTATGAGATAACTATTTTTATATACAAAACCATCTAATATCTATCATACACTGCAGTGATGGGAGTGGTGTGAATTAATATTATGCTGGCTGATATTGAAGCATTTGATATCACAGCAGTACGTTTAAATTATAATAAGATCTTATTATATACTACAGTACATATATAACTTAATGTGTATCACTGTCTATATACGGATTCACTGGAATTCGATAAATTCCGACGAATTCCTTTCCGCAATAAACAATATTGAAACAATATTCATTGTTATTCAATAGAATTTGACTAATATTACTTCAATATTTCTATTTCGGAAAGCAATTTATCGGAATTTGTCGAATTCCAATGATTCCGTATAATATTTTTGATTATACTTAATATTGTTAGTAGTATGGAATTCAATATTACGCATTTTAATACGTATCCAAAAATACTATACGCCTTACTATAGTGGGGAGGGTATAGGAATTACGCCGTATACTACTCCCATCACTGCCATACATACAACAAGTTTATTTTCCATCTCATTCGTCAGGGCGAGATAGGTAGATATATTATTGATTAGATTATACAAATATATATCAATACCAGTGTATCTTTACCAATTGGATTAGAGAATCCATACTGAAGAGAATTTAAGAATGAATAATCTTTCGATCCAGATTCGGAAAATACAATTGATTGATCAGGAGGTACTGTAAATGAAGAGTGAATAAGTGATTTCCCATCTATCTCATCTCAATGCAAAAAATCATTTTATGGGATCGTTCCATTTCGTATTAATCTTATACGTAAAAAGTTTATGATGATAAGCCAACCAAAAGTAATCGTTCATGATCACTCCCATTCTCGAGAAAATAAAGTGAGAAGATAGATAGTATAAATGCAGATACGGATATATTTCAACATCATCTCTAAAGATATCACAAGGCACGCACTAGGTATAGCGAGTTACAAGTTACAAGGTAGTAGTGAAGTAACCTAGGTAGATAGATGTTTCCTCTCGCTCGCTCGGTTACCCGTTTAAACCCCTTAGGAATGTAAAATTTAAGTAAACAAAACACACAAAACATGCTCGCGCTCCGCCACCAACAGGAATGTGATCTTAACAATGCCAGCCATCCATGCTATCCCATACCATCACATCACATCCAAATTTAATGCGGAGAAACAAACATAACCTTACACCCAGCCTCATAATTTTGCACTTACGGTTTTTCGACCCCAGCCTCTCCCCCCATTTCGATCCTCTACCTGTACTCAAGTAGCTAAGACAAATTTATTTTTATCTTTTCCACCTGATGCGGCGAAACTCATGATCTTCTCTTCTGGCTGGTATTCCTGAAAGCGGAAAGAACTGAATAGATGTATTGCTTGATATTTATGATTTGATATTCGATATCTGATATCTTGACTGGTAATAAGCGCATTTAGATATGGAGTTTATGATTACCTCGCATATGATATATAGATATAGAATTCCCTGTCATGGGAGTAATTGTTCCTCATGATAAGATATGAAGAAGACTCTCTATGAATTTTCCTCTGCTCATACTATCCTATCTTTTATATCAATAGTATGAATTTTTTATCTATCTATACATCTATCCATCTATCCATAACTAATTCATTCCAAACACACACATACCAACACATAACCCAGCACCCAGCAACGCACCACGCCACAATGACCAAACCCCACGCCATCCTCGTCCCCCGCGCCCAAATCCCCATCATAGATCTACGACCCTCTCTTACCCAACGTCTTCTAACACCAATTATCATTTTTATAACGCTGGTTTTTCTGCTGCTTTGTGTGGTTACGGGGATTGTTTTGAGTGTTAGGTTATTTGGGGAGGTGGATAGGGATAAGGATAGTGTTGGAACTGCGTTGAGAGTTGGGACTGCGTTTGTGGGGGTTGGGGTGAGTTATTTTTTCTTTGATTTTTTGAGCTTTTGGGAGGGGGAGGGGGTTTCTGGGGAAAGGAGGGAGTGGGGAAAGGAGGGGAGAGGGAAGGGAAGGGGAGAGGAGGTGGGATGAGGTGAGGTGAAGATATGAAAGAAATATCAATAAAAAAGCCAAGCTAGAAGAGAGAAACCCAGGGATTCAACTCAACATACTAACCCCCATTCCCAGTGTTCCTTCACCACCCTCTACCTAATCCTCCACCTAACCAGCAGCATCCAAAACGCCCCCGTAGGATACGTACGCCCACCCGAATTAAAAATCCACGCGTACAGTTTTATCGTTGCGCGTGTTACGCTGGTGTGTTGGATGATATCACTCATAATATCAAGTATCCTTGTATCCAAACCGAAGGTGTGTGTGCCAGGCACAAAAGAGTGTTTTGTGCAGATAGGAGGTGTGGTTATTAGTGCTATTGGATTGTGAGTATTATTTTCACGCGGTGTATAATGGATCGCTGCGATACCCGGGGGGACTGAGTTTTGGACTGCGCTAATATCAAAAATATAGTATAAGTATAGGAATAATTCTCACCGCCCTCGAAGCCTGTCAATATCCCTTCCAATTACCAACCCGTAGTACCATTCTCCCCGGCACGGTAAATTGCAGAGTAAGTTCCTTTGGGGATGATTTGGTAGATAGTAATCTTACATCACTGAATCCATCTGCTGCGAATATTTTATCCCAAGCGCAATTTAAGAGTGTATCGACTAGCGCATCGACCAGCGCATCGACTTCTCACGAGACGATCCCGTCGCTTCATGACGATTATCTGTTTATGGGGAATGAGAAGGAAGAGTGGGAAAGAAATCAATCTTTGGCGATAGCGAATGCGAGGATTAAGAGTGAGGCGAATGTGAAAAGGAAACCGGTTCCTGCAAGTACAGTAGAGTCGAAGTTGCCGAAAGAGGAGTCGCGGAGTGAGATGATTTCTATGCCGGGGGAGTTCCCTGAGGAAAAATCGGTTGTACCGTTGCGAAATTCACCTACATCTGCTTCACCTACACCCACTTCATCAGAAGCTAAATCAAAATCTAAAGGTTGGGGAATTGGTTGGTCATATTTGATGAGAAATACAGGGACGGAATCAGATACCAGTGAAAAGTGCATGACACATTCCGATTCAGCCATTTCATTGGGAACGAACAATAATTCCGAATGCATCACTTGCGGAAACTGTACAAATCCAACGTCTTCAACAAAACAACCGACTATTTCTTCCGTTACGCAAAGAATCGGAAAGCAGAGGAATGTGACGCCTAGTAGTAGTATTGGTGATGTTGCCATGAGATCACCATTATCTACCATGAGGTTTGTGTTAAATGGTTCACATGTTCGAAAATATACTAACGAGATTAGAACTGCCGAGTCTCCAGATATAGCTATTAAGCCTGAGGTGGCACTTGTTCCAACTACGGTTCCTTCGTCACTTGATCGAATGTCTCCCCGGAAACCTCCTATTACACAACCTTTACCAATAGCGGTTCTTAATGAAATTATGGTAAGGAGACCATCAATTCCTCCTTCTCCTATAAGAATGCCGAAACCGGTTACGTCAGAACATGTAGCACTACCTCCTAAACATATCACACCACTCAAGAGAAAACCCATAGAAAGTAAAGTTACTAAACCACCCCTCAAATCATGGAAAGATTCTCTTCCAGTCCGAGGAGGCAGTTTCGAAATCGAAAGAGTACCCGTCGCGACAACTAAAGAAGTTATCACGAATAAATCCCAAAGCCCCACCGCTAAATCAACTCCCAAACCAAAACCCTCCGAGACAAGACCATCCTTAAAATCCTGGAAAGATTCCCTACCCATCAGAGGCGGAAGTTTCGAAATCGAAAGATCAACCGCAAATATCCGGGACGTATTCCCAAATATATCACGAGGAGCATTAGAAAACAAACCCTTAACCACCCCACCCAAACCCACACCCCTGAAAGCAAAAAAGAACCCGGAAAATAAAACATATACACAAATAGCCACCAAATCACCCAATACCGCCATTGTGATTAAGAAAAAAAGTGCCGAGATGAAAATCCCTGGCGCTTTTATCGATTATACGAAAGCGGATTCGTCAAAACGACCTACGAGCCGCGAGATTAAAGTTCCGGGTGCTTTTATCGATGCTAGTTCTCTTGCTGAGAAATCGAATGTTGATAAAAATCAAGAAGAGGAAAGCATTCTTCGGAAAAAACCACAGGGGGTAAGACCATTAAAGTTACGACCGAAGGCCAAGGGTACCGAGAAAGCGAAACCTGTTGGAAAAGAGAAATTTGAAGAAAAAGCAAAATCTATTGAGAAGACAAAACAGACGGAGAAATTTAAAGCTTTGGCGGATGAAGCGGAATCGTTGTATATACCTGCACCACGCGGACCACGACCTTTTAAACGAAAATTGTTTGGGAGGTCGAATGTTGGGGGAATGGGGAATGAAGGTGATGGGGTAAGGATGGGATGGGAGGGGGTGCTGCCGTTGAGACGATTGAGTTTGGGGGAGGTATCGACTGGGATGGGACATTTGTGGGATGATTAGCTTTAAGGGGGAGATTAGATTAGATTAGATTAGATTAGATTAGATTAGATTGCGTAGGTCCTCCGAGGTGATTAGATTAAGTAGATTAGATTAGATGGGAAGTATGTCTGTCTGGTTTAGTTTAGTGCATGCAACGAACAAACGGGGCGTTGGGTATAATTAAAAATGGAGAAATGAAGTAATTTGGTGGAGATGGAAGAATGGATACCGTTGCTGTACAACCGATGTAGAACATTTGATCCTACCTAGATACCCAAAGAGAGATCGGAATATTCCGTTTCATTAATCAATTATTCTCATGTACAGTAAGGTTAATCAAACTAATCAATTTCATCTCAACGAATCATATACCATATCTCTCATTAAATACATGTGCACGTGGAAACGTGATTGAAGAGGGGGGATGAACCAACACAAAGATAACATACGACGTTTTGGGTACTTCATGCATGAGATATTCATGTGAAGTCCAAGTATTTTAGTCCAACAACTGATTCAAAATCCATATTTCTATCGTGATTCATGAGGTTGATGATGCTGCCCAATGAAAAGAAATCAAATTGATCGACTGCAAGATGACGTTATGTGACTTGGGAATAATCCTTGGTATTGAAGAGGGGTTTGTTGCCGCGATTTCCTGATGAAAATATTATTGATTCTATTGTGTTGTATTGCATTGGATTGAATGATTGATAATTGAATGATTGAATGATTGAAAATGGAATGAATACTTGAATTGAAATGTTGAAAGGGGCTCTTATTCATGATTGCTGCCGATACTGACTTGACGGTAAAACGGGTGATGTGATATGATATTAAACAAAGAGGAATTCCATCGTCTGTTTAGTCGCGACACATATACATATATACATATATACATACCACAGTTCTATCAAATTTGATAGAAAGCAACCATTCAATTCAAGCGGTCATACCCGATCATATCACATCATATCATCATCATCATCATCATCATCATCATCAAATATCTCCAGACTCAAAATCCCGCCTGAAAAAGCTTCTATGAGCTTCCGAACCACAATTCTCTAACTTTATCACCATACTAACGTTAAAACTAACGTGGATCCCTGCTTTTCCCCATTAAAAATCAAAGACAAGAGAGACAATTTCACATTTCATTCATTTTCACTTCAACCCCATCTTGTTTCTTAAGAATTTGAATCTTTTACTCAGCTGCCCTCTTTTTTACGAAGTCACACGAACATATTTTTACGATAACGATTTTATTTTTATTTTTGGAAAAAAAAATTAAAATAAAAAAATATAACTATTTATTTACTTTCCTCTGCTCTTTCCTATATTTTTCAAAGAGTATTTATTTTCTACACTTACAGCTATTTACCTCCCTCCAAAGAAAGTTCTCGGGATGTACACGGGAACTAAAGCTTAGGTACTCGGGAAATATTCACGGACGAACAATCAACCAACCAACCAATCACATTAAAAGAAAGAAGTGGGTGGCAATTTACAACAACAATAACAAGAACAACAAATAAATCCATCTCATCTTCAAAAAATACCATAAATCTCCAACGCATACAAGTCTCAAAGAGTCAAAAAGCGAATTAAGAAATGACTACCACTATGTCTTCTTCAGAAGCACCAGTTCTTCATAGTCCTCCAAGTCCATCTGCAAAACGTCCAAAAGGTATTACTTATAAATTCCCTAGCAAATTTACCCCGCCATCCTCCTCTTTCCATCAATCAAAAAACAACAATCAAAACTAACTCCAATCCCTCAAAAGGCATTCTCAAAAACTCCTTCCACCGATCTCCTCCCTCCCAAGCCCCCATAACCACCACCGCACCCCCCATCACCTCCCCAAAACACGTCGGTATTCCGCTCCCCAGCTCCCCAACCGGCATATCCGACAAAGACGTCACATTACAAAACACACTTCAAAACGCCGGGCATCGACGACCCTCATCTAGCGGACACCCGATCCGTCGTCAATCATCCGGATCCGCTCATCACGATGATAATTCCAACATGCGACTCCAATGGGACGAAGCAAATCTCTATTTAACCGAACAGGAAAAAAGCAGCACGATGAAAATTAACGAGCCGAAGACTCCGTATGCGAAACATTATGATCCTGCTGAAGATGAAGAGGAGATTCGGACGATTGATGCGGGGGAAATAGTGGTGGATGAATTGGATAGGGTGAAAGGGGGACAGATGAGGAGTCCACGGTCGAACAGAGCACGGGATGAGGAAATCCCTGGGTTGAGTTTGGGAGAGCCGGAGGAGGCGGTGCCGGATAGGGAGGTGGTGATGCGGGAGGTGGAGGAGAAGAAGGTTCATGTGGCCGGGGAGGAGATGGGTAGGGATGGGGATGGGGATGGGGATGCTAGGGAGGGGGTTTTGGGTATGTCGCCTGAGGAGAGGAGGAAACATGAGAGGTTTGAGGAGTTGAGGAGGAAACATTATGATATGGCTAATGTGGCGGGACTTTTGGGTCATCCCGAGGAGATTGATGTGGATGAGGATGAGGAGATGAATGGGAGATGAGATAGGGTGGGATGAGGATGGGTGGGGGGGTTCGTGGGTGGGGGGGGTTCGTGGGTGGTGGAGGTTTTGTGAGGGTTTGTGAGGGTTTGTTTGTTGGGCTGGGGGCGGGGCGGTGGGGGGTGGTGATACGAATAGGAATAGGATGAGGAATAGGACGAGGAGTTAACATGTAATTATGGCGTTTTAGGTTCAGGAGCAATAGCTTTATTTTACTTTACTTTACTTTATTTAAATAACTTGATGCAATATCTGAGTTTGGGTTTGTAGCATACTCATACTCATATTCATATCTTACTATACTATATATACTCTGAGTATTCCCCGTCTTTGATTTTATTGATTTTATTGATTTTATTGATTTTATTGATTTTATTGATTTTATTGATTTTATTGATTTTATTGATTTTATTGATTTTATTGATTTTATTGATTTTATTGATTTTATTGATTTTATTGATTTTATTGATTTTATTGATTTTATTGATTTTATTGATTTTATTGATTTTATTGATTTTATTGATTTCGTGATTTTTTCATTAGGGTGTGAGGGGCCGATGGATGACTGGATGACTGGATGACTGGGTGAGTAGAAAGATAGAAAGATAGAAAGATAGACAGAAGGAGATGAAGGAGATGAAGGAGATGAAGGAGATGAAGGAGATGAAGGAGATGAAGGAGATGAAGGAGATGAAGGAGATGAAGGAGATGAAGGAGATGAAGGAGATGAAGGAGATGAAGGAGATGAAGGAGATGAAGGAGATGAAGGAGATGAAGGAGATGAAGGAGATGAAGGAGATGAAGGAGATGAAGGAGATGAAGGAGATGAAGGAGATGAAGGAGATGAAGGAGATGAAGGAGATGAAGGAGATGAAGGAGATGAAGGAGATGAAGGAGATGAAGGAGATGAAGGAGATGAAGGAGATGAAGGAGGATGATTGAAATTGAAATCGAAATTGAATCGGGAGTGTGTATATATAGATGAAGGAATATGTAAATATATAAATGAATCTATAAAGAGAGGGAAAGGGAGTAAGAGGAAGAGGGAGTGAGGGAGAGAGGGAGTGAGGGGAATAGAGGTATAGGAGGGGAGGGGAGAGAGGTATTGTATACAGGAGGAAGAGAGGGAGGGAAGGAGGAAGAGGGGAGGGAAGGAGAGGAGAGGGGTATTATATATACGAGGAAGGGAATGAGTGAGTGAATGAAATTTCATAATATAAAAATTTGAGAGTTTATAATTTTGGAAATTTGGAAATTTGGAAATATAGGTAGGTAGGTAGGTAGATAAATAGATAGATAGATAAATAAATAAATAAATAAATAAATAGTTTTTATTTATTTATTTATTTGAGTTTGATTTTAGTTTTATTGATTGATGATTCTGAGATGCTAAATCAATCATCCTAGTTTCCAACTTACTCTATTTTTCGATCATTATTTTATACTAAAAATTACGATTTTCATTTATTAATAACTTTTTAAATAATAAATACAATTGATTAAAATTTTGAATATAAATTCTTTATATAGATATTGAATCATTCTGAAAATTTTATAATTTTAGTTTTTTTTTGATAGAAATATTAAAAATTGAATTTTTGATTTTTGATTTATATATGATTTATATACAAATTAAAAAAATATCAAAATCTTGAATAACTTTTCAACAAAAATAATTAAAAATAAATTATAAATTTTAATACAATCCTGAAATTATATTATATGAAATAATTTTAATTTCGAAAAATCTTTATTTATAGATAATATTTTATTATTAATTGAAAAAAAATTTATATAAAATTTTATATAGAATAAAATATAAGTATCAATAAAAGATTATTTATAAATTATTATATATTGTTAACTTTTGGTGCAGGAAGTAGTAGTATTGTTGACTATGTAGGTTGAACTAAGGATCTATATCTCTAATAGGAGTAGAATTGAGATTATCCCTAAATATGGTTTATGCATTATTATAATCATATAACCTCAATTCTAATCCTATAATGGCCTCATTTCTAATATTCCTTTATTGAGGATATCCTATTCGATCCTTCTAAATTACTAATTCTAACATTTTCTTGAACCTTTCGAAAGCAATCCTTGTATAAAGCTTCATCATTTTGTTGATAATTATATTGTATATATTGATATAATTAATAATGATTTTCTTCTTTTTTATTAAATCCCTGATAAAATGATAATTGATATCTATATATTTAAATCGTTTATACAAATGTGGATTCTTGGTTAAAATTAAAGTATCCTGATTATCATCAAGTATTTGAATTATATCTCCGTTTTTTTCAATATAACTTGATTTGAATAGATCTTTAAGTATTTATATAATCTATTTTCCTTATTTAATGAATATTGTTATCGTAATATATTCTGATTCTATATTGAAGGTAGTCATAGATACTTGTTTCTTATTAGCCTATAATATAAGGCCTCTATAGAATATTACAACTCCCCCTGAAACACTTTTCCGATCATATTTGTCCTTAACCCAATCTGCATCTGTATATATCTTTATTGTATTATCAGATATATTGTATTCCTTGCAGATGTCAAATTGTACTCCTTTTGGTCCGAATTATAGCTTCTATTTGATTGTTGATCGTAGATATCGCATCAGATTCTTTAAAGCTATAATATAATGTTTTACTGGTTTTGCTATAAATTATAAAAGTCTTCTAATTGAGAATGCTATATCTGATTAAATATATACTATTGGATAAATTACACTTCCTATTCGTTGTTAATATTCATTCACATCTACTAATTCATTATTATCAATTGTTAACCGGAGATAGATATAATCCATTATTAATAGTTTCTTAATTTAATATTATCCATATATAATATTATATTTGATTAATATAACATCGAGATATTCTTTTTGATCTATAATTAATATATATACTTTTCTATTACAAATGATTCTAATATCTAAAATCTTACTAATCTCCCTTAGATTCTTAATATTAAAACGGATTGATAGCTTTTCATCGAATCAAATGATTTGTAATGATATACACAATGCAATAACGATATCATCGATATATACCAATAATATTATATCACAGTCTTTAGATATTGTGAGAAAGTTGGGATATCAAGGCCTAACATATAGCTAGTTCGTAGTTATATAGTTATATGACTCTTCGTAGTTAGATATAAGAAAGGGCTTTGCTCCCCTCTCCTTAAAAGAAATCAATCGTTTTTCCATTAATTTTTTTGTATTCTATTTGTGTACAATCCAAATCATTATTTAAATCTATTAGTTTTATTATTTGAAATCTTTATAATATAATCTGATCAATTTCAATTTCTATTTCTTTTTGTAGTGTATTATCGGGATATATATATTTTGATTTATTTCTTTTATAATAATAATCTATATCGAATTCGAACTATACGGTTTATATTATATAAATATATCTACAAGGAAATTATGATTGAAAAGAAAGTAGAATTAATAGTTTGTAGATAAGGGGATAGGATTGATTTTGAAAAGATAACCTTTTCAAAAATATAGGATTACCAAATTCTAAATAAGAAAGTTTTGATTATCGAAGTTCTTTTATTTGTATTTATCCATTATATCAAAGATAAATCATTTTTCAATAAAATTATTATTTTACTTTTTATTTTGAAAGAAATATATCAATGAAGGTTCTATTCGGGAATGTAGTTAGTAATGTTAAAAGTATATTAGAATTCCAAATATAATGAAGTCCTTATTTGTAAATGAATTATTTATCTTTGCGAGCAAGAAAACTTTAATTCTGAGAACGATTTTGATTAAATGCGATTAATCATATTAAAGGATTTTGAATGCTTTATATACCTTTAGAGCTATTTGAATATTTAAGTGTATATTAAAGTAATAGAAAGAATTAGATATAGTACACTAAATTACTATCTTTGATATTGACAATCAAAAATTTAAGATATATCTTAAAAAACTTTTAGTTGAGGGGTTTGAAATTTATATGTTCCTTTGGAAAAAGGAAAACCCTAAGAAGGATTATATATACCTTTCTTTTTCTTTTGGAGATTTATTAAAAGAAAACTATAAATATTGAAAACTATCGAAAGCCAAATATTGAATCAGATTTTAATGAATCGGATACTTTTTAATCAAATCATAATAATATAATGGATAATTTTGATCTATTTACAAAATTGAATTTCTTGTAAAATACTTTTTAAGGATTAAAGAATAATATTATTATTTCAATTATCGATTCTTTTAAATCTATTAAAAAAAATTTTATTAATAATAATGGAAATCCTATTAAAAAAGAAAAAAAAATAAAGAAAATTAAAAAAGAAAAAGAAGTAAATTAATAATAACAAAATCCATCAAAAATTCTATTTACTATTTGTATTAAAGATTATATATATATATTCTTTATTATGCTATATATTAGGAGTATTGTTGTCTTCATTTTTAATAGGATCGATATATTTGATTTCCTTATAATTTAGGATGCTTTATAAATTGATTATAATATATTCGATAAGGAAATATGAATTCGATTTTCTTGGTATTGTGATTATGCTATTATTATTCAAATCAAATTTATACTGGAATATAATTTTATTAAATATAATTGGAAAGAAGGGTTGAGATTAATATTACTTTAATATTTTTGCGATTATAATATTCAGCAAATGATAGATATCCGAAATTTTCTTGATCAATTTATTGATAATCAGTATAATAAAAATAAAAGGGATTATAATACAAATTCAATAATGATAAAGGATTATATTACTAAGTTTGTATTTTCAATTATTCAATTCATTGATAATCATATAATCACCGAATTCGAAACTGGAAAGATGTTTCTGTATAGTCTGTATACCCAAATGGGAAAGAAGATTGTTAGATAGCTTAAAGTTGACCTTGATGATCCTGTTTCTATGAACTTCAAGAGAATGATGGATGAAATTTATAAATAATGCTTTTCTGAGGATTCTGTCGCCTGAATTTACGAAAGACCTAAATCTTATCAAACTATTATTTCCCAGACTATATATAAATATATAAAAACCCTATTTGTTTTTAATACTAATACAAAGCCTTATTCTCAAGAACAGAAGATAAAAAATGCTATAAATGAAATCATTAATCTTTTGGATAAATTCAGTATAAATTATCTAAAAATGAAAATCAAAGATATAAAGGATTCGAAATTATCCTTCTCGTTATTACAATATCAAACTATTCATCGAGGAAGCAATACGAAATATAATGATTATCTCATTCAAAATAAACAGAAGAGAATTCTTCTTGATATAAATGGAATTTACAAAAAGGATTATCTCTATTACTATTATTTTGGAAGATCTCCTTATACTGATAGTTATACTATGAAACAAAATTGCTCTAAAAAGATTAATAATATTAATACTGAATTATATTATTATAATGAATACGGAATCTTTATATTTAATCTTAAAGGATATCCCAACCCTTTTCTAATCTTTAAACAAAAGGATTTTTTAGAAAGTTATCAAATTGAAATATATATAAAAACTTATGGATTTGGTTAGTAAGAGAAACAATTGGAGAAACTCAATATTAAGGATGGTTTGTTGAATCTTGGAATCTCTAGTATCTAAATTATAAGGGATATATTTGTAAATAATGTCAATCATCGAGGAGGAGAAATTATCAATATCAATATAGTTATCTAGCTTAAAGAAACCTCAAAGCTATAAAACCGATTATCTAAAAAGTCCAAATCGATAGGATGAAATGGAATTGATAAATTTCAAAAATCATCAAATATTTTTCGAAAAGTATTGTTCAGAATAATGAATCAAATTAAAAGGGAAAGGTTAAAGAAAGAATTCTTTAATGAAGATGAAACCATGGATATTGATGAAAGCGAAGAAGATAAAGCAGAAGAATTTCAGGGAAGGGAGGGTTTTTCTGAATTCGATAAAAATGATATAATGTGAAAGGATAAAACATTCAACTTTTATATTAGATTCTCAAGAATAAAAAAGCAAATATTAATTATTATTTATATTACAGAATCCCTAATAGAAATCTTAAAACAGATTTGTAGAATCGAAATTCTGATAACAATTAGAATTGCTTTTATATATATACCAGATTTTCTTAAACAAACTTTCAAGAAAATATTAATCGCAGATATCAAAGAACGAAAAGAGCTTTTCAGAAATTCAGAAATTCCTGTCGAAAAAGCTACAATAATCTTAACAGTTATTAATTATTTAAACACCTCCTTTAATTATCAATTAAAAGAAATATATAATATACCTATTATTATTATAACCCTTATAGATAAGAATATTAAGATTAACAGTATTGTCGATTCGGAATCGATAATCAACATAATAAGCCTGGAAGTTGCAAAAGAATTGGGATTTATAATACGCGAATATAAAACGATAATAATCATTCCTGATGAGAATACTACTATTTTGTATAGATTGATTGAAAATATAAAAGTCAATTTTGGAGGAGTTAAGAATATTATCGATATCTTTGTCCTGAATAACATTAAAGATCTATTATTATTAAGGATGCTATATTTATTTACAGGAAAGATCGATTTTGAATACAAAAAAGATAAATAGATTGTATAGATTACTAATAATAATAATATTAATAGAATCGGTTGCTAAACGATTAAATCAAAACATAAAGCAGATATTATAAAAGTTGATTTTGAAAAACTGGGAAAAGAATAGATAATACAAATCCTAGGGATTGTATCGATAATCTTTCAAAAATCCTAAATGCTATCAAGAATGAAGGGAAATTTAAAGAATTCGTTAAAAACCATTTCCCAGAATTCCTGATTAACATTCCAAATTTTAAAATAATCTTAAATTCTATAAAGCTCAATATGGATATCGTTCGAATTAGTTTTGACTTTAATATCGAAGATATATTTGATAATATTGAGGATTCGGAATTAAAGAGATTTCAGGAATATTTTACTATTAATAATATTCATTTCGATTTGGAAGAATTTAGGGTAAAAAGTAATGTTTAGAAGAAACTAATCGATATCAAATCCGAAATTCTCATTTCGGTCAATAATGTATATAAAAAAAAGAAGAACAAAATAAAACCTTTAAATGAAATAGAATATATTGATAAAGAAATTCCAAAAGGTAATCCTAATTGGCTGAAATTGGAATATATAAAATACTTTAAATATCAATTATCAAATCCCTTTTCGAAATATTTGATATTATATTTCAATATCAAATCTAAAGATTTCTGATTGATACAAGAATATTTAGTATTATTAAATATCGAAGATATACTTTGGAAATATAAAAAGGAACTTTTCCTTATATTATTGTAGAATCGAAAAGCAGTATTAATTTTTAATTGAATAAAAGCCAGCAATATCAAACTTTCAATTGCTTTGTTATAGATTATTAAAACAATATTATATAAGATTTAGTAAATTCCTAATTTTATATTCCTTAAAGCTTTTTTATTAATAATTATCGAAATAATAAGAAATTATATCAAACGAAGTATATTAAAGGAAAGAGAAAAACTATATCGAAACCTTTAATATTTAATTAAAAAAAGCAAGATTGGTAAATATTGTATTGTTATTGTAATAACAAAAGCAAATATTGTAACCTTACGAAATATAAATATGCTTTCAAATTTAAAAGAATTTGTTGAACAAATAATTGGATGTTTATTAATATTCTTGATTGATTTCTTTTTTGGATATAATTAAATACTTTTAGATAAAAAGAATAAAGATATTATTGTTATTATGATTCTTTTTAATTTGATAAAATTCATTATTCTACTATAAAGGGTTATTAATTCGGTTATTCAATTTGTAAGGATTATATTAAGGATATTATAGGATATCATATTTGATATTATTATACCTTACTTAAATAATATTGAAGTTAAGGGTTCTAGAATTCGATATAGTAAAATTGAAATTGAATTTGGATTGAAAAAATTCATTATCGAGCATTTGAAAAACCTGGATGCTATAATAGAATATATTTGTCACGAGATACACGTGATCGCGTCCGATCGGGCTAGTACGGTACTAAGCTTCGAGCCGATCATATATATAGCTTCGTAGTATATTCTCTTTAGCTTTATAGCTTTTAATTCTAAGATTGATCTCTAAACGTTTATTGGGTTTATTATATTATTAAAAGTTCTTCCAGATAAGAAATAGAATAATATCTATATATACTTATATACACTCCGTTTACTTTTGTTTAGGTATATCGCTTATATTCTTTCGCTTATATATAGATCTTTTTGATATTATTCGAAGGTGTTGCTTTTTTTCTTACCTTTAATTTCTAAGCTATAGATTACGATTCGATAAATCTTACGATTGCAGAACTTTGTAGCGAAATGATTCGTCAGTAGGATGAAATCTCATTCCTACGCTCCCTGATTCTCGAATGCATTTCTGTTGCTCATACTCCTTCTCGTCCGAAACCCTTTTTCCCTGATCCTTTCTTCTTTTGATCAAAACGTTCCCTTAGATTATACGACGATCCTGAATCAATTCATACACGTTTACAATAATCCGAATAAAGTTCAAGAAGCCGAAAATAAGTTATTTATTCTCAAACAAAGAACCAATTCTTTATATACCTATATTACAAAATTCGAAAGGACTTTTTATGAAGTCAAAGATCAGAATTGACCCAATTCGAATAAAATCTCAACCTTTTGTAATAGATTCAATATTACTCTTAGAAATCGTCTTTCTCAATAGTTTTCTCTTTTCTATTCCTATTCCGATTTTGTTTAGATTATATAACAACTAACTGCTCGCACAGCAAATGGATTCCCTGTATCATTCTATTTTAGTGAGTTTAGAGCCCTATATATATTGCAGAATCCATCCTATTCTCGGAACTACAATCCAATAGATGTTAGCAACCTTAATATCATTGATGCCTTTAACCCTTTTGATATTCAATCAGATAAGCTTGATTGTACTCTGATTCTACTCTATATACAAACACCCAAGTTTTCCCCTTCTGAAAGAACTTTTTTGTATAAATAAAATAAATATATACAATATAGAAGTAACTTTCATTGGGTATAAACTTATCTATTAGATCTGTATTAAAGAGTCCAAGATCGATAAGAGTTTGTTCCAATTATTATATTGACTACTGAACCCGAAAACAACAATGATAAAAATTTAGAAAAGATAATCAATAACCAATATTTTGAAGATCACTTGAAGAAGATATATAATATAATGAATATATATTCGTTAACTATAATACAATCTATACATCAGGAATTTTTATTAAAAGAAGATTAATGATCATTTTGTATTTAAATCATTCATTTAAAATGAATTCGAAACGAACTTTTCAGAAAGGGGGGGTAATGTTATAAGATATATATGATCACGTCCGATCGGATTAATACGGTATTAAACTTCGAACCAATCATATATATAACTTCATAACACACTCTCTTTAGCTCTGTAGCTTTTAATTCTAAGGTTGATCTCTAAACGCTCGTTGGGTTCGTCACATTATTGAATATACAAAATATATTATTAATATCAAATCCAAATAATATTATAATGGAATTTGAATTGTAGATTATTATATTAATTCTGAAGGAAGAAGTTCTAATATTGTTAAAATCATCAAGATACTTGAATGGTTATTTTGCTCAAACAATTATAAAATTAGAATATTCTTTGGAATATATATCTTTTATTGATTTTAAATAAAGAATTTTGTTATTATTATAAAGCCTTTTTATATATTATTAAAAAAAGATATAAAATTTATTTAGATCGTTAATTATAATATTGTAATGATTTTATTAAAAGATAAATTAATTTCGGCCCTAATCCTTTTTTTATTGATTTATTCATTTAAAACCGGAACCATTATATTCGCTATCGATATTAACTTGATAAAATAGGGAATTGTTCTAGATCAAATGTATAATAATAAATCTTGCATTGTTGCTAAATATAAAAATGGTATATGGAATTATACTGAATGGAATTATGATACTATTAAAAAAGAATACAAAGGAGTATTCAAAGTTTTACAAAAATGCAAAAAAGATTTTTATAATATTTATTTCCTTTTAGAAATTGATATAAATGTATTTATAGTTTAATTAAATAAAATAATTACAGATTTATCTAATACTTTGATCATAAAATGGATTACTTGAATCAGACTTTTCGATTTTGATATTAGATATATTTCTGGAAATAAAAATATTATTATAGATATCCTATTACAACAATCGCGAATTGCTTTGGATGATATTGATAAGGAATATAAAAAGGATATTAATGATTTGATTATTACAGATCTGAATTCGTTATGGATAGATCCAATAGTGAGTATAAATAACTCCAAAATTTTAAAACTATCTTAAATTTTGGAAAGCGGAAATAAAAGGATACAAATGATTATTCAGTATATCATTATATTACAGAAACCTAAAAATATACTAATAAAGGATTGACAAACTTTCAAAAAGGAAGCTTTCAATTTCTATATAAAGGATCATTGTTTATTCAGAATCCAGGGAGATGGATTACCTCCCGTCTATATAATAGCAAATAACGATTTAATCGAAAAAGCAAAAATTATGACTCCAATATATAAAAAACTGAATTATAAAGGTCTAAAATCATTGTATACTAAAGTATGCAATTGTTATTGATAAAATGGGATATACAAGGATATGAAAAATTGGATGATTTCTTGCTTTGTTTACTAATTCAGATTGTTCAAATAAACAAATGAATCAATAATTATCATTTGGACCTTAAATATTTAACATAAAGTTGATATGAATATTACAAAAATACTTAACGACCATAAATTCAAATACTTTGTTATTCTATAAGAAGATTTAAATGATTGAATGGAAACTAAAGTTTTGTAGAATACTATCTTGAAAATAATTGCCAAATTCCTTTATAAAGTAATCTATCATTATAGTTTCTTTAAAAAAATTATTATGGATAAAAGATTTAAAAATAAAAATATTATACTTATTTATTGCGAAAAATATAGAATCGATAAAATCAAGATATCAATCTATTATTTACAAATCAATAGAATAATGAAAAAAGATCATCATTCTATCGTGGAAACATTTTTCCGTTTATCACAAAGAAAGCGTAAATAGTTTGAATAATTAGAAACAATATTATTTGCTGATCATATCTCAATTCATAAACTGACAAACAAAACATTATTTGAATTGATCTATAAATAGAAAGTTGTATTGTCTTTTGAAATTATATATACAATTTGAAGGATCCTTAATTAGGAAAATATATGAACCCGGGAAGATTTATTGATCATTAGAATATAATAATTAAAAATATTAGATGAAGATATTAAAGAAGCAATCCTTTGTAAATAATATTACAGAAAAGATAGTAAACTTCGATATAATTTCGATTGCAAAATATTAGATAAGAATATTCGAATTGAATATATAGTTCTACATTACGATCCTTAATCAAAAATCAATATATTTTGTAATACAAAACTTGCTTTCAAATAATACAGATTTTATAAAATGACAAAGAAATTGAAGGGTCTTTTTATATATATCCTTAAAGAGATAAATGGTACCCTGTTTAATGGAATCTATATAAGCATCTATTTCAAGAAATATATCTTACATTTAGATCTTTTTGTAGATAACAATTCTAAGGATTTGTATAAATAGATAAACCAAAAAAACCGAGTTTTTAGGTATTTATAGTTTTCCAAATAAAAGATAATAAATAATTAAGGATTATTCTTTATTCAATTGCAAAACGATATAGAATTAAAAGGAAAAGAACAAATATAACAAACCGAAAAGAAATTATTGTCACAAACTTCTGATTATCAATTAAGAAGTTCGATAAGGAAAGCTTTATAATCTTTGAAAGGGGAAGGGTATTTGAATCTTCTTTGAAAAAACTTATTATACTATTGATCTCGCTTTTGAACAACTTATAAACAATTTCTGAACAATATTTGAATAATTCAATATTTTCTTTTTAAATCTGTTTTTTTTAATAATTTGATTTGAAATTATCAATTCTTTATTTGTATTTATTTTATTATTTATATAAACTTTTATTTAAATTTTGATATAATGTTTGGAGAAGGATTTAATCAAATTATAACCTTCCGTTTTATTGATAATAATATTTCTTTTCTTGTTTGATACAAAAATCATTCCTTCAATAACGAAATCGAAATATTCGCATTTATTGAAATTTTTGAAGTTAAAGAAAAATATAATGTTTTTGAACAATGGTTTAATTACTTTGTAAGTATTATTGATCTTATTGGAAACTTTACGAGTAAAGTAAGAAATCGGATCGAAGATTAGAAGCTTTATAAAATGATTGGTTTCTTCAAGACCGGTTATTTTGCTAAAAACAATAATATAATTCAATTTGTTGAATAGCGCTATAATAAAGTTAAAGAAGGTTTTAAAAATCTCGAAAGAATTTGGACAATTGTTTAAGGAAAAGTTCTCATCTATCTTTGATCGGAAGATATAAATTTAAATAATACTTCAATAAGAATGGATATAATCTATTACGCTTTTCGCTTCAATTCTCAAATCTTTATGAAATTTCTGAACGGATATATAACTAAACGCTTTGTACGAAAGAGAAGCAAAAAAGCCAAAAAGTACAGTTCTGCAGATTTCTATATTATATATTGTTGGAAATGAGGCCATCATAGGATTAGAATTGAGGTCACGAGACCACAATGGTGCACAGACCATATTTGGGGATAACCTCAATTCTACTCCTACTAGAATTATAGATCCTTAGTTCAACCTATATAATCAACAATACTACTACTTCCTGTACTAAAAGTTAATAGGTTATGAGATTCGATTGCATAATAGTAACTAGAAAGCAAAGCAAATCGAGAAAGGATTAATATAGCTAGTAGAGATGGAACAAAGTGAAAATCAGAGTTTTCATACAATACTATCGAAGCAGAGTTGAAATACGACAACACAGTTTATAACTCACAATATTACAGGCCAAAGCGGAGAGCAATCTGCATAGTGCTGATACAGAATTATAGCAAAAACGAAGATCAAATTCGCATAGCTACAAGAAAATATATTACAATACGATTTTACGAATTTTTTTATTGTTTTATTTTTATATTTCTTTATTATTTTGAATTTATTTACTGTACACTTCTTTTTTAAAACCATTTTGAAAATCTGAAGGCTATCTTCGATATCCATCAAATAGCAAGAAATCTTCACAATATCGAAATCAAACAATCCTTCGAAGCTCGATCAAAATAACTATAAACGATGATTCAGATAAACGAAGATACAATTAAGAGGGAAAGAATGGTTTTATACAATTGATCAAACATTAAACGAATATATACAGATTGCAGGACCCAATACAGCATCTGTCTATGAAATCAATGATCGTGTATATTACAATATCGAATTGAAATCGGAATATTTAAAGGACAAAGCGAATATATTATCATATATTTGTATAATACTTAATAATAACAATAAAGCCTTTATCAACGAATATTCAATAGTATATATATTCTGGAAATACTTTAAATCAAAATATACCAGAGTCAATACAATCACAACCAATATATATATAACAATAATCCAGAACTTCAAATTTCAATTCAATACTTATCCCGATATAATTATTATCGAAGTTTGGGACAAATTGAAAAAGTACAAAAGGAAACTAAGAGCTATAAATAAAAACTATCGATTAGTATATCAAAATACTGTTTTGTTTTTGGTTTTAATATATAATCTTCCAATCGATTATCAAAAAGTAATGGATATATTGGATATCCAAACCAACTTTAGTATTAATGATAAAATCAAATATTTACAAATTAAAAAACTTCATCTTAAGGATGAATCAAAGTTAATACAAATTACAAAAAAATCTAGATACATTTCTCAACACTAAGAATCAGATTTCAAAACCCCAAACAATATTTATGATTTATATTAAAGAGAAGATCATTATATATAAAACTATTTATATTTAATGCAAACCAATAAACTCCTTCACAATTACCTTTATTACCAAAAGAGAAAAAGATCATCAAATCCGAAAAAAATCCATTTCAACAAAAAAAACCAAGTATACCCTGTTAACAATATCTCTGAATCAAACTCCGATATTAAGGATATAATAAAGGAAGATTGCAATTTGACAAAGGAAACTATTAATAAAACTTCCCTTAACAAATAATATACCGATACAAATACTTCTTTATATATATTTGATTAATCTTCATTATTCAGATCAATAGAATCTATTGTTAAACAAAGAATAAAGATTGATGGGGAAATGATGTATTATTGTTATTAGAATTTAATAAATATGGTATACAAAAATGATTCTAAGATACTACTTTCAAATATATTATATATATCAGGGTTAAGAGTAAATTTGCTGTCAGGAAAAAGGATTTGCGAAACAGGGTTGCAAAGGGAATTCAACTTTCATTATATATATTTCAAGAAGAATAATAAGAAAGTCATCTGTACTAGAATGCAAAATGGAATGTATATGGTTTCATATATAATTAAAGAATATAAAGATATAACTCTCTATTCTAATATATATCAAAATGATCAGGAAAAAGACTTTTCTTCAAAGATAATCGATAGCATTAAAGATATTGATAATGAATTAACATTTAAGGAGAAAGAGAGATATCTATTATGGTATCGAAGATTCAATTATCTAGGTTCAGATAAGATCAAGAATCTATATAAGATATTCAATATAATCAAATCGATAAAGATCCCAATTAAATTAGATATCTACGAAATGTATATATTCACCAAAATGATCAATTGTATTCCGAAGCAATTGAGTTTGTATAAATCAAAGAGATTCGAATTTATATATTTCAATATTACAGAATCATTTTTAAAATCGATTTAAGGGAATCGTTATTTTATATTGATTATTAATAGTTATATAAGAATAAATTGGATTATATTATTTAAACAAAAAAACGATACAATTCAAATATTGAAAACTTAGAAAAAGAAGATAGAATTAGCTATTGAAGAAAAGATCATTACAATCAGAACTGATAATATATCGGAACTTCTACAAATTATTTGTAAATGATTATCAAGCATATAATCCGAAATTATAATAATTGCCTTTTTATATCAAAACAAACTTACAGAATGGAATATAAAGATTGCAAAAACAGATATAAAAGTAATACTAAAAGAAGCTGGATTATCATTAGAATTTTGAAATGAAGTTGTAAAGTATGATATTTATATCAAAAACCATACTAATATTGATCTTAATATAAACAAAATAAATCAATCTTTTATAAAAGCTTTTATAGATATAATACTAGATATAGAGATATACAAAGTTTGGGGGAGCAAATATTACACTTATATCAATCCTAAGATTATTCCGAAAAAACAGAGATATAACAAATTGCAGGACATTTCGAAAATCGATGTATTCTTAGGGTATTCAAAAGTTACAAATAAATATATCAAAGTGTATTCTCCAGAATTAAATTATACATTTCGATCAAATAGAATAATTATAGATGAATTTCATCGAAAAGAAGATTTGAATCTTAAATTAAGAAATTGTAAATCAAATCCACAAGAAATAAAAAATATAAAATCAGATCGAAAACCTTATAATAAACCAACAACAAATAAAGCATTTTCTCTATCCTCAATACCAAATGCGATACCTATATTACTTTTGTTCCAAATATTCTTTCCAATAGATATTATATCGAATTCAATGATTATACTAAGCATCCCAATTATCGAATTAAAATCAAATAAATTAGATATATCAATACCAATATACAATAAAGATAAAGATAACAATATCCAGAAAACAAATCAAAAATCTTCTTCCAAAAATACTTCAGATATCGAATCCATCATTTCAAAGGATCCAACCTAAGAATCAACTTTTGCAAACCCTGAATCTATACCAAAAGCAAAATTTAAGATTGTCTTAAATTTTGCTAACAAACCTATTTCAGCAAGATCAAAAAACGAAATAAATCTACAATTATCTAAAATCGAATAAAAGAATAAAATAAACCTTGAAAATGAATCCCTAAGATATTTAATATGAAAATGGAAAAGAGATATAGAATAAGATCCTAAAGAAAAACAGGAAAACAAAATTATAAGGGTATTGATTGTAATATCTATATAAACCAAAACTCAAGAAAGTATAGAACACATTATAATTACAATCCCAACTATTTACAAAATAGACCCTTATATTAAAGATAAGATCATTTCAGATTTCATAACTTCGTTAATAAATACAAACAATACAGAAAATATAACATATCCAACCAAAGAAGTTCTAGGAATCAAAATACCAAGAACTTATAAGGAAACAATATTGGATCGAGAATACTCTGAAAAATGAAAGGAAACCATCCAAAAGGAAATCATATCCTTGATTCAAAATAATACTTAAAAAGAATATATACTCTCTAAAGAAAGTAATCTGATTTCGACGAAATAAGTATTTATAATTAAGACCAAAAATAACAAGGTAGAACGATTCAAGATAAGATTAATGATTTGAAGATTCAATCAAATACTAAGAAAGAATTACAACGAAATGTTTGCATTAATAATGAGGTTAAATACATTCAAACTATTCCTAACTATCATTGCAAAGGAAAATTTAGAATATTCACATTTCGATATCAAAAACGCTTTTATCGAATCATATTTGAAGGAAAAGATCTACTTCGAATCACTTTAAAATATCAAAGTCAAAAAAGGATATATACTACAAATCTTATAAAGCTTATATAATTTGAAGCAAACTAAAAGGGATTGGAGTTTACTATTAAAGAAAGAGCTTTTAAATATAGATTTTGTACAAAGTTTGACAGACCCATATTTGTATATATTTAAAGATCATGATATAATATTACTAGTATATATCGATGATATCGTTATTGTATTATATACATCATCGCAAATCACTTAATTCGATGAAAAGCTATCAGTTTGTTTTAATATTAAAAATCTAAAGGAGATTAATAAGATCCTAAATATTAAAATTATTCACAATAGAAAAGTGTATATATTAATTATAGATCAAGAAGAATATCTCGATATTATATTAACCAAATACAATATTATATATAAACAATATCAAGTTAAGAAATTATCAATAATAGATTATACCTATCTCCAGCCAATAATCGATAATAATGAACTGGCAGATATAAATGAATATTAATAATGAATAGGAAATATAATTTATTCAATAATATATATTTGATCAAATATAGCATTCTCAATTAAAAGACTTTCACAATTTATGGTAAAACCAGCAAAATATTATATTATAGCTTTGAAGAATCTGATGCGATATCTACGATCAACAATCAAACAAAAACTATAATTCGGGTTAAAAAGAGTACAATCTAATATCTGTAAAAAATATAATATATCTAATAATACAATAAAGGTATATATAGATGTAGATTGGGCTAATAACAAATATAACCAGAAAAGTGTTTTAGGGGGAGTTGTGATATTCTATGGAGGCTTTATATTGTGGGCTAGTAAGAAATAAGTGTCTGTAGTTATCTTTAGTATGAAATCAGAATATATTGCGATAGTAATGTTTATTAAACAAGGGAGATAGGTTGTATAAATGCTTAAAGACTTATTTAGATCAAGTTATATTAGAAAGAATGGAGATACGATTCAAATACTTGGTGATAATCAAGGTGTTTTAGTTTTAATTAAGAATTTATATTTGTATGAATGATCTAAATATATAGATATCAATTATCATTTCATTAGGGATTTGATAAAAAAAGAGAAAATCGTTATTAGTTATATCAATATATGCGATATAGTTGCCAATGGAATGATGAAGTTTTGTGTAAGGATTGCTTTCGAAAGATTCAAGAAAATGTTGGGATTAGTAGTTTAGGAGGATCGAATAGGATATCCTTAATGGGGGAGTATTGGAAATGAGGTTATCATAGGATTAGAATTGAGATCACGAGATTACAATAGTGTACAGACCATATTTGGGGATAACCTCAATTCTATTCCTATTAGAATTATAGATCCTTAGTTCAACCTACATAGTCAACAATACTACTACTTCCCGCACCAAAAGTTAACATATATAGATTTATTACAAAAACCAATATAAAGAATAAAAAAGATTGGATACCTCTTCTTTACAATTTTATACAGAATCTTATCTTTAAAATCTGTAGATTTACTTTTGATAACTTCAAGTTTTTGAAAGAATATTGTAAAGACGAAAACCTCTTCGAAGTTTAATAAAGGGATAAATTTATTTGCGAAATGATTGCTACAGAAATTGCCCTGGTATTCCTTAATGATAATAATGATGAAAAGGAATTTAATACTAAAAAACGATTGAAAGTAATTACTATACTAGATATTCTTCGCGTACGCTGACTTCTCCATTCTCAAGCGATTGTATCAATTTCGGAGTCTGCAATCGCGAATATTGATAAATGGGAAAAGAAAGATTATTATTTTGATTTTTCAAAAAAAGCTTCTTTTTATTTATCTATTCTAAATAGATTCGTATTTTATCGTTATATAACTGATTATAATATTGAGTTTGTTTTAGATAATAACAATTTAATCTCCGATAATTTTAAAACGATCTTAAATTCTTTATAGAAGTTGAAAAGCTGTTTTTATGATTTAGATTATTAGTTTAAAAAAAAATGGTACTTTTTGGTAGACAATGGATATATTATTGATCAAGTAGAATGGAAAATTGTTATATTATTGGGAAAGCAAGTTACTATAGATATTTTATATATATACTATTTGTATACCCTGACAAAACTTTTCGACCTAAAATCGAAGTATATTTCGGCTAAAGAATTACAAAACAGATTGGCTACTATTGTTAGGAATCAAAAGTGTATTAATGAAATAAAATTAATAGGAGTATTCTATCTTTGATTCTGTTTACATCAATTTTTAACTCTAAAATGGTTAAAGCAAATCTTCGGTCTTAATCAATTCAATTCAATAGGAAGTTTTTATTCCTTTGATTCTAATGAAGT
This sequence comes from Stromatinia cepivora, assembly GCA_014898415.1. NCBI lineage: Eukaryota > Fungi > Ascomycota > Leotiomycetes > Helotiales > Sclerotiniaceae > Stromatinia > Stromatinia cepivora. The sequence continues at coordinate 494,166 of RCTD01000012.1, read as the reverse complement.
TTTTAAAGATAATCTTTTTCTATTAGAACTATCAAATAAAGAATCCTTTGAAAATTAATTTACTCTATATATCCCTTCGTTTCAGTATATTTTCGAATAAAAAAATAGATTTGATTTACGAAATATTTGTAAAGATATTCTCGCTATCTACAAATAGTATTTCTGCAGAGTCTTTAAAGGAAGCCCATTTCTGAATTGCTATTTTTCGATCATTCAATTTCTTTTAAAATGCAATCCTACTTTGTGATATACTACTATCCATATTTGGGAGAATAAAGAGTTCTATTTTGTACCAGTATTTTTGCCTATATTATATTTTCCTGATTATAATAAGAAGTTTAATCTTTATTATTCTTTCTTTGATCTTTTCCATCTAACTTTCAAGGGTAAACAAAAAGAAACTTCAAAAAAAGTGATTATTATGATCGACCTTCCTAAACCAGGGGAATCGATTAAAAACTCCTATAAAGAGTATCAAATCTTTGCTCTTTATAAATTAAATGGCAATAACAATTTAATTCGGAAATTTCTAAAGAAATACTCTTTCATTTATCAACTATAGTATAATCTTGATTAAACAACAAGAAAAAAAGCTTTCTAGAAAATCGAACAAAAGAATCAGTTTCATTAAAGAACCTTGGTTAGATTTGAATCCTGAGCAATTGTAATTCGATCAAATGTTATTTTGAGATATACCAGTTCTCCTGGATCCTGTAGATCGATTTTGATATCGATCTTCTATCTAATTGTAATTTCGGATAAAAAGAATATAAAGGACAATAGCTTTTATAAAAACTTTCGGAGATCTCTTTAAAATCAGATTATCCCCTTTGAATTAAACGAATTTAATGAAGAAGGCCTTTATATCTCCCAACCCTTTTCTCTTAATATCAATTTTGTTTTACAAGATCATTTTTCTATAGCCCTTTTAGAATACTTATCTTGGGATTCTAATATTGTAAAAAGAATAGCAAACAGATTACTCGAAGTCAATGATAATGAATTCGAACTTTGGTATAAACGATGGTATAATTTTATAATGATGGATTTGATCATTCAATTTGAAATATTCTAAAACGAAAAAAAGCAATAAGGAGATCGATCATTATTTATAGATTATAATATACTTTTACAAAGGCAAAAAGCTTTTTGTGATAAGAATCTTGAAGATAATGAATTCCTTGATAGGGAAAATGCTGGCAATTGGGAGGTTGTGAATCTAATTGGTGGAGAATCCTTTATTAAAAAATCTCAATTTATATCAAAGAAGCTTATTGGGAAGGGAAAAGAAGTTGTAAAGTAAGAATCGATTCAGAACTAATTTGTAATACTATTCAATCCGTCCCCAATTGAACTTTTTGGAATACAAAGTATTGTTTCAATTTTTAATGAAGGTTGTGAACCAAATGAAGAACAGATAAATCGTTTTTCAATAAAGAAGCTTTCTGTGAGATCTAACAATAAGAGAAAGGATCACCCCTTCAATATTGAGCAGAAGTTTATAATGCCAAAAGTCCCTATTTGTTATTCAAATTGTATTCAGAAATCATCAAAAAATCTGATTACAAGTACAAAGTTTATTACAAAGTATCCGATTAAATATTCAAGAAAGGCTAGAGATAAAAAGAATAATGAGGATGTTTCTCAGGAATTTGAAATTTTTATCGAATTTGGTAAAAAAGTAATAGAAATAAATTTGGATCAATAAGAATCTGAAGTATATTGTTTTTTTAAGACAATCTTAAAAATTGTTTACCGCCTTAGTTTATTGATATTCTAATTGATTTTCTCTAATCTAATTGTTTTTTGATCTTTTTGGTTTTTACCTTTTATAACTATCCTAAAACTAAATAGAATATATATTTCGGGGAAGGGAAGGGTATGAGAAAGTTGGGATATCAAGATCTAATACATAATTAATTCGTAGTTATATAGTTATATGATTCTTTGTAGTTAGATATAAGAAAGGGTTCTACTCCTTTTTCCTTAAAAAAAATTAATTGTTTTTCTATTAATCTTTTTGTACCCTATTTATATATAATCCAAACCATTGTTTAAACCTATTAATTTTACTACTTGAAACCTTTACAATATAATCTGATCAATTCCAATTCCTATTTCCCTTTGCAGCGTGCTATCGGGACGTATATATCTCGACCTATCTCTTTCACAATATATACAGATATAGATCTACCAAACTTTATATAAAGCCTATACCTAAAAGTTCTTTCTTTAATAGTAAACTCCAATCCCTTCCAATTTGCTTCAAACCATATAGACTTTGTAAGACTCGTAGTACATATCCCTTTTCGATTTTAATACCTTAGAATAATTCGAAATAGATCTTTTCCTTCAAATACAATTCAGTAAAAGCGTTTTTGATATCGAAATATAAGTATTCCAAATTTTCCTTTGCAATGATAATTAGGAATAATCTGAATATATCTAACCTCATTATTGATATAAACATTTCGTTGTAATCTTTTTCTAGTATCTAATTGAATCTTCGAGTTATTAATCTTGCCTTGAATCGTTTTATTTTGTTATCCTTAATCTTAACTATAAATACCCATTTCATCAAAACCAGATTATTTCCTTTAAGGAATATATATTCTTTTCAAATATTATTTTGAATCAAAGATATGATTTCCTTTTGAATAGTTTCCTTTCATTTTTCAAAGTGTTTTCGATTCGATATTACTTCCTTATAAATTCTTAGTATTTTGATTCCCAAGACTTTTTCGATTGGGTATATTATATTTTCTATATTATCTATATCTATCAACGAAGTTATAAAATCTAAAACAATCTTGTCTTTGATATAAAGGTTTATTTTGTAAATAATTAGGATTATAATTATAACGTATTCTACACTTTCTTGAATTTTAGTCTATATAGATATCATAATCAACATCCTTATAATCTTATTTTCCTGTTCTTTTTTAGAATCTTGTTCTATATCTCTTTTCCGTTTTTGTGTTAGATATCTTGAAGATTCGTCTTCAAGATTTATTATATCCTTTTATTCGATCTCAAATAATTATAGATTTACTTCATTTTCTGATTCTATTGAAATAAACTTATCAACAAAATTTAAAACAATCTTAAATTTTGCTCTCGATATAAATTCAGAATTTGCAAAAGTTGATTTTTGGATTGGAATCTTTAGAATAATGAATTCGATATCTAAAGTATCCTTGAAAGAAGATTCTTAATTTATCTTCTGAATATTACCATCTCTATTTTCATCGTATATTAATATTGATATATCTAATTTATCTGATTTCAATTCGATAATTAAGGTACTTAATACAATCACTAAACTCAATATAATATCTACTGGAGAGAATACTTGAAACGAAGATGATATAGATATCGTATTTGATATTGAGGATGGAGAAGATGCCTTATTTGTTGTCAATCTACTACAAGGTTTTCGATTTGGCTTTACATTCTTTATTCTTTGTAGATCTGATTTACAATTTCTTAATTTAAAATCCAAATCTCCTTCTCAATAAAATTCATCTATGATTACTCTACTTGATCGAAATATATAATTTAACTTTAAAGAATATACTTTGATATATTTATTTATAACTTTTGAGTATCCTAGGAATATATCGATTCTCGAAATATCCTGCAATTTATTGTATCTTTGCTCTTTCGGAATAATCTTGGAATTAATATAAATATAATATTTGCTTCCCTAAACTTTGTATATCTCTATATCTGGTATTATACCTGTAAAAGTTTCTGTAAAGGATTGATCTATTCTGTTTATATTAGAACCAATACTAATACAATTCCTAATATAAACATTATACTTTATAATTTCATTCCAAAACTCTAATAATAATTCAGCTTCTTTTAACATTGCTTTTATATCTACTTTTGCAATCCTTATATTCTGTTCTACAAATTTGTTTTAATATAAGAAAGCAATTATTATAATTTCGAATCATATACCTAATAATCATTTATAAATAACTTATAGAAGTTTTAATGTATTATTAGTTCTAACTACAATAATCTTTTCTTCAATAACCAATTCCATCTCTTTTTTCTAAGTTTTCAATATTTGAATTGTATTATCTTTTTGTTTAAATAATATAATCCAATTTACTTTTATATAACTATCAATGATCAATATGAAATAACAATTCCCTCAAATCGATTTTGGGAATAATCCTACAATATCGAAATATATAAATTCGAATCTCTTTGATTTGTACAAATTCAATTACTTTGGAATACGATTGATCATCTTGATGAATATACATATTTTGTAGATATTTAATTCAATTGGGACCTTTATTGATTTGATTATATTGAATATCTTATATAGATTCTGTTGGAAATGAGGCCATCATAGGATTAGAATTGAGGTCACGAGACCACAATGGTGCACAGACCATATTTGGGGATAACCTCAATTCTACTCCTACTAGAATTATAGATCCTTAGTTCAACCTACATAGTCAACAATACTACTACTTCCTGCACCAAAAGTTAAAAGATTCTTGATTTTATCTAGACCTAAATAATTGAATCTTCAATATTATAATAGATATCTCTCTTTTTCCTTAAATATTAATTCATCATCGATACCTTTAATGCTATCGATTATTTTTAAAAAAAAACCTTTTTCTTGATCATTTTGATATATACTCAAATAAAAAACTATATTCTTATATCCTTTAGTTATATATAAAATTATATATATTCCATTTTGCATTCTAATACAGATAATTTTCTTATTGTTCTTTTTGAAATATATATAATAAGAATTGAATTCCCTTTACAACTTTATTTCGCAAATCCTTTTTCCTAATAGCAAGTTTACTTTTAATTTTAATATATATAATATATTTGAAAGTAGCATCTTAGAACCATCTTTGTATAGTATATCTACTAAACCCCAATGGCAATAATATATCATTCTCCTATCAATCTTTATCTTTTATTTAATAATAGAATCTATTGATTTGAATAATAAAGATTGATCAGATATATATAAAGAAACACCTATATCAGTATACCATTTATTAGGGGAAATCTTATTAATGATCTTTTTTATCAAATTGTAATCTTCCTTTATTATATCTTCAATATCGGAATCTGATTTAGAAATATTATTAGCAGGGTATATTTGATCTTTCTTGTTGAAATGAATCTTCTTTAGATTCAATGATCCCCTTTTCTTTTAATAACAAAAATAATTGTAAAAGAGTTTACTAATTTATACTAAATATAGGCAGTTTTGTATATAATGATCTTCTTTTTGATAAAAATCACAAATATTGTTTAAGATCTCGAAATCTAATTCTTGACATCGAGAAGTATACCTAGATCCTTTCACAATTTGTACTTGCTTTGATCTATTCTTAAAACGAAATTCTTTAGCTTACAAATGCTTGATCTTATCATCGATATTAAAACTGATTTGGATATCCAATATATCTATTACTCTTTGATAATTGTCACGGAAAGCCCCGCAATCCCCTGTATTTTATGAAGGATCAAAGCGTATGCTTTCTAATCGGAATGAAGGATCTACTAGCCCTTACCAATCCACCAATTGATAAGGTGATCCTGATATACTAATAAACAAAGATCTAGCCTAATTAAAATGCATATCGGTTAGATAATCATTCATTTGTTCTATATATATAGTTTTTGATTCATATAATCAAGGGTAAATCATTCAATTCTTTTACTCTACCAATCACATATACCATCTATTCAACGATTCCTGAAAATGTTATGTAATTATATTATCCTGTAATAGTTATAAGCCTGATAGCTTTTAAAATCTATACAACTTTCTATCCGGTGATTACTAAATACTTAAAAGATCATTCTTAAAATATCATTCCTACCTCATTTATAATTCAATATTTATATTAATTCAGTTATTTCTATTCAATATAGCAAAGGATCAAAACGATCTTCTTTTTACAATTTGTGCTCAATAACCGAAGTGGTATTTATACTTGAAAAATAAATGTTAAGTTTAAGGAATCTGGGATTCAATTAATCCAAAGAACGATCTATTTGTTTCTATATCAACAATATCCATTTCAAACTCCGATCTAACAAATGAGTTTATCTATACTCAGATCGATTGGTTTTCAATCAAATTATCTGTTTTACCTTTCATTATCGATCTTTAAGTCAAATACGATCAAAAGAAACAAATTCAATATCAAAAGGAATTCTCGGAATATTTTGTAGCAATCCAATCCAGGGAAGATATTAATAAAGATACGAAAATAAAAGATTCTGATAATAATATATCGGGATCTATTTCTAATAGATTTATTATTCCATTCTCAATTACCTTTTAAGAAATCTCCTCCAAGCTTGTTTCTTTTTAATTAAAATATCGATACCGACAATAAGAATATACATAGAATCACAAAGCTTTCAGGGATATTTATAAATAGATCGAATCGTTAATTAATCAAATACACTTTATAAAACTATCTATTCTCAATCAAGGTATTACAGCTCTTCTATTCAAGACGATTATCAATATATTCAAAAAGAAGTTCGTACCTACAATAATTATTACCAAGCTTATAGTATTACAAGAATATCGGTCTGTTCTAATGCAAGCTTTGCTCAGCAGAATCGATTCTGTCAAATGGTACAGGGATTGGATTATAGCTTACATTAAAGCTTTTGTATACAAAATCACTGAGGTATAAAATGAAATCGCTATCAATATTTTTCTACAAATCGTTAGTACTAGGATACTCCCAACCTGAGCAAATACTATAATCACGTAAATCGAAATGAACAATTAGTTCGGATTATCTAACCTCTTATTCAAACAATTTGGAAACGTTTTTGAAGGATTAATCTTCCAAGATTCTATTTCCCCAAAAGCTAAAAAAGAAATATATTCTATATTTATCTTTTTTCAAAATGATAAAAGGCCTAAAAAGAATAAGAAAAGTATCAATTCTGAAAACAATCAGGGGATCAAGAAGATTTGGGAATATCCTTACAGAACCGAATCTGAATGGAACAATGGAATTGGTCATGATCATACTACATACAATTGCAAAGTCATAGAGTTAGCGTTCACCGGAAGGATCAATCCATTGCTCAAAAAGGTATTCAGTAAAAACGAGCTATAAGCAATTAGGGATCGAGTAAGATCGTATTCATAAAAGCAATTTCATTTTGATTAGATCAAAAGGAAATAGATAAAAGATTCTATTGATCCTCCAGAACCTTCAATTAACACTATTATCTTGAATGCTCGATATGATTAATTAAGAATATACTCTATAACAATAAAAGTACACTATCTATTCAATAGCATTTTGTTTGATAATTGTAATACTATATATATCATAAACGATATATCTTTATTGAATAATCATCGATATCGATCATCCGATCCTAATGATCTTATAGAAACAGGCACTTCCAGTTTTCAAATCCTAAAATATGGGGTTTGTATTATCAAAGGGATCATCAAGAAAGAAGGTTATCCTAATAATAATCTGATCTTGAACGATATAGTATTTATCCCTAGTTTTCATATCAATATCGTTTCGGAGATTCGATTAAAGAAAGTCAGTCTATAATTTTCAGGATATAATTGTATTCTTCATAAAGAAGATCATACAAATAATATAATAGTTATTCAATATATTTATATTGAAAATCTTATATTTTTAGAATACAAATTGTTTTTTATTTATTCGAGTATTCTTTTATTTATTCCTATAAATAACCCTTCTATAATATATCCAATAATAAACAGAAAAATAAACAAAGTATTCTATCGTTCTTGCAATCCATCTCTTCCAAAAGAAGATACAAATGAAATGTAATATGAACACTCTAAACATCTGGAAAAGGAAGCTTTTAAACATTTAATATTTGCAATGCAAAACATCAAAATAAAAGATATTATTCGTTCCAATTACGCCGATTACATTCATATTTATATAAAACAAATCATTTTTCACACTCCAAATAATCACCAACCATTTTAACCCTTTTACAAAATTCAATAGAATCTTTTTGATTTCGATAAAGAATATAACAATACATCATAGCTTTTATTGATCAAAGAAATATACTATAATAAGATCTTTTCATATCCAATCTATTACAAAATATATGATAAAGTATTTATAATTATCCAAAGTTTTGTAACCTAGGTTTATTATAAGTATGGCTTAGCGATTATAATGATCAAATAGGATAATGATATATCTATTATTGGAATTATAAAAGTAATGTTATTTGAGAAATGGATCAAATAAAAAGGTATCGAATTTGAACTATCTCTATTTCATATATATAAACCTAATAAAGGATCAGAATGTATAAAACAAAAAATAATCACAAAACAAATAAAAATATAGATCATAGTAGATTTACCAGACAAATTATAAATGGAAATAATGCAAATTGCTATTTACTTATATAATATAAATCCTTTAAAGGTTAAATCCTTCAAATCGCTTAATAAAATACTCGATATATAATTCTGTAATTATCTTTACAAAGATAATCCTTTGTTCGCAAAGAAAATATTTAACGATCTCCATCCCAATTGGAATGGAATTTATAAGTATAAATATCGAATTTATTCTTTGGATAAAAACAAAAAAACTGGAATTAATAGGAAATAGTATAAAATCAATCCTTGAGTATATATTGGATATTTAATAAACTATATTCTAAATATATTAATCTATTATATATAAATATCCAAATTTGATAAAATTATTGTTATTCGAAATATAACGTTCAATAAAGAATTCATTTATTATATAGATTCCATCAATCGAATGATCGATATTCATATTACAGAAGAGCTTAAACAGTTTGTTAGAGCTTTTAATTTATAAGATTATATCAAATTGAATAAAACGATTATTCAAAACGAGAACAATCATAAGGACTTCATTTATTTATCTATTTTCATAGATCGAAAAACCCTTGATTTATCCATCAAATATACTTCAAATCTATTATTTACAAACAAATTGATCTTAAGGGTAAATACAGATCTGAAGGGTGATAATAAAAATAAAGAAATCGATTTAGGATTATCCAATCCATTTAATCCTTTAGATAATGAAAATAAGATATATAATAAAGATATATAAACACTAATCGATTTTTTCATTGAAGAAACTAAAAAAACCGATTCTTTTATTGAAAAGCAATTATATTTTATAGATAAAGATATTGATATTGCTTAAGAAAATATTTGTAATAATAATATAGATCCCGACTTTATCGAACATATTGATATAAAAAATATGAAGTATAAACCTACTAATCATACCATCGAAATTCTTCGCGGTATATACGAAAATGATTTAAAGATCGTTTTAATCGATTAATCTCAATATTCCAAAAAGAAGTATATATATTGGAATAATTAATTAAAATATTCCGTAAAGAAAATCCAATTATTATAAAGATTGCTGTGCCTTATATATTCATCTAATCGATTTATAAAGGATTCGTGGATTCATAATTTCAAATAGATATCTAAAAGAGCTTATATTATAAAGATTGAAATACCCAGGGTTCAGATCAATCCATCTAAGTTTCAATTATACGATTATTATTTGGAATCATTTCTCTTCCAGGAATCATCTGGTTTTTGTATCCCAAAGCAATTAATACACATACAAAGACAATTGTATATACAACAATACCATTAAAGAAGCAATCTCAATACTAAATCTTATATAGGAATTATTATATCTCAAAGAATAAATTCAATAGAATTACCTTATTTAAACAATTTTCATTTTATATTCTAATTTGATTAATAAGGAATAAACAATATAAAAGAGTATTTTCAATTTATAACAATTTATAATATAATCATTATTAGAATTGAAGCAAAACCATTACTACCTTCTATCTGATTTACAATTAATAGATTACAGACAACACCATTTCTTCGAATTCATATATTTGCAGTTCCAAAATTACCTTGTTTTTATTATCAATTAGAAAATCATCAAATGGAATATTAGTTCAAATAGGATTACGATTTTGAGATTAATAACTTTAAGGCTAGGAAAATCTGATATGAAATCGATTCTGGATCGGAACCTTCAAAACCGATCCCCTTTCAATGAATATTCATATATAAATATAATGATCAAGATTTAATCATTCATTATCATTTATATTTAATAATATAAGGAGATTTTCAGGTTAAAAGTACTATTGAGATTATTTACACCACTATATTAGTAAATCGATTATTCCGAATTGTAATAACAATTATTATTAAATACAATCTCGAAACAAAACAATATAATATAATCAATATCTTTATCAATATTCTGTATAATCCTTTCGGTATCCCAATTGTATATTATCTATTTAATAAATACAAAATCCCAAACAAAAATATTATAATCGATTGAGTTTTGTATAATCTACAAGATTCCCCAATTATATAGTTTAGGGATTTCATTCAAATATTCGAGAAACTAGAATTGATACAATACAAAAAGGAACCGTATTTATACATTAACCCAGAGCACATTATCATAATTCTTTTCTTTGTAAACAATGTTCAGATTATTTATTATAAAAAAAACGAATCAATTGTCATAAAGATTATTAAAGAAATCAAAGCTATATATAAACTACGAAACCTGGAAAATACTAAATGGTTTTTAGATATACATATACTCCATAATCGATCTAAGAAAAAGTTGTGGCTAGTTTATGATACATATATTAAGAAGATTGCTAAGAAATTCAAAACAACAAATGGAACAGTAAGCACACCGTTTTCGATAATAGTATTTCGGAAAAATCAGGATCAAACTCCTGTATATATTATAAAAATATATTAAAAGAAAGTGGGCTCAATATTATATACTGCAATCATTATAAAAGCGGATATATCATTCGCTATTTCGCAATTGAACCATTATTTGATCAATCCATTGAGCGAATATATAAAAGCTGTCGATTATTGTTTACAATATCTATAGAATACAAAATATCTCGCGATCCAATATAATGATGATCAAATATTACAATTTTTCGTTTTCTTAGATACTTCTTTTATAAATGATCCAGATATTTGTCGATCATTCTAAAAGTATGTTATATTCCTTTTTGGTAGCTTAATCGTATAAAAAGCATCCAAATAAGATACCGTGATTATTTCGACTATCGAAATAAAGCTTTTCGAAATCGAATATACATCAAAAAAAACTATAGCAATTTTACATTTCTTAAAAGAAATCGATCTAACAGTAAAAGAATTTGTAACGATCTTCTACAACAACCAACAAGCGATCAGATTGGTGATTAATGAAAACAAATGGATCATTACGAAACTACATCACATCGATATCCAAAACATATAATTACATCAAGAATATTCAAAAAAGAACTTTTATATAATCTATCTACCGACCACCAATATAACTACTGACAGATTCATTAAGAACCTTACAAAACAAAAGTTCGAACACTTTTAATCCCTTTTCAATCTACAAAATATAAACAACAGGATTATAAAACTTAAATAACAACGATTATAGAATTTGAATAACGACAATTTGGAGCTTGTATTTCTTTCTTTTGGTGTAAATAGAATGAGTTCTATTTGATATCCCAGATTATTATACTTTTCCACGATACGTTCTAATTCATATACTCTATATTCATTGGAAAACAAAGAACAATTAAGGCCGATTACTTCTTTGCTTTTCATTTTCTTATCCTTAAAAAAGGATAAACTTCTTTCTAAACTCAATAACTTGAAATTCAAGTAAAAAAGCCTTTAGATTATCCGCAACAATCAAGGAACAAGGAACAATAAGAATAATTAGAATAACCAGAGTTATTGGTGTTATCGGTATTATAGAAGCTAAGGGATTATTTCTTCTTTCCTTTTTCTTTGAATATACCATCTGCTTTTTCCTCCTTTTCTTCTCCATTATTCTTTCTTTTTCATCTTCATTATTGTTCTCCGAAATCATAATATACTTCTTCTATTCGGTCTTTCGAGGATTCTGGTGAGTAATATAATAAGGAGAGGAAGAACAATAACATGGGGGCAAAAAAACAACTTCTTTTTTCTTTTCGATCTTCAATATCACCTTTATTGCAATTCTATATCCCTATTTGGATTATATAATCAATAATCAATATATTATGAAGATAGGGGGTGAACAAAGAATTTACTTTCGAATTTTGCTGATAAACAGTGATATAGTAATCTACTAAAGGATAAAAAAAAACCAGTAAGGGAATATATGAATAAATATCACAATTCCAATATCAATGATTATTCGATTTGAAAGAATCAATAAAATATTCGTTATGGAAATTATGTCTCCCAGCAATTAATGATTTCATATATCGAATATATAAATAATCGTTTTTTTCTTTATAATTTCTTTTATCTCTTATTTTAACTAAAGAACCAGTAACTTTTGATAATCTTTTTTTTCTCTCTTCTTTATTTAATTCATTATCCGAAAAATCCAGCGCTGAAAAATCGAATAGATTATTGTTATCAGATAAAGAAACATTTCTTTTTTTCTTTTCTTCATCAAACAATCTTTACCTCGATAATTACAAATATAGAATTAATAAAACCTTTCAATTATACAATAGAATTCAAGAATGAAATCTACCTCCAAATTACTACCTGAATTTATAACTAGCAATTAACCACAACAAACAACAATTCCTTCGATAAAGGAAAGCGATTTCTAAAATAAATAACAATACATTATTCTAAAAGCAAATTTAATTAAGCTATACTCCCAAAGATCGATATCTTAATTTATCATCTACACTAGATTCATTAATTCTCTTTATTCGATTTGTTAATCCCTCGAAAAAATACTAGAATTTTCTTTTGCATTCGATTCTCTCAAAGCTTTCTTCTCAACCACCGTTTGCCTAACATAACTGAGATTCGTTTATTTAGCCTTCTTAGACCCCGAAATCTTAAGTATAATAATGATTAATAAAAGCTTGATTAAAACAAAAACGAAAATACAAAAAAAGGATTTATATACCTTTAAAAATTCACTTATTTTATTTCGCCATCACAATCAACACATTATAGTCTAGCAACTATATACATTCTCAATTGCTACACTGTAGGATCGATCAATCATCTGTATTCTTCCAACAGAAAACTTTCTTTTTATTATTCAAAATCTTGATTTTGAAGAATATCGCAGATAGCAAACCGAAGATCAAGAGAAATTTGCGATTTATATATACTCAAATTCTTCTTTATTCTAAAAATACCAAAATCATTTCAGGTTTATACATTATACCAATCCTTGATTGATATCTGTCTATAATCGTTTTGTATATTCATTTACGAATCATATAAATTGCCATTTTCTATACCTTTCCATTTGTTTCAGATCGCTTTCCAATCTGGGGGGTGTATTACGGAAAGCCCCGCAATCCCCTGTATTTTATGAAGGATCAAAGTGTATACTTTCCAATCAGAATGAAGGATCTATTAGCCCTTACCAATCCACTAATTGATAAGATGATCCTGATATACTAATAAACAAAGATCTAGTCTAATTAAGGTGTATATCTACTAAATAACTACTCATTTGTTCTATATATACAGCTCTTGATTCATATAATCAAGGACAAATCATTCAATTCTTTTACTCTACCAATCACGTGTACCACCTATTCAACGATCCCTGAAAGTGCTGTGTAATCATACTATCCCGTGATAATAATCGATTGAAAGATTATATATTAAAACTAAGAATAAAACAATATCTTAATATATTAATCGATAACTTTCGTTTGCAACCCCTAATTTTCTTCTATACTCTTTCAATTTGTCCTAAACTTTGATAATGATTATATCGAAATAAATATTGGATTGAAATTTGAAGTTCTGGATCATCGTTATATATATATTAACAATGATTGTATTGACTCTAGTATATTTCGATTTAAGGTATCTCCAAAGTATATATACTATTGAATATTTGTTGGTAAAGGTTTTATTATCATTATTAAATATTGTACAAATATATGATAATATATTCGCTTTGTCCTTTAAATATTCCGATTTCAATTCAATATTGTAATATATACAATTATTAATCTTATAAGTAGATGCTATATTGGATCCTGCAATTTACATATATTCATCTAATGTTTGATCAATTATATAAAACCATCCTTTCCCTTTCAATTGTATCTTTATTTATCTAAACCATCATTTATAATTGTTTTGATCGAATTTCGAAGAATTGTTTAATTCCGATATTATAAAAGTTTCTTATTGTTTAATAAATATCAAAAATAATCTTTAGATTTTTAAAACAATCTTAAAAAATATATAACAAGTAAATTCAGAATAACAAAGAAATATAAAAATAAAACAATAAAAAAATTCATAAAATTGTATTATAATATATTTTTTTGTAGCTATACAAACTTGCTTTTCGCTTCTGCTATAATTCTGTATCGACACTATGCAGATTGTTTTCCGTTTTGGCCTATAATATTATGAATTATAAACTATATTATCGTATTTCAATTCTGCTTCGATAACACTATATGAAAACTCTGATTTTCACTCTGTTTCATTTCTACTAATTATACTAATCCTTTCTCGATTTACTTTGCTTTCTAATCACTACTATACAACCGGATTTCATAACCTATTAACTTTTGGTACAGGAAATAATAGTATTATTGATTATATAGATTAAACTAAGGATCTATATCTCTAATAGGAATAGAATTGAGGTTATCCCCAAATATGGTCTATGCGCCATTGTGATCACGTGACCTCAATTCTAATCCTATGATGGCCTCATTTCCAACATATATAATAATTTGATTCATGTTATAAAGTATGATTGAGAGATTCCAAAAAAAATTAATAATTTATTTTTAATTATTTTTGTTGAAAAGTTATTCGAGATTTCAATATTTTTTTAATTTGTGTGTAAATCATATATAAATCAAAAATCAAAAATTCAATTTTTAATATTTCTATTAAAAAAAACCTAAAATTATAAAATTTTCAGAATGATTCAATATCTATATAAAAAATTTATATTCAAAATTTTAATCAATTGTATTTATTATTTAAAAAGTTATTATCACGAATCGTGAACCACAGGAGGCTAACCACATGATATCCTTTATCTCCTATATCAATTTATAAGTTGATCATCTATATGCATATATTACGAATCATACAATTTAATATAGTAAAATGGTAACCCTAATAACATATATGCACAATTTCGCAATCCACAAATGGGTATTTGTGTATATATATCTAATCGCTCTTTACGAACCATAATTCTTCAATTGTAGATTCTAAGGAACATAATTGACCCTGTTTATTCAGCTCTACTACGACTCTTGTGCGTTACATATACAAATCAAAATTCGAAAATTCGATCTTTAATATCTTACGAAAAAAATCGTAAAAAATCTGAAATTTTCAGAATTGATTTGAATTTATATAATAAACTTTTAATCAAAATTTCATTTAATTATATTCATAAATAAGAAAATTAAAAATGTAAAAAATGATGATTTTTGATGTGAATGATGATCGGAAAGTAGAAGTGGCCGGAAACTAGAGTGGTTGATTTATCAAAATATAGATCAGATTAGACAAATACTAATATTCAGATTAATTTAGAATATAAAAATAATAATAGAATATTCTGGAATAAAAAATATACGATAAATACTTCGAATAATAAATCTTTAACTTTCGATATATTGTATAATAATTTATAGTATTATTTTTAATCTTGAATATTTTAAGATGGTGATTTAATTAGGCAATATAATAGATTGTTAGGGTATTTTCAAATCGATATAGCCTACCTAGTATTGAGTCTTGAATATATCATGCAAGGCGGTGATCTAATTAGATTAGACCCGTTCAGTTGGCCAGTATGTTCAGTTGGACCCTTCTAGGTAATTGATTACTCAATCTCTATATTGGTCAATGCCCCAGAACAAATTAAAGCGCTCTCTCAAAAAACGATTGGATAATACCGATATTACTGGCCTCATACTCTTTAAGTTCGACCGTGCCACCCTCTTTGAAAAAGTTGTTAGGTTGTACAAACTTCCATTTCGGCTCCGGATTTGAGGCTACGATTTTTCTCCACATCTCGTACTTGCCATCAACAGCACTTAAAGCCTCGTAGAGAGGTCGACAAGCATCGATATCGGCGGTAGAGTGCCAGATGTTGATCTTGCACAGCATGCGCCCGGTTGATGGTTTGCCGTGGGAGACGATCTTGGAGCGGTCGACGTGGACAAGGAGTGTTTCATTTTTAGGATCATGCTCTATCCATAAGACACCATTGCCATCCTGGAGGATGTGCTTAAGTATCGCAAATTGAGCCTAGTTCATGGAGACGCAAGAGTTAGTTTCGGTGGGATTCTAACTGTAATGGTCATTCAGCCTACCTGGTCGTGGTCACCTCCCCAGGTTTGGTCTTTGACTTTGAAGCTGCGAAGTGCGCGAAGTCCTTCAACTCCGATCTGGAGGTATGTGTAATAGATGACTTGACCAAGTTAGACATTGAATCCTGGCCATCCGGACATCGGAATACTTACATTCGTCTACGGTCGGAGTGCTATCCTGATTGTAACCGAAAAGGGCAAGGATGTCCTTGTTGTCAGCTAGATAGTCCGAAACCAAAAAAGCTCTGCATTCTTCCACTGTCGGTGCCAATTTTCCAAACACACTGTTCCAGGTTTCTCCCGGTTTAAACCAAGTATATATGGGTTTACCTGTGACTGGACTGATCGGCGGGTTCTTGTGGTCGAAGTTGAACTTGCCTGGGACCGTCTCGGCCAGTAGCTTTCCAGTCCCATGGCCGATGAGCTCGTGTATGGCTGTCGCGACGAAACGAACTCTATGGGCATAGGCTATGTATGTCTCAACCTCTGAAGGTTAGACATAATAACATGAGCGACCAGGGCTACCATTAAGGTTCATTCGATTACCGTAGACCATGTTCTTGACCCTGTGCCTCTTGCCATCATCGTCCTGCATACATGTCAAATCATGGTCTTCATCAACTCTAGAGAAATGATGAGCATTTCCAGAAACTTACAATTGTGATATTTGTGGCTTCCCATACAGTGCTTGAAACGGAAGCGAGTACTGAGCTGCTGTCAGGATAGTTTATCTCTCTTTAGCTATCTGATAATAGATATACTCACCATAGATGACCGCAAAGTCGGGGACATTTAATTCGCTCGGCTCGAAAGGTCCTTTGCCGTCATTGTCATTCGGCACGGCCCAAGGGAGCACACGGATGAATTCTATAGATTTAACGACGAGCTGCCCCATTTTATTTGTCTCCCCGGAATGGCAGATCCCAACGGCAGCTTGCCACTCGGCTCTTACGCCATAGGGATCGCGATAGCCGAAAAGGAAGCCCATGCAGTGTTCGACTCGAGGGGCCTTATCAGTGACCCATGTCTTGTGGGCGGAGCGAAAGGCATTATAATCTCCTGTTCGGAAACTATCCACAAGCTGGGAAAGCACGGTCCTTTGTTCGTCAGTTGCAGCGACTTTGCATGCCTGAGTGAGCTCCGCACAGATCTTGCTCATTTCTTCACCATGGTCGCCACGCCGGAGGTAAACCCTGGCGCGCCGCCCATCTCCAATAGTGAATTCACTGAGAAACAGAGGCTCAGCATCCTTTTCTGCAGAGGCCTGAAGGATTTCAAACACGTCGGAATTTTCGTCCGCTGAGCAATTGCTAGTGGCCAGTTTCTGGAGACGAGTGTTCTCTGGGGAGATTCTTCTGGCTTCCATCATCTTGGTGATGGCCTCAATATCTTCCTTTTTGATGTGTTCCTTGCCGATGTAACAGCTAGACTGGCCTGCTTCATCTGGATATCCGAGGGCAGCTGGTTGAGTTGCCATCATCGGGCCGATAATCTCTTCAAGCTTCGCGCTCGCCTCGGGAGATACGCTTGCCATCTTGCGGAGTGCTTCATGAGAAACACTTAGTATTACCTTTCGATCTCCATCACTCTATTATTTTGGCATTAGAAATACAAATCGTAACGCAAAATGTAGCAAACTACAGCAAACACATACAAAATAGTTGCCAAGACTGGATAGAAACATGCCAGCGAACTCAAGCCATGCATCAATGTCCTCTTGCTTGGCGCCTCGGTCTCGTAGATGGTTCCATTGTCCACCACATGCCATGTGCAATCCAATTATGAAATCAAAGATACCTTCTCCTTCAGGCGATGTCTGATGTAGCATAATCCGACTGCCGTGCCAGCATGCCCGCGCCAAGTGATGAGCGTAAATCTTGTAGGAATTCCCGTCCTTGATCTCATCTTCTCCGATGCTGTCAAAGACCTCTCGGAACTCTAGCCTGTGTGTGACTTCACGCTCTTGATGGTCGTTTAATGCTAGCATCTTGAGACTCAAGGTGGGGCCTTTTATGTCGTCTGTATGTCGAGAAGCTGGGGATGTAGGTAGAAGTATAAGGTGAGAAGCACATCGAAGAAGGAAGCTACAAGTTTTTAACGGAGGATAGAGCGGGGAAGCTTGGATGTGTTAGAACCGAGCCTGGTGTGGCAGCTAGTCCCTGTCACAGCCGGTCAGCATTGGATTAGACACCCCACATTTTGTCACTATAATGATTCACAAACGAAACAAGAGCGGGCAGCAAAAAAAGGCGCTCGATGAGCCCCCGAGCAATAGCAATATCATGCATGGTCCGCACCACATTTGATGACTCAACCAAGAACCCCAAAACTTCAAGTCCTTGATAAATGACTGAACTGTGACATTAGTACGATCTATCGACAATTTGAAAACAATTCATGGCTCAATTATTGTGCTAGAAAAACGGAAAAAGACAAGCCAACTCTGGAGCCAGAAGTCACTTCACTGCGGTGATGCAGTCAGCAAACCTCTCGGCCTGAATTAAATACACTACAAGGTCAACTCAACATCGATAACCTTCACATGATGGACATGGCAGTACCGTAAGTGCTTCTGCAATGATTACCCAGTCCTATCTGAGACTAACAAGATGATATGTAAGAGAAAGTTCTTCACGACCACTTGGGCTACAACGGTCAAGAAGTCCAAGTCATCGCTAGATCCTGACGACCGTGACACCATTGATGCCTTCAGAAAATGGGAGAGCATAGCAGAATGGCTACTTAGCAGTGCTCCTTCATCTGTCAAACTGATTCAACCGGCTCTAGGCCATCTGCACATTTTCGCAGAATTCTTCCGCGTAAACCTGGGCCCATATCTCGATATATCATACCTATAGAGCTCCCTAGCATATTTGATGCAAGTTAATACGCCCTCGGAGATGCTAGCTCCTGCAAGTGAAACTATACTAATCCTCGTGATACTACGAATAGCTCGTGTCCAGGAATCTAAAAGGTATGGAGCAGGTCCCACGCATGATCAAGTCCCTGGCTTTGAAGACCGAAGCATTCAATGGCTCTTGCACAAGAAGCCGCGAAATCAGTCCCGCGATGAGAGAGGTTTGCTTCGACATGCAGCTCTAGTTTGCAGAGTTTCTTACCGTCTCTATCCAACACTGCAGGTGAGCTGAAGCTTTCAGAACGAACAATCACATGTTCATATATGACTAACCTATTGAGTACAGAGTCAGGCGAGCAGAGATATTCTATTAATAATAAAAGTACGGGACCTCAGCAACGGATCCAACGGCACTACGAAGAAGCACCTTTGAAGCTTGCAGACCCTCTTTCACGACTGGAGAAAACTCAGCATATCTAGAAATCCGAATGAAATTCACCAATCGGTAGACATGGTTATCAAGGTGCCAGCGCCCAAGTTGCGCTGTATCATCATGCCACCAATCAAAACCAACCGTCTTTTCGATCGACTTGACATTTTTGTAAAGCTTGATAAGCTCCTCACGCCCGAAGCTGGAGAATTTTTACTCCAGTCGGTCGCCTTGCATGGTCTTGGAGGAGTTGGAAAAACTAGCGTCGCGTCATCCTACGCGGAGAAAAAGTTCTCCGAGCAGTCTTATGATGTGATAATGGATAGCAGGCGAGAAGGACACTTCTTCAAAAAAGCTTCACTGAAGTCACCACGCGGTTGAAGCTGCCTGAGGCTCGGTCTATATCTCACGGCGAAAACCAAATCCTCGTTCAGAATTGGTTACAAGACAAAAGTACGGTAGTGTTCCGATCTCATTTTCTAAATCCGATAAGATGAAATAACATGGGCTTATTTCGATGGTACAGAATGCAAATGGCTCGCTATCTATGACAATGTCGAATCGGCTAAGACGCTTGCTCTCCATACTGGCCACGGTGCCCGCTTCAAGGTAGAGCTATAATTACCACACGCAACCGCTCACTTGGCTTTGATCTAGCAGCATCCTGTCTTGAGATCATCTCTTGGGACGCTGAGATGGGAGCCGAGCTCCTTCTTTTCCTTATGAAAAAGAGCATAGGCCGAGACATGAAATTCTGAGAGCACATCTGCCCGTATTCTCTCAACAAATACGCCGCATCCATTCTCGTGAGTGAGGCCAGGTGTATGATTGGCCTCGGAGAACTTGACAAAGCTGAAGAAATGCTCGATACAACTATCGCTCAAATAAAGGAGGAAAAGGCTTTTAATTTCGGTACACTGGCATAGTAAATGACGCAATTTTAGTGATTCTTCAATCTGTAGAAACTGGTAAGGGGGATATTGACTGCCGGGCCATGGTGCCCAACTACAGCGCGCAATTCCGTATCGGAATATTAGATCGATGCCGACGTAGATTTTAATCAGCTGAGGGGTACTTTATAGAGGCACAGAATACCTGGCGGAAGGGTGACCAGACCCGGCTCCACTCGTTCAATGCTGGCATCATATACAAGATTGGAGCGTGTTGTCTTGACCAAGGAAAGATTGAAGCATCGATGTATGTTACTCGCAGAGAGTTGATGATGGGAAAAGACGTCCTGGAAAACGAGGATTTGGCTTTTAGCCTATGCGCATACCGAGAAAGCTGCGAGTAGAGTACAAAGGCAACGTGCATATTGTTTCAAGGAAACAAATCGGCCTCGTTCTTTAGAACAGAGCGGATCATCTGAGGAGAATTCCATGCAGGATCATGCGGTGAGCGGCTAAGAATCTCACTGAGGGTTTTGCGAGAGCTGTGTGACTGGCCAAAAGACCCATAAAATAGTTAAAGAGAGTTTTATTATAATAAAGTAAAAATAATAGAATGAAAGATACTTAATCTGAGAGATAGATATTAGAACTTGATATATTATATGAAATTATTACCTCAAGATTATTATTCTTAAGATCTGTCTGCATAGCGTTTACCTTTCTTTTTCAAGAGGGGGGGAAGACCTAGTGAGTGAGTGAGTGGGTGAAGGATAGTGAGTGTAGTTCTAGAAGGTTGAGATTTAGATTAGATTAGATGGTGAGTTGTTGAATGAGATGAATGAGAGATGTGAATAAGATAAGGATTATACATATTTAATGCATATACAAATATCTACATCAACTTCAGCATCAAAATCCTTTGATCAACATCCATGGTATTTTACAAAAAAATCATCTACCTATACGCCGTTGCTATGCATTAATTTAGAGACCAACGCTCAGAATACCCTGCGCCCTTATGACATCAAATTTTATGCTCCCCTTCTCCCACAGCCCTTTCCTCCTCAGTTCCATTTATATCATCCCTCCACCCCACGCTCATCCACGAACATGACCCGAATGAGGAAATTCATCCTCCAACTTCAATCTCACCAAAACATTCATACTAAGCATTTCCTGCACCAACAATTTAGCCGCATACGGCATCGTCATGGTAGAAACCCCCTTGGAACTCTTGCACGTTTGACACCAACCCGAATATCCCATCAGACCACATGTTTCGCAAATATCCACCTCGTGAGCATCACTACTGAGCATAAGTCTCTCAAGTAATAATTGACTTGCACCATATGCGATAAGACAATCTCTTTCCATCTCTCCCAAACGAAGACCACCATCTCTAGATCTACCTTCTGTAGGTTGACGTGTGAGAATAGCACGAGGGCCGCGAGATCGAGAATGCATTTTATCTTGAACCATGTGCTTGAGTTTTTGATAGTAGATTGGACCGAAGAAGACGTAGGCTGGTAAAGATTCTCCAGTGATACCACTTGTGACGAAATCTTTACCCGAGTAACTAAACCCTTTGTCGATTAAAATTTTGCCCATAACATCGACATTACTACCTCCAAAACAGGTACCATATTCAAGAGAACCATTAACAACACCGGCTTTTCCAGAAAGTAGCTCCAACATTTTACCAACTGTCATACGAGATGGGAAACCGTGAGGATTCATGATGATATCAGGAGTAACTCCAGAATCAGCAAAAGGCATATCTTCTTGATTGACGATGATACCAACAACACCTTTTTGACCATGGCGAGATGAAAATTTATCTCCTAGCTCAGGTCGCCTGGTTTGTCGGGTTTGAACTTTGAGGACTGTGCTTTCATTCTCGGTTTGTGAGAGCATGACCTTATCGATGTAAGCATGATCGTGTAGTTTGTAACCCATTGGTGCAGGTTTCATATCGTTTGAACCATAGTCATTGCCCATCCCGGATGAATTTGGATTTGAAGGAGATTCCTTATTCAGGTAAGTCTCGCCAGCATTAATTCTCTCACCGACCATCGCAATTCCATCAACTCCCAGTATCCTATGTTTTGCAATAGGTTTACCATTCTCGCCAAGCTGCCTATCGGCGATACGATCTTGAGACCGATTAGGGTATTTCTTCAATTGTGTTGAGTATTTACGGAACACCTGGCAACGTCCAAATCCACGATCACAGGAGGCCTTATTGAGAACAAGAGCGTCCTCAATATCATAACCTGAAAATGACATGACAGCGACCGTCGCGTTTTGACCAGCAGGAAGTTTGTCATACTTGATTAATTCTATCGTACGAGTCTTAACCATAGGTTGTTGTGGATAGACCATAAGATAAAGTAAAGTGTCAATACGAGAGAATTGATTGTATGCAATAGCTCCAATAGCTTGCTTACCCATAGCACATTGATATGTGTTTCTGGGAGATTGATTGTGATGAGGGTAGGGGATAAGTCCTGCAACTGCTCCTAGGACAGTGAAAGGTTCAATTTCAAGATGCGTTGTCGCTTCGTTAATATAATTTTCTCTAATGGCAATATTAGAATCGTTCTCCTCATTACAGTCAACATATTCGAGGAGTCCTTTATATAAGAAATCGTCGAAATCCATCGTTCCCTTTCTCAGCTCTTCGAGATGGCGTTTCGTGACCTTTGGTTTTTGGTTCTCCACAATGATTAGAGGCCTACAAATTCGACCTTCGTCTGTAGCAATATGAACAGATGTGCTATGATGGTTGATAAAAATGCTGATATACTCCGAAATACGACCCATGCGTCGAAACTTTCGAAAGGAGTTGAGGAACTTTTTGGGTTGCCGAGTAAGGGCAAGAGGTGTTCCATTAACAAAGATAACATACGCTCCCTTCTCATAAATTTCCTTCCCGCTCATGGAAACGACGTCTTCTGCACCAAGAACGAAAGTCAATTTTTTGACTGGTTCCTCATCATCATATGTAGTAATATGAGTCATGAGTGCCAAATTCTTGACCAGTCCACAAGCTTCTCCCTCAGGAGTATCGGATGTACAAAGCATGCCAAATTGCGAAGGTTGTAAAGCTCTCGGTCCACTGACTTTCCTGGTCTTCTCAAACTGACTGCTGATTCTGGTCATCATTCCAAGAGCACTAATATAGCTGAGTCTACTCAGGACGTGGGTAACACCTGCCCGTTCCATCTTGAATCGTTTCAGACTCCAATTCCCTGTCGAGATAGCACGGTTCATACCAATGGTAATATAATTTCCGTGAGATTGCATGTGATTGTATGCATCAAACTCCATACCCCTATTAGGCTTTTTCAAAACTTTATCGATGTTCATCTTTAGATCAGTGTTGAACTTCTTGAATAAATCCTCAAAAAGCAAAGAAAGAAGTTGCCCAGCAAGTTCCAGGCGTTTATTACCGACATAATCTCGATCGTCAACAAGCTTAGGGTTTACCATCGCCATGAGGACTCGACGAACCATAAAACAAATATAGAGTGCCTTTGGGCGGAAGTCTAGTCCAACGACCGGAACGTGCGTAATTATGATATTTGCGAGGGCTTCGAGAGCATCACCAATATAATTGCGACGCTGAGGTCCTCCTCCTGGTGCTCTTGCTCGGCTACCCATTTTTACACGAGCTCCAATATATTCAAGAGCTTGATGTTGAGTATGGACACCGAGCTTAGTGGCTTCTTCGAAATTTACTGAAAATTCATCTTGATATCTCTCATCAGACCCAGCGACCAAAAGCAACAATTCATGATCCGATTGTATCCCCATGGCCTTTAATACAATCACGATCGGTAAAGCTTCTTGCAGGATATTATGCTGAAGAGAGATTCGTTCCTTTTTAAGCATTACATAACTTTTCGATTTGCGCTCGTGTGTAGAACTGTTTAGGGTTAGCAATAAATGACATGAGAGTACGGCAAATATTATCTGACCTAGTAACGGACGCAGAAACAATTCCTTTCTTTGGGTCTGCTTCGATAATGACTCTGTTCTTGCTGAGTTGTTCCTGAACAAGAATGACCTTTTCTGTCCCATTGACAACGAAATAGCCTCCAGGATCCAAAGCACATTCATTCATGTGAGCCATTTGGCGATCATTCTTCCCATTCAGCCGACATTTGGAACTTTTCAACATGATAGGCATTCTGCCAATCGCGATATTCTTCCTAGCTACAATAGTCCTCCCTCGCATGTATTTGATGTCGACCCTAATTGGCGCTGCATAGGTCATATCACGAAGACGGCATTCGTTCGGTGTAATTTCATTTTGCGGTTTGCGATCATCATAGTCCATTCGTTCGGGCTCACCAACACGAATATCGGTATATCTACCAATTGTCAGTGGATTACACACATATTTCTGCAATAAGTTTCAACTGACTCCAACCAGAATTTAGGGTCCACCTCACTGGTAACTCTTTTGTTTGCCTTGACAATATCCTTGATTTCGTGCTCGACAAAGTAGTTGAAGGAGTCGATATGCTGTTTGACAAGACCTTTGACTTTCAAGAAAGCCGGTACCAGATTCCATTTATCCTAAGGCGCATTAGAAAATGTGCTGAAGTCCTCGAGATCTTTATACCTTCGCTGTACTGATCGGATCCGTCAAACTCTTTCCATCATAGAATGGCTCGAGTAAGGCGGCAAAGCCCTGTAGTAATTGTCAATGAAAGCTCCAAAATGGAGTGAGAAGCATCTTTACATCATCATCTCGTTTAGGCACAGGCTCTACAGCCGTAGCTTGTCTTGTTTTCGTCGCTCTCTTGCGTTTAGGATTCTCGGGTTCTACTGAAGGTCCATCGACTTCTTGCGCAGATTCTTGAGCCTAGATTTGGAGTAAGTTGTCTGCCATAATAATTCGAACGGGTTTATTTACCTTTTTTACAGAGCTTGCTTCAGCTGTAGCTTCTACAGGCCCAGCAAATTTCTTCTTAGGAGGCATCTTAAATTGATAGGCGTGTGCATCAACAAGATTCAGTCGGTAGATTCAAAAATTAAAATTATTAGGTTATAAAGTTATCGGTCAAAGTTTATTTTACGCCGAATACCCCGCGAGCAAGAGCCAATTATTTGATAACGCTAAGATATGGACCATGCAAGGCTACCAGGCTGACAATGCACTACTCAGCCTTCTATATCCACGGCTTGTTTGGAATAATCATCATCAGTTCATGGTTACCGTTAGATATACCTTGCTTTTTCAAATTCAACTGATTTCGACTGGAAGTTGAAACTGCTAGGCGTTAATATATTTTTTTTTATTTCTTTTATAGAAATAAGTCTAGGTTCATCCTTATTTGCACTACTGTATCTGCAAGGCACAGCTACAGTAGTTCTATGGCTTTTTGCTTCCTAGAATGCTGAGATGCTTTGCTCGCATCAATAGACATAAATTTGGAGCATATGTTTTACCGCTAGATCTGATATTTTTTTGCTCTCTATCATTTGCACGCCACAGAATAAGATCCCCACTCTCGGTCACTCAAAATTCAATGTCGTGACAACTTGAATGATAAATGAGGAGATTTGACTTACCATGCCAGTCTCATGGCAAAAGTAACTGATTTGGAAGAATTTCCCATAATCCTGCTGCTGCTTTTAATGCTCCCGAGAGAGAGAGACTAACGTCATTAAGTTGCAGTTGACGTTCTGTTTGATTCGAGGATCCGGAGTCGCATGCAGAAGATCGTGACCAAAATTGATTGAAGACGCATTAGGTAGGTTTGGTACTCCACAGTTACTGGTAGCTTGCGAATCAATTAGGAGTGGAATTAGAAAGGTCTGAAAGAGGAAAATTTGTGATTGTTCCTGCGAACAATTGTGGATTTATAATTCTACGGATGCTTAAGGTGCATACTTAGGTGCTGAAGTACAGTACCTCAAGTACATGATGGATTAACAGTTGATCTAGATGAGATCATTAGACATCGATGAAAAACAGAAAGAATTCGGATATGTGCAGTATGTTTTGGTTCGAAATTGAGAAAAGGTTTCGAGAGGCTCATAGGGTCAAGGTCTTTTAATAGGTTGAAGGGAGAAGCCAGAACCCTCCGAGGATGGAGACC
The DNA here is from genome assembly GCA_014898415.1 of Stromatinia cepivora. Classification (NCBI taxonomy): domain Eukaryota; kingdom Fungi; phylum Ascomycota; class Leotiomycetes; order Helotiales; family Sclerotiniaceae; genus Stromatinia; species Stromatinia cepivora. The sequence continues at coordinate 467,403 of RCTD01000012.1, read as the reverse complement.
GGGGATGGCTGTCAATGTTTCAATAACGCCCCGCCTCAAAGTAGTTATCGAAAGTATCTGAGATTAGGGATCATGGCGCCCCGTGATTACCTAGGGATTTCCTCATTTTTGCTCATTGCACGAGAATGCGATATGTCGCATTCACATTCACGCCTCATCAATATTTTCAAAGCTCACCGTTACCGTTGGGAATTGAAGTCAAGTAAGTAGGTTGGGCAAAAGGTGCTTTGATCCTGCCAGTGCCTGCCAACTGTACGGAAGTTGCTGCACGTTACTGAGAGTTCATAATCCCTGATTGATTGGCCAGAACAACAAGCTATTACCCCTCGAATCACTCGAATCGGGGTCCATCTTAGCAGTTATTAAATATAGGAGGTGGTGAGAAGGAAACAAAAAAGGGGAAATACTCAAATGAAAAATATAAACTTTTTTTTTTTTATATCTAGATCACATATGTGCAGTTCTACACAGAAGCAAACCCAGCTGGTATAATCCTAGTTCGCCGACTTCAAGTACTCTTGTTTGTTATCGAGCTGTAAATTGAGTGTACTGATCATACTCGGTTGGATGCAGACATGAATGGAAGGGAGCGAGTTTGACACTTTGCCAATAGCTTTCTACCTATCTATCACTGGCGTATCTCAATTTCCCGCAACTTCTTTTTTTGTAGAATTGATTTGACTCGAGAAACGCAATAATATGTATTTGAAATCTATCATATCCTAATAATCTAGAGAGACTACCAGACTTCCGCCATACCCATAAAAATCTTAGATAATCTTGTAAGCATCAATCCTTTGGGCACGTCCACACATCTTACTTAGCGTGGTAGCGTCTAAGGTTATCCTCGTTTAGCGCCATCAACCTCCCAACTTCTGTATACACTCATTTTGACACAACATTTCGTTTCCCGCGCCTGGATGTCCAGGACGAGGAGGATTTTTTTGGATTGTTCTCATATTTTGTAGGTGAGTTAAATTGTGAAGTGTATGGGTGATTTGTTCTCACTATAGTCGCGCATCGCACCCCAAGTCAAATCCTCACTCCAGCCAGCCTTCAATTGCGCATTACCAAGTCTGACCGATCACAGTCATATAGATAATCATTATGGCATATTCGAATAGCACTAGTGATCGAATGGACGAGCTACGATTTCGTAGCCAGCAGACTTCAAGGAATGATGCATCTATGCTCGGCCTTGTTTCCCCTCCGCGAAATGGCAACAGAATGTCACAATCATTACAACAGCAAGAGAGTCGTGGAGGATTGACAAGAAGATTCACTACCGATTCAGGGAGAGTGCCAACAATCGCTTCTATTACCAGCCAGCGCAGTACGCAAGAAACTCAAGAATACGGTCCCTCAGTAAGCCAATTGAATTTGCCTATTCGATCACAATTGCTATTGTCCTGCAACGGTTCTGCTCGGATTCTCGAGTTATTATAAAATTTGTTTTCATACTTTAGCATTTACTGACTTTTTTTTTTTATTACGATAGACCTACCATAAAGTACAACTGGTAAGCGATTGTTCTTCTTCAACTACCACACCATTCTACTGCCAGCCTCCTCTTCTAGAAAAAGCAAAATTGCATATTCTCTTCAGTGCAAAGCGCTTATTAATATCTCCCAATTTTCAACCAACATATCAAGAACTGACACTGCTATCAGCTAGAGAAAAAGAAACTCGAATACGAGCGACTCCGTGAACAAAAAAGGCGCTTCGAGGCGGAGATGCAACTGTTGGACTTGCAACAACGAAGAGAAGAACAAGAGTTACAGCAAATGCAAGAAGATCTTGGTAGATCAGGTAACAATAACAACAACTCAGGCCATCAATCAGAACCAACTACACCACCAGAATATAGAGAATCTTCATCAGGGTTTCCTTCAGCATTTTCTCGTCCCAACAGATATTCGACATCTAGTATTACCTCTCCTCCAGGTCTCTACAATCACCCAGGAAGATCTGGCTCTCAACTCACATCACCAAAATCTGGAATCATGCAGTCCAGACTCGTGATTGATGATAAGCTACCTTCCAAGTCCGTGCCAGGCTCACGCCGCAATTCAGATGAAGATGAGAAGGAAGAAGCAGTGAGACAAGATCCGACCAGCCATCGTTCTACCAATGCGTACGTATTGAAATTTACTCGCACTATGATTTGAACGTCTATTTCCTGCACATTGCCACCAAACATTTTTTTGTGGGGAGTTTTGCATTCACCACAAGCTTCTGCCTAGGAGACAATAAAAAGACCCCATATATCTTTCCATGTTCATTCACTGGACAAGTACATGTTTATGGGGGCTGAGGCTTGCTTCCTCATCTCTAGGTATGCCAGTGGCTAGCTTCTGCTTCAACATAACATTCATCCTAGTTTAGGCCTAGCTACTGCTCAAAGTAGAGCAGCATTTGCACTTCAGCTTTGAATTCATGCCACATGCGGAGGGGAGCGGAGCTGCTTGTGCTCGAGACACTGCAACTTTCAGAGATTTTCTTAGGAAGTTTTTGTCCTTGGGATAGTTCTTGAAAGACAGCATCTTTACCTTTCCCTTTCCTGATGATTCCTTCTGGTTTTTACAATGCAAAGGTGAAAATGGTTGAATCGAAAGAGGTTGTGGGTATATCCAAATTATCTCGCTTCCTTCCGCTTTGACCTCAATATACCTTCCAAATTACCTCACCACCTTCAATATCTGCCAATATATTCACTCTACTGGATTGGAAAGGAATGGTTCGATTGATCTAACAGCCTATTTGCTATTGTCTTTACCTCAACAATACTCTCGGCCACTAGTGCCGTCGTCCTACCAACCTTCTTTCTTCCTCAACTATTCTTCAACTCTCCATCTTCAACCTCAACCTTTAAACTCACAACCTTTCAATTTCTGATCCTTAACAACTCCCCTCTTGCTTGCTGGACAAGACTTCAATTCAAAAGAAATCCAAATCGATATCATTCTTTTCAATATCCTCAACACACTTCCCATTTCCCTATTTCTCCGTATTTGATCCCAATCAACCTTAATTTTTGCCCTTTCATCTTCGATCTACAAGATTCGAATCAAGCATACTCTTGCTAATACACCCCAAGCCTTAACAGATATTCTATGCCAGTTACTAAGTCTCGCAACGGTATGCACGACATGTTGTCCCTTGACCAAACCAACACCACTCGTTTTCTCTTCGGCGAAGATGAAAACGCGGCACCCGGAAGCGTTGACAAGTATTTGAACATGAATGCTACTGATGACAAATTTCCTATTCTTGTTCGTCGTGACGAGTATCCTGGTTTGGTAAGCAAAAAAAAAATTTAAAATTCACTCGTCTATGCTGACCGCTCTATGCAGCTTTCCGCTTCTTCTGCAGCACTTGACTTAGCTTTATCTCAATCACCTGCACCAGAATCCAACGCAAACAGTTGGAGTTCGTTTGCCCGTCATCGACCAAATCAACAAAGCCTTCCAATGAATAACCTTCAGTCCCCTCAACAAGTCGCAACACCCGTGAATCAATCTAGCTCTGCGGAGTCTCCCATCAGTGTCCGCCCATCGTACCGTCATTCCTTAGATTTGAAGTTCTTTGAAGGCCCACAGGATGGCACTGCCCAAGTAACCTCTCCACCAAAGCATGTCCAAGCCACACCACCTAAACTTCAATCATCCTATTCTGCCAACGACGTTCCGACAGTTCGCACAGCTACAAACGGCATGCAAAGCAACAACACTACTCCCAACTCACACGCTCAACAACACTTGCACAATCATAATGCCAGCTTGGGTCGTATTCCGCCAAACGCTATGAACAGACTTAGTCGTGAGATGACTTCTGGAGACAATGGTAGTCTGCGTGAGGCTCAGAATGGTGGCTATCAGTCGATCCAGTCTGCCTTGCAAGCCAGTGCTGCGCCATTCGGTCCAGCTTTGACACAAGGTATGCCACAAGGCATGTCGCAAGCTCAAATGTCGTCATCTGTATCCTCTCCTACTGGCCAACAGAATTACCCTGCACAAGTTCCTGGCTACTACAATAATTATGGCATGCATATGATGAGCTTGGGAATGCAGAACATGCAACTTAGCCAACCAATGTATCCTCCTCCAAACTCTTACAACAATTACAACAATTCCATGTATCAACACAATGGTGGACAGAGAGATAGTCAGGCACGAGTCATTCAACAACGCCGTCAAAATGATGGCGAAGGTAAGCTATTGAGTACCCTGAAATCGAAGCAAGCTAACATACCTTGCAGCAATGAATCGCTTTGCAAACGTAGCTCTGGAGCAGCTTGGTGGCGAGATCTACGCGCTTTGCAAGGATCAACATGGTTGCCGTTATTTGCAGAAGAAGTTGGAAGACCGCAATCCCGAGCAAGTTCACATGATCTGGCTCGAGACAAATCAACACGTCATTGAGCTCATGACCGACCCTTTCGGCAACTACCTTTGTCAAAAGTTGCTTGAGTACTGCAACGATGAAGAGCGCACTGTCCTGATCGAAAATGCCTCGCATGATCTGGTCCGTATTGCTTTGAACCAGCATGGAACACGCGCGCTCCAAAAAATGATCGAGTTTATCTCCACACCAGGTCAGATTCAGACCATCATTGGCGCCTTGCGATTCCGTGTCGTCGAGCTCATTCAGGACTTGAATGGTAACCATGTTATTCAGAAGTGTCTCAACAAACTCTCTCCGGCAGATGCTCAATTCATTTTTGATGCTGTTGGACAACATTGCGTTGATGTCGGAACTCATAGACATGGCTGTTGCGTCCTTCAACGATGCATTGATCATGCTTCTGGCGATCAAAAGGCTTGGTTGATCAGACAGATCTCGAACAATGCCTATGTATTAGTTCAGGATCCCTTTGGTAATTATGTAGTGCAATACATTCTCGATCTCAACGAACCAATCTTCACTGAGCCTTTGGTTGCTATGTTCGGAGGACGAGTCGCTCAATTGTCGAAGCAAAAGTTCAGCTCAAACGTCATTGAGAAGTGTCTTCGATGTGCTCAGGAACCTTCGAAAGACATGTTGATTGAGGAAATGCTTCAACCAAATCAGCTTGACAGTCTATTGCGGGATTCATTCGCCAACTATGTCATTCAGACTGCCTTGGACTACGCCAATCCGAACATGAAGACGCGTCTCATTGAGGCTATCAGACCCTACCTACCAGCTATCCGCACCACACCTTATGGTCGCCGTATCCAAGCTAAGATCCAGGGTAATGAAAACCGCGGCAATACTTCTACTGGCCCCACCACTCCTAATGACAACGAAACTGGCCAGCTTGCTAGTCGTCACCAGCGTGGCATGTCCAACGCATCAACCGGTCCTTTTGTTAGCTCCCCAGGAGGATTCCCAAATGGTATCGGACCTACGCCCATCACCAATGGTTTGCCTCTCCCCGCAATCCGATCTCCAGCTCAGCAAGGATCTGGCTTTCCACCAAATGATCGCCTTGCTTCGCCTGCCGCTGCTCATCCATACAATTATGGTAGAGCTGGCGCGCAGCCTGGCGCACAACCTGGAGCAGGTAGTGACTGGTTTTAATCCCGAACTTTCAATCTCAAATTCGGTTGAATTTCGGCATGACGAAACGATTTCAACGCTTGTAACGGTACGAGGAACGATATTCATTTTCGAATCAGTTGATGTTACAGTTTCATTTAGCATTTATTCATAATTGGATCTTTTTTAGGATTTTTTAACTTGAATGTAAACTATCTGGACAGTTCATCTTCTATGGTTGTATTCACAAACGATTTTCACGGCCCTTTGTTGTTACATTAGCATCATTCTAGAGGTATTGCATTCGTGCATGCCTGTTTCTTTCAATTTCAATTGGCGATAACACGCATCATGGAAACGAATTTTCCTGCGAGTCTCCAGCCTTTTTGTACCATAGCAGCTCGATCAAAAAAAGATCTTAGCACGATTCAATATGACACCTTCTATCTCTAGCGCAGGGTACAATATGAGCGACTGCGCAGCTCGCCTTGTACCTGCATCGGCCACGACAATAGACTCGATTTTCCTTGTTCTTTAATTTCTTTGCGGTGGACTTCTGGGTTTCGTTTCTCTTTGGCATGTCAAATGGTTTTTTCACTTGATAGTCATGAGCAGACATCTTGTGCCTGCGCCTTCTGCACTCTCTTCTCTGCATCGTTTCTCCGATGGGAAGAAAGCCTCTTTTTGTAACTTCCGAGGCTGTACTTTCTTTAGCTAGCTTGGCGTATGTTATGCATCGTCTGTTTCCATTTACGCACACACGTGCTTCACCGCATTTTCTGCTGGGTAAATGGTTCATCTTCAGCTTCTAAAGATATTCTGACATTATTATTTCTTTTCTACTTTTGTGGTCATGGGCTCTAACTGCGAAGCAGCAAACTGTAACTAGAAAAGCAATGAGAAATGAAAATCCCTAAAACAAACCCCATACTTTCCTATGACATCCTCTATCGTATCCAACACTCCAGAATCCTGAAGTACCAACCCATCCATAATACTCGATACGTCCTTTTTTCCCAAACAATAAGCTTAGGCTTGAAGTAGTCGATAATGATGATAGGATGTGTCACGTGAGCCTTAAGGTTGATAAGATTTTTTGCCGAGTTACTAGCGGATGCCTTTTCTGCACAAACCTTTCCACCTAGCATATACCTTGGATTAACTATGTATTTGCAAAATAACTGAGGCTGAATAATTATTGATATATAAAAGACGAGTGTCGAGTTTTCTTGAACTGAAAGAATGAATAGAGACCTCACTAACAAAAAGGCCGGGGCTTCACTTAGTACATCAGGTGGTCTCATTCCGCTTAAAACTACGTTAGAAACAAGAGCTCGAGACTCATTACTTAGTGTTTACATCACAAGCATTCCAGCGAAAAAAGCTAGTGGTGTTCTTAAGTAAGTGTTAGATCTCATTCTATTGATTTATACATCTACTCATACCTCCACAGTTTGACACGAAAACTTTTCCCCGAAGATGGTGGCTATGATCTACAACACATCAGGAGATTTGCGAAACAAACGGATGTCCCAGATCACGTTCGTACTTCTTTGCTAGCAGCGAGGACAGATATCCAAGCAGATGCTGATCCCTCCGAGCTTTTTCTGCTCGTGGGGGCTGCGAATCTCATCGGCTCGGAAGAATTGCGCAATGCTCTTTCTCCCATTTTGGATCCAATAACCATTTGTTCCATCAAAGTACCTTTGTTAGCACCAACGTCGCAAGAGCAAGCGAAATCATGGTCATCTCAATACTGGCCCATAGTATATAAGAAAAGTAATCCATTTGGTCCTCACCCAGCCATTGTGTCCAGAGCCGAAGAAGAAATACAGGGCGAAGTTCAGAAGTGGATGGACTTGGCGGCCGAAATAGCTCATTCATCGAGTACTGCAGGTATTGGGGAGCAGATTGGTGCTCTAGTTGTCGAACGAAAGAATGGAGTTGCGCGTACACTTGCGCTTGCTGGTGATGCTCGATGGATGAACTGGCCACGAGTTGGGTCTGGAAATGTTACTGCACATGCAGCGCTTCGAGCTATTGCAATGGTAGCAGATGGAATAAAGATCCAAGAGGAAAGCAAAGCTGGCACAGAATCAGAAAAGAGTACTTTAGATGAAAAGATGATCTTTCGAGATCAACCTTTAGATACGCTGGAGGCAAAGTACCATAAATCGGCTGAATGGATTGACGGATATCTTTGCCACGAACTGGAGCTCTATATCACACATGAACCGTGTGTTGTGTGTTCCATGGCTATTGTCCATTCTCGTTTTGGACGAGTGGTATTTGGACACCGTATGTCGAAGACTGGTGGTCTCTGTGCAGACAGCGAGCTTGGACACGGTCTATTCTGGCGTAAGGAGTTGAATTGGTCTTTGCTGGCCTGGCAATGGATCTCTAATAGAGAAGAAATCGAAACATCTAAAGAATCACGAAATCTACTGCCGCATATTGATGTACATGCCTAAGGTTTTTGGAAGGCTGCAAGAAAATGTCCGTTGCGCCTCGGACGATGGTTGGGACTTGCCGTAAAGCTACGATTCCGCCGTTGTGGATGACCGGAAAGACCCATTGTCTCATGAGAAGTCAAGATTGATATGGCTCCATGTTTCAGTGCCAATCGATTATTGACTAGCCTTACTGTTCTAGCTGGTTCCAGGAAAGCTTGAAGACTTACTGGATTTGAATGTGCCAAGAGGTACGAACGATTCGGCTACGGGGGAATATTGAGGAGCACATTAGTTCCAACTGAGGGAGACCCAACTTCAGCGAAACTCAAGTTGTGGTAGTGGCAAGGCTGATTGCACAAACGGAAGGGGAAAGCACTGTTATATTTTAAGATGTTGGTAGGCGCAGCTCGTCCTGTCCAAACCCCTGTTGGAAGAACGTGCTTCATATCTAGCTCCCGTTTCATCAACTTCTAGACCCCAAAATTCCTTCTATGGAAGATGCAAATGGTATCAACGCCAAGAGCGCCCCGCATCTGCAGTGCAGTGGTGCAGATGGCTTACTGAACCGAGCAGCCTCGCTTCACAACGGAGTACTGTGGCGCTTCTAGACTTCCTTATGGCTGGTACGACATAGCTGTTGCCTTCAAAATTCAGCATAACCTACGTTTCTGGGCTACATAGCAATCAAACTGAATAATCAATAAAAATCCGAGATTGGTCCCGAAGACTCGAAATTTGGTACGATGTTGTTGCTGGTAACACTACTAAAGTTCTTAAGCGAATCAATACAACCACCCATACGTTCGAGGGGTTTTGATATAAAGCCACGGTAAGACAGGTTACAGGGCTTGATTGGAAAAGTTTGATCAACCTTGTACAAACCTCTGAAGTGGAAACGTGTTGATTTCACAACTTCTGATTCGCCCTTTCTCAATTCTTCAATATCAGCCTCGTCGGCTTGTAGCCATCAAATTCAATAATCTTGCCGTTCCTTGTGAGGCCCGTTCCTGTGGCACAATATATAATTCGTTGATAAATCGACATGTATCGTACCACCACATTTACCACGCCGCAACAAAGACGGGAAGGCGCTATATGCATTGATTCATGCCCCGATTAGAACAACGAGAGACAAATTCAGCCAAAATTCTGATGCCACTCAATAGCTTGGCTGGCGCATCTATTCACTGCTTGATAAAAGCTGACTGCCCTCGTGGGCATTCACAATGCACCTCTACTTCAAACTGCTTCAAGATTAAAAGTACTTTAAGACAAGCATAGAGAACAAAACTCTCTAGTACTTTAAAATCGTCAAACAATGGCGAATACTGAGCACTCAAAAGAAGCTGCACCCAAACCATCAACTCCGGCTGTACTTCATACAACATCGGGTGGAAACGCTGTTTGGCACAATTTCAACAATGATTTTGCTCACATCCAAGATCCTAATGAAAGACGAAGACTCGCTCTAGCAGAAATCGATCGCGCTCCATTCGGATGGTACCATGTTCGCGCATGTGTCGTTGCCGGCATTGGTTTCTTCACCGATTCCTATGATATATTTGCCGTTGGTCTCCTCACCTCTATGCTTGGAATAGTTTATTTCCCGCATAATAAAGGAGTCATGCCAACGACTTCAGACACCGCAATCAAGGTTTCCACCAGCGCCGGCACGGTGGTGGGACAATTTGGATTCGGGGTTTTGGCTGATATTGTGGGACGGAAAAAGATGGTATGTGGTTCGACGGTGGTTTAAGCCACAAAGCTTATTTTTCTTCATAGTATGGGCTTGAACTGATCATTATTATTTTTGCTACTTTGGCACAAGCTCTCACGTCGAGTTCGCCGGCTGTGGATATTGTTGGGATTATAATTTTTTGGCGTGTTATTATGGGTATTGGTATGTTCAAGTTTTTGATATCATGCAAAAATGATTGGACTAACCCAATTGATAGGAATTGGTGGTGATTATCCGCTCTCATCTATAATTACATCCGAGTGAGTATCTATTCTATTAGCTTTTAGATGTTGCATTCTGAAGTGGAAAATGTGGCCGATATCATCGTTCATTAAGAATTGGACATTCAAACCTCTTCTGGAACCCCCAATAATGATATATTTTCCTCCCAGAGCCTAAGCATAATCTAACAAGTACATAGATTTGCAACAACCAAATGGCGTGGAGCAATGATGGGAGCAGTCTTCGCAATGCAAGGAATCGGACAATTCGTCGCCGGCCTCGTCATGCTTATCGTCGTCGTCGGATTCAAAGAATCTCTCCTCACAGCCAAATCCGCCGCAGTATGTCAAGGCGTCTGTGGATTAGCAGTTGACAAAATGTGGAGAGTACTCATTGGCTTTGGCGCCGTCCCGGGTAAATACTCCTGACTTTAGCGAAGAAATTTACGGGTCGAGTATCCACTAATACTCGCTAGCGTGCGTGGCACTCTACTACCGTCTCACGATTCCCGAAACACCTCGATATACATTCGATGTAGCTCGAGATGTTGAACAGGCCCAGCTAGATGTTGAAGCGTATATTGCCGGCAAATCCGAAGGACACCCCGATGAAATAGCACGTGCACGAGGCCTTCAAGCCGGCAAACAACAGATGAGAATCCCGAAAGCAAGTTGGCCCGATTTCATCACCTACTATTCGAAATGGAAAAATGGAAAAATCCTCCTCGGTACAGCTGGTTCCTGGTTTCTGCTAGATGTAGCTTGGTATGGGTTATCCCTGAACAACCCTGTTATCTTAACCGCAATTGGATATTCGACTGGTCCAACTGTTTACAAGACGCTGCTTAATACCGCGATTGGAAATCTTATTATTGTTTGTGCGGGTGCTCTTCCCGGGTATTGGGTTACGGTTGCTACTGTTGATACGGTAGGGCGGAAACCTATTCAACTTATGGGTTTTATTATCCTGACCATCGTTTTTCTTTGTATGGGTTTCGGATACCATAAGCTATCGGGTCATGGTTTACTCGGTCTCTACGTCGTCGCACAATTTTTCTTCAATTTCGGTAAGAACACCCCATCTCCATCCCTATCCCTCCACCCTCTCCCATCCCCAATCCCCAATTCCCACACAACCCCCTCAACCCTCTCACCCCCACTGACCCACCCCAGGCCCCAACACCACAACCTTCATCGTCCCAGGCGAATGTTTCCCGACCCGCTACCGATCCACCTCCCACGGCTTCTCAGCCGGAATGGGAAAAATCGGCTCCATAATCGGACAAGCGGCCATCGCACCCCTGCGCATCAAAGGCGCGACGTCCAAAAATGCAAGTCCATGGTTAAACCATGTTCTTGAAATATATGCCGTGTTTATGTTTGCTGGCATTTGGACCACGCTGTGTATACCGGAGACGAAGAGGATTTCGTTGGAGATGTTGAGTGGGGAGGAGGAGGGGGGTACGGTGGGTAGGGAACAGATTGCGGGGAGGGAGGGGGAGAGTGCGAGTGAGGAACAGGGGAAGAGGGTGCTGGTTGAGGCGAAGAGTGTTTAGGGGGGAGAGGGGTGGTTGGAGGCATGTTGGGATTGGTGGGTGAGTCTACGGACGGGAGACTAGATGGTATGAGATTATGATGACGAATGATACTGCTGCTAGTGCCGGTACGGCCTTTGATTAATGCCAAGGGAGAAACCAAGGGAGTTTTTGAGTGTAATTTGCATGTGGATGGAGGATTCCATAAGGAAATGAGAGCAGCATTAGTGATTTTAGATATCACGTTCCTTTTATACGTCTTCAATTACTGCATTAGATGCCATAGTTTTCCATGTCCTGATACGAAAATTACAACACAAGAAGAACCAAAGATCAACAAATGTGTAAATTCGCTTGTTGATTGTTTAACCAAACTACTGTACTTTTTTACTCATGTTGTCCAATCTGCAAATGTCTCAGTTTCAGTACCTTAATAACAACCCATCCATCATTTGTTGCCTTTTGCCTTGAATTCATTTCCACGCGTAGTAATACAAACGCTCCATACCCATAATCATCAATTCATGAATAAAAAGGTTCAAGCCTCCCATTGCAAACGCCCATGCTATAAAATTTTCCAATTACCGTTTTCCCATATGCACATGATAAAGTATTTGCAGTTAATTATTAAAAACCGGAGCTTTCATTTGCCATATGGCAACTTTAGCTCTCTCTCTCACATCCAATTCCGGATCATGTTCCAAATTTTCAATCTTTTGAAGGATACCAAGTTGTTTCAATGAATGCACGCGTTGTGCGCAAGCGGGTCCATCGTTCGAGTCGTCGACCCAAGTGAGATTTGCAATTAAAAAGCACATGGCGACGCGGACTTCAAAGGCTGGGTTGTTGAAATGGGGGACGAGAAGTTTGAGGAGTTCGGTTTGGGCTATGACGATTTGACGATGTTGGGGAATACTAGCGGCCATATGGACTAGGATGTAGACAACAGCAACGATGATCTCTGGTTGAGGTGGAATAACTTTTGCTTCCGATGCACTAGAGCCTCGGCGAGTGGAGTTGAAAGGATGATTAATGATCTTTGGTCTTAGCTTGGAAGCTAGAATTTCGAAAACTCGGTCTTGGCCCAGAGAATTGAATAGATAATCAATCATCTCAGTATTCTCTGCGCTGTTGCTATGTCCGGATCCTGCACTTGAAATCAAATTTCGTATAAAGTCCAGGCCTTGTTCTTGAACTGCGAGGTCGTCTTTCCTAGCTCTCTTGGCGGGGTTTAGTTCAGCTTCTCGTAAAGCAGCGAGCTTCGCTTCTGCTTGCTGTAAGCTTTTACTGCGACTGCTGCTAGGCCTGGAATTATTATGGGCTGAGAGTGAACCTCCCGTTGGTGTTTCAAACTGGTCCATCTCCACATCTTCGTCCATAGCATCGTCCGGGCCCGAGGCCGTGTTTTGGTTATAATTATTTTCTTTGAAAAGTGCCTCATCTTCTGTATCGTTACAAATTAGGTGATCTAACCATCCCGATCCCAGCTCTTCTAGACACGCTCTTTTAGTTTCGTTACCGACACCAAGGACAAAATGTTTGAGTGCCCAGGTAGCATTCAAACGAAGCTTTGCGTTCGTTGAGCGTGCCTGTCCACAAAGAATTTTAAGTACCCCATGTTCCATGAAGCTCTGCAAATGAGTTAGTAAAAAAGTATTGACAACAGCATCAAATGTGTACAAACCTCTCGCATTGGAGCAACATCGGTTAGAAGATTGCAGACTGCAGCGGTAGCAGCAATTTGAACTTCGATGTCTGGGTGAGAAAGAAGGGGAAAAATCGGCGCAACCACTCCATTATCAATCAAGGTAGTCCGAAGTATACAAACTGACCTCGCCAAGGCTCGAGTAGCCGTACAAGCAGCAATAAGGACGCCAACGGGATTGATTCCGTAACCTTCTTGTTTAACCTCAGGGTCGCTTGACTCGTTTTTCCTTTCGGATTTGTCGCCTTTTTCATTGACTTTGGTTGATGGTTTTTGCGGATTAGGGTTCAAAGATTCGACAATGTAAGGAATTATACCATTATCCACAACGGATTTTCTATGTTCTTCTTTGAATGGAATGAGTGATGCTATAGCCCTTAATACGCTCTCCCTTACTTTTATTTTGTGAACGAGAAGAGCAGATTGACCAGGATCACCAAGACGTGGTGACGTGGTTTGTTCCACATAATCTTCTTCCGCATTCAGTTTGATAGGTGACCAATGTTGCGCATTGGCACTTTCCGGTACTGGTTCATAAGCTATTTTGATCAACTTAGAGAGCTTGGCCATTGCCTTATTCTGAAAGGTAGCCTTTTGAAGGTGTTCGCTATCTGTAATCAGTAACGACAAGATCCGTGGTGCCATTTCTGTGATTGACCACTCGACTCTCAACGATTCATGGTCACAAGAGGTATTCTTGGACTTGACTTGAGTGACCTCCTCGTCCAACATCTGCACAAGCAGAGGTACAACCAGTAAACCTAAGGCTGGTTCCCTGACTTTATTGATAAGGCCGGCTCGAAATAGAACTGTCAGTAAATAAGAAGCCATGAGTCTCTCCTCGCCTTCCCGAGATCTCATAATAAATATCAGGTACGCAACTAAGGGAGTTTCAGGGTCTTCGGGCGCGGCTTGATTCTCTTGTGGTGAACCATTACGCTCCGGGGGAGGATCAGACCATATAGATGCAGAAGTTGACTTTCCACGACCATTGAGAGGCTCCCGAGATCCAGATGAACCAAGTGGAGGAAATGCAGAAGCTTGTGCGCTCTTCACTGGATACTGTGGAACAATCGGGAGCAGGTAATCAATGGCACTCAACTGGCTTTGTCGTGAACTCAAACTTCCTGTATTGAACGTATTCCAAGCAGCTCTCGAGTTTTGCAGGATCGGCGCCTCGCCTGCCGGAATCGATGGAAATACCGCCATGATTGATGGGTGATAAATTAATTGTGAAGCTCTGAACTTGGATTCGGCGACAATGCTAGCTATGGCCTCCAAAATCCCCGAAAAGCATGCAGTTGAAGGGGCAGCCGTAGGGATGTACTCCCGTAAACCCTCCCTATGCGCAATGATATCGGCACCTGGAATAACAAGGCCCTGAGCCACAACGAAGCTTGCCAGCTTCACAGCTAAAGCATCCAGGACACCAGAAGTTGCGAGACTTTGTTGATAGGACTCCTGTCGACATATCCGAGCTATAAGTGTCGCCGCCAAAGATATCTGATTTTGTATGATGTGCGATGATGAAGTCTGGGAGATAATGCGAGTTAGAGAGGCAAGATGTGGGCGTACGAACAGCGCTGCCGCCAGAGACTTGATGGTAATAGGGTGTGTGCTTGTGGCAAGCATTGCGGATTCTGCTAGGTTGGACAAAGCCCGCAACGCTGCGAGAACTATTTGTGGCGGATTACTTGTTGGGCAAAGATTCGATAGGATCGCCGGGAGCGCAGAGCCATAGTGTAATGGAGCAAGGAAAGCTGGACCACCTAGTTCTTGTTAATAAAGACCATAACGAGATAATAAGTATGCTGACCATATGCAAGGCTTCCCAAGACCTGTAGAGCCTGTAGTCGAACCATTTCCTCTTCGTCTAACGGTCGGATTGCATAACTATGATCGTGTGCTTTTCCATCCTGATTTCTGGAATTGAACTTATTGAAACTTATGCGTACGACAGGTTCCACAAGGCCCATGGTTACAGCCATTTCTTTCTTTGGAGCATGTCCAACGATCTCATTTTTAAGAGCTCTCAGATTGGCAATCTGCTCCGAAGTAGTCCTAGCATTTCGAATCAAGGCCGGCCATCTTTGTGTGGCCAAACTTCTAGCCATTTTGTATTATCAAAACAGCGGATGCGGTAGAAATTATCTCCAAATTGTAATCGATGATGAGAAAGGTTTATTGAAAAGTAGCTACTTTTGTCTCTGGAGGTTGATTTATCTTCGGCAGGTAAGGTTTACTGATTCGTGGTTGACTTAGTAGGTCAGAATGTTGTACACAGTTGCGGAATTGTGAATGACGAATGACATATATTTCGTACAAGACTTAAAGAAACGTCCTTGACAATAGAATTGTTGAAACGAAAACAGATAACAGTACATACAATCGGGTTGAAAGGTCGGTATGTAGACAATATTACAAGATGAAGGTAGGTTAATGTTTTTAGTTCTTTTAGTAACTTCAGAATGTTCTGATGATCAAATTGTAGTAAGTCAATATGGGACATGGCGCGCTGTCTGCTGTCTCTACTCCTAAACCTTACGTGGTTCTGGACTTCTTCACATGGATTTGTACAAGCGTCTTCTGTATGCGATCATTTATATGTACACGATTGAAAAGGGTCTTCATTTACATGAGTAAGATAATAATATAACATAGCGCCTGATAAAAGGAGACATTGTTGTACCACGAGTCATTATCTTTTATAGGTTACAAATACCAACATTAAACCTCATTAAGCAGAGTTTTTCGAACAAGACTTCTTTCACTTTATTATCGTTCTTTGCTGCATTTCAAAGTTGGTATAGACAAAACCTTAATACTGTACATACTTTTTCTTAAAGTACCTCAACAGTCAAAATTATCAAAAGTATCGAATCGCAGCTATTACATCCACCACGCCCTACAAAGCCCCACCCCATCGCTCTTACCCATCCAATCCACTCCGCCAATTCAGATAATAAGTCGGAAAGGACTGATCATGATTCAGTTTGAAAAAGGAACATGTTGAAGTCGCCATCACTGAGCAGATCTCAAGCTTCCCCTACTCTCTACCACTATGCACCTCCTGCGACACGACCCTCATTGTCGCGCAGAACATCGGCTGCGAACAAACCTTCTCCCTCGTCACAATCACAGCAGCAACCGATACCCCAGTCGCAACCAAAGAAATGGGTCTATGTTGACGCTTCTACTCAGTGGAGCTCTCCCATGATGCCTTGTAGTATGGCAGATGGAACATCGACGCCGGTGCAAGTGAAAGTTGAGGATTCCCCTCCAGAACCCACCATTGCGCCGGAACAACCCAACGTTGATGTTTCACGAGATATAAACCCACCAATACAACCAGAATCGCCAAGTATGAAGAGAAGGCAATCGGCAATCGACGATGCGCATATTGCTAGCAAAAGGGTTTCATCCCCGAAGAGAGTGAAACCTCAGATGACCGTGAAGATTCTACCTAGGAACTATGAGGATTGCGAGGAAGAGGATATGGTCATTCTCATAGCTAGTATGATTGCTGAATTGATTCAAAGAAACGATCTTCTTCCTCCCCAGAACGGAGTGTTAACACGCTTTCATTCTAGGTATGCATGTGTATATGTTTGTGTTTGTATGCTTCTATACTAACGGTTTCTAGATCACCTCCTGGGATTTCTGTTCTTGACTACCTCCGTCGACTTGCAAAGCATGCCACTCTAAAACCCCCTCTTTTACTCTCCATGGTTTACTATATTGATCAACTTTGCGCTTCATACCCGGCATTTACAATCACAACCTTAACTGTTCATCGATTCTTGATTACGGCAGCGACAGTGGCCTCAAAGGGACTTTCAGATATTTTTTGGAACAATTCGACGTACGCGAGGGTTGGAGGTGTCAAATTGGCAGAATTAGGATTGCTAGAGCTTGAATTTTTACACAGAGTCGACTGGAAAATAATTCCCAAGCCTGAAATGTTGACCGATTATTATAAAGGGTTAATTGAGCGAAACGACCGTTACAGAATGGAAGGAGATTTGTCTGATGAATCAGACGAATTGGATGATGACGATGAAGAAGAAAGTGACGAACCTGATACCCCCGAGCAGACCGAGGTTGGAATTGACGCAAACATGAGAGACTCGGAGGTAGATGCTCTAAATCATAAGACAAAGTCTGGACAAGAAGAAACTTCACAGCCAAGAGCGCCCTAATTGCCTCTTCACAATTACCATAATACCCTTTTTCTCTTTCGCCTTGATGCTTTGGTTTTCTGGCGTTGGGAAGGAGTATTTTTTACACGGCATTGACGAATAGATCAAGGGGGCGCCTTGGTTTTGTCCATGAGGAAATGATGTATATATCCAAGTTGAAATGCAAATAATTTCATTTGCCAAACAAAGTACTTATAGAAAATTTTTACTTATTCTAAACGTTAAGCGATACGCCAAACCAAAAGTATATACTAGGTAGATAAATAAATTCTCAGCCTTGTAATCTCAAGGCTCAAGGTTATATAGTAATTGGAACCTTGAACACACTAAACATATTACATAATCACACCCTCGAACCTCAAAGCTCCAGCTAAGCTCCATCAATCAAGCCAACCCGACCCAACCACCACAATGAAGCCCAGCAGTCTCCTCCTCGCGCTCTGCGCACACATCCTCCCCATCGCCGCAGCCATAACCGAACAAACAGACACAGCAACAATCTACATCCAACCCCTCATCTCCGATTCCGCATACCCACTAGCAACCATATCCTACAACCCCTCCACACTATCCGCCTCTCTCCTCTCCTACGAACCACCCATCGACCTGCTCCCCTCCCCATCCTCCTCATCTTCCCCCCTCGAAAACCTCGCCCTAACCGGCACATTCGACACCCAAACCTCCATCTTCAAATCCTCCACTTCGCTACTCTCCCTCGACAATTTCCAAAAAGGTTATAAACCCACTATCCTCCTAACGCTCGATTCTCAAGGCGCGGTCTTGGGGGTCATGATTAAAAGTGCGGTGATAGATGCAGGTGCCACGAGGGATTTTGCGCCAAAGGTGGAGATGAGACGGATGGTCGCGGGGAAGGAACCGGTTTTGGGACCGAATGTGGTGTTGAGTAAGGAGGGGAAGATGGAGGGGGAGGTGGTGGAGAAGACGTTTTTGCAGAAGTGAGTTTGTGGTTTTTATTTTTCACTTTTAGGATGGGGGATGGATGGGGAGGGTGATTTTCGATGGATGATGGATAGATGCATGGATGGATGGATGTGCTAACGATGTGTCAAATTATAGGTATTGGTGGGTTCTTTTAGGAGCAGCAATGTTGACGATGACTGCTGGTGGTTCTGAGTAAAGTGGCTAAGCATTGGAGCCTGGATTAGAGTTATGTTTGGGATGCTCGGGCATTGGACAAATTCATCAATTTTTCTCATGGCCCCATGTTCTGGAAACGACATATCCGTTGGACCTCCTGGTCGATTCATGATGGAAATCGGTGAATAAACCCATCCGAAAAAGGTGATATCACTCGCAATATAATGTGGTAAATGCTGTGAGAGTCTTCTCACTAGCAAGAAGTAAGGAAGTTGCCACAAGGGTCGGGACATTACCACGCAATAGACCCCATGAATCAATCAATGAGTAGCAGCCTCGTCGCGTAGAGGGAATATTAATACCTACGACACCTCAAAAGTTTAATCCTAGGACAGAATGATCAGGGAGTCCATGATTTTTGAACCGTGTTAGACCAACTCCCAGATATGAGTATTATACATGTAAGGATATCGAATGTACTCGCCTTTTGATCATTTAGTCAAGTGAATCAACTACATATTTACGAATCACAAATGAGCAATACTTCTAAGGACGGGTGTCAACCATTTTACGAGAGGGATATTCACCCCTCATCCACTCCCAAACACCACAAATTTTTATAATAAATAATTTTACTAGCCCACCTTCCCGTTACTAGTACTACTCCTATGTCTACTCGCCCCCTTCTTTCTCCCCCCATCTAAACTATACAAGCCGCCCGCAAAAAACACCAAACAAGCGCCCACCAACGTCCCAGGACTGAGTCTATTCCCAAATAACCAAATACTCAACAATAAACTAACCAATTTTCTCACATTCAACACAATGGTGACCGTCAGCGCCGACGATGCAGCCGCGAGGAGATTCACTCCGCGGATACATGCATATTGTGTAAGGACGTTCATGGCGAGATAGACGAGTTGGCTTGGTAAATAGATATGCGAGAGTTTGGTGAGGAGATCCGATGGGAGTGATTGGAGGGTTTCGGGGATGGGGAGGGTGAGTGGGGTTGAGGAGGCTAGTTTGAGGAGTTGGCGGTGCATGGAGGGGAGGAAGGGGGCGAAGAGGGGGAGGGCGAGCAGGTGTGAGTAGAAGAGGTTTTCTTTCCAGTGGGGTCCGTATTCTTTGTAGGTTTCTTCGGTGTAGAGACCCATTATTGCGGAGAGGACTTGGGCGATGAAGAGGATTATGAGGCCGGTGTTGAAGGAGGGGATGTCTTCGTCTACTTTTCCGTTCTGGGTGAAGATTGTTAGTGAAGATTGAGAAGTATATGCATAGTAGTAATACCTTAGATTGCGCATCAGACCAAGCTGCTGTCACTACTCCAATTGTTAGGAGAGTAACTGCTATAACCTGTATTCTAGAAAATCGTTTCCCCCATATATATCCCGCAGCTAAAGTTGTAATACTACCTCCAGAACGTAAAATAATATGCATTGGCACCGATATATTGTAGCTAAAAGCATGATTGTTTAGAACATTGATAGTAAAAAATAAAACGATATTTATAATCCATCGACGTATAGGGACACGATTCGGAGTAAGGAATAGCGGGGGTCGACTTCGATCGAATTGGGAGATGTAGCCAGTTACGGCTACAAAGAGGAATTGGACAAATGTCATAAGAGTTCCTTCAGAAAGTTAGAGTGGTATTCGAGGAGGCTGCTCGTGGAGGGGCGTACCGCTATCTGGCTCGACTCTGTTTTCATCATTGTCAGCGGGGTACTTGGAAGCAATATAACCTCAAAAGCAAGGGAGTTCAAAACTTACTTGACAATAGCTTCTAACGCGAAGACCTAAGTATATAATAAGCCTCTCATCCCTTACCACTCCCTAGACGCGTAAAAAAAGAGGACTCACATTCGAACAACACCCTCCAAAAATCAACCCAAGCATAGCACCCACAGCCAACCACTGCGGAATCGTCTCAATAAAAATGCGCCCCGCCATAGCGAGCATTTTCGAAGTCCTCGATCTTTTATCATTGATGCCATACATCTCAGCCTTTTCCAACGACGGAGCAGCATTAATGACCTTTGGAGCTACGACATCTCCATCGATATTCGAAGCTTGCAAATCCCGAAGCGTGGATCGACGACGTTGAACCGTCATCGGGGCTTGCTGCTGGTTACCAGCAGAATCGGCTCGGCGTCGTCGAGCCATTCATTCATGAATCTTCACGCCTTCCTGACTAAACCCGTGTGTTTACTGTTTAGGTGGCGGAATTGGTGCGTTTCTGGGGAAATTGGGTGGATGCGCTTTTGCGTTCTGGGAATGGAAGGGTTTGGGAATTCGGATTCGGATGTTCCAGATTTCTGGACACGGTACGAGAGGATAGGAATATGAAATTTGATAGCTCAGCAGCTCTGTGATATGTATCAGAAAAAGAAAATGATTATAAGATAGATAGATTTGGAATCTGACACGTAGATGCAACACTACTGTATTCTCTTTTTTTTTTTTGGCTTTTAATAATCCCCCAATTGCAAATTCAAGCTTCGGGGTTATTTTTATGTACTGTTTATTTGGTGCAAAAGATGGGTTTTAGGACATTTAAACAAGGCACAACCTCGAGATACCTATCTAGATAGGTACAGTAATATAATAGAGGACAACATGCAAATAGGTACCCTAGCAGTAAGATGATGTTAGCAAATCAAAATGACGATGGAATCAAGAATGATTAAATTGAAGATCAATCACTCATCAATAGGGTTAGTGTATCATTGGCCCCTGAAACTT
This sequence comes from Stromatinia cepivora, assembly GCA_014898415.1. Classification (NCBI taxonomy): domain Eukaryota; kingdom Fungi; phylum Ascomycota; class Leotiomycetes; order Helotiales; family Sclerotiniaceae; genus Stromatinia; species Stromatinia cepivora. Next base: position 446,192 of record RCTD01000012.1, on the reverse strand, counting down.
GTACCATGGTCCCTGTAAAGTCCCTGAAAAATTGGCATTTGATTTGTCGGATTATCGATTGCCGAATGGCCCCGGAAGCCACTTGAGGTTATTTGCATTGTCAAGTGCCGGGTGCTTAAGCATGAGGCCCTCACCAACTGTTGGAAGATGTAACGGGGAATAGACGGAAGTCTATCTATACTGCCAAACAATTCTGTGAGGATGTTGTATGTACGTAAGATGAAGGAAGCTCCTAGCTTAATACTTACGGCTTACTCGTATACTACGGACGAATGAAGAGCATCAGAATAATAATCAAAGTTGATTCGTCTTATATCCTCACACAAATCCCTTTGTTCGTCAAGAGCTCAATAGACAAGTTGTATCAATGATTCCCCAAAGGTCTTTTCATCTCAAACTTTTGGCTTGTATCTTCTCTGGTGTAGCTAGTCAAGTGATATCTAGTGATTTAATAAGGGTACTATATTCGAAAATGCTCACGAATGATCGTTGTCAATATCAAAAACCGCCGGTGGTGTTCTCCAATCCTCAATTTATCAAACTATCCATACCTAAAAGGTCTTTTGCGCCAACTTATCAAGGCGAAACCCCTCAAAACAAAGTGGAAGAAAACTCCCGAACCGTACATCGTCTAAAACGAAAGAAGGTTCCAAAAATACAGCTCATCCAACTCTGAAGAAACAAGTTACTAATACATCATCATCATTACTCAAGTGCATCCCATCAAAGTCGACCTTGCCCACCATCAAAAGTACAATTCTTCCACATCTTGACCCCACCATCACTTTCACTATTACCTTTAATTCTCGAAGCAATAATTTGTTTCCTTGCTAGCCATTCTTCTCTGGACTCAAGACTTCCTCTCCGTAATAGATATGTACCATCATCACCCCCACCAATATCTTTATCATCTTCCAATAGAGCACCATGCTCATCAATTGACGGTGTTCGTCGATCATCGGAGTGAAAGTGGTGAGAAAAAGGATTGGAATGGATGTGGAAGTGTTCAGAGGATTTGGTGGAGGAATTAGAGGAGGAGGTTTGTGATGTGGGGGTTGAAGAGGGGATAGGTTGGTGCGATGATTTGTTACCCATTGTTTATTTGTTTTGGTTATCTTATGGCTTTAGTAGTTGTGGGAGTAAGTCCTAAATTGGTGTGAGAGAAGAGGATGACTATGCAATAGACCAGTGATGAGAAGATTGATAACCGGAAAGAGTTCACAAACATGCGCAGTCCTATGTTTGCTTGGCCTCAATATATTATTCTCAGGAGATTTAGTTGCTCGGTCCTATCTCAACATTCGGAACTCGACGTCGGCCACTCTGATGTACCAGATAGCGTCAATTACGTAGACGTCGTACTGTTTTTCTGATATGTATCGGGCTACAAGCGACTCAAATCCTGTAAGTTGGTCCGTAGGCGCGCGACTGCACTACATTCCACCGCATCTCGGCCGTTGTAGGAAGCGGTCAGGCCAGGCCATCATATCTCTTCAATCTCTAACTATACAATTTTTTCCAGAGGCATTGCAAGAAAGAGTTCACGAAAGAATCAGCTAATAACAATACCGTATGAGTTATCGTCTGTATAAAATTGGGAAATCATTGCTTACCTTACCCACCTCTTCCATATACTTTTTCAGAAAAATCCCCTGCAGGATGAACTTTGTAATACTCTTTCTTGACTAAAGCACACCAAGGAACAATTAAGCAAAAGTAACTAGATAAATCTCAAATATCCTCTAAAGTTCAATGCTCATTTGTATACAACCGTACCCTCGACATATATAAGTCTTGGGTATGATGAGTTGGATTAATGAGAGGGTTTTTTGAGCGGATGGGGACGGGTAAGTGGTGAGAGGATATCTCTTCGTGTAATTAATGGATTCTTTTGATTGCTCATATTGTTTTCAGTATTTAGATGAGTTCTAGAGATATTGTTTGAGGTTTTTATATAGAATTTGATTGGGGAGTATTTGAAAATCGGAAATCTCATGGCAGCTAAATTTTATTCCTTCAAAAAATACTTCCACTTCAGCAACCGTCTTCCTAACCCCAAAAAAAGTTGTTTGAATCAACATCTCAAATCTTGCAATTTCTGCACCACTTCGAATTCGAAGTGGCTCAAGACATCAAACATAATCACTCACATCTTCAACATATACACATCATATTTAGAACACCGAAAGAATAGTAATTAAAATATTCATTTCCCCATTTCCTTCACACCTCAACCCAAAAACATCCCCCAATTCTAACACATAAACTCCCATAATACAGTAACAAACACCAAGAAACAATTGCCAGAAGTGGAATTATTGCAATCTTACAAAGTTCAAATATTTCTGGTGGTCTTAAGTCTAGATATTGCTGCCTTATAGATAGGGAAAGCAGATTTCCCTCTGCTTCCATTTCCGAATATCTTATAAATTCGTAAATCCATGGTATTGGAATTGGAATTTGGAAGGAAATCCATAATCCCAGACATGAGAGGAAGTATGAAGTATGAAGCTATATCTGCAAGCCGTGAGAAGATGGTGCGAGATATAAGTGGTATCGTATACAGAATCATAGAATCTGAAGAAAATCCATCATAACAAGCTATCCCCAATCCAACATCATTCCTCTCATCCTCATTCTCTTTCCTCCTCATCTCATCTCGTCTCTCCAAAACTTCAAGCCCCCCTATCCTAACACAAACTAAATATACCAATTTATCTCCGATATTCATTTCCATTTCCATTTCCATTCCCATCACCATACCCCTGTCCCGACTGTGACGGCGCTCTATAACCCTGCTGAGCAGCTCGCTGTGTGTATCCCTGAGTACCATGATTATCCCTCCCATCTTTCCCATCCCTCCCATCCCTCTCCCTATTCCCACCCATCGATTGCACTTGTCCCACATGTCCTTGTCCCTTCCCAGAACTTCTCGAATGATAACTACCAGATCTCGATCCATTTCGATCTCGATCTCTATAATCTATATTTGATGGTACGGATGATGAACGATTATTCTGATTTTGATTATAGAATTCTTTCATTTGTTTTATTTCGTGGGGTTGGATCTTTTGTACGGGCTCGATGTGTTGGCCGCGGCGGGAGAAGCAGCAGCACATTTTTGGGGGTTTGAGAGGGGTGTTGTGGATGGGGTTGGGAAGATTGAGAGGGGTTGTGGGTGAGGAGAAAATGAGAGTGCGGGAGTATATAGATATATGAAATCTACACAGTAGATCAAAAAAGTTAAAGAGAAAGTATCGAAATGAAACACAACAAACAACTTATATTTAAAGCCCCAGAAATCGCTGCAATGCAATATGCAGAAGCGAAACAAAGACACGTTCTCTCCCAGTCGATATAAGCATACCGCCACAGAAAGAATCAAGTTAGATAACCTCATCCCACCGCACCCACTACACTGCGGATTCGTATCGCGCTACATACCTACCCATTTGTGAAATCCGCAATACAACCCATGTTTTTCTCCAGTACCAACTTCGATCCATCCATCCCAATCGTATGTATCCGAATAGCCTAACACCCTAACCCAACTATCGCTTCTTTAAAAGACATGTGGGCTGAGCGATGAGGTCTGCAGGCCCTGACCTTATACACATGTTTCAAAATATATGCATAAAGTATAAGCGCGGTTACGGTCGCGATAAATGAACCGCTGCGGTAACTCTGTGGGCGTGGTGTTAATTAAAGGATTTGGAGATATAATGAAGAGAAGAAACGATGGATTAAATCCATCTGATAGGTTTACAGAATATAATCAGTTGAATTGCAGATATAGACGTGTCAGCGAAGGCTATTTGTTGTTGACCATAAATATACCGCAGAGATAGAGTTGTGAGTGTAATAGCCGCCGGATCTAGGTATCTGGCCACCAAACCATCGGGTCAGATCCAGATCCTTTTGGATGCAAGAATCTTGCGAATACTCGTCATTAATTCAGCGGATTTTGGAGAAACTTATGGATCATGTCATTCGCGATATGGGATAAGTCTGGAAAGGGTCCCAACGTCCCAACCTCTCTGGCTTCGGGGGGAGGGGCTGGGGGGATGGTTAAAAGGAAATATCCACTTGTATTTCCTATGATTGTTAAACGCGGCTGGGATGAGAAACAAGATGTAAAGTCAAACTCCAAACTTGCCGATTCTAGGCTTTTAGTTCAATACATTCTCAAATGCCTGTTGCTTGTACCATCTAGTTTGTCCCACCATTTTCTTCTCACGACGTGTTGTCGTAATAGAAACTATGCAGGAAAATTCATTCATATCAAATATAGCGAACGCTGCATTGATGGAGGATAGGAACGGCCAGATCTACTATTAAAAAGAGCCGCTTGGCACATTAGACTAGTAATTATAGGCACTTTTTCTTCCGACTTATAACAGTCTCTAATGACGGGTTGATCTCTTGCTCTCTATATCTTTGTGAATTCATGTTTGTGAATCTAATATGGATGCCCATTGTATACCACTAAGAACTTTCATAAAATTGCCGCGGGCTATAAGAAATCCAATCTTAAGTATGTTGCCTTGACACACCCACCTTCTCCAAACTACCTTTTGCCTGGTTGTGCGACGCATGGGTCCTGGGATTGGACTCCAATACATCGATCATATCTCATCATTCAACTATCATTTATCAACAAAATTCCACAGCTCTGGCTGCCACAATCATCTGATAACCTCTCTCCCACCACTTGGAGCACTTCCCTCGTTCTTCTTTCCCCCAGATCCAGCCAACCAAGCCGCCGCATCAAAACCCTGCAATGAGTTTGCGCCATTAGCACCACCTGTAAGTCCACCGCTCTTCTGTCGCTCCTCAAATTCGGCTTTGAGTTCTGGGTCCACTGGAAAGAGATAGGGTTAGCTTAGAAACGATATAAATATATTGGAAGCCAAGGCTCAGAGCCTCATGTTCGACTTTCAGAGCACCAAGATAAATAAATATACGTACTATTATCCATAAGATAAGGCATTCCAAACACAATAAGCATACTAAACCCAGCAATCAAAATCATAGGATTCTTCAACAAACTCAAAGGCGAGAATCCCACTCGCTCAACATAATAGTTTTTCTCAACGAGCGCCTTAACTTCCGCAGTATATTTATCATATCCAAGCTTAGAAACCGGAATAATTTCTCCCTTGTTACTCCATTCGTTTGCGCGGAAAGTGGTGAAAGCTTCGATGGGTATGTGATTTGGCTCCGAAGATGCAGGATGGATGTCAATTCGGAGAGGGATAAAAGCGTGGGCTGGAGAAGAGACGGTTAGGAGATATGAACCGCTTGTTAGGTTGCGGAAGGAGAAGGAGTTGGATGTTGTGAGGGGCGCGGTATGTGTGTGGGAGATAGTGCTGAGGATTGCGTGGGTGGAGGGTGGGAGAGTTGAGGGGTTTAGTTGGGGGGTTGTTGGGATTGTGAGGACGAGGTGGGTCGCGAGCGTTGAGGGGAGGAGTGAGAGGACGCTGATGGTTGGGAGACGCATTTTTGATGTGCTTTGAGAGAGGTGTTATGGGATTGGTTGGTGATGTAAGGTTACAAGTAAATGAAGCTTGAGCCGGATAAAAGAAAGGCCGACCCATTTCTTATCTTTCCCTGCAAGCTTGGAAATTCTACATGTAGAACTATTTTCAGTTGCAGCATAATCATCTATGATACCTGCATTCATCATACCTGCATTCATGATATATCCATTGCATTTTCCTCTGCAACAATTCAGGGTTGCATATGACTGGTACAGAACCGGTGCAGTAATCCTTGGTTAAATAGAACTCTTATGAGCAGTGCCTAAATTTAAAGAGGAAGTCTGTAAAAGATATTTCTAAGCAGTCCCTAGACTTTCGATCCTTCAATCTATTGGGATGGAGAATATGTTAGTTGCCATTCATTACGAAAGGCATGGAGTTGATTTTGAACTTCTCTGTTGCACAACTTTCTGCGAGTGCAAAATTTAAACATGGGGTACTATACCTGCATGCAACTTTCCGAATGAAGGCTTTGATTTTGACCTATACAGTTTATCGGGAATCATCATCTCAGTCGAAGCGGAAGTTACTCTTAAATGATATCCAAGAAAGGAAAATTGTGCCTACAAGCCCTAGTTGTGAGGTTTCAAATGAATTGAATGTTCCATACAGTCACGGATAGACAGTTTAATACTACACATTTCTGTTTAGTATAGTTGCTAGCCATAGGAAAAAAGAATAGATCTAAGTTCTGGAATCTACTCACCATACACCATTCAAATTCGTAATAAGATCCTACAAAAACCATGTTTTCCTATATAAAATTAGATGTCGAAAAACTTTTTTAAATATTAAATACAAATAATCAAAAATTTGAAATATATTAGTTGAATACAATAAAACTACAATAATAATAATATAAATACTTAAAAGCTATACAATAAATTTTATATAATAATATTCAATATTGATAAAGTTATTAATAGATGGAAATTACTTTTTTTAGTATAAATTGTGACTGGAATAAAGAGATGATCGGAATGTGGCGTAAGAGATTTAATTCAAATAAAAATTATATTAATTGATTTAAAGGAATAATTTTTATAATTTTATATATTTACTTTGTTTATATTTTTAAACTTGACGGTTCTATATAAGAAATAACTTCGAATTCGTAAAATTGAAGTATAAAATAAGTTTTTATTATAAAATGAATTTTGTTTATTAGACTACGAGGGCTTTTCAAATAATATTACAATGAGATCACTTATATATAAGTAAACAAGTGCGGGCAATGCAGTCAGCCCCGCAACAGGGCTGGGCGAATGTGCAGTTAAATAGTATAATATGTTTTATCAGGACCTTGCGCACTTTTCTACCATCACACCACTTTGAATTGCAACAATATATACCGCCAATTACAGCTAACAACCAACATCTAGGAGTGTTAATATGGATCGTTGCAGACAATGAAATTGAGGCTACCAGGTATCTATCAACTTGATGGTCTGGGTTCCAGCTCGGTCACAGAGAGCAAGCATGTCATCCACCTCGACTGATATTTGATAGCTTTACAGCGACCTCAACTGGCGTCTCAAAGTGCAAATAAGCACTTTCCTTCACTAAACGCAGAATGCAGCATGCAGTGTGATGGCTTGATGGGTACTTAAAGTTTGGGTTCTTCCTCTCGTCGAGGACGCTCAAGCTCAAATCATCCAGTCCATCAATCACTTCTGTATTACTTTCTTGCTATTCCTCGATTTTGCTTTGGCAAGCGCCATCATGTCTGGTCGCATCCTCACCTCAGCAGTCGCTAAGGGCAGCAAGAAGGTTCTGGTCCGTCTAGCAGAAGAGGTCCAGGATAAAGGCTACAAACGACTCGTAGATGCCATCGATCCAGAACTCCTCCAAAAGACATCGGACAACGTCTCCAATGCTATTAGCGGCTCGACACTCCTGACAGATGCACTAAAAGATCGAGTTGATTCTGTATTAATTACGTATGATAGAGTTTTAGGGGACATGCTTGAGAGTAGATTTGCTAATATCAGGTAGCTCCATGCCACATTCTAGTCCCGAGGACCCCGAAGAACATTCCACCATCTTGGCTAAGGACGCCAGTGGTAAGACCATTGCTGTGGGACATGTCACTACTGATGCAAGTAAGCAACACGTGAGTACCACTGTAACTCTTGTTTATGATCAGAGCCTAATCTTATTCTCATAGGCAGCAATATAGGCTTGGTTGGAGGGAAGCTGGCAGTGGTCCATGGGGCTTCTTTTGATCATGCACAAACCGAGTCCGAGCAGACTTGTGTTGTGAATAAAATGTAAAGTCAAGGCGAGAAAGAGGTGTGCTTATTATTATTATTATACTCGCGAGTGTCGAAGGTACGGAGTGGTGGAATTCATTGTCAGCATGCTATTAGTTCGTTTACATATCGCTTTACTGTAACTCATAAATTGAATGGCATCAATGAAGAATCTCTCACTGATGTAATCTGGGTATAAATACATATGGTTCACCATGTAGACTGAAGGTAAGGATGCTGCAGTGCCTCTGAAGCTGCAGGCCTTTTGAGGTGATCCACGACAAGTAAGTACTCAATAAAATCTATCAATTCCGATGGCACATTTGGATCTTGTAGGCGTCCAAGTTCTTCACGAAGTGTATCATTTTTGATAAATCGCGTCTTCAAATTTGTGTCCGGATGTATGAAGGAAGTTGTTTCGAGGTGGTCTGCGACCAAGAATTCGTCTTCGTAGTCTGGATTGACAGGGGCTTCCACTGGTCCAACAAGACGTTGGATTTTAGCAACGCACCAAGCCTCAGTAAGGCCCTCGACCATCTTATCCTTGGGTCCGAAAATTGGAGTTCCGGATAACCAATGTGCCAACTGCGCTCAGATGTTAGCTCCAAATCCTCGGAATTATGCATTACAACTTACTGTAACGCCAAGCGACCAAACGTCCGAAGCAGGCCAACAGCCTAAGCCTCGCCACACTTCTGGTGCTCGAGTTTCAAGACTTTGGAGTCGAATCTTGTCGTAGCCTTCAACCAGCACTATGCAGATCAGCACCAGCACATATATAAAACACGTCATACTTACTATTGCCTAGATCCCCCAATTTGGCCACCGGTTCCGGCTCTCGAATACCGGATAGGAATATGTTGTTCGGGTTCACATCTGCTAATTTAGCAACCTTCACCCAAACTATTGGGATAAACTTAGCACACCAGTATGAATAGCCTTAAATTTCTCTTGCATGAGAGCCAGGGCTTCCAAGACTGACTTGGCCACGATTTTTGGAAGAGACCCAGTTCGAAATTGGCTGGAAGGTACTGATCGTAGATCACTCTCCATCCATTCAAAAATCAGGTAGAAATGGCTCTCGCTCTCGCTTTCAGAGATCCTATTCGATTGTACATCACCATTTTCCTTCTCGTCTTCTACCACATCGATAAGACGGCGAAAATATCGACTAGATGCTATGGCGTCAAGTTTGTAATTGTCTCGTTCGCGATTTAGCGCAATTTTTTGGTCGCCAAACGCACTTTTTACGACGGTACTGCATGTATTCGTAGGATTGTCAGCACGGCGTAGACATCGAAGTTGAGTTAGACTAGCTACATGGGTAAGGGCAATGGGGAGGGGAAGAAATTAGAACAGTACAAGGTTGGGCGGATCCGGACAGCGTTTATGGGCAAGGACTGGGCTTTGAATACTGTGGAGGCTTTCAGTACTTCTAGGAGCTGATAGCTTCCTTTGTTACCCTTGAGGATTTGTCCTATGGACAGAGTCATGTCTTTTGATTTTCAATATTCATATGATGAACGCTGCATGAATATCGATGTTGGTAGAGGAGAAATTGAGTGGGAGAGTTATAGAAGATCGTGACTTATAACTTATACGAAGCGAAGCGGGCCGGGGGATCGATATATTCCGTGCCGATATGATTATGAAATCAAATTAAAGATGGAGATATAAATAAAGAGAATGAATATTATAATTTAGTTTTCTTTATTTTATTTTCTATAAAAACTCTAAATAGTAAATTTCTAACTTTTAATACTTTATATAATAATTATTCTTGATTTCATTTATAATTAATATTTTCAATAAATATATAATTAATAGAATAACTAATAAAATAACTAATAAAATAATTAATAAAATAACTAATAAAATAATTAATAAAATAATTAATAAAATAATTAATAAATAATTAATAAAATAATTAATAAAATAATTAATAAAATAATATTTTAATATATACAATTATTTATTAATTTATAATAAATTCGAATATTTAGTTTTTATTTAACAATATTAAATAAATTTTTTTAATATATCATTACAAAATAAATAATAATTTTAATACAATTATTGTTTTTTTCTTAATCGAAATTCTAATTAGAATTCTAATCGGAATTTGTATATCTTTTTTACTATTATAATTTTCTTTAATTAATTATTTTTTTAAAAATTAATTAATGAATTTTTACTACGATATAAATAAATAGATTAGAACAATAATTAATATTTAAATTAATCTAGAGTATAAATATCTCGATTCATATATATATAATAATGAAATAGTAGATTAAATTGTAGAAGGAAAAGCTAGCTAGAAAGAGTAAAACTCTAATAAAATATAAAAGTCTATAATAGAGTTAGTTATACTAGCTAAGCCAGTGTGACGAACCCAACGAGCGTTTAGAGATCAACCTTAGAATTAAAAGCTACAGAGCTAAAGAGAGTGTACTACGAAGCTATATATATGATCGGCTCGAAGCTTAGTATTGTATTAATCCGATCATATGCGATCATATATATCTCATAATACTACCCTTCCTTTCTGAAGAGTTCGCCTCGAATTCATTTTAAATAAATAACTTAAGTACAAAATGATCACTAATCTTCTTTTAATAAAAATTCCTGATACACAGATTGCATTATAACTAACGAATACATATCCACTATATTATATGCCTTCTTCAAGCGATCTTCAAAATATCGATCATTGATCATCTCTTCTAGATCCTTATTATTATCGTTTTCGAACTTAGTAATCAATATAATAGCTGGAATAGGCTTTTATCAATCTCGGACTCTTTAATATAGGTTTAGCAGATAGATTTATATTTAATGAAAATTATTTTTATATCATATATATTTATTTTGTTTATACAAAAGAGTTCTTTCAGAAAAGGAAAACTCGGGTATTCGTATGCAAGGTAAAATTAGAGTACGATCAAGCTTGTTTAATTGAGTATTAAAAGGGCTAAAGGCATTAATAATATTAAGGTTACTAATATCCATTAAATTGTAATTTCGAGAGTGGGATGGATTCTGTAATATATATAGGGTTCTAGATTTATTAGAATAGGATGATATAAAGAATCCATTCGCTATACAAATAGTTAATTATTATATAATCTAAACAAAATCGGGATAGGAGTGGGGAAAAGAAAGTTATTGAGAAAAACGATTTTTAAGAGTAATATTGAGTTTATTACAAAAGATTGAGATTTTATTCGAATTGGGTTAATTCTGATTTTTGGCTTTGTAAAAAATCCTTTCGAATTTTGTAATATAAATATATAAAGAATCGATTCCTTATTTGAAAATGAATAATTTATCTTCAGCTTTTTGAATTTTATTCGGATTGTTGTAAACACATATAAATTGATTTAGGATCGTTGTATGATTTAAGGGAACGTTTTGATCAAAAGAAGAAAGCTGAGGTAGTACTATAGTTTGTATATGAGATTCGAGATTGAGGTAAATATAGTAAAATTAAGCTATAGAGTTGTTGATCGTTATACCGTTTATTTATAGTTTCGCTTGAATCGAAGAAAGCCAGGTATCGAACTTTTGAAAGCTACCATTGAACTTTTCAGGATCAGGGAGAGAGGATTTCGGACGAGAAAGAGTATAAGCAATTAAAGTGCATTCGAGAATTAAAGAGTATAGGAACGAGATTTCATTCTATTAACAAATCACTTCGCCATGAAGTTCTGTAATCACGAGGTTTATCGAATTGTAATCTATAGCTTAGAAATTAAGGGTAAGAAAAAAAACAACACCTTTGAATAATATCAAAAAGATCTATATGCAAATGAATAAACATAAGCGTATACCTAGACAGGAACAAGCGAAGTATGTATAAGCATAAGCATATATTATTTCATTTCTTATCTGGAAAAGCTTTTAATAATATAACAAATCCAACGAACGTTTAAAGATCAATCTTAGAATTAAAAACTACAGAATTAAAAAAAATGTACTACGAAGCTATATATATGATCGGTTCGGAGCTTAGTACCGTACTAGCCCGATCGTACGCGATCACGTGTATCTCGTGACAGCCAGTATAGTTATATTATATTTATAAATCATCAAAACCGTAACATCTTTTTAAATTGTTCTTAATTTTATAAATCTATATATTATAATCGATACATACACAATTAAGAATCCGATACTCTATAAATAATCTGAGTCGTAAAAGAAAGACAACGTGCTTGCAAGCAAAACTCGAATCTTGAACGATTTCACAACTTCATGGATGAGTCCTGGTCCTGGTCATTCGGTTCTAAGGAATATCAATCAATCTACTTTTTCCTACTCGATGACGGCGCAATGCAATGTGTCTAGTAGCAGTAGTAGTAGTCCACAACAATATCATCACTTACTTAATCGGTACGATTCTATTGTGAGACTAGAAGGTGTTTATATGAGATTTCAGATTCTAGATGTTGGTTATGTTTTGGAGTATATCTTAGGGTGAGATAGTAGCTCTGCGTGCCTGTGCATAGAGGATTTGTTTACCTTCGCTTTCAGTAGCTTTCGGGGTGAAAGTCTGAACGGGTCGCTGAGGTCAAAAACACTATGTAATGTAGAAGGGGAAAATGGGCTGCAAACAACCCAACGAACAGCGAGGTACAGTACTCCATACAAAAAATGAAGAAAAACAACCAGAAGCAAAAGGAAACATACAACAGCAGGGATTCGCTGGTGGTCACCCACCCAACTACTAATCTGCCGATCTGAGGCTTGTGTATGGCAGAGCGGACGGGATGCCCAATTCTCCTCAGTCTATGGTCGTATGTATTTGAAGTGGTGAATGATAGATTTATATTTGGTGTGACATACTAGATAAGTGAATATAGGGTACGGCACGTGATTATATGTCATTATTTTTGTATTATGGCTTGAACTCCTTTTTCGTGGGGAGTATATTTAGTGTTTTATGATGTTTTGTAGAATATATAGTACCTACTAGGTGTTGTTCATTGAGAAATGATGTTTGGGTGAGAGTACTGGATAGTATTCGGTAGATATTTCATTGCGCCTTGGAGATAGCATTGCAATTGTCAAGATACTCAAAAAGCTGGAATCTCAGCGTCCACCTAAGAATTAGAGCAATGGAACATTGCTTGAGATGTCTTTTTTAAAGATATTGAAAATAGACAGACAGATAAACATACTTGTTGTTTTAGGAGTTAATAATGAAGTAGTGGTTCTTACGCAGTCTGCGAATTAAGTCAGATGGAAGAATAAATCTTTTTGCAACGTGCAAATCTAACCAGAGGCCTTATAATCTTTCTCTCTACCGTCAATACTTCACTTGATGTATTCAAACCGAGCATAGAGAGTTTTTATAAGAACATATATATATATAGTTGAGCTTCTCCTGATAGTGATATCATTATTAATGAGAGAGTCCAAGATGATAACAAAACAACTCACCAATTCCCATAAGACATCATGACCTCAAAAGCTTCGAATTAGAAACAACCCACATACCACAAATTATTTCAAATCTTTCATAAAATCCCAAACAAACCGTTGAGATTGCGGAATACACCAAATAGGAACCCGACATTCTTGGCCTTACATTAGAATAGAAGGAAAGAAAGTTAAACTTTACGGCTGTGCTTTCTTCAGCGCAAGATCTGATTTACAGTCAAGATTGTGTTGCACGATGATTCTATTTGTCTCTTTATTGCCCAGACGGATGTTGTACGAGTTGAAAAATCCCTCATATATAATTTACCTGGCTAATTGTGCTGGTGGATTCGGAAAGAATAGAATTAGAAAAGATTGGACTGGATCGTTATGAGAGTGAGAAGACATATGTAACTCAAGGTTTTTGTTGACCACCTACTTGGGCGGGTTTGGGATTGTTTGTTGTAGAAATCCTCGGATTTTAGCATCGCTTGTAGGTCTAGATGCTATGCCTCTAATTTGCTGATTGTAAAGAATGTATGGAAATACAAGCTAATTTGACCTCTCGGTATCGGGCCCTCGCCACTGTATATATAGTATTAGCAGGTATATGTTGTAATTATTGAAGTTATCATTTGGCAAGTCGTTGATCAATGAATGATGATAGGTATTGGTATGGATACTTTTTCGATCAATATTTCAATATTTCTAGATTTCTAGTACTTGCTTTTCCTTGGAGGTAAGGTAAGGATGAAGTTGGTCTTATTAGTGGCCCACTTTCCCCCCGCGAACCAACATATCGGACCCATCAATTCAACGGAGGATTTTGGTAGCTTTTGTAGTGGAGCTTTCAATTGCCGTGATCTACTACACTAAAAGTAATCCTTGAAAGAGAAGCTAAAAACAACATTAGTGCCTGTTCTAAGGTCATTTAAATCACCTCAATCAAGCGATCCATAGATCAACGAATTCCCCGAAAAAAAAAAAAAAAAAAAAGAAAGAAATACCTAATGATGAAGAAATAGACCGACGTCACTACCTACTTACTAGGTGCTGGATAGGTATGTTGAAAAGAGGCGCGAGACGGGTCGGTTATTTGGCTGGTCGACTGAGTTTATCCTAGTAGTAAGATGCAACGATGGAAGGCTCCTTGGTACGAAAGTAGAAGGATTCCATTCGGTAAGGCGGGCAGAGACAATGCAGAAGTGGGTAAGCAGCAAGTAATAATCCTTGAATGTCACATTTTTTACCTTTTCCCGTTTTGATTTGTTGATTTTTGATTTGCTGGGCTTTTTCCTCTGTTTGTTTACCTACCTACCTACCTAGTACCAAGTCTACCTAGTACCAAGTAATTCTTCCAAGGTTGTTGTCTCTTGTAATCTGGGGTGGAACGTGCTTAAGACAAAACAATGAGGGGAAAGTAAATAAATGATGTGATATGATATGATAGGATATGGGTAAGGATGTTATGATCGGTATAAAGAGAAATACCTAAGAAATGATTGAGCAAAGCTATATATATATATATTGAAGTCAATTCATGAATAGAGTTGGAAGCAATAAGTTTATACAAAGATAGATTGATAAAAAAAGGTATCATAAAATTATCCATCAAAATGTAAGATTACTTTGGAAATTTGATGTTGTCGGAAGATAAAGGAAATTGTTCAATGTACTCATATATCAGAAAAAGAAAAAGAAAACAAAAGGGAAAAGTCCTGAAGATTTTGTGATAACAAAGGCGGAATCACCTAGCGTTATATCTCTCACCAATTTTGAAGCTTTGAGTTGCGAACCACAATACCGTACGTACTATTTACCCCCAGCAAGCAGGTGGTGTCACTTCACTCTCTCGTTCTCTCTCTCTCTCTCTCTCTCTCTCTCTCTCTCTCTCTCTTTCTTTCTTTGGCTGGTCGTTACTTCCCAATTAAACCCATTAACAATTCGGACCTTCTGAATAAAGATTTTTTTCCATCATTTCGTTAGTTTCAATTCACTTTTCTATCCGCCTTTTTTTTTTCTTCCCTCTTCCGACTTAATCTTCTACTTTTTTTCACTACACAACCTCTCGACATCAACTTACCCATCCTCTTATTCCTCTTCTTTAAGAAAGTAATATAACAGTTTCTAATCATTAAGGTTTTCATATCACAGGAAATCTTTCATATTCGACCAGGTCGCGTCGTTTATCCCCAAGAATTTGTTACTTACTTTACTTATTACTTTCAACAAATCTTAAACCAGCAACTAAGAAGGTGATTTATCTGCCACTTTAATTCTCCGCCGTGGTCGCTGTCGCCATGGCACATATGGCGGAACATCATGGTATCTCTCTCCATGATACAACAGGTGCCCAATCGAGCAACAACTCATCCGATACACCTCCAAATCACTTAAGGACTAACATTGAACCTGGTCAATTCGACGAAAAAAATGGTGGTATTGAAAACTCTACTCCTGGTGCTACCAAACATGAGGAAGAGGAAGAAGAAGATGAGGACATGGATGCATTGATCGATGAACTCGAATCTCAAGATGGTCATGTCGAAGATGAAGAGGCCGAGGAAGAAAATGGTCCTGCTCAAGAACGTCCTGTTCCAGAAGATTTACTTCAAACGGATACTCGTATCGGTCTTACAGACGCTGAGGTTCAACTTCGTCGTAAGAAGTGGGGTTTGAATCAAATGAAGGAAGAGAAAGAGAATTTATTCCTTAAGTTCCTTGGATACTTTGTCGGTCCTATTCAATTCGTTATGGAGGTACGTTTGCACATAGTTCTTACCATCATTTTCCAATCCCCCGCACCCCCACTGTTTTCGCGCATATTAGATCTGCATGGATTCTCCACAGATCATCTAGTGTTGAAGGCCACGGCCTTCGATTCGAGACATCCGAATGGAGTAGCTCAGCAATTATTCCAATTTAATAGCACTAAGACATCCTTGCTAATTAATAAATTAAATAGGCTGCTGCTGTTCTTGCTGCAGGTCTACAAGATTGGGTCGATTTTGGTGTCATTTGCGCACTTCTTCTCCTCAATGCCACCGTCGGTTTCGTTCAAGAGTTCCAAGCAGGTTCTATTGTCGATGAACTGAAAAAGACTCTTGCTCTGAAAGCTGTCGTTCTTCGTGATGGTCGTCTATATGAGATTGAAGCGCCTGAAGTTGTCCCTGGTGATATTCTTCAAATTGAAGAAGTAAGTTGATGTGCCTGCCCAATTCTCCAAACAAATACTTATATTTTCTCATAGGGTACCATTATTCCCGCCGACGGTCGTATCGTTACCGATGATGCTTTCCTTCAAGTCGATCAATCTGCCATCACTGGAGAGTCTCTTGCTGTCGATAAACATAAGGGTGATACATGTTATGCATCTTCTGGTGTCAAGCGCGGTGAAGCTTTCATGGTTATTACCGCCACTGGAGATCATACATTTGTTGGACGTGCAGCAGCTTTGGTTAATCAAGCTTCCGCAGGAACTGGTCATTTCACAGAAGTCTTGAATGGTATCGGCACGGTGCTCTTGATCCTGGTTATCTTCACCAACTTGGTTGTCTGGATCTCCTCATTCTACCGCTCGAACCCAATCGTTCTTATTCTTGAATATACTCTGGCCATCACAATCATTGGTGTCCCTGTCGGTCTCCCTGCTGTCGTCACTACTACTATGGCTGTCGGTGCCGCATACTTGGCCAAGAAGAAAGCTATCGTCCAGAAATTGTCCGCTATTGAGTCACTTGCAGGCGTCGAAATTCTTTGCTCGGACAAGACTGGTACATTGACCAAGAACAAGCTCTCTCTCGCCGAACCATTTACTGTTCCAGGCGTTGAACCCGATGACCTCATGTTGACTGCTTGTCTTGCTGCCTCCAGGAAGAAGAAAGGTATCGATGCCATTGATAAGGCTTTCTTGAAATCTCTTCGTTACTATCCACGCGCCAAGTCCGTCCTGTCCAAGTACAAAGTTCTTGAGTTCCATCCTTTCGATCCTGTTTCCAAGAAAGTTCAAGCTGTTGTGGAGTCGCCCCAAGGAGAAAGGATTATTTGCGTCAAAGGAGCCCCACTCTTTGTTTTGAAGACTGTTGAAGAGGACCACCCAATTCCTGATGAGATCGACCAAGCTTATAAGAACAAGGTTGCTGAATTTGCCACTCGTGGTTTCCGTTCTCTTGGTGTCGCACGAAAGCGAGGTGAGGGTCAATGGGAGATCTTGGGTATTATGCCTTGCTCTGATCCACCACGTCATGATACCGCCCGTACTATCAATGAGGCCAAAACTCTAGGTCTTTCCATCAAGATGTTAACTGGTGACGCTGTCGGTATCGCTCGTGAAACTTCTAGACAACTTGGACTTGGCACTAACGTTTACAACGCTGAACGTCTTGGTCTGGGTGGAGGAGGAGATATGCCTGGTTCCGAGGTCTATGATTTCGTCGAGGCCGCTGATGGATTTGCCGAGGTTTTCCCACAACATAAATACAATGTTGTTGAAATTCTTCAACAGCGTGGATATCTTGTGGCGATGACGGGAGATGGTGTCAATGATGCCCCATCACTCAAGAAGGCCGATACTGGTATCGCTGTAGAAGGCGCTTCTGATGCGGCTCGTTCAGCAGCTGACATCGTTTTCTTGGCTCCTGGACTTGGTGCTATTATTGACGCTCTCAAGACTTCTCGACAAATTTTCCATCGCATGTACGCCTACGTTGTTTATCGTATCGCCTTGTCAATCCATCTTGAGATTTTCCTTGGTCTCTGGATCGCCATCTTGAATAGATCCCTCAACATTGAATTGGTCGTCTTCATTGCCATTTTTGCGGATGTTGCAACTCTTGCTATTGCATATGATAATGCACCTTTCTCCAAGACTCCTGTTAAGTGGAACCTTCCAAAATTGTGGGGTATGTCCGTTCTCCTTGGAGTTGTTCTCGCCATCGGCACCTGGATTGCTCTCACCACTATGATTGCTCGCGGTGAAGATGGTGGTATCGTTCAAAACTTTGGTGTTCTTGATGAGGTTGTCTTCCTCGAGATCTCTCTCACGGAAAATTGGTTGATTTTCATCACACGTGCCAATGGTCCTTTCTGGTCATCACTTCCATCGTGGCAATTGACTGGAGCTATCCTCGTTGTCGATATCATCGCAACATTTTTCACCTTATTCGGTTGGTTCGTTGGAGGTCAAACTTCCATCGTTGCTGTTGTCCGTATTTGGGTATTCTCCTTTGGCGTTTTCTGTATCATGGGTGGAGTCTATTATCTACTTCAAGATAGCTCTGGCTTTGACAACCTTATGCATGGTAAATCACCAAAAAAGAATCAAAAACAAAGATCTCTGGAAGATTTTGGTAAGTGGAGATTCCTGACTCTTATGTCATTTTTTGAGAACAAAGCGCTAACTTATGCCTCTTTAGTCGTCTCACTCCAGCGTGTCTCCACACAACACGAGAAGTCAGCTTAAAACTTAAAACCCATAATTTACAGGCGCAAATGAATTACGGAGCGTGCAGCTTTTACGGATATTCCCTCGTGTTATTAATTATTAGGTAGTTCGTGTGTATAAAACTTCAGACGGGCTCATAGGTATCAAAACTGCTTGCTATTTTCGCACTAAGAAGTTCAATTGCTACTTGCTGGGGAAAAAATTCGTAGTTTGTTCTCGTATGGGGATCAACTGCGGTAACTTTTGGCACAAGAAGATTGAAGCAGGCATTTGAGCGTTTTAATCATTCTATATAGATGATGATAGCGTCATCCTAGAGTCTAAGAGTCTTAATTAATGAAAAACAAACTTTCTTGTGTTCCTCATCTCGTGCTTGTGAACTAGAGACTGCATCCTCACATAAATATAAACTCATAAATGAAACGAATAGAATGAATAAAATCAAAAGAGATTGAATTAACTAACCAACTATTATAACTCCATATAACTTATATCTTATCTTATAACTAACTAGGTAGGTAACCCAAAAATGAAAAAAAAAAAAAATGTATTTGTTACAACATTCATCTTCCTCCCTCTCAATTCCAACTTTATCCCCATCCCGATTCCCTCCCTACCTAGGTATCTACATTTACAACCTCCAGCGGTTATCCAATATTCTTTCTCCTCTCTCTCCTTCCTTTCTTTTTTTCTGTTGTTTCTTCTTTTCCTCTCCCCCCTTCCTCTCTGTCTAGCAAGTAAACGAGAATGCGGCCGGTCCTTTTTCTCACAATTTCGCCATGGGTTTCTCGTCCGCCAAGGCTTCCTCATACATGCGATCGATATGTTCTCTGAATTTCTTTGCCGTTTGCGGACGTTTGAGTTTGAGTCTGTGAATGTGAATGTGAGTCTCGTTAGTTACTGAATATTACACTTATATGTTCTGTGTATTATATACAACGCAGCCAGCTTCCTGGGCAATGGAATGTCTCGTACTAAAAGGAGAGAAAAGGGAAAAGCAAAAACTTACGTAGGAGTCAAAAGTTCATTTTCAATCGTAAACGGTTCCACATCCACAAGCACATTCTTAACCTTCTCATAACTATTAAACTTGCTTTTCTTCCCCACCCCGTCCAACAATTTGACAAGTTGCATTCGAACTCTCTTGTCATTGCCCGCTTCCCTAATCCCTTCAATATCCTCACTCTTGATTTCTCTCCCGAGAATCTTGCTCGCCCACGGCGCAAAAATAACTGGGTCGACTCCGAATATCGCAACTAGGAATGCTTGGGTAGAGTCACCGTGGACATATGCTTGAGATAGGAGTGAACAATTGGCTAGGTATACGTTTTCGATGCGTTCCGGGGAGATGTATTCGCCTTGTGCGAGTTTGAGGACGTTCTTGCGACGATCGATGATCTTGATACGGCCCATGCTGTCGACTTCGCCGATGTCACCTGTGTGGAACCAACCGTCTGCGGTGATGGCTTTGGAGGTTTCCTCTTCGTTGCGGTAGTATTCGCGGAAACGGGCTGTGCCTCGAATAAGAATTTCACCGCGGGGGTTGGGGCTGTCGGTTGCGAGGTACTCCATGTCGGGGACGGATTCGAAGCATACTTCCACTGTGAGGAGTAGTCATTAGTTGGGTTTGGGTTGAGGAGGAACTAGGGAGAAAACCTACTGGAAGCGCTTACTCCTCCACAGTTACCAGTTGAGTAATCATCGTCATGTTGTACGATACCATGTGCATAGGTTTCTGTAAGGCCATAACCTTGGATGAACCTGTTTCCAAATGCAGCACGGAGGAATTGATGAAGACCTGGATCAATAGGAGCACTTCCACTTACCATACCACGAGTTCTTTGAAGACCGAAAGCGCTGGCTAATTTAGGAGTCCAGACACGGTCATAAAGTGCATGCCTGTTGGTGGCTTGTCCAGGTGGGAGTTTCATTGATGCAAGCTTGGTATTGATAATGTGACGACCAATTGTACCCTTAAGACCTGGAGCATCGATAGCAGCGGCCTTAATGGCGGATCCAAATCGATTGTAGAGTCGAGGAACGGAATTAAAGGTTGTTGGGCGAAGAAGCTTCAAGTCCTCGACGAGTCCGATGATATCACCACGGAAATATCCAATAGAAGATCCTACAGCGAGAGAGCCGTGTTCGGCAAGTCGTTGGTAAATGTGTGCCAATGGAAGATATGAACAAATAACATCGTTCGGCTTTGGGTCAGATATAATTCTTGTGACAGAAGTTGCTGCAACAGCGTTTGAATGGGTAAGGACCACACCCTTGGGGTTACCAGTCGTTCCAGAGGTATAGTTGATAGTGATAATGTCTTCCGGTCGAGGTGGGTTCATTGGGGAATTTGGAGATGCAGCTCCAATAGCCTCAACATCTCCAATATAATGGATAGCGATTCCAGCTTCAGCCGCAAGAGCATTCAAGATTGAGCCTTTTGTGTTTCCAGGCCTTTCTCCGTCATCCAAAGGATCAACACAAATGATAAGCTTCAATGTAGGTATTCTTGGTGCCAATTTCAACAATGTTGGAATGTGTGGTAAACTCGTACAAACACAAGCAAGCGTGGCATGATTGATGATATATTCTGTCGTATCCGGTCCGAGGGTATCGTAAATGGAGACCGTGAAGAGAGATTGTGACATGGCTCCCAAATCTATAACTCATGTCAACCTCCACCCTGCAATACACATAGCTATAACTCTAGGTTTCTTACCAACAATCTGCCATTCCGGGCGATTTTGACACCAAAGACCCACACCATACTTATCATCTGTAATTCCCGCCCTCTTATGAAGTTCTACCAATCCCACACCAAAGTTCTTTCTGCGCTCTGCCGTCTCCGCATATGAGATCCATTGATAATTGCCGTGAGTCTTTGTTGCCGGATCCCAAGGTCTATAACCCAAACATCTCGCATTTGGTCTCTTTCTAGCGGCCTTTTCAAAGAAATCATGACTAGTCAAGCATTCTTGATCGATTGTTTGTAATAGAGGCTTGTCCACGAATTGGTAATGCCTGTAAACAGCACTGCGACCTTCACGCGCACTGCCTGGTATCGGGAGGGAGTATGGTGAACCAGGAGGAGGAGATGCTCGGACGGTTTGTACATAAGTATCGGGATCTTGTACCGTTGGTGCCATTGTGTCTGTCTAGATCTGAAAAGCAAGTATCAGTACTCAATGATGAACAAAGGTTAGGAGGTTGGGGTTTGAGCGCCGGCCGTGGGAGTCTACGAACCTTGTAAATGTATGAAAGAGATAATAAAGATTATTCTATAAAATATCTAGAATTTGTATCACAATGAAAGATCTATAGAGGAAACAATAGTAGGCTAACTCCAATGAATAAATGAAGTTTGTTTGGAATAAGTTTCACTCCAAAGCTCCAAAGGTGCATGTGAAGGAATGGATAGTGTGTGGCCCTTGTCCGAAGCCTCGATGGTCGCGTTTTCCTTTTACCTCGGCATCTGGATATTGTGCATATTCTAGAATGTGGAGAAGCTTTGTAGATCGCCATCACAATTCTAAAAGATTTGGAAATGACCGACATACCGGTATCTTGATACGGGGAAAAGAAGGGAGGAAAGAGGACTTTTGAATACATAATTAGACTTCATAAATTGTGCGACGAAGAGGGTGTGAAGGTGGTCAGCATGTGGTGTTCGGTGAACGGAGGACATCTATATCCGATGATACTTGACCAAAGTATTCATAACACAGTTAAGAATTAATTATTCAATCTCAAATCTGAACCATGAAAGAGACCTCGATAATTAACTTTATTATTACTATGTAGCGAATGTCATTTATCTTGAATGATGACCATCGAAATCAACCACACGACAATACGTCTACCTAGCAAAGGAGGTTTCCAGAGTAGTTTAAAAAAAACAAAGGGGGGAATTATTTTTAAATAACCAATTTCGCGTCAACACCAGGATCACCAGTCTTCCCAGCGTTTGACTCGTTACCACCCGTTGTCTTCGCCGCAGATGCTGATTCGAATGATTGCTCAAAATCCTTGATTATATCATCAATGTGTTCCGTGCCAACCGAAATTCTAATAAGATCCTATAGAACCAGACGTTAGCTAGGTAAATACACACATTGCGGGGCGAATGATTTCTTACCTCAGTGACACCAGAAGCCAATCTTTCGTCATGAGAAAGTTGTTCGTGGGTAGTGGACCATGGGTGAATAGCTAGAGTTTTTGAGTCTCCAACATTAGCCAAGTTAGAAATCAGTTTGAAGCCATCAACCACCTGACTACCAGCTGCTCCTCCACCTTTAACTCCGAAACTCAGGACACCACCGAATCCACGGGGCAAGTATTTCTTAGCTAGCTCGTGGGATGGATGATTTTCCAATCCTGGATATGACACCCAAGAAACGTGCGGGCTCTTATCAAGCCATTTTGCCAACGCCAATGAGTTCTGAGCATGTCGTTCTCCTCTCAAGCTCAAAGTTTCAAGACCTTGGATCAATTGGAATGCTCCAAATGGATTCAATGAACTTCCCAAGTCTCGAAGAATCTCGACCCGTACACGAGTGATGAAAGTATCAGGTCCAAACGTTTCCCAGAACTTTAATCCGTGATATCCATCCGATGGCTCAACCATTGCTGGGAATCGCTTGCCATTTTTGCCCCAGTCGAATTTGCCTGAATCAATGACTACCCCGCCAATTGTGGTTCCATGTCCTATTCCAAACAAATTAGAAAAATTCACATGACCTAATAGCAGAATATATAATTACCGCCAATCCATTTGGTCGCCGAATGTACGACAATATCAGCTCCGTGATCAATAGGGCGGCAGAAATAGCCACCTGCTCCGAATGTATTATCGACGACGAGAGGTATTCCATGATCTAGATGCAAAAAATTAGTACTTTCTAGAAGCAAAACAAGACGCCAAAGTAGCAAGACCGAGATCGTCCTTGGCTGTAATATTGCGCAGCAGCAAATCACCCACCGTGTGCAACTTTGGCAATAGCCTCGAAGTCCGGAACGTTATATTTTGGATTTCCAATACTTTCGATGAAAATAGCTCTTGTATTTTCGTCAATTGCCATCTCGAAGTCCTCTGCCTTGTCTCCCTGGACGAATTTGCTATTTATGCCCAACCTTGGAAGAAAAACCTTCAATTGATTGTATGTTCCTCCATAAAGGTTCGTCGTGGACACGATGTTATCGCCAGCATGCGCCAATGCGGCAAAGGTCACTTGAAGGAATGATTAGTACAAATTCGCTTATTGTATGCAATAATAGGGGTGTATGGTGAATTGTGCTTTTAGTGAGGTGAGATAAGTGAAGGGAGGAAAGATTAGTTAGGATGACCTACTAAATTGAGCTGCTTGGCCAGATGAAGATGCAACCGCGCCTCGTCCACCCTCAAGTGCTGCCATCCGCTTTTCGAAAACATCAACAGTTGGCTATTGGCCAAGTCAACTAAAATCTTGGTGTTGTACTTGGCAGTAAAGTTTTGGAATCAGAAATTAAGATGCCAATTGTGAACGGAAAATGCCAACCCGCAAAACTTGAGATGCCAACTTCCATTGCAGACGTTGCCAATTTTCAGAAAATCAGATGCCAAATTCTCAACGACTTTTCTTGAACTTTCGAATAGAATGAAATCTTGGCAATACATACGTTCATGATACGACTGTAGATATTTCCATTCTCCTGGAGGCCAAACAACCTGGCTCCATGAGCAGAGTCATTGAATGTGTAGCTCTGTACATTTAGACTTTAGTTCTTGGAATCATATATCCTCTTGTTATGAACAACTGACTGTAGTAGCATAGATTGGTACAGCTCTCGCATTTGTTGCAGAATCTGGTTCATGTCTATACAATCAATGGCAGTCTTGTTAGCTTTATCTTGGGACTGGGGAGGTGGCACAGCTACGAACCCAGCATGGAGCTGCAGAGTCTCGAAATGAGTGCTTTCAACTGGTGCCATTTTGATTGATTATTCTTCGATGCTTCAATTCTCGAGTTTAATAAAACTTGCTGAAAATTGGGACTTTATAGGAGAGGAGAAAAAAAACCTCGGGAAGGTTTTTCAATCAATTGAGCAAGATCTTTCCAATGGTACGTTTATTAGTGGGGTAATACATTCAATTACCTAGTATCTTAAGCACGCCATTTTCTTTCATTATTGGGAATGAATGACGAGAACGGAAACTTTCTATTGAAAGTGGGCAATATTCTGTTGAGAATAGTTTGGTTTGAATAGCTTCATAATTCCAATCTCTCCAACGACGTCTTGATATTTAGAGTTTGCTTACTCATCCGACTCTAGTTTAAGGTTATTTGTAGAAAACTTCTAGTCCGGGTTTTGACCTCATGCAAGAAATACATCACAGCTCGAAACAATTCATTGGCCCTATTACCAAAATGCAAAATGACAACGACTTCTTCATTACAGATCAGGTCATCCACTCAAAACCTAATCTAGCCCTATTACTCACCTCGTCGCTTTGTCTTTCACATGCAACATTGCGCAAATGATACATACACTCCTCTCAATATTGGTACTACTACGAAGACCCGATATAGCACATTATGGAGTATAGACTGTGATAAATTAACCCCGTGTCCAAGCATTTCAATATCGTGGCTTTCAAAAGTCTCATGATCCACTACCTTCAAACGAAGAGCTCAAGGTGGTTCCCTCTTGGCAACACAACGCTGACACTCTTGGAAGTTCTTGGGAGGCGGCACCAGAACTTACTTGTATACTTGTAGGTTGAGATGAGTATTCTACTTTTTAAGCTTTGCGGTTGAGTTAGTAGATTTGTGTTGTGGCCAACGTTTCATGCTTTGGGAGAAATAGAAAGTTGTTAACCTTACATGTCCGAGCGGATAATTCTCAACATTTCGACAAAGCGTATTCGATGTTTCAATTCTTCGCTATTCTTGTTATCCAGTAATACAAGGTCGTAAAATCGTCGTTCTGGCACTTCAATGTGCGGGTTAGAATCTTTTCTTAGAGGTGGATATTTAAGGATGAATGGGCTTTGAGGTTGTCAGCCCAAGTGGTTGAATTGCCCTATGTATCGCGGGGAACGCAAGCAGGCGTCTCTCGAGTCTGTAGCAAGGACATCCAGCGTTAACAATTATCATTGGCTACAGAGCCTTCCATCTTCAACCATGCCGACGATCCTTGTCACCATAGGGAAGTTGATCTGTGCGATAGATTGACATACCGTTTCAAACATGATACGAAGTTTATGCATCTTTTCCACTTTGGCTGCAATGGAAACCCTTCGGCCTTCAGACTTTGACTACTCATTTCTTTTGTGATTATAATATCAGTCTGCGACTCTTCTGCATTTCATCGTCTTTTAATTGATCTCCACCTGTCATTCTCCATTTGTATACACCTTCTTCAACTCACTCACTATACGCGCGCACAAGTTGCAGCTGCTTTTCCCCACGACTTTCATAAAAGAATATATACGATTGTTTCACGATAACTCAACTTCCCAAATAACGATACCTTGATTTCAAAATGGCGATTGGATTACTTCTCCCTATTCGAATTGCTCAAGCAGTATTCGCTATCGTCGTACTTGGCTTGTCTGGATATGGTATGTAAAGCATTGATAGCTAGCATACCACGGGATATCCACTAATATACCACATAGTTTCCCACTGGTACAATACCGATACTTTGACCGCATCTCCTTCTCAAGTCAACTTCTTGGTCTTCGTACCTGTGTTTACTTTGATCTCCATTCTCTATCTTGAAGTTGCACCCCGCTTCATGTCAAAAGGTACCTTCCTCAAACTTTCAGGAGTTGGTACGAAAATTGAGCATAGTTTTCTAACACTCACAAGCATCTCACCCATACGCTCATCTCGCAGTCGAGCTCCTCAACGTTCTTTTCTACTTCGCAGGCTTCATCGCACTCTCCGTCTTCATCGGAAGGCTTCTCTTCTGTCGTGGATCTGTCTGTGGAGCAGCTCGTGCCGATGCAGTTTTCGGTGCTTTCAGCTGGTTGCTTTGGATGGGAAGTAGTGCTATTCTCGCATTAGAGATGTTCAAGGGAGGAAGATCGAAGTCTTACCCGCAGCCAAATATGGCCATGAAAGAGACGACGAACCCAGTATAGGTAGTTATATGGTGGATGCATAATCAAGAAGATGCTAGGGTTACTTCGGCAACATCCAGAAATGGTACTCGGATATTATGAGAAGTCTTGATGACTCTGCTCTCTTTGACAGGAACATTCGGATTGTGGAAATAGGGGTCGGTAGAAAGGAAAATGTTGAGCACTTGGATATCATGGAGTTGGTAATTAAGTAGACAGCAGCTTGGACTGGCTGTTCATGTTTTATGCAAATGGTTTGTGAAATAAATAATATGGAATTTTTGATCATTCCCTGATGGCATCTCGAGCAAGTTATTTGATGTATGTGGTATGTCTTTCTTGTGGTATTGATTGTTCTCGATTATACTAGTTAGTTAATATGTCGAATTTCGCAATCTGGTGATTTGATCCAAATATAACTTGAGCAAAGGTTGGCCGGATTAGTACCTAGAGTTATAACAGAGGCAATCTCATAGATAACATATGAATTTCAAAAGTATACCATAGAAACGAAGCTTCCGATCGGAGTAAATGAGGCATTTTGCCCTTCTTTCCTTCTCCCAAAGTTCCTTTTGACGTACATCTTATCTACTCCTTTCTTTCCACCATGATAGAAATAAATTGATCCTCCAATATCAATCACCAAAATTCAATATTTCAGCAAGCTCCAAATCCCATTTTTCAACCTGTTTCAATTTAAATAACATACCCCTTTCCAAAAAATCCATAAATAATTATCTTACCATAAACTGCTTCATCATAGATGAATAATTATCCTCAGCATGAATTACACTCATGTCTCCCGCCCAAGTAATCCTATCATCCAGGAATCAATCCACGATTCTCTGCTCCTCAGGCATATTATTCCATCTAGGTATCTTATCCTGTTTATTCACTCCTTTTCTCGCCGGGACCAGAACGATAGATAGAATGTTCCTTCCCACTTGGCAATTTACTCACTTGATATCTCGATAATTGCCGATTAGTCTGAAGATTGCCCCCACCAATCAATCAGCATATTTGATATTTGCATCATTCAAGATATTCAAGATATTCGCCTGGTGGTTTTACTTCCACCGAAGCTTACTTAACGGACTCTCCCCATCTAATAACCTTTTAAACTGTTCAGCATACATGTGACCAGCAGGAATATGGCGTAACCAATTCACAAGCATATGCTAACCGAAGGCCATGCGAAGAAATCGAGAAATCGATGAATAGCACCAGAATTTCCGTATATATATATCACTCGAACCCCAATCGCAGTTGGTAGTGGGTAGTTTATAGTCGGCCAACCCAAGGAGTAATTGATGAAGATAAATTTGACAATCCGTTACAAAATGAGGCTCTTTCTTTTAGATATTGGTACTCAGGATGTTTGGTGTGCTAACTTGGGTTGGTGTTGTCAAAAGAGTATTTTCACCAGCGGAAGGCAGGTAAGTACAAGAAAGAAGCTCTACAAAATATTAGCACTGCATGTCTTACCACACAAAAATATGTATGCCCCTTTCTAGATGATATATAACATGTATTGTATTTTTTAGTAAAATTACACTAGTTTTAGGTATTTTGCTAAAGCCTTATATGAGCTCGATGAAACATGGCCGCCCGCCCATATAATCCCAACCCAACCCGTTCTATTTATCTTTGAATTCCTGCGAGAAGATCTTCTGCCAGAGATCCATCCACTTTTGTTGTTGTGTTGCTAGGGCCTTTCCAGGTGTCTTGAAAGACTTGGTGAGTATATCTCGTAGTCGAGCTCGCATTGTTTTAATAGCAAGCATGGTTTTCCAATCTGATACAGCAAATCGAGCTCTGTTGCCATCTAGTATGAAAACACCAGCGTACATCTGAAGTAAGATTAGTAGGTTATTTTAATAAAATACTTAAAGCTGGAACTTACATCGCAACGGACATCTCCGCAAAGAAGGGCAATCGAGAATTCTTCTACGGCGGTTGTTTCATGGGCATTGTAAAATCTGCTTGAGCTTAGTGATGGTAAAATCTAGCATTGGAATGAGAACTTACTGCTTGGCCTGCATAATATGATAGTATGAGAGCCATTTGAGTTCGTGATGACCCTTATTTACGGAAGTGGGATGTAGACTAATGGATTGATTATTGGCGCAGTTGCGGAAGCCTTTACCATCCCGGATAAGAAGTTTTGGATAGAAGCTCCAACCAATTACAGACGAGACAATTATATCATTATCACTGTTTGCGTTGATGCGAAAGGGTATCTCAAAAAACTGTCGACGGCGACTCGAGTAACGTGTCCTATACCAGTTAGACTATATTCAAGAAACCAACGAGAATGACATACCTATTTAGGGCAGTTCTCTCAGCCTCTGTGAGTGGTAGAAAACCAGAGTCCACAAGACAGACCACCAATTGTCCTTTCAAGTCTTCAATATTCGATAGAGTTTGCTGGCTAAGAAAGTTTTTGCGACAGAATTGGTATTCAGAGCCATTGGCAACGCAAACTTTTTTCCAGGCTAGGTACGCATTGTAAACTGTCAAAAGATCAGAATCACCTCTTCTAAAGGCAAGCCTTACAGTATCCGCTTGTTGGCGTTGTCCAAATGGAGCTGAGAAGGGCGACTTTGAGGATAAAATAGCAGCAATTGTAACTACTGCATCGAGACATTTGAAAACACTACCAAGGAGCATAAGCTTTCCCAAGAAGACATCGAGCGGTAAACGAGCCAATTGAACACCTAATGGTGTTAGATCTTCCCCTGCCGTCAGTGCTCTAACATCTACAAGCGCATCAATGGCCCGCCGAATATTCTTAGCAGACGGGGGATCCAACGCTTCGCTTAATGTCTCCTCGATGCCTCCTAGCTTGCAAATCTTGACTCGAATGGCAAGATCTTGAAGGGATAAACGAAGGAATTCTGGGGTTTGTTGATCGGCCATCATTTCATCATGTCTATATTTTGTGAAAAGATGGAAGCACAGTCCCTCTTGTACTCTTCCAGCTCTACCCCTTCTTTGCTTGGCATTCGCCTTGCTGATGAAGGTTTCTAATAAACGAGAGAGCTGTCTCCTCTCATCAAACCTCATCTCGCGATGCTTTCCAGTATCAATTACACAAGTGACGTCTGGAATAGTGATACCAGTTTCAGCTATGTTGGTAGCCAAAACTATTTTTCTTATTCCAGGTGGCGGGACAAGGAAGGCAGCTTCTTGATCCTCGCTAGCTATAGTAGAGTGTAATGGGTAAATATACCAGTCGGACGAGAATGCTGGATGTCCGCAGAGCATGTCATTCAAGGTTCGGATCTCAGCAATACCTGGAAGAAATACGAGGATGGCCTTTGCATGGTTAGCACGATTCAAAGCAATGCTCGGAGATGTTGGATTTAATCTTTGACGGAATGCTGATACATCAAATGTTGTAAAGCGGGGGTTGAGTTTGGACAAAACTTACTTTGCTATACATCACCAATCGGTCGTCAGCTGCGATCTTTGCAATCAATTGAGTAACGAGATCAAATTCAATCCGGTACTCATCAAACTGTGCAATAGTGTTACGAGTTTTATTGCTGTATCCCCGTAAAGCCTTTGTACTTTCACTCTTCGTTGTCTCATTGGAAATCGCATCTGCGAGCTCAACATCGTCATCAAGGTCAGTATATTTCTCTTGCAGGCCATTATCAAGAGAAAAGCCTGTAAGTTCAACAGCATCTTCGAGATATTTGACCTGGACGGGAAATGTGCGTCCTGGGACGTTCAAAACCGGAGCACCATCTAGATATTTTGAAAAGCGATCGGCATCAACCGTTGCAGACATCAAAACGACTTTCAAATCAGGTCTGCGTACCAACAGCTTTCGAAGGACAATGAGTAGAAAATCGCTGTCTATTGTACGCTCATGAACTTCGTCAAGAACGATATGCGTAATGTCTCTGAGGTCATTCGACCCCTCCAGCATTCGCATCACGATTCCGGTGGTAGCATAGATAAGGCGAGTCTCTTTCGATGTATTGGACTCGAGTCTAATGGCATACCCTACTAGTGAGCGAGGGGTACCAAGGTCGCTCTTGCGTTCACCGAGTTCTTCACTGACACGCCGAGCAAGAGAGATCGCAGAAATACGTCGAGGCTCTGTGCAATAAATCTTGCAAGGTTGTCCTCTTGACAACTGGTGCTCGAGAATGAATGCAGGTACCTGCGTACTTTTCCCGCATCCAGTCTCGCCACAAACAATAACTACCTGTGAACGATCTATAGCACCGAGGACCTCATCTTTGAATGACCACATAGGTAGCTGCATCCGAGATTGGAGCATATGTTGATAACTTTGCGACAAGCATTTTTCAGCCCATATCCTCTGATATGTTTCTGGAGCGAACCCTGCTTTAAGACCTTTGTCTATGGAAGTGTCCTCGTTACCAGTGGTCCGGACCGCCCCTCGATTTCGGAAGGCACCATGTATCAAAACACCGTCTTCTAATTCTTGATCTCGCTTTGCACGAACCAAATCACGGAATGTCTTGATGGCATTGCGATCCTCTTCATCCGACTTTTCTTTCTTAATCTCGGCAAATTCATTCCAAAGATCACGCCATACCGCTGGTAAACGCAAAGAAACTTTGTCCTCCCTTGCTGATGATCCGAAAATAAGAAACAGTGCAGTGGTGGCAATATATGCTTCAGACTGGCGAGAATCTGGTGTGCATACCGAAACCATAGTAAAACTTTGCAATTTTGAACTAGAAGCATATTCGACTTGCGGCAGGGGTGTATTTGCAAGCAGATCTTGTGATTTTGACCAGGTGATTCGAAGGTTGTGACGATTGGAATAACTGGTATCAGAAATGAGAGTATAAGCCAATCTTACTGAAGAGTCCCTATTGCCCTCCTGTTAGCGTGATCCTCTCTTCTAGGTTTTGCGTCCTCTACCTTGCTCGGCATGCTTCCTCCAACACCCTGGTTGGATTGATGCCTGACCACTTCCCAAAGTCTCGAACAGTAACCTTTGTCCCGTCTTTACCATTAATCACCGTACTGCTTTTACCAGTCAGAGGATCCACTTCATTGACAGGTAAGCTAGCAAAAAGATCGGCCAGCGCCGAATCATCGTCGCTACCAGTCTCCTCAAGCATAGCTTTGCCGATCGCAGCTGCTTCTTTACTTATTTCGTCATCAGAGTCCATAGAGATATCAGACTTCTGCGTTTCCTTATCACATGCAGCCAACTCGGAAGCGCGCTGGGTAGCTGCATCCCGCTCAAGTTTTATTCTTTGGACATTCCATTGCTGGTCTGCAAGGTATTTGTCGAACAAGACATCATCCTCTATTCTCTTGAGCTTCCTTGCCAGCCTGGCTGACTCTGCATCAATGGGACTTCCACTGTTTTGTGGTTTATGAGCACCCTTTTTGCCGTTTGAACGAATGTCAGTGGATGGTTTTGAGCTTTGTAGTATAAACATTTTCTCTTTTGTTTTCAGGTATACTGGGAGGAGGTCATCCGGATCAATATCACTGTCATAATCTATTATGGCTGCTTTTTTATTGTTTTCTTGCTTCTTTCCGTTTCGAGGGGTATTCCCACCATTTTGAATTGAAGAGGGGAAATGTCTCGTGTCCGATTCGAATCTTGGTGTAGTAGTTCCCGAGGCCATGGGGCTATCAAATGGAGTACCTGGAAGAAAAATTATTAGTTGTAGTAGAGTATAACACAATATAGCTGTTACATACCATTTTGAGACTTTTGTGAAGATGCCAATCTGCGATATGAATTCTGGTAGTCTGGCAATTCGTCCCTTGAACATTCACGGGAAAGCCACTCCAGTGATTCTTCCATTCCCCAAATTGTGTCCTTGTTGCTACTACCAATCTTATCCGAAATATCCAAAACATGCTGCAGGGCCAATAATACTTTATCTGCCACAAACCCGGCCCCAACAAGGGACTGTTGTAAAGTCCAAAGCCGAACTGCAAGGTCCTCTTCCGATATTTGCTTCAGCGAGGTCGTGTCTGATGCTGGACCAGAAAATCGTCCTTCCATTTTTATTAAATCCAAAATCTCTTCCATAAGCTCAGGGGGGAGCCATTTTCTTGTATTGAGAGTTTCTGCTTGACCTCGCAGAACTCTACGATCGGTTTCTAATCGGGTCTTTTGACGGAGGGCATCTCTTTTTGACTTCTGTGAATGTTTCTCGACAAGTATTTGAAGCTCAGAATTCTCGAGTTGCTTCTCAAACTCTTCGGGTGTCAGATTCGACTTTTGATCCGAAGTTCCATTTCCCGCAACTTTCTTGGTGTTGTCTCCTAGCTGTTGACTCTCAATAGTATCAATGGGTTCGTCTGCAACGTCCTTTTCTTGCGCAGCTTCAATTGCTTCAGTTTTAGGTTTCGAGGCAATCGAGGTGGTAGCAAACCCTCTGGCTGGATTTGTAGCTGGCTTCTTCTTTTTCTTACCACCAGCCATCTTCTAGATATGTTTTGATAACTGGTGATTGAAGTGTTTTTGGTTGATATAAATATTAAAGTAAATCAATGCAAACGCCCAAGCCACGCCAAACGCGGGGCCAAGTACAGTGGGGTCGGGCCGCCTGTATTTCATTACGGTGAAATTACTAGGGCGTCATTTCTCTCCAACTTTTTTTTCGGGTCGCGATAACATTAATCCAGATTGAATAATAGTCACCCCTCAAGAATTGCAAACAGATATAAACAAACATACGAGCAGCTCACAGAATACTTCATTAAGATACTTGAAAAGACCATTAGGTCATGAGAGATCTTGAAGGTTTACAAAATGTCTGAGGTGGAGATCAATGGTCATAATGAGGGGGTAGATTTGGACCTTACACTCACAAAGGCTGCGCTCACTTCCTCTTCCACAAATCTGCGAGTGGGTCAGTTGAAATCGATTGAGGAAAGAATTTCAAAGAAAGGTATGTGAATGCTGTGCTTTTGAGCAACGTTCTTTTGTTCAACTGCTGACAATACTTCGTGTATAGAGCTTGATCCAAAACTTTTCCCTGTTCTACTGCAACTTTTATTTTCCACATATCCATATTATCACGACAGAGATTCGCGGCTTGCTGTCCAACTTTGCATACGGCATATATTCGATTCCGATTGCGCATCTGAGTTACTGTCCAGTTTCTTAAATGCATTAGATGCCGAAACTAAGAAGGTGGGGCTGGCTCCAAGTAATGCGTTTGTGTTGGTCGAATATTGTAGTGCGATATTGCAGGTAACTACTAGTGAAGCCAGATGGAAGAGCTGGGGTTTATTAGCTGTGGTTAATAATGCGCGAGCACTTGAATTATGCATTACATCGAAACATAGAGCTTCTGCACTCAAGACTACATGGCGGGGTTTACGGAAAGCTTTTCAAAGCGATGTTTTCCAAACCGCAATCGGGGACAGTGTCCAGAAACTGAGTTCCAAAGAGGCCCAACCTTCCTCTAAAAATGCTGTGATGCTAGGAGCAATTTCGGGAGTATGTGCCAGGAAACCACAAGCAAAATTGGTTTTGGAAAGCAAGAAGTCTCTAATATACAGCTACTATACGCGCGAAGTTATAGCCTCCAGGACTCAGCTACCTCCACATATTGCCAGTGCTCTAAGAGACTTCTTTGTGGACTTTGCAACTCAGGAAGATTTTGAACGAGAAATAGTACCATCCCTTGAGAAAGCGCTGCTGAGGGCTCCTGAAATTGTACTAAACGACCTTGTCACGCCACTCTTCCAGTCTCTACCTAGCTCAGTAGATCTCTCAAGTGTTCTTCGAACTAAGCTTTTGAAACCTATCCTATCTAATATCAAATCCACCAATCCCACAATTCGTCAAGGAGCCCTGTCTGCATTCAGAGCAATTGTACCCAAATGTCATGATGAAACCTCGATTGCTCAAGTGTCAGAAGAGATATTGACGCCACTAAAAGGAGGTAAAATCTCTGCGGCTGATCAGAGAGCTAATTATGCAGAAATGCTTTCAATTTTGCCTGTCTCCAAGTCAAATGCTTCGGCAGCTATCAGTCTTGCGGCGATTGCAGGGAAGGAAGCAAACGAAGCTGCACTATCAGCAGAGACATTCGGCCTGTTACACTACCTCAAAAAGAGGGTACAAAACGAATTCCTCTTGGACAAATCCATTATTAACGCCTTTACGAAAGCTCTGTCTGATAAAAAGGTTCCCGTAAAGAAACTATGGACGATCCGCCTTGGAGAATTGCTTTGGGATACTGAAGAGTCTGAGCTATCTGAGTCGAAACAATTAGCAGAAGAAACAGTCGCAGCACTGGTAGATACATGGCAAGAAGTTACGGCGAATTCCATACCTGCAGCTCAATCTGGCCTTGTCACTGCAGCTTATGTTGTTGCAGCGATCTCACAGGCGAAATTGGGAGTTATTTCAGGTGCAAAGGTTGATGCGGCACTAAAAAAGGCTCAAGTATCGCATCAATCACTAGCTATGGAGCCCAAGCCATCGTTCTTACTTAATCCTCGCATTTACAGCAAGCTTTCTAGTTACGATGATTTCATGTGGTTCGTGAGAGCTTTGTTTGCTTTCCCGGATCAGCTTGCTTCGCTCGACCCGGCATCTTTATCCGCTACTGGTTGGTCTCAAGCTGTCATATTTTCTGTATGTTCTCCAAATGTTCATTATGATGTCAGGAGACATGCTTCTCATTTACTTTCCCAATTTTATGTCCGCTATCCTGGCAATGTATCCAAGATCATCACATTTGGTTTGTGGAAATGGCTACAATCTATCGAGCTTGGAGAAAAAGACAGCGCTCCAATATCGGCAAAAACTGAGAACGAGAATCTGCATTTAGTACTGAAAGCTATTTGTTTGACACCGGCAGAAATTACGCGTCGTGGTGGTATTGTGGACCAGGCAGCAGTCAAGGACCAGATGGTATCACTGTTGGTTATTTGTCGATCAGAACTACTTCCAAGAGTGAGCTGGATAGAGCTGTGCTTGAAAGCCGATGTCGATCCTGGTAACCTTGCTAGGGAAAAAGGAGATGATTTGTTGAAGCAGATCCTCGAAATTACAAGCATTCAAGACGCGGGTGCCGTGCCACGATCAAAGATTGTCAAAGATGCTGCATATAATGCTGCTGCTGAGCTTGCTTTTGTCGCCCCTGGTGTTATGACACCACGCATTGTTGAGCTTATCGAGCAGGACCTTGATGCTACGCAGCTTGCCAATGTTGGTCCAACAGAGGCGGCGATTTTCCGTACTCCCGAAGGAACAGCTTTTGTAGATGTATTGGCCTCTAAAGCTCAAAGTTACACTCCGAACAAGAACACCAAAGATTACGATACTTTAAAATGGGAAGAGGAGCTCCGAGCCTCATTGGCGAAAAAGAAGGGTCAGCAAAAGAAGCTCACACCGGAAGAAACAGCCAAAGTCAAGGCTCAGCTTTCAAAAGAATCAGAAATTAGACTCCAGATTCGTGCTCTAGAGTCAAGACTTCTACGTGGAGTTGGAATAATCAAAAGTCTGGCAACTGGGCCTCCAACAGAAGCCTCTCTATGGATGGGAGCTGCCGTGAGAGCTTTGATAAGGGTGATTAATGCTGGTGCTGGATTAATTACAGGTACAGCTGCACCGGATGCTTACATACTCTGTGCCGAAAGAGTTTCTAGTCGCATAGGTATTCTCCGTTCATTTATTGGATTAGCAACTCTCAGAGCTATGAATGTTCCACAGTTACCACAGGCCCTCACACAAGAACCACTCGGGGCTCTTATTACACGTGTATTGTATCGTCTAAGATTCTCCGCAGAACAACGTCCATTTGATACAGTGTCTCTCATCTATGTTCTCCCTCTTGTCTTCTTAGTTCTTCGCGATGGCGGATTCGGAGAGAGCGATGATGCGGAGGCCCAACTGGTTCTCGCCCTGGAATTCCTTTCTTTTCACACTGATGCCTGTTCCGACGTTTTGGTCCCCCGAGACGAAGTTCTCTCCACATTGATATTGTCGATGCAGGCATACAATCAGCATTATAAAGCGATCAAAGATTGTTTGTCAGATCTATGCAGGTGCATCGCACCCAACATTACCGATAAGGAGATTTCTATTCTTGCTCAAGGAGCCATTGTTCCGCAAGTCGCCGTACGAACCTCAGTATTGCAGTCAATAAGTGCAGAGATTGATATGAGTGAGCTCGACTTTTCTAACGAGATGTGGCTAGCCTGCCATGATGATGTAGAAGAGAATATCGAGCTTGGGCGAGAAATCTGGGAGGAAAGTGAATTCAAAATATCCACCGAGTCACCATTCCGGATGCTGCCCTATCTCGAAGGCTTAGATAAGCAACTCCGCCGAGCTGCAGCCAGATCTATTGCCGAAGCTGTGAAGATACAGCCTTCAACATTCAAGGATATTCTGAGTCGTTTGCAGTCCTCCTATACGGAACTTGCAAAGCCTCGAGTTCCTCAGCTTGATGAGTATGGAATGCCCAGGAAGATGGATCTGTCGGACCCATGGGAGGCCCGAAATGGTATTGCACTTGCATTTAGAGAACTGGCTACCGTTTTTGACGAATCACTTCTTACACCGTTCCTTAACTTCTTAATCGAGGGTCCACTGGGTGATAGGAATTCGGCTGTCAGAGAAGAAATGGTCGAGTCTGCCACAGCAATCATAGCTGTTCACGGCAAGGACAAAGTGGAAGAATTGATGAAAACCTTTGAACGCACACTCGAGTCTCCGGATAAAGGCTCTGAATTTTCCGATAGAGTAAACGAGGCTGTTATCATCATGTATGGTGCCCTGGCACGACATCTGAAAGCAGGTGATGAACGTGTGCCGAAGGTTGTAGACAGGCTTCTGGAGACCTTAAGTACCCCATCTGAGACGGTGCAATATGCCGTGGCGGAGTGCTTGCCACCACTAGTTCGTGCATCAAAGAAGAACACTTCGGATTACATTCAGTTGGTCCTCGACAGATTGTTCAATTCAAAGAAATATGCTGGTCGCCGTGGTGCAGCGTATGGTCTTGCAGGTATTGTTAATGGAAAAGGGATCTCCGCTTTACGAGAGTACAGAATCATGCTTACACTCAGAGGTGCGATTGACAATAAGAAGGATGTCAATCACCGGGAAGGAGCTCTGTTGGCTTACGAACTTCTATCTATGATACTTGGTCGTATTTTTGAGCCTTACGTTATACAAATTGTGCCTCAATTGCTCTCGAGCTTCGGTGATTCCAGCGCAGACGTTCGCGAAGGCTGTCTAGCAGCAGCAAAGATGTGCTTTGCGAGCTTAAGTTCATACGGAGTGAAGCAGATTTTGCCAACTCTACTTGATGGTCTTGATGATGACCAATGGCGAAGCAAAAAAGGAGCCTGTGATCTTCTGGGTGCAATGGCATATCTTGATCCACAACAACTTGCCCAGAGTCTTCCCGAGATCATTCCACCTCTTACCGGTGTGTTGAATGACAGTCACAAAGAAGTCCGACTTGCTGCTAACCGCAGTTTGAAGCGCTTCGGAGAAGTTATCAACAACCCTGAGATCAAGAGTCTCGTAGATGTCCTCCTTAAGGCTCTCAGCGATCCAACTAAATATACGGATAATGCATTGGACTCACTTATCAAAGTATCCTTCGTTCATTATCTGGACTCACCTTCTCTTGCTCTTGTTGTTCGTATTCTTGAGAGAGGCTTGGGCGACAGGTCGGCAACCAAACGAAAGTCTGCCCAAGTTATAGGTAGTCTTGCCCATTTGACAGAGAGAAAGGACCTTGTATCCCACCTACCAATTTTGGTTGCTGGCTTAAAGATTGCGATTGTTGACCCAGTGCCAACTACTCGTGCAACTGCATCCAAAGCTCTTGGTTCTCTCATCGAAAAACTGGGAGAAGATGCTCTTCCAGATCTTATTCCAGGTCTCATGCAAACACTCAAGTCAGATACTGGCGCTGGAGATCGACTCGGATCTGCACAAGCACTTAGTGAGGTGCTTGCTGGGTTGGGTACAGGCCGCCTCGAAGAGACTCTTCCCACAATTCTCCAGAATGTTGCTTCATCTAAACCTTCCGTTCGTGAAGGCTTCATGTCACTGTTCATATTCTTGCCTGTATGTTTCGGAAACAGCTTTGCCAACTATCTTAGTAAGATTATTCCACCTATTCTCTCTGGACTGGCAGATGATGTTGAATCGATTCGCGACACGTCTTTGAGAGCCGGTCGTCTTCTTGTCAAGAATTTCGCCACGAGAGCCATTGATCTTTTGCTTCCTGAGCTGGAGAGAGGTCTTGCAGACGATAATTACAGAATTCGTCTCAGTTCAGTCGAATTGGTTGGCGACCTTTTGTTCAATCTCACCGGAATTAGTGCGAATACAGAACAGGATGAGGCCGAAGAAGGTGCACAAGAAGCTGGTGTATCCTTACTCGAGGTACTTGGCGAGGAGAAACGCAATAAGGTATTGTCCTCATTGTACATCTGCCGATGCGACACTTCTGGTCTGGTTCGAACAGCAGCTGTCAATGTTTGGAAAGCTCTTGTGGCGAGTCCCCGAACTCTTAAGGAGCTTATTCCTACGCTCACACAACTCATCATTCGACGATTGGGGAGTTCCAACATGGAGCAGAAGGTTATTGCAGGTAATGCACTGGGTGAGCTGATCCGCAAAGCGGGCGATGGAGTTCTCTCAACCTTATTACCTACTCTAGAGGATGGCTTGCAAACTTCTACGGACACAGATGCTAAGCAAGGAATATGTATTGCACTCCGTGAATTAATTTCATCGGCTTCCCCAGAGGCGCTGGAAGACCATGAAAAGACATTGATCTCGGTCGTCAGAGTTGCTTTGATAGATTCGGATGACGAGGTCCGGGAGGCAGCAGCTGAAGCCTTCGATTCTTTACAGCAAATCCTTGGCAAGAAGGCTGTCGACCAGGTCCTGCCATATCTCTTGAGCTTGCTCCGTACTGAGGACGAGGCTGACAATGCCCTGTCTGCACTCTTGACCTTATTGACCGAAACGACAAGATCAAACATCATCCTTCCTAACCTCATTCCAACCTTGACTACTTCGCCTATATCTTCATTCAATGCCAAGGCCCTTGCCTCACTTTCTACTGTTGCAGGGCCGGCTATGGCAAGAAGACTACCTACTATATTGAATTCATTGATGGATAACATCATTGCTTCCAAGGACGATGATCTCAAGACAGATCTGGAGTCATCTTTTGACACGGTCGTCCAATCCATTGACGAATTTGATGGTCTTAATGTGGCTATGAATGTTCTTCTTGCATTAGTGAAGCACGATGATCATCGCAGAAGAGCAAACGTGGATTATCGCCTCGCCAGGTTCTTTGCTGCAGCTACAATTGACTACTCACGCTACAACCAGGATATCGTACGGGCACTGCTTGTTTCTTTTGACGATAGAGATTCGGAAGTAGTCAAGGCCGCCTGGACGGCACTTTCAGAGTTTACTAAACACTTGAAGAAGGAAGAAATGGAAGCACTTGTTTATTCGACAAGACAGACTTTACAGCATGTCGGTGTACCTGGATCTAACTTGCCCGGTTTTGGACTACCCAAGGGTATCAACGCAATCCTCCCCATCTTCTTGCAAGGTCTTATGAACGGTACTGCTGAGCAGCGTACTCAATCTGCTCTGGCTATATCCGACATCGTTGACCGTACCAGTGGAGATTCTTTGAAACCGTTCGTTACTCAGATCACCGGACCGCTTATTCGAGTCGTTTCTGAGAAATCTGTCGATGTTAAAGCTGCCATTCTTTTGACACTGAACAGCCTGTTGGAAAAGATCCCGACATTCCTGAAACCCTTCCTTCCACAACTGCAACGTACATTTGCCAAGTCTTTGGCCGACACATCGAGCGAAGTGCTGAGAACTCGTGCTGCCAAAGCGTTGGGTACTTTGATTACTTTGACTCCAAGAATTGATCCATTAATCGCCGAGTTAGTTACAGGTTCAAGGACCTCGGATTCCGGAGTCAGGAACGCTATGCTTAAGGCACTATATGAAGTTATCAGTAAAGCTGGTGCTAATATGGGAGAAGCTTCGCGCAGCGCAGTGCTTGCATTAATCGATACCGATGCAGAGGATAATGATGTGTCCATGGCCATCACTAACGCCAAACTCCTGGCAGCCTTGATCAAAAACCTTACGCCTGAGAACGCTTCAGGACTGATTAAGAACCGTGTCATGACAACTCATTTTACTCCATCTACAGTTCTCGCTTTGAATGCTGTCCTTGTTGAAGCACCATCGTCATTGACGGAAACTGCCTTTGCTGATGATTTACCGGAAGTCATCTGCCAAGGCATGTCAAGCAAAAATGTGAGTATGATTGTATCAATTTAAAGGTTGAAAACTAATTTATTTAATAGGACTTTATCTCAGAGAACTGTATCCTCGCCGCAGGAAAATATCTCCTTGCTGAGACAGCCAACCATGAATTTGAGACGACAAAGCCAATATTTGAATCATTAGCAAAGTTGATTCAACCAGGAAATACCGCCGATGCTCGTCGTCTGTCACTTGTAGTGATTCGTACAATATGTCGCCACCAAACCGAAGCAGTTCGACCACATCTTCCTATGCTCGCCACGCCTGTATTTGCAGGTGTCCGAGATCCTATCATTCCCATCAAGCTAGCAGCAGAAGCAGCATTTCTTGCACTGTTCAATGTCGTTGAAGAAGAAAGCAAGGTATTTGATAAATACATTGCAGCTCAAGAATTGCCGCCGAACCAAAAGAGAAGCATGCAGGATTACTTTAAGAGAGTTGCGTTAAGATTAGGTAGCACGGCACGAGAGAGGAAGGAAGCTGAAGGTGGACAAGGTGGACTGGGTCTTTCAAATGATGAGGTTGATGATGAAAAGGAGATCTCGAGTATTGGAAAGGTAGATCTGGGTGAAAGGGCTTTTGACGCATAAAGAAATGAGGTTACGATTTGATGTGATGATTGAATTCAGCATAAGCATTGCATTGCATTGCCTATAAAAAGTCGTTAGATACAAATTTAAATTCGGGTTACTTGCACAAACTTTAGTCTTCTTAATTTTGTAGTGATTTGTCAATTATCATTGCATCCCGAGCGCCCGAGGTCGTTCTGAAATTTAAGATCTTTCGCTTAGCGAAATGGATACTAGATGAAAGAGGTATGTTTTAGTAATGATTTATTTTTTGGAATTGGGATGCTGTTGTGTTGCAAAATAGGGCCAAGGGGTTCAGTGGTTGACTGGTATTGTATGGAGAGTACTGGGACTGGGATTGGAGATATGGTTTATAGAACGGGGATATGTTTTTCATCGGAATCAGGACCTTGAGTAAAGTCATCCTCATTACTTAACATGCTTGAGCTTCTAGACAAGTTCATGATAAGAGGAGGCATTAGTTGACAAGAACTGAGGATTTCAATTGACACACGAGGGAGAGTTATCGGGAGATACAAAATTCTTATTATTGAGCTTAATTAGTCATGTTGATGAAGTTGTTGATACTTGGTCGGGGTATACCAGAATGGTGACTTCCTCTTCCACAATGGACCTCCTTGCATTCTACACAGACTAAAGATAAGCATCCTCCTCCGTGAACCTTCGCTGGCGAAAGTTTCTTTCCTCCTTTTTGATAGTTTGTCGAATCTGAATTGTTCCGTTATATTTACCATTGGTAGATTCTCCATTCATTTGTTAGTCCATTTGTTCGTGATTCATCACCCGTATGTATTCATTCGTGCCAGCGTGAGATTTGAACTGTTCGGGTGCCATTGCTGTATCCATATTATTGGTAGAATCAGAGCCTCGTGTGCAGTATTAGTTTACGGTATAATATGAATCAATCAGGGGGAATCTGGAAGCATTGAATGATCACTGTCTTTCGTACTTATCCTGATAATTTGGACAGTGAAAAGAGAAATCATGGAGCAAAAGCAGTGGCTTGTTCTTGAGCTCGAGTCCACAAAAACAGGGCCAAACCTCGAATAAAAGTGCAGCAGTAAAACTGAAGCGAGAGGGGTTGAGAATGAGAATTTTCCAGTTGGAGAAGAGGAAGATTCGGCGCGGACGATTCCCATAATAGACTTAAACGATTCGAATGTTGCCTAGAGAGGTTCACCAAACGAGGTTCACTAACTTGAGGATCATGAGCCTACTAGGTATTCTCATGCAAACAAATGAGGGATCTGATAATGAACATTCCTATAATGTGGACATAGACGAAGAGAGCGACAGCGACAGCAATTGCAGTGATACAACCTCTGAAGACTAGTCGGCTATTAGGGCTGATAGCTTTCGACTTGAATCAGAGTCAGAAAGCTTTCAAGAATGAATCCCGAGATTCCCAGACTATGATCCCTGATGATTCGCAAACTACGAAACCACCTTCTTCTGAGTAGAATGAATAATTGCAACTCTCGCAATCTCCTATCATCCATACAGGCGTTTCTTACCGGTGAGCTACTCCCGGTAAGCTGATAGTTTGCCTTTTCTTTTACCAATTAATCATTACCTATCCCTCTTACAGCTCATGTCTCATTACTCATATCACCCTAACACCTCGCTCTATATCATAATACAAAAACAAATACACTACAGAAGTTCACCTACCTCTCGTGAAATACCATTAATCCTCAAATACTCATGTCCATATCTACTTTAAGCACAAAACTTTCTGGCTGCATGAATATCTTCTCGGGATAAAGCGGCAATCATAATATGTACTAAGACTAAAGAGGATATCGAAAACAACAAGCAAGGAAATGACCTCAGGTTGTAAGGCATCAAGAGAATTCTGACCCCGCACGGCCCTTCTCGCTTCGGTGAACTTAGGGTTTCCAAACTTTTCCACTATTTCGCGATTACCATAACAGCAATCGACAATCGACAATACCGACGACCACCACCGACGACCCCGAATTCAGTCAAGATGTAAGCCCATGCCGTTGCTCTTATTTTCATTCCATTCAATCGATCATTTACGATGGATTTGATGCGTTGCGAGCCATTTAAAGCGATTTCAACGACATGACTTCAAATACGTCAAAAAACATCAGAAGCTGACTCAATTTAACACGATAGGGTCAATCTCACAACCCAGAAGCGTCTGGCGGCTTCCGTCGTCGGCTGCGGAAAGCGCAAGATCTGGCTCGACCCCAACGAGACCAGCGAAATCTCCAACGCCAACTCCCGTCAAACCATCCGCAAGCTCGTTTCCGATGGGCTCATTATCCGCAAGCCAGTCACCATGCACTCCCGCGCACGCGCTCGTGAACTCACTGCTGCACGAAGAATTGGTAGACACCGTGGTTTCGGTAAGAGAAAGGGTACCGCAGATGCCCGTATGCCAAGGTACGACATTCGCCACTCTAGGAAACATCGACAAATATACACATTTTGCACGGTGGAATATAGAAGAGGATTGTTAGGCTAATATTTGTTTAGCCAAGTTGTCTGGATGCGCCGTCTTAGAGTCCTCAGACGTCTCTTGGTCAAGTACCGTGCCAGCGGCAAGATCGACAAACACCTTTACCACGAACTTTACCACTTGAGCAAGGGTAACACCTTCAAGCACAAGCGTGCATTGGTCGAACACGTAAGTATCATACTAATTCTTGCTTTTTGATTGAAATCCTCAAACTGACAAAGCATGATAGATTCACAGAGCTAAGGCCGAGAAGGCACGTGAAAGACTCCTTAAGGAGGAGATGGACGCCAAGCGTGCGAAGACCAAGGCCGCCCGCGAGAGAAAGGCAGAGAGAAACCAAGCCAAGAAGGCTGCCCAGTTCGGCGAGGAAGAGGAGACCGAGACAAAGTAAAGGGTTGGGCTTTTGTGGTGGTAGCATTTGGAGTGTATCTGGCAGGGTTTATAATACAGGCCAGTTGCTTTCGATGTCATTTGGCATCCAGCATTATCGCACGGGCAATGGTATCATGATCTTTCACTCTCAAGATTCTTTGGTGTTCAATGGTTTTCTGCAATCATACGGTTAAAACGTGTAAACGATACCTGCTCCTTTTCCATATCGTGATTACCTTGGTGATTACTTCGATTCGTCCAGCATAATCTCAATCCTGCAATTCAACTAGTGGTTTCTATCTTTGGGTCAGATTTCCGGTTTACTTCATTCCCTTCG
Source organism: Stromatinia cepivora (assembly GCA_014898415.1). Classification (NCBI taxonomy): domain Eukaryota; kingdom Fungi; phylum Ascomycota; class Leotiomycetes; order Helotiales; family Sclerotiniaceae; genus Stromatinia; species Stromatinia cepivora. The sequence continues at coordinate 401,325 of RCTD01000012.1, read as the reverse complement.
TCAATTGAAATGCATCTTTCAACCCCCTCCAAACCCCTAGATTCTCCTTGTATCTGCTTCCACTCTACAATCCGAGAACATTCTCGACCTATACTTATCTGGATTCTGGATATATCTATGGTATCCTAATCAGGAATCATACCAGTACGTCACAATTTTCAAAAGAGGTGAATTGGACAATTTGGAGGTACCTAGACATGGAGGAGGTGATATCAGAAGGCAATAGTAGGTAATGCAGTCACTATAGATAGCAACAAAAGGCTTAATGAATCAAATACATTCGATTGATCCCTACCAATATAGGTGTTCTATGTTAGCTAGTGAGATGCCATTGTGAAAAAGGTTGTAGCTACCTATCAATAATGGTGAATGTTCATCAATTTCAATTTCAGCTGTTATCAAGAAAATAAATAAATATTGATCAGATTTGGCGTGGATTAAGCTCGGATGTTTAACCGGATAAGATGCTAGCTAGCTTATTTCCAATGGTGGGGATGTGGTAATCGTTCGAGTGTAAATTAACAAACAAAGCTCTACTTCTGGTGCAAGTAATTGCTGGTAGTTGAGTGGTATGTTTTAATATATGAATCATGAAAAGGCTGAATTGCTAATTGAACCACAGGAAATCATGTCGCTCTTTAAAGGAGCCTCAAGAACTGTGCTCAGAGCTGCTGCTACGCAAAGAGCAGCAACCTCAATATGTGGCGCGAGAACAGTGGTGACTAGTAGTCAAATGGCTATAGAAAGTCAACAAAAGGTTTGCTTCTGATTAATTGGTCTTTACCATAGCAAAGAGCTGATTTTGTTCGTTATAGCTACTCTCAGCAAACCTTGAACACGCAGATCCAGCAGTCTTCAGTATTCTCCAAAATGTACGATTTCCCCTCATTGGATTCCCTCTCGACGATGCATGAGAACTAAATCATTGCGTATAGGAAAAAAGAAGGCAGAAGCACTTCATTAACCTTATTCCTTCCGAAAACTTCACATCCCAAGCTGTTTTGGATGCATTGGGAAGTGTTATGCAAAGTACGTTGTGGTGCGATAGAGGAATGGGTCAATATTGACTTTCTGACAGATAAGTATTCTGAGGGATACCCAGGCGCAAGATATTATGGAGGAAATGAGTTTATCGACGAATCCGAAAGGTTATGCCAATCCCGCGCTCTACAGACTTTTGGATTGAAGGAGTCAGAATGGGGAGTCAATGTTCAACGTAGGTCTTTCGTTTGATATGGGAGTTCTTTACTCATAAGTTGTTCAGCATTATCCGGCTCTCCAGCAAATCTCTACGCATACTCCGCTCTCGCAAATACTCATGACAGAATAATGGGATTAGATTTACCTCATGGTGGTCATCTTTCCCATGGATACCAAACTCCTACCAAAAAAATATCCGCTATTTCAAAATACTTCGAAACTTTACCATATCGATTGGATGAAAGTACAGGACTTATTGACTACGCCAAATTGGAGGAGCTTGCTACATTATACAGACCAAAGATTATTGTTGCTGGTACCTCAGCGTATAGCAGACTCATCGAGTATGAGCGCATGCGTGAGATTGCTGACAAGGTTGGGGCATATCTGTTAGCTGATATGGCACATATTTCTGGTCTCGTTGCGGCAAAAGTTATTCCAAGTCCTTTCGAATATGCGGATGTCGTCACCACTACCACACATAAATCACTCAGAGGTCCTCGAGGTGCTATGATTTTCTTTAGAAAGGGAGTTAGAAGAGTCAATCCAAAAACAAAGGAAGAAGAGATGTGGAATCTTGAAGATCCAATTAATGCATCAGTCTTCCCAGGACATCAAGGAGGTCCTCATAATCATACTATAACTGCATTGGCAGTTGCACTAAAACAAGCACAAAGTGTTGAATTCAGAGCTTACCAAGAAGCAGTTTTACTAAACGCAAAAGCTTTCGCAAAGCGTCTAGGTGACTCAAAAGATAAAGGGGGTCTCGGCTACTCCATTGTCTCTGGAGGTACAGATAACCATCTTGTACTCATTGACTTGAAACCTCAAGGAGTTGATGGTGCCAGAGTTGAACGTGTTCTCGAACTCGTCGGAGTAGCATCCAACAAGAATACCGTTCCGGGCGACAAATCCGCACTCAAGCCTGGTGGACTAAGAATGGGTACACCAGCCATGACTACTCGTGGTTTTCAACCTGATGACTTCGTGCGTGTTGCCGATGTTGTAAATAGAGCCGTTACCATAACTCAACGATTAGACAAGACTGCAAAGGAGGCTGCAGAAGCAAAGGGAAGAAAGAATCCTGGTAGTGTAAAGGCTTTCTTGGAGTATCTTGGTGAGGGTGAGAATGAGAGAGAAATTGTGCAGTTGAGAAGTGAAGTTGAGGAATGGGTTGGCACTTTCTCATTACCATGGGAGGAAAGTAGCTAGAGAGGGAGACAGCGAGTGAATTTTAATGGGATATGCTGCAATGGCTTTTGGGCAATCTGATCTTAGGATAGGAAGTGCTGTGGTGGCTTGCATATTGTGAATGATAATATCATACATGGGTTTTGTTCTCAACTCTATACCATTTTCAAAGGTTGAACTTGTACCTGTTGGATTATGAATGAATGATCTTTTGTCGATACTTCATGATTCTACATCACCGGGGATTCTGGCTGCAACGGTGCTCTGATATATAATAAGCCAATTTCCTAAACTTCCAACACCATGCAAAGCCAAACTAAAATAAATAGAAACAAACCTATAAACTTGAAAACCATCTCAACTCTTCAAAAAGAAACAAAAGAAAACTCATGATATATGTTGTAAAAACCAAACTCCATCATTCACTACCTTATCCAATCCAGCAGCCGCGATTTCCAAAAACCGTCCCGACGCACGGACCAATTTCGCGAATCTTGAAGTTCGATGTCTCCATCCAAGTCAATATACATACATACTTAGTATCCACCCTCAAAGTCTCACCCTCAGTTGTGAAATCCCAATCGCATTCTCATCATGGCATCACAAACCGTGGCAAAAGTGGCTCAGGCTGCTAATCGTGTTGTTCCTGTTAATAAGGTATGGTGTTTAATCTCTTTCCTCTCCTTCTCCTCCATATCCTCTCCTCTCCTCAGCCCTCCATGACCTCTCAAGCTCATCACCCCATCCATATATACTAATCCACTCACACACACACACACAGAAGTACACCGTCCAAAGCACCGGCATCTGGGAAACCATCCGTCGCGTCTTCGCCGTCGATCCCACCCGCTCCAACGGCGTGCCCCTCAACCCACAATTTCGCAATCCGCCCCCAGGCTCCAACGAACCTTTTTCTTTCATCGACCCGGTTACATTCCCCGCGGGCGATATTGCCGAGAATCCTTATTGGAAAAGAGATTCGAGGAGGAATTACCCGCAGTTGAGTTTTGTGGGTCAGAGGGATGTGGTGGGTTTGTTGAGTGTGGGGAGTGAGGCGAGTCCGAGGAAGGAGTTGGTGGGGGAGGAGGGGGGGAGGGAGTTGGTTAGAGTTGGGGAGGTGGGGGAGAGGGGGTTGGCGGCTTTTTTTGAGGGCGGCGAGGCGAAGGGCGCGCTGGAGATGTTGGGACGGGATGGTTTGCCTCCTACGCCTAGTGGGTTTAGTTTGAGGGAGGGCGCGGATAAATATAGTTTGACGGAGGAGAATGCTTATCCCGAGGAGTAAGTTGCTTTTTTTATCTTTTTCGTTGTGTTCATGTTCGAGTTTTGGGAATGCAATATTTGTACATGATAGCTAACTGAACTAGATATCCATGCCGGACTTTCAAGTAAAGGGCGTTTAGTCTTTGGTCTTTATCTGAAGAGGATAGATAGGAGAAAGGGAGGAACATTTGTACATATGCTTATGCAGAAATGGTGGAATTGAAGTTTGGGAATTCGTATGGCATCGTTGCATTGCACTTTATTCTCATTGCAATACAATGCTCTGCGTGCTTTTAGCCAATTTGGGAGGACTTCAAGGCCTTTAAGGTTTCCTAGCAACCATGGGATTACTTCAGCTGTTGATTTCTTTACTACCTTTTTGAGTGTGCTATCTTTGCAAAAGTAGAAATGCAGTGGGGTTTTGTATTTGCCACAGAAGCATTGGGAGTTTGCGTTGTTCAAAAGGAAGCGGAGGTGATATTTGTGAAAGTCGCCATGTTGGGAACGGGCTGCAAGGATTCGGCCGAGAGAGTTCTCGGCAGAAAGAGTTCAGCTTCCGGTCTGTGACTAATTAAGAAATCTATGTAATAGAGAAGGAGCAGTAGAAGTCCATCTCTGAGTATAGTCTTTTTCCGCTTTTATTCTGGCTAGGCGACGGAGGGGGGCATGGGAGCATGTAATGTCCTTTTTGGAGGGTTGGAACAAGATTCCCGCTTTTGCTGCAATGTCTGCAAGCTCGTTGCCGGGTATATTAAGGTGGCCAGGTACCCATCTAATTAGTACATTCCCTATTTCTCGATATGGAATACGTTCACGACGTTGCCATTGTGATGTTAATTCTCTAAATTTGTCGAAAACCCCTTGGGAGGTCCCTGTGGAATAACCTAGGAGGGTTGAGGCTACTTCGAGGTTATCTAAGAAAATCCAGATGTTCGTAGCGAACCTTGAGCAGCCACCAGAGGTTTGAATCCCGACAGCCCTCTTTTGAGTGGGTGACGTGGATCGAGTTTGTAGGTCCTGGCTGCGAATGTACTAGCCAGCTTATCGAGTTCTATATCTGTTGGATTAATGCAACTTTCACGTAGTAATGCTGCAGATGGAGTGGTTTTGTAAGCAGGTAGAATAGCTCTAGCTGCAGCAAGTGCTACCTTATTGAGTCTCTCGATGTGCCCCCTACTTTGTTCGATATCTGTCGAGAGCCTTTCATCTTTGTGAGACCTGGCCACCAGGTTTCTGCCCCAAAGTATCCTTTCTTCAGAGCGCAGGCAATTGCTGCTTGTAAAAGATGATGTGGTATCCCTCTAGTAGTCTTCCTCAAAGACCGTAAATCATTAATAACCATTGGGACTTTAGCTACCATCAGTTTAACATGTGAAGAGAAATTGCAGTGTCTGTCGAAATATACTCCGACTAGTTACTGTAATCTAGCTGTACCAACAGAAGGTTAAGATCTCATCATATGATATACACTGACAGCTTCCTGCTTAAGATGATACAGGGAAGTATCGACGAGCCTACATTCCGGAGTTGCTATTGGCTACCGAGCGAGTCACTCAACCCCTATTCTTCACCTCTGCCATTCAATGGCAGCAAAATAATGTCTCAGCAAGCTAGCCAGTGACACCTCTATTAATTGCAGTAATCAAAGTATGTATTGTACAGAGGCAAATTGATATGTATAAATAAATCCAGTCTATCTGCTCAAACCTTCGAACCCAACAAACACTACATCCACCCTCGATTTGAACCCCAAAACAAAAACAAATGATGCATCATAATCTCCCCGAAACTGTCCCCACGGTCTACTCTGAGGTTCGCCAAGCTCCTAAATCGTTTCTTTCAACGATGTTGAAAAGAGTCTATCCTGTCGCCCAAGCCATATCTTCGAAGTTCTTGAAAACACCGGCCGGGCTCTTGACCTCATTCTAGACCTAGGAAGCTTATGCAACAGATGCAACCTCTGCAACCTTGAGAAGTTTCTCCACATCATCAACAATATCCTTCAAAGCCTCCACAACATCACAAACACCCGGCAACCAGAACATAACGCTGCCGATGTCTCCATCACCGAACAAGCTATCGGTCCCAACACATCTTTGCTTGGTAATCGTGCCAAGTGTCGTTTGACAATTACCATCGCTGAACGCAATAGTGTGTTGGAGCGGCTCATTGTCGGTATAGAGACTGAGAGCTTTCAGGTCGACTGCGACGCAGTTGCAGGTTGAGGTACCGATCCATTTGTAGTATTTGTCGTGGTTGCTAGATGGACACGTTAGGGAGGACTGGCAAAGATTACTTGTCTTCGTTGATAACAGATGGAGAGACTTACTCGCAGGCATCGGTGGTGTACATGCTGACATGATTTTCGTTGCGGATTGCAATAGCAGAAGCTTGTGTGAAGGCGATGAAGGAAAACATCATAAAGATAGTGGAGTAATGCATTTTGTTCTGTGTAAGATGATTGTTCAAAGGTATCAGGTGATGATTTCGTCGAGATAATAGCGATGCGTATTGTCCTATAGAAAGCAGTGAATGATTGTAATAGATATCGTTTGATCATCGCGCTTTCGCTTTCCTTATATCCTTCGTCGGTATGAAGGCTCCAAGCATCAGTCTACTCCTTCTGATATACTGCTCCAACATTTGATTTCCAAGCATCGACTACCAAGTGACTCGAGATACTGGCCTGTGTCTTTTCCGTGATAAAGCAGCACTATCAGACCCATCAAGTCGGAGGCACAGGCAGAGAACATGTTGGCACCATTTGTAGCCAAGGAAGACATGCTACACATTCCCTCAAGAACCCAGCCTCCATTCAGTACAGCAGAGTAACCTTACGAAAATCTAGTGAAGAATGCTTGTATAGTCCAATGATATGGTAGTGAGTAAACGCATCATCGAGATAGTGCCTCATCTGGATGTTTCACACCAGATGTGGAGCACAGAAGCTTGAAACGACCAGCGCTTAGAACTACTAAGATCTTATCAAAGCCGCCTTGGGCTAAACCTTCTCAACGAGCCACCATTGTTTACTGGTAACTATCGCCTTGAACTTTCACTATCGTATATATTGATTGGTATGCACCATGGACCAAGTTCTCGGAATTCTGAGGATCCTGAAACAGAGTTGATTCTTTCGAGGGTCATTTCTAAGAGCTTACTGTGTTCAACGAGCCGTCCAATATCAAGTCAGCTCCCAACCAACTCGCTACCGACACTATGGTTAGACGCCGTGTGATTCCAATATGCCCCCGTTTGCTTATCTGATATCACTGCCACCAAAAAAGTGCCTCCTGGCCCGACCTCATTAAGGCGTGTTGAAACAAGATTCGGCCCGATGGAAATAATCTCTGGATCCATTTAGAACAGCTTTCTAATTCTTAGCGACAGACAGTAAAAAGTACGAAAAATATGCCTTGCCAGGATTTTCGTGGAGCATATTAGAGAATAGCATTTACGGGATTTGAAGTATTGGGGTCCGATGTCGTTGCTGTAGAAGGTTGAAGATACACGAAACTTTGACGGCCACTTGTGTTCAATTGATGATAGTCAAAGAGTGGAATCATCGTACGGCAATCTAGGTTTCTACGCAGAGCTATCTATCAAACATAGCACGTTGTGGAAGTGGGAATCGATCATTTCCGCTTTCTTTTATTTGGATAGAAATAGCAGAAATCAAATGCTCCATTCTTCGTCTACTGCATAAAATAAATAAAATACATATTATGTACAATTCTGTCCCCTTTACCATGCAAGTCGATTTTGCGCAAATCTAGTCAACAAAGGAAAGTATAACACAGGATCAAAAACATCCACATTCAACATCCCTATTCCATTTTCCACCAGAATCCCCGTGATATAGTCCTGGAAAGTCACAGGCCAAGCTGGTGTATCCCAATATCTCGCTTTCAAGCCTTTCTCACTTGTAGTACTAATTTGAGTGTTGATCTTACGCAACTGTGCTGAACTAAATTTCCAGAGCCATTGGTTTCCCAGGGCTTTGGACATTGAACAACTAGCGTAGTAAGAGTTCGTGTTGTTGTAAATAGGATTTGAGATATCACTTAGGGGAGCATCATAGAATATGTCACGATAGGTAGTATTGGAATTGAGGAGGTCGAAAGGAGCATTCCCGCTCGCGACGACAATTATTGGTGCCCAGTGGATATCAGATGAACTGTCCCAGTACGTAAGCCAATTTTTGGCTCGAAGACTCTCGAGTTGCTGAATCACATAGGGCCAGATTTCGGTACCATTGGACTTGAAGTCTAGGAGCAAAGTCAGGGTGGTGTTTGGCCTCGATTGAAAAATACCATTCCAGGCCTTGGTCGTTTCATTCGAGATAGCAGAATCGTTGTTCAGGTTCTCAAGAATTTCGAGAAGAGGGCTAGTGTATAAACTCTCGAGAGTTCGGTCTTGTGTGAGTGACTTCGCTTTATGCCCTACTAGCAGATCTTGGCTTCTTGCTTTTGTAGGAAGATGGATATCGGCTTCGACGCCGGTACAACCAGCTGCAAGAGCTTCGAAGAGGGGAACAGCGCGCAAGTAGTCGTTATGTGAATGACACGGCATTGGGACGACTCCTTGGGTAAAATTTGGGTTCCACGGTGAAAGTAAATTCATAGAATCTTTCGGTGCAGTCCACTCATTGGTTATAGTGCTAGCTCTATTGGAGAGGAATACAGGACTTGCACGTTTCGGCAGTGTGAGAGCCAAGGATAACCAGATTCTACAGCAATCATGGTTAGTTCATGAAGTGAAGTAGAAAGTTTCAGAGGAGGTACTGTAGCACTTACAAGACAGAAATGGCCCCAAAAACAAGCAGAAAAACAGAGATGCGAAACCACTTCTTGCAGATGACTGTATTTCCATAGCGGGACTGTATGCGCTCATTTCGACTTGCACTGTGTGTCGACCGCAAAGTACTGCAGCTTGTATCACTCTCATAGTCAAAAGTGCTCGGAGAAGAAGCAGATGAGCTTTCGGAGTGCTGATCTTCTGTGGAGTCTGAAGATATTAGCTCTCGTACAATGATCGAGTTCTCAATAGCTTTACGGACCAGACTGTGTATATGCCATACCTGTTCTTTCTCCGCACAAGTCGTATAGTATAGGGTCAAAGTTAAAGTTAATGCTAACGTGAAAGAGCAATGCAGAATTGATGCCATGAAATCCTCCTATATTTCGACAATAGAAGTGTTTGTGATGCAAGAATGGTTGCTCAGCCATTTTGACTTGGTCCCTGTTCTATTTTTTCTTCAAGCCTTTTGCGAACAAAAAACGCCTTGCTTGTTCACTTGAAACATCAACCAAGTTGTCGGGTCTCTATTCTAGGAATCACCAACTCTGGAGCTTCATACCCTTGTACTGTCAAAGTTGATTCTTGGTGGCAGTGTTTGTACTACTCAGGCGGGGCACAAAAGAAGCATACGCAAAATAAGCGAATTTACCCTACGAAAATAAGTGATTTTCTCCGGCTTTTTAAGTTCAATAAATGATATTTAAATGAATTAATAAGATTTTTGAAAATTTAAATTATTTAATGAATAAAAAAATCCTCATTTTATTATATTAGAAATTTATAATATAAAAAATTAAATTTTGATGAATTAATTATACTCGGAAATATAAATATCAAAAAAAATTAAATTTATAAATTCAAATATTTTGAAATGTTTAATAATTATATTCATTATCTACATAAATATATTAATTTGATAGTTTCGATAAAAAGATATAATAAAGGTAAATATTTTATTTAAAGATTTCTTTGATTTATTTCCTTTTTTATAATTATTAAAATAAATATAAAAAATAATAATATTTATGAAATTAAGCACCTATGTCCGACGACAAGAGGCTTTCTTAACCCTTGTCTCTTCGCTACGACAAGGGTTAAGAGGCCATTTCACCCTTATTTATTTTTTAATTAAAATTTAAAGCATTCAATTCTTGTCTTTCTATTCTATATAATAGAATATATAATTCCTAGTTTATATCAATTCTAATAATTGAAAAAGTATAATATTCTAATTATTAATTGTATTTTTGAAATATATAATCAATATATTCGTCTTTTTTAGAGAATCTAAAAACTGTGTTTTTAGGGTTAGGGTTAGAAAAATTCTGGAAATTTTAGAAAATCTGAAAAACATTTTTTAGAATATCTAGGAACGGATTTTGGACATATATATTTTGATATTTTTAAAAATCTGAAAAATCTTTATTAGAATATCTAAAAAGGAATTATTTTAGAATATCTAAAAATGTAAAAATGAATTCTAAATATAATTTGTAAAAATCCTAAAACCTATTTTTAGAAAAACTGAGAAATATGTTGATGGATAATTTAAGAATTTCTTTTATGTTTTTTGGATTTTCTAAAAGATTATAGTGAATATATTTTTTAGATTTTCTGCAAACTAACAATGATTATTATTTTTGGATTTTCTAAAATATAAAATTGATTGTGTTTTTTGGATTTTCTAAAAGATAATAATGATATGAAATAATTCATTATGAAAAATCGTATAAAGATTAGTTCGCTTTTTACATAATCATACTATTATTATTTTAGTTAAGATATTTTCAGAAATATCTTTTTGTAATATACACTACTATATATTTGATCTAGATCTTACTATCATTATAAAGCAGATATCTCTACTAAACAAAGAATATCAATAATTCCTTTTATAATTACAAATCTATATTTTCTTATCATAGTTATCTATAGATCTCAGTTTTTATTTATATGATTCTCAAGACAGATCTCAAACTCATTTCAACCCATTATTATTAAACGAAATCTCTTTTATATATATATATTTAGAATATGGTTTAACAAACTTTAATAAAGATAAAGTATTATATATTACTTTAAAGAAATATATAATATTAATTCGTTTGAAACGAAAACTTGAAAGTTATGAATGAAATCAAGATCAACAATACCGGGACCGGATCTTTTGTAGACTAAAAATATCTGAGATTTATTAAGTTTTATCAAATCTATTTGAAAATCCCTTCAAATTTAATTCAAACTTTATTTCTGTATTTAATATATAGATTTTATTCTTTGAAATTTATTTACATTATTAATATATAATTCTTCAGATATTTCATTACAATTAAATCATTCATTTTCAATTTCAACTTTAATATATATATCAAAATCAATTTAAAAATCTATTTAGGCTTTATTAATACTTTATATTCCAAAAGGAAAACGAATGAATATTACAAAAGTAATAGTATTCTTTATTACCTTAAATAAAAAGGCAGCCTCTGCTCTATCGCTTGACGATCTCATTTCCAATACCTCGAATCATTTCCATCAAAGATCAAAAGATCTTATTGATCTTTCAAGGCTTACTTTACAATCCTTTTATAAGGAATCTGAAGGCCTTATATAATGGAATAAAGATCGAAAAAAACAGTGAATATCGAAATATACTATAATTCTTTAATTCAAATTAAATTTTTTAAACTTTTGTCGAAAATCATTAACAAGATTAGCAGAATTAGCTAATGCTTGTATATAACCAAAAACCGATTCTGTTTGTATCTCTATATCTGATTCTTTTAATTCATCCTTATTTACAGAAAACTCATCGTCAACTTCAAAAGGATTATCTTCTATTATAATATTATCAAATCTAAAATGAAATCCAGATATTAATTTATACCCCTTTTCAATGAGATCTATTGTTTGTTAGTTTATGAATTAGATTATTTATATAATACAAAAAAGTACCTTTTAATTTCTTTGCTAAATAAATCTGATCTATTGGGCGTATACATTCTTAAGGGTAATCTAAAACACTTTGTACTATTCGAATTTCTTCAAATAACTTTCGAATTATTATCTGGTAAATATAAATATTCTCGTTAATGAATTCATTGTTTAATTTGATTGCATCTTTTAATTCTTTTATAATCTATTTAGCTATACAGATCTATTATCGTCGATAGATTAGAAATTACTTATTTACACGAATAAATCGATATCAAATATCGATCGCTTGTAATATAAATATATTCTTTAATAACTCTTCCATTTCTGTATCTTTTATATTCAATAATTTCTTAACTTTTAAGATTTCGTATACCTAAATATATTGATTAGTATCTTGTTCGAGATTATTTATATTGAAAGTATCTATAATAATTTTAAATATAATTCGATCTTGTAAAGGAAGTTTCTTAATTATATGATTGATCTTATCTAGCTTGCTTTTTAGCAAAGGCAAATAGTATATGATTGTATTATAATATTTAGAAATATTAGTTGTACTCCAAATATTGAATCTTTGTTGTATCCGATGAAATTCCAATATTCGGAAAGTATAATCCTTATGAAAATCTTGAATAAAAGAATCAAGATGATTAAATTGTTATAGATATATATAGCTTTTGATATTATTGTTATTATCCAATTAATATTTCTGTGTTTGATTTTATTTAATAAATTCTATCTCTATAAATCGAGTAGTATCTTCTAATTGTTCGGGAAAGGTATGAAATCCAGAAGAATGAAATGGGTGGTATTTGTTAGATCTATATTTTTTGATATCAATATCAAATTTTGGAATTATATGCTTTTGTATTAATTCGTTATCTATTAAATTAACTATATATTTGAATAAATTCGATTCGTAATCGAATAGTTGTTAAAATTGTAGGTATGATCATTACTTTTTTTGTTTTGTTATTGATATAAAGTTCTATAAAAACTATTCCTTTTATTTTTGAATTTATTTTAGCTATAAAATATTATTATCAATATCAATTTCTAATTTTTTATTCAGAAGATATTGTTTTATTGTTAGTATAATCTTCTCATTTTCTTTTATTAATAGTTAAGCTCATTTAAACTTTTTATTAATCCATTTTCCAATCTCAGTTTAACGAGTCCAAATTTTGTAGAATGTGAATTCTATATATATCACTTTCCGATGTAATGTAATTGAAATACGGGTAGATGTTACTAAGAAAGATCGATCATTTTAATCCCTTTTTATATATTCTTTATTACTTAATGTACAAAGGAATATTCGATATAGCGAATAATTTAGTTGATAATCCAATATATGGGCATATATATAAAAAGTGTTCATACAAATACGAACTTTCTTAACTAGATCAGGGTATACTCTCTTCAGATATTTGATAAGAATATAACCAATATTATAATGCAAAATAAGATATATATCTTGAAATGGTATCTTTTTGAACAGAGCTTTCACAAAATGAATTATAATCTCAAACTATTCTCTATAATATAAATTCAAAAGATTCAAATATGTTTTATATTTGTAAACTATATTTATAAGATCACTTTGATTTTTTATTTCCCATTAATTTCCTTTAATCTTTGTTGCTTTCAATACTACAAAATAATACAGATACCCTTTATTCAAATCTTGCTTTGCTACTTTGGCATTTATTTCAAGAACTTAAATATTAGTTAAAATAGATGGATTAGGAATAAATAAATCATTAACAAACGGTTCTTTTCTTGAAATATTTCCTTTTTTTAGATATCGATATTATATAAAACAATCATCTATATCGATTTGTATAAAATCATTTTGATCCTATTCATTATCTTCTCGATTAAAGTATACAGGGTATATATTCCTTAAATCGTTTTTCGATATCAAAATAACGTTATATTCTTTTGCTTTCTCCAAAAAGAAATTATTCAAAAGATATTGAACAGAAATCCAATCATATAAATATTCAAATCACATTTTCCGAAGGGTTTTAACTCGAACAAAGTATTTATCTTCCAAATATTGTTGAAAACCAAATACTACTATATTTATAGAATTAGAACCTGATATCTATATATAATATATAAATTCAATAAAGTTTAATTCGATATCAATCATAGGATTTAAAGGATTTGAGCTCAATATTAGATTGCTATTTTTGATATATAATAGATATTTAATTTATTTGTTGGGAAATATCCTAGTTTCATCAATACTATAATCTTACCCTCTGTACAAAAACTGCAATATAAAACTATTCTTATTGTTGAAGGAGCTATTTTAAAAATTAGTTAAATATTGATAATACAATAAGGGGATTTAAGACCTGAAAGAATAAAACATTGAATATTACAAGTTTTGATATATATAATATATTTATAATCCTTTCCTAATAAAATTTTGATTAGTTAAGGATAAATACTTTTCCAATCGTTTTCACGTTTTGAATTTGGGATAGTTCTAAATATAAACAAAATGAAAAGCTCTTTCTCCTTTATATTATTCCATTTATCCAAATCATCTAAAATATAATCATTTCCGAGGTTTATATCATCAAATCCTTCAAATTATATAAAGTCCTTGTTATCTAACATTATATCATTATTGTTTCTCCTAAAAACATTATATCTTTTTTGAACACTAATAAATTTCTTGGCTTTTATTGTTAAATCATATTTTAATCTTTTGTTCGTCTTTTTTTTATTAAATCTTTCTTTCAAATTATATAATGAAGGTTTTTTTGATTTAAATAAATTTATAATAATACTTCCGTTTTTTCGTTTAATCATTGTAAAAATGTTTAGAGGTTAGAAAGGAAGAATATATATATAAAAAGATAGATATTGATCAATAGAGATCGAGATATTATAAATATTTGGGTGAGAAAGAGAGAGTATAAAAATCGAAGATAGATTTTGAAATAGTGTAATGTAAATATATAATAATTAATGAAAGTAGAAAGAGAATAGATATTAGATTTAGAGTGAATATAAAAAGGAGTTCAAGTAATAGAGATTATTCTTTGAAATTATGATTACTATATAAATTATAATTAATGAATTTGTTATTGATAAAGTTTAAATATGAGATTATAAATAAGTTTGATAAAAGAAGATAGAAAGATTAAAGAAGTATATTTGTTAAAAAGATTTCATTCTATTTTATAAAAAACAAACTTTGTAATCTTTGGTTTATTTAGTTTTCTCTAAAAGTTCAGAGATATTGTTTGATTTCTTCTTTATCATTTTTGCAATATTATATCATCTAGTTTTAACTTTTATTACCCTATTCTATCAGAAAGTCATCATTATTAGTATTTCTATTCATATCATTATCGTCGTTATTATCATCATCATTATTATTATTACTATCATTGAGGAGGACAACTGTCTTTGCTTTCGATCGAAAAGACCTAGATATTTTAGAAAGTATTTTATCTATATCAGATAAAAAGATATTATTAGATATATAAGTTTGATGGTATTTTTTGGGTTTCTTGGATGAATTTTGATATGAATTTTGTGGATTATTCTTATTATCGGAATCGTTTTCCTCTTCTTCTTTTTCTTCCTTTTTCTTTTCCTTTTCCTTTTTCTTTTCCTTTTCCTTTTCCTCTTCCTCTTCCTTTTTCTTTTTCTTTCCTTTTCTCCCTTTTTTTTCTTTTTCTTTTTCTATCTTTTTATTTTTTTGCAATCAGCCTTTTTTACCTTTTACTAAAATAATTTTATTGGTTTGTAGAGTTTGAAAGATAGTAGATTTTTGTGATCAATTTTGACCCCGTTTTTTTGGTTTAATAAATAACATTATTTGATTATCTAAAGATTAAGTAATTCGAGCTGAAAATATTATTCTAGTTTTCGCAATAGGATCTATAAGATTAGTATCTATAGAATGATCTTCAAACACTTCATTATTTCTGTTTATATTTTCAGAAGATAAAAAACGAAACAATAATATTTTATTTTGAAATACTGTATATATCCGTCGATAAATGTTAGTAACTATATTATTTCGTGCTTTATACTATTCTAAAATCCACTCAGCTGATATAAGACCTTCCTCATTATTCTCGATATAAACCAATTCCATGTTCGCTTGTGCTATAGTTTCCAATGTTGGTACAGTACTTCGATTCAATTTGGTAAGATTATTGAATCGGTTATATAACATTTATAGTAACAAACTTTGTATTTGAAGATTATTTAATCGTAGATTATTAAGATCAGATGTATCTTTCGTTTGCTCTAGATCGATACTTTTTTGATAGTAACGATTCGATGGTTCAATGCTTCGAATACTGTGATTGGATTTTTGATATGAGATTTGTACAATATTCATTTTTTGATGTAATAATAGTTTGTTCGTTTTGTTATATGTAATAATGAATTTTCGAATGCTTTTATTTCTGTTTTTAGAAAACGATATAATAATCCATTCGTTGATTTTTACCTAATTTTCAAAAACTGAATATAAATAACGAAAATTACTTTTTATAGTATCTTCGAATGCTTTGTTTATAGAAGTAGTATACAATCCATCGGTTTCTTTTCCAATATTTCTCGAATCAATTATATACGTAAGAATCTACATCTATGTATTCTTTATATATATAATCTATATAAAGTTAAAACAATATCTAATAGAATTCATTATATATATTATCTTTTGAAAGTTTTTGAACAATTTTTGCTGGTTTTTGGTTATATACAATTGTATTTGTACTCTTTTCTTCTTTACTTTTATTAGATTTTGATCGTCGAAATCTTTATTAATTTTAGGGAATAAAAAAGTGTTTCGAATTCCTATAACTTTCCATACCTTTTTTTCTACATCAATATATTTATTATATTCCATTGAAATGAATTTCGAATAAATAATCATTAATTCCTTATATTGGATAGAGAATTGTTACTCTTTTCATTCCGAAAATAATATAACCATATAATATTGAAATCATTGATATCCAATAGATTATCGAATTGATATTGATCTCAAAACCGATAGATCCTTAAAACCTTGGCTATATACAATATCAGGTTCGATATTATGAAATCTAGCAATTTCATCAAAATCGGCTTTGAATTTCTTATTGATTTTATGAATCCTTTTTTTAATAGATTTTTCGATTTCCGTATTTTCAAATGTAAAGAAAAAATCGATTAACTCATCGAAAAAGAAAGGATTGCTTGTATCTTTCAATATCTTTAGAAATTCTGTTGTTGAATCGATTAAAGGAGAAGAAATATCTATAATCTTTATTAAAATATATTCGATAAAATTATAATTCTTTTCCTAATAGCTTATAAATTTACTATCTTCAATCTCCTCATTTGAAGATAATTTTTCTGTTATAATGTTAAAAAATCTGGAGATTATTATAAAATAATAATGAAAAAAAGAATGAACAAAGATTGAAATGATAAAAAAAGTTAATAAAATATAAGATAAAGGTGTAGACAATATCTAGATAGATTAGTAGTTTGATTACTAATCAGAAATATATTTTTATTATACTATAGTAGCTTATTTATAATACTTTTTTTAGATTTTCTAATAAAATAGATTTTAGATTTTCTAAAAAGAAATAATTTTAGATTTTCTAAAAAAAGATAGCTATTTATTCTTTTTTTTTTTTTTTTTTTTTTTTTAAAATTGATGTTAAGATTATTTAAAGGAAAAAACAATTTTTAGATTTTTTAATAAATAATATATTTTAGATTATCTAAAAAAGATACCTTCTTAAATAACTTCTTTACTATTTTTTTTCAAAACTTAATATAGAAATTATTTAGAGAGAATATATTTTTTAGATTTTCTAATAAATAATAGATTTTAGATTTTCTAATAATAAAATCATCGAATCAAAAAATATTAAAATCCCCCGGCACACACACCATGATTAATAACACGATTACCTAAACAAACTAGATTATACAAACCATTGACAAGCATGCTAGGGGATTTCAGGTTGAACCCACAGATGCCATAATCTTTTTATATATTCTATATTATTCATTATTTTTAGATTGTTATAGAAAAACCTATATCCCATATAAAACCATATAAAACTTATATAACCATAACTTCGCAAACTTTTCGTAAAGTTATATTAATCATTACAATTTTCTTTATAGATATATACATTCTTATCAAATTAATTATTAAAAACTCTATTTATAATAATTATATCTATAATCTACAAGGAGATCACTATTACCTATTTAAATGATTCTATTACCTATTCTAAATATATATATAAAAATTGATCCTTCTAATCAATCCTTAAGTCAATCTAGCATATTATTATTTATTCTTATTATTCCCTATCACAATAATATTAAATGATATAACTATCCTCCGTGATATAGATTTTCCAAAAAAGATAATTATTTCTTCATTCTTTTTTTATATTTTTTTTTTTTATTAAATTGATATTGAAATTCTATTCTTCAAAGAATAATATATTTTTTTTTAGATTTTCTAATAAATAATAGATTTTAGATTCTCTAATAAAACTATAAAGTAAAAAACAATTCTATTTTATTTATTATTTTTGGATTTTCCAAAAAAGATAATTATTTCTTCATTCCTTTTTTTTTTAGAATTGATTTTGAAATTCTTTAAATGAAAATATATTTTTTAGATTTTCTAAAAAAAAAGATTTTAGATTTTCTAATAAATAATAGATTTTAGATTTTCTAATAAAACTATAAAATAAAAAACAATTCTATCTTATTTATTATTTTTGGATTTTCCAAAAATATAATTATTTCTTTATTTCTCCTTTTTTTTGAAATTGATTTTGAAATTCTTTAAAAAAAAATATATTTTTTAGATTTTCTAAAAAGATAGATTTTAGATTTTCTAATAACAAAAGATTGTTAATAAATATCTAATATATCTTTCTTTTAATATTTTATTAAATATTTATTTTATTTTATATTAACTATTTCTTATATTTAGTACTTTATATTGAAATCTTAATTTAACCATTATTCTAAAAAAATATTTCACAGATTTGTTTTCCTCACCTTATAAATCGAGATTTTATACAAAAAGATTTTATATTCTAAATAATAAACTAGGCTACCTTTGGTAACAATTTATCTCATTTAATATTTTATAATTAATACAGAATTAGAATAACTACAATTAGATATAGAAATGTATAAAAGTATAAATATACATTTAGCTATAGGATAGAATATAATTTTAAGGTTTTTATTTATAATTTAAATTTCAAAAGTCTAATACTTTGTAATATAGTAGTATAAATTGAATTTGAATTGTTGAATATTGAAGGTAATAAGCTAATAATATATCTCAAATTTAAATTTGATTCATAAAATTATATATATATTGAAAATGATTTCAGATCTATTACTTTCCAATTTGATACATTTTTCCTATATCTGTCACGAGATACACGTGATCGCGTACGATCGGACTAGTACAGTACTAAGCTCCGAGCCGATCATATATATAACTTCGTAGTACACTCTTTTTAATTCTATAGCTTTTAATTCTAAGATTGATTTTTAAATGTTTATTGGATTCATTATATTATTAAAAGCTCTTCTAGATAAGAAATAAAATAATATACACTCATACTTATATACACTCCGTTTATTTCTATCCTAAACACACATTTATACTCATTCACTTGCATATAGATCTTCTTAATATTATTCAAAGGTATTATCTTTTTTCTTATTCTTAATTTCTAAACTATAGATTATGATTCGATAAACCTCGCGATTGCAGAACTTCGTAACAAAATAATTTGTCAACAGGATGAAATCTTATTCCTATACTTTCTGATTCTCGAACATACTTCTATTGTTTATATTCTTTCTTGTTCGAAACCCTCTCTCCCTGATCCTGAAAAGTTCAATAATAGTTTTCAAAAGTTCGATACCTGGCTTCCTTTGATTCAAGCGAAATTATAAATAGATAGCATTGCGATCGACAATTCTACAGTTCAATTTTACTATGTTTATTTCAATCTCGAATCTTATATACAAATTATAATACTACTTTAGCTTTCTTCTTTTGATCAAAATATTCCTTTAAATCATACAACGATCCTGAATCAACTTATATATATTTACAACAATCCGAATAAAATTCAAAAAACCGAAAACAAGTTATTTACTTTCAAATAAGGAATCGATTCTTTATATACTTATATTGTAAAATTCAAAAGGACTCTTTACGAAACCAAAGATCAGAATTGATCCGATTCAAATAAAATCTCAATTTTTTATAATGAATTCAATATTACTTTTAGAAATCGTCTTTCTCAATAACTTTCTTTTCCTTATTTCTATCTCGATTTTGTTCAGGTTATATAACAATTAGCTACTTATATAACAAATGGATTCCCTGTATCATTCTACTCTAGTGAATCTAGAGCCCTATATATATTACAGAATCCATCCCACTCTCGGAACTACAATCCAATAAACATTAGCAATCTTAATATTATTAATACCCTTAACCCTTTTGATACCCAATCGAACAAGTCCAATCGTACTTTGATTCTACCCCGCATACAAACGCCCGAATTTTCCCCTTCTGAAAGAACTCTTTTATACAAACAAAATAAATATATACAATATAAAAATAATTCTTATTAGATACAAACATATCCATTAAACCTGCATCAAGAAATCCGAGATCGATAAAAACCTATTCCAGCTATTATATTGACTACTAAACCCGAAAACAATGATGATGAAGATCTAGGAGAGATAATCAATGACCGATATTTTGAAGATCACTTGAAGAAGGCAAATGGTACAATGGATACATATTCGTTAGCTGTAATACAATCCATATATCAGGAATTTTTATTAAAAGAAAATTAGTGATCATTTTGTACTTAAATCATTCATTTAAAATGAATTCGAGGCGAACTCTTCAGAAAAGAGGGGTAATATCACAAGATACACATAATCGCATACAATCGGATTAATACAGTACTAAACTCCGAATCGATTATATATATAGCTTCGTAGCACACTCTCTTTAGCTCTGTAGCTTTTAATTCTAAGGTTGATCTCTAAACGCTCGTTGGGTTCGTCACAATATCGATTGAAGACTAATATCTTACTTATTTTATTTAGATTGTATTCTCTTTAGATTTCGCTTATATGCCTTATTGCCCCCTCTTCCCCCTCTTTCCCTTTTCTTATCTCTTCCGCATTCTTCTAAGGATTTTAATAAACTTTAAGGGAACAAGTAGATAATGGATTAATAGATGTATCAAAGCTTACCTATAGAAAAGATTATTTTGAATTATAAAAATAAGAAAATATAAAAACCTAGATTCATAAGTCTATAATTGTGTATTATTAATACTTTTTTCCATTATAGGTATTATCTGATTATAATAAATTCGAAGGAGGAAGGGGGGGTAAGGGAGGGGGATTTTAATGGAGTGAAGATTGAATCTAATTTGACCATAATAAACTCGAAGGATTTCTGAGGAGAGAAAGGGGAGGCAAGAAAGGGTCAGTAAAGTGAAGGTTGAATTTAATCTGATTATAATAAACTCGAAGGATTTCTAAAGAAAGGGGGGGGGGTAAGGAAAGGGGATATCAATGAAGAGTAGATTTATTATTATTTTTTCTTTATATATATAATTGAAACAAAGGAGAATCCTTATTCTTTGAGATCTTATTATATATTCATAATCTTTATTATTAATTTGATTTATCTAGATATAGTATTCCCAAAACTATTATTCAATTATATATATATATAACAATATTATAAAACTTTATAATTCAAAAATAATATGAATGTTCAATATCCTTTATCATTTTGTATCTTTCTTACACTCATATTTTGATAAAATCAAGCATTCTTTAATCTCTATATTTCTTTTCTCAATTTATTACCAAAATCATCCTTTTTACTTTGTTTAATTTATCATTTGGCTTTTTCCTTTTATTTCTTTTATATTAAGTTATATACCATTTCTGTAAATTGTTGAACCCTAACAATCCATTGATCAATCAAATTTGGTGGTATATCAGATCTATCCTTTTGTATTTCATTCCTTGTTTTATTGTTGAGATCTTTGTAAACCATAATCATTGTAAAATCGATATGATTTTGTATTTGTACCAAAATATTTGATATAATGATAAGAGTTAAGGTTTTAAATATAGATTTATAATCGTTTGATATTTCGTTTACAGGGAACTTAGATAATATAGTTGTATACTATGGAAGCTTAAATATTGTAGATTTCAAAGATTCTTATTGGTATAACGATGTATCTATTGATTTTGGAAAAGAGTTTGAGGAAGCTCTGGTAATTGAAGGGATTGATAAAGTTAAGGGTAAAAGAATAATATAAATGAGATTTGATTAATGTTATTATTATTAATATACTAATATACAATTTGATAGTGATTTAAAATCATACTTGTAATTGATGGTATTCAAAATAATCAATCAAATCAATACCTCTATTTCGTAATATTCTTTTCTATTTGCTACTACTAGGTTTGGATAGGGTTGCATTTATGAATTTGTTCTTTACTAATAATGATTCAATCCTTTGTTTGATTGAAATATTCTATTTGTATATATTATTAATAAATTCAATAACCTTAAAAAACAGTGGTATACTTTTTATTATATTTATTTATATTTATTATAAATCGATAAATAAGAAAATGATTGAATAGTAAATAGATTAATTGATTGAGAAAATGAGGTTAGAAATTCATAAAGTAAACCTTATTCATTATACTAGTTAAATCTTATACATTTACACTAAGCCTTACCTATACCCTGCAATTATAAAGTACTGCAATCTAGATCTCCATCTTCACACCTTAATATTTATTCTTCTAAAAATACAATCTTATATCTCCCAAAGTTTTACCTTCGAATATCTATTGGATATTGATATATTTCTTATTATTCGATTTCCCCTTTTCATTATAGATAAACAATTTGTTTTTTTTTTCAAGAATATCATTTTTGTATTTATTGATCTTCAAGTTATTGAATTAAAGATCGAATTACTTTCATCGAATATCAAACATCAATTTTCTAAAAATACAAATGATCTTTTGTAATATAGAATTTTATAAATTGATTTGATTAAGAAAATATCACAAGAAAAGTATATATCCAAAATTCAATCAAAACATATCTCCTTAAACAATAAAAGCAATTTGGAGAATATAATCAACAATAATGAAGATGATAATGATAAATCCGAAATCAATGAAAACGCTGTATCCGAATCTTTCATAAATAAAGGCATCAAAGCAATTTACATTAATAATAATAACAAAACTATAAAAGGAGATTGTAAATACAAAATTCGATAAATTGCTATTCCATAAAAAAACTTAATATCGATTCAACTCCAAAAACTCATTTTTCTTTTCGACTTTGATATTCCTTATTTGACTCAAAATATTAATAAAATGAATCTATTACAATTAATATAATGAAAAAGAGATATAAAGTTCAATAAAGAAACGATTCATTTCATTAAAGATTTTTAAAAATCTAATAAAATCTTCATCATATTTGATTTGAAAAATATAGATCAAAAGAAATGTTACAAATCTTTTATACTTCATATTAATATTAATCGAACTAATAATATTTCATTTAACAAATCTATTGAAGATTAAATATTATATAAAATTCAAACTCTTTTAAAACAAAATAAAAAAAGATTCAAAAACAAAAATAATCTTTTTATACTCAAAAATAACAAATATATAATTATTTCCAATACAAAAAATGATTCTGATTTGAAATCCGGCAATTTTATTAATCGAAAGTTTATACCTCCTACAATTCCTGTTAATATTATTATCCATTATCAAAAGATAATATGTTAAATAAAAGAATTTAATTCATATTGATCAAAGGAAATGAAAATGAACTTTCATTATATAATGGATCATAACAGGGAGCAAAATGAAAAAGAAAACAAGGTGACAAACGAGATGGCAGACGAGGTGGTAGACGAGGTGGTAAACGAGGTGGCAAACGAAATGACAAACGAGGTGGCAAATAAGGTGGCAAACGAAATAATGGATGAAACAATGAACGAAATAATGAACGAGGAGGTAGACAAGATAGTAAATAAGAGTATAGATAAGAATAAAGATGGAAAAAGAGTCAAGTGTATTAATAGAAAAGTAAATAAAATAATTGTTAAACAACGAATATGTTTTGTTAATCAAGATTGAGATTTATATTGATACAAAATCGCAGCTCAGAAAACGTAAATATAAAGTTATTCAAAATGATAAAATTAAAAATACTCGAAAACGAAAAATCGATTTAATATCAAAAGCAAATCTCGCTACTTCAATACCAAAATCTGATTCTATAATACTAATATTGAAAATCGTTTCTACTACTCCCCTCACTATTCCAATATTGAAAACCACTTCTACTACTCCCTTCATTACTTCAACATTGAAACCTGTCTTTATTACTCCCCCTATTGCTTCAACATTGAAGACCGTTTCTATTATTCCCTCCATTACTTCAATATTAAAACCCGCTTTTGCTATTCCCTTTACTACTTTAACATTGGAAACCACCTTTGCTGTTCTAACATTGAAAATCATTTCTACTATTTCAGCACCAGAAACCGAATCCACAGCCACAATATCACCTACACAAACTGAAGATAAGTAAGCTCAAGATCAATAAATCGATATATTACTAGATACTAATATAATATCAGAAAATGCTATACAAACGCTTTTTACACCTAAAGAATTCTCCCTTAAATAAAATGATGGGATAAATATCAAAGTATTTTCGAATAAATTCAATAGGATGAAATCTAGTAGAAAAAAACATTGAAAGCGAACAATAAGGTTTTATAGAAGATAAATACAATAAATAGATTAATATAGGAAATAAGAGTATTTTTGTATAATATATCATTTTGTTATTATATCTATCCATAATACCTATAATATCTTTAATCTATTGAATCTAGATTATATAACACTCCGAAATCATTTAAGCCTAATATTTTCTAAATTATTTAAAATCCACAATTTTTAGATTATCTAAAATTTATAATTTCTAAATTATCTAAAAATATAAATTAGTAAGGATGTTTCTTAGATTATCTAAGAAATATAGGTTTTAAAAGATCTATGGAGTGGGGGTCAATGCAAGCGAGCTTTATATCAATCGGGTAAGCTTTTAATGGGTCTATTTGTAGTTAATTCTCAAATTCCTTTATAGTTTTTTATTTAATGGGTTAAATAAAAAGGGGTTATAAAGGTAAGCTTTATAAATTATTGAATAAAAAAAAAGGAAGCTTTGGATACACTTTTTATTATAATACTTTTTTCTTTTTGAAAATCATACAAAAATACTGGACAAAATATTTATACTATAAACCTTTACTATTAGGTTTATTTATAATCCAGTTGTGACGTTTCATATTTTTATATTCATAAGTCATATAATGGATTACCCTTATATGAAGGATTTGTTATCAGATTATATAATTGGTGTGGTGTTATATATAGTTTCTATAAATGTTCTATGATAGTATTATGAACGATTGTTTTAATTCCCAATTATTGATATTGGAAAGGGTACAGGAACATCATTACCATTGGGTTATACAAATAGGAAAGGGATTTTATCTGTACGAATTGATCTTCTATATATTGGCCGATCATTCTTAGACCTAGATAGATTGCCTTTAATGTTTCATAGATTCCTATTTGTAGATATAGCAGAGCTTGGCTTGAACAATGATCAATTGAATTTGATTCTATGTTTACCTTATATGTTTTATAATCTTTATATATATTCAAATTATATAGTCTGGGTATCGATTCATTTATGGAATAGGGGGCCTTTAGATATACTATTGATATATATTTCGAGGAACAATAAAAGAAAAGATGAGAGGTACAAATTATTAAATCTTTTATTATATATATTAGGCCCTTTAAGTGTTCTACAATCATCTAATTATACTATATATTTTCCATATACACGACTGTATGGAGTAAGATTTATACTACAATGTGAACTCCAAATACCGGCTCAAGATCTACTGCTACCAATCGGAGGCCTTCCATCTCTACAACTATCAGGGCAGGGTTCATCATTTTCTTCCTCTTCATCATCACCTTCGCCACCATCATATATACCATTATTTCATTCACAGTCATCATCTTCTTCAGGGTCGTTGTCTTCTTCTTCTTCTTTGTTATCTTCAGATAACGGTTATAATGATTTATTAAGCTTAAAGAATGAAGACAACGAATCAATGATTATAGTTTACTCCTTTAACGAAAAAGAATTTTCAAAAGAACCAAATGAAGAACTAGATGATCTGATACCGGAATACCCGAAGACCCAAATAAACTAATTAATATAACTCCTGAAAGCGAATTTGAATTACATTCTGTTGAAGAAGAGGCTCCTGAAATTAATAACGTTTTTATATAAAATAAAGGGTTAAGAAAAGATCTATATAGATATTATAAAAGACCAGCGAAACAAAAAATATATAAAATAAATATATAGGGATATATAAATTTCGGAAAAGGAAATAGAGATTTGAAAAGGGATTTTGGGTTTAGAAAAAAAGTATTTTAAGAAATATATTTATATTATAAATTATTGAATTGAATTAAATAATATTTTATATAAAATACTATAAAACTTTTGCCTTTCCTTTCCCAACTCCAGTTCCAGTATTAACTTTAACAGTATCATCGATCTCTATTTCCCAAGATTCGAGAATCTTTAGTGAAGCTTCGGATTCGTATATTTCATTTTCATTATCCAATTTTATAAATATATTATAAAACGAATTTTCTTCTGTATTACTGTTATCTTGATTATTATTATTAAACTCAAAATCAATATAATCAGTAATATCATTATGGAAGGAAGCATTCATCAAGTCAATGGCCTTTATACTTTGTTATAGATTAGATACATCCTCAATATTAATGTTTTGATGATTATCGAAGTATTCAATAAATGTTTGGTTTGTATTGTTGAAATCCCTATAATTGATAAAAGGCGATTAATAAGTTTCGACATTTTCAGATCGATGGGGGAGATTATCAGACCAAATGTGATCAACAATTAATTGTTGATTAAATCCCTTTATATATAATATACAATCTTCACTTCCATTTACATTAATATTCGCATTAATGCTTTTGAAACAATTGATAGTTTTTTGTTCAATAGTAGGATAAACAGCAAAGGCAGCCTATGATATAAACTGTATAATATCGACTCTACAATGCGATATAGTATAGAAGGGATTATAATAATACGTGATATTTCGAATATACCAGTCATTTTCGAATTTCTTATAACTGATTTGCAATAGGAGAATAGCGATCAAATTGCAAGGTTGAAGGTAGCTAATGAAATTATCGGGGATGATAAAGCGAATACATTTAAAAATATCTATTGCCTTAGTAAAAAAGATATTATTACCTAAATAAACAGAAAAACTGTCCATTAATATAAAGACATAATTATTAGTAAAATCCTCTTGTAAAGGATATCTTTTTATAAAAAAAACTTGTTCTAACTATTCTATAATGATTTCATATGTAATGTAGCCGGTATCGTTGAAGATTAAATAAATATTGAAAGGGCATTGAATTTGCTTAGCAGCTTCTTTTTCAATGATGAAACCTAAAGATCTTTGAAAGATGATAACCAATTTCACCCAATTACTACCATCCATATATATTGTTATAATAATTGAAAAGGATTTTGAATGGAAATCCCTATTATAAGATTTGATTATTATTGTATCGACTCATATAAAACATTATCCAAAATTGATAAATATTTTATATAAAAAATAATCAATATTATATATATTATACAAAAAGAATTAATACTTATAGACCAAACAACCGTTAAAATTGAAGAAATATTGAATAATTGGAATGAATATTAATGTATCGTAAAGCTTTTTGTCTTTAAAGATTTCATTGATATATATATAAATATGATTTTGCTTAAAATCTTGTATCCATTACCATAATACAACGAAATTAGGAAACGCTTTAGGGAAGCCCTTGTTTCGAACCTTTAAGGCTATCCACTGAATGGTTGTATTCGAGATTTTAACATTTATTTATACGTATACATCGAAACAGCGAATTAAAGCGTTTTCGATTATAATATATTGCCGTCCTCTACTTTTCCCTTTTTTTTTCCCCTTTACGCTTTTGAGTCTTTTTAAATGGTATAAAAAACTCCCCATTGTTTATTACTCGCACCCAATTTCGGATCGTTGTATTCGCAATTCGATTGAAGGATTTGTTCTGGCTTCGAATGTAGGTAATCCGTTCGGTTTGGGTTTTAATATCTGATAAAACAGTATTTTGATAAAGATTAGAAAATGTTTACTTTTGTATTGAAGAATAATCAATCATAATGAGTTCAATAAAATAATAATGAAATATTTAAATAAAAGATTTTCTAAAAGATTTGAAGCTGAATATTGATATAAATAATAGTGATGATTATCTAATTGGATAAATATTTGTATAATATAAAAAGCAAACAGGAAAATTTTTTCAAACCGTACAATTCTAAAGAATCTTTATAATCTGCTTTACCCATTATCGGCATCATCGATTGGATATTGAATGATATAGAGATTGTATAATAATAAAGTCTTTAACTCATGGAGATTGTAATATTATTTGTGAGTTTATTAGCAATTAAAGAAACAAATTTTTTGATAATCAAAAGTTGTTGATACAGATTTCGAATTGTATTGCAAACTTTTTGATCTTGTTATAATATATGAATTTGTTTTATGAGATCTATATAGTTCAAATATTCCTATAGGGATTTCGCTTCAGAAAATCGATGATAACGGAAATATAATCTATTGTAATTGGATCAAGGAGGAATCACAATCATTAATAGACTATTGGTTACAATTGGGAACAAAGAAGGTCAGATGTATACCATATGGCTACCGACAATGATGGGTTAATCGAGATAGTTATAATCAATCAATGGAATGATAGAAAGGTTGGGCTAGATGATGGATAGAGGATATTAGTTTGGAGAGAGAGGATAATGAAGGTTCAGGATCAGATGGAAAATGTAAAGCTGAATCAAATAAGGAGATGATAAATATGAATAGCAGATGGTTTATAATAGAATAATGTTAATTGCTTTTAGGAGATTTGGAATCCTTTTTTATCAATTGATAGACTTTACTATAAACAATTGCAAAAGGAAATAAAGGATTTATAAATAGATTTTATTATAAGTAATTGCAAAAGGAAATAAAGGATCTATAAATAAACTTTATTACAAATAATTGTAAAAGGAAATAAAGGATCCCGATGAATAGTTTAAAGGATTTATAATCATTAGGAGATTGAGCTTATCAGGGAAAGATTGAGGGAAAGATTGTACGAAATTTATTAGAGTATATAACAAATAATAATTATGATATTGAAATGAACCATGATATATAATATATCGACCCAATTGACTCTAAAGGACTTCGTAATTATATTCTATTTGGAAAAAACCCTTCATTACAATTCAAAAGGACTTTATATTTATATTTCATCTAGAAAAAATATTTAATTACCAATTCAAAAGAACTTTATATTTATATTTTATCTGAAAGAACTCTTAAAGGTATCAGAATATCTCCAATCTGCTATCACCAATTTAAAAGGACTTTATATTCATAATTAAACCTGCAATTATCAATTGTCTATAAGATACCAGATATATCCAATTGATTTATTTTTATATATTCATCTACCCTTTAATAGTGTTCTGAGTTTCTGCAAGGTAAATTTCTGAATAGAGAATATATAAGCTTATCCTAATAATTAAATAGGATATATAAGATACCTTATTAAATAAAAATCTATTAGGAAAGGGAAAAATGACTTCAAAACTGGCGGAAAATCCTGTCCATTTAATTTAAATACGATGATAAGGGAGGGTACGATTTTTCGATCATATATAAGGGGCGAATCGGAATAGAAAAATATTTTGTAATAAAGGAATAAATAGAAAGTGAAGATATTGATATTAGGGGAGTTTATATTATTGATTGTTTTGTTGATTTTAATTATTATAAAAGATATAAATAAAGAACTTTATAATTGAAGATGTATTTATTATTAATTATAACTATTTGTAATTGTTATTATAAAATAAAATATAAAACTTTCATGAAATATAATTAATTAATATTCTAATCGATTAAAATAAACGATTAATAGAAGAATTTATTTATATCAATATTTTTAGATAATCTAAAAAGATTTTGAATTCGCCTATTATTTTATCTAAAATTAATATTTTTAGATAATCTAAAAATCTTGAATATCTTTCCTTTCTATTCATATAGATATTTTTAGATTATCTAAGAATTATTATTTTTTAGATTATTTAGAAAAAATTCTTGAATTTGCTTATTATTTTATTTAAGATATTTTTTTTAGAAAATCTAAAATAGATATTCTTTTTAGAGAATCTAAAAAGGACTAGTAAAATCTATAATTGATATATTAAAATATTTTATTATATGTTTTCAATTGTTAGAGTTGATATAAGCTAGGAATTATGTATTTTATTATATAGAATAGAAAGACAAAAGTTGAATGCTTTAAATTTTAATTAAAAAATAAATAAGGGTGAGATGGCCTCTTAACCCTTGTCGTAGCGAAGAGACAAGGGTTAAGAGAGCCTCTTGTCGTCGGACATAGGTGAAATTAAGATTATTCTTTATAATATTTATTCTTTATGTTTGATTTATTTTTGATATTAAAAATTGAAGCTAATTTATTCAAAAATATTCTAATCTAAAAAGAAAGTTTTTTTATAATCAAAATAATTTTTTGAATTGAACTTTATTGAATCTTTATAAGTTTGATTTTGTATAATAACGATTTGTTTATCTATTTATGAATTGGTATTCAATTGAATAGAATTGTATTTTGTGATTTAATAATCGAACAATGATTTCGAAAATGGATATCAATTTGATGTTATCTTTACTCAACTTTTCAAATTAGATTTTTGTGAGCTTGATACCGAACGGCCTCTAAAACGCAGCCGCCAATACTACCACACCACCAACAATGGCTAAGTAAATGAAACCCAACAGTTGGCTCTTACCGAAAAACAAAACCCAATGAAATGTTCTTCGATCAACCTTTTCCAAACGTTGGATAGGCGCGTGTCATGTCAGCTTATGGAGTCCTTCATTTTTCTGCGCCTTACTGCCTCGTAAAATCCTGATGATGGGTTCCAAGAAACCGGTAGCCATTGAACGTGTTGAATTTAGATGAACGTAACAATAAACAGGGGTAGAAAGCTAATTTGACATGAAAGGCATAGTGGTAAAACATGACTCGGTCGGTGATAGAAGGGGTCAAAGGTAGTTGCATTGGTGCTGCTTTACTTCGATGATTCAATAGACGAATTCAGGAGATTTCCAACTCCTCCAGCGCCATGTACACCGTGGGAAGTACATAGTGTTGATGGAACTGAAGCGCATAGCAACTTCACCCATCTGATCTTATATAAAGCGCTCTCATCACCCCGAATTCTGCTCGTCAATCACCACCACACAACGAGAAGTGTCCTCTGGTTAAGCTTCCATCAACTCCTTTCTCATAACTATATCTTTATCCTTAAGTGCATCTCTACTGCTCTTTCAAATACAATAGCTCATTCATCCAAGTCCTCAATCATCCCAAGATGCAGTTCAAAAAACTTTTTTTGGTCGGCCTGCTGGCCACTTTCTCACTTGGTAGAGTCACATCGAGTCCCCGGTAAGTTGATTTCATTTGAGACTATTATCTCTGTTATGTCTCCGTACTAACAAGACAAAACTATGAAGCGATAACCAGAAGGAGATTTTCCGACTATCCAAAAGACTAGACGTCGTGGAAGTAGATCTAAACGATGTCAAAACTGCCCAGGCTGGCCAGAGAATCTGGACTCGAGGTCTTGACACGTGTGTGGCCATACTTGCAGTTGGTGAGCCCCGTGAGACTGGGGGTGTCTCGAAAGTCATGGGTCATATTAGTCCCGGCCGAACACAAATTTTGCAGAATTGGGTTGAGGCAGTCAAGGCTGCTGAAATGACGCGTATCGCTATATATGTGTCGCAGCCAAACCCCCTTCGTAACTCCAATCCGAGCAGGCAAGAAGTGCAAAATATGGTCATCGCTTTAGGCAAACCATTGACGGAGGAGGAGTATAATGAAGTTTACAGTCTTATGGTTGCTACTGGGACAATAATGGCCGACTTCAACACTTACGTCAGAGATCAAGCCCATAGGCTCATGACAGCCGGCTATACCGTGTTTCAGCGCGGTCTCATAGCTTCAGGGGCGGCGCCTCCAGCTGGTCATGGCGAAATGGAATGCACTGTAGCTGGCACTGTGGTGGCCGATACACACACCATGTAAACGTAGCCGTCCATTGCTTTGGCAAGCAAGAAAAGTCATCGGCAATTGCGGCGATAACAATAAGTAGGCCGCAAATTGATACCCAGGGGTCTATGTTTTTGTGTCACAGAATGGGGGTGCCACGCATGGAAGAATTGTTCCTAATAATACGATGTAATATTCACCTTTTGCTGTGTTTAAAAGTAGGGAAACACATTGAGTCATTGAAGATCAGATCAAAATGTTTTGCAGGATCATATTTGTCCAATTGGTTGTGTGATTGTTATTTATAAAATCAAGGTATAGGCTATGATGTATGATGATTGTTAGTAGCTTGAATATTCTATCTACAACAATATCCAAATAATTTTTGCTTGTCTATTAGCTTATTGTGTATTATACGTTAATCATATAGATAGGTACCTGAGTTGTATGTTCGATAGTGAACTTGTATTCCCAACACTACCTGAACCGTACCCTACTGTACAGCATGAGTGTGTCTGGTCATGAGACTGATATTGTCGATGGTATGCCGGGGAAGTGCGGATGAGATGCTCGAGACGTTTTGCGTTTTGAGCACGTGTTAGGTATTAGATTAAACAGCAAGCTACATTTTCTTCAATTCAAGCGGTGCATCCAAAGTTTTTGAACCATGCAATAGATTGAATCTCATCCCGTCCCTGCTAAGCAGATATCAGAACAATTTGCAAGCGATCATACATAGAACTCCAAGCAACAACCACATGGCCCCTCGAATGCAATAGAAGTCGGAACTAGATCGCCAAATCACTCAATGTACAATATACAAAGAATAGGCTTCCCGCATGTCATTTACCAACTCAAGGAAACTAACGCAAACGAGAAAGCATCTACTTTTCCAAGCAAAGCGGCTCTCAAACTACCTTTACCTATGCCCTGCATAGCTTCTTAGTCCATTACTTGATTTAGAGAGATAGAAATCCGTAAGTTCCCCAAACACCCAGTAGACATTCGAAGGGATCCTGCTGAAAATTTCTTTCCGATGTAATCTTCAATGCGATTCTAGGTACTGGCGATTCATTTTGCGCTTCATGACACATGGGCGTTGATCTCATCGTAACTAGTATTCTTTTGTCGCAGCGGACATCCTCAAAATACTGTAGATCTATAGGGGCAGAGAAGCGAGGTTGAACAACGCAAGCCCAGGGGTGACTGACGATTTAACAGCCATCTTGTAGGAATCATACACTTTAGCAAAATTATCATTATTCACCTGCCCAAACGCCTCCTCCGGAAACACCCACATGCCAATCGCCGTCATATCATCCCGGTCCACCTTCACATGCCTCTCTCGAAACGATGATCCATCGAAGGGCTCGTCCCAAGGCCAGTGTGGATGCTCACTCCAAAATTTGACCCAGTGATCGATTACTGCCTCAAACTGTTTGTTCTCAGTCTGCCGGTTGAATTCGACCACTTGGTGTAACCCGAGTTTTTCTCCTGTATGCTGGACATCGTAACCCCATAATTCCGCTGGAGCTATCTTGGGGGTTACGCAAACATAGACACGGAAGGGAACGGCATGCCTCACACCTAGGGCTTCCTCGATTACCTTCCAGCTATGGTAGTATCGGCGTGGATCCCTAATAAATGGCATGCTACTTATATCTGGTTCTATGGGTCTAGGGTCGTTCTCGAGCCACTCGAAGTCGAGATAGGATATGCCCAATGTCCTCATGGGAGGCAGCATCGGTAGGGTCTCCATCCATTGGACCCTCGTGAGGGGCCTGTCAAACATTGTTGGACCGTAGACCCGCGTTCTAGAATGAATGCTTTGAACACACCACAACATCCGAAGTTTTGTGCTGAGGATGTCAATGAGAGATGCTTGAGCTATGGGATGGCTTAGGACTTTTTTTCCTGCACTTCCATGGCTCATGCTGCCAACAGTACTACGCACTCCGTAACTTCCAACGCTTCCTGTAAAGGGCTGTTGGTCTGGAAACAAAGTGTCTCCTTGCATGGCCACGTGCTTGAGACCCTGATCCTTCGGATCGTACGCTCTGATATCATGGAAGATAGCAGCGAGCATATTGATGTCGCAGATGTCGTAGGTGGTGTGAAAAAAGAGGACATCGTCGTCAGGACTGACTCGAATGTGACTGTTTCCTGCGAGAGGTAGACGAATACGGAAGTGGTCTAGCGCCGCCCATCTAGACTCTTTGGTGGTCGAGAAAACCGGACTGATCGTGTGATTCGCGCCAGACTCATTGATTGCGAGCTCATAATAGCTACCGCTAATAATATTGCCCATATGGTTGCGAGTAGAGTACAATTGAGATTGTTTGTGGTGGATCTCGGTTTGATCTAGAGTTGTGAGGTTGATGCGAATTGGGATGAAGCGGCGTCGTGGTTGAAGTGCCAGTGACCAGATACGTAGACGAATTTCCTTGGGAAGAATGGAGAATTGATGAAATGACCCGGTTTTACTCGAAGATTCATTCTGCTTAGATGAGGCAAAGTACACATCATTGAATAACCCAGTCATATTTGCTTCATCTAGTGGTGGTTGGCTTCTTCATTCAAGCGCTTGTGGATGGTAGAGGTAATTGAAGGGCAGAATTCTGCTTTGTCGAGCTGCAGGATAAAGGTTACAAGAGCGAAGCTGGCTAATTTATACTTCGAAAAGCAGTCGTAATAAGCATCAAACTATCTGTATCCTCTGCCAGGCTGTGCAACTTTAGAAAACTGCACTTGTTGTTGCAACGGATGATTCCAAGGTTACAATACAAAAGGGCCACCAAAGTTCCAACAGTTGGGTCAGCACTGCCCAGATTCAAAGGTACCTAAGCAAGAGCAAACTTAGTCCCAAGATTATTAAACGGTTTGAATGCTTGAATAATCGCCGAATGGTGTTCCTGTGGGGGCCAGAGATTCTGGTTCGAACAATACCATTTGCTGTCAACTTATCTCTTGGCTCTGATATTAGAAAAAAACAACTTCCCTACTGTTAAAATATTATCTATATGCCATCTCACATTCCCTTTGACAACACTAATCCCATCCACTGCATTCTACATATACCAAAAACAATAACAATAACTCCTAAGGTAATCATCGATATATATTATCCGGATATCGGCATTCTAGATGTTCAAAACAATTATATATAATTTAAAAACTATTGTATTTTATAATAAAAACTCTTTTTAATTACTTTAATATTTAAAGGTGTCACGGAAAGCCTTGTGATCCCCTGTATCTTATGAAGGATCAAAGCGTATGCTTTCCAATCGGAATGAAGGATCTACTAGCCCTTACCAATCTACCAATTGATAAGGTGATCCTGATATCCTAATAAACAAAGATCTAGCCTAATTAAGGTGCATATCGGCTAGATAACCACTCATTTGTTCTATATATACAGCTCTTGATTCATATAATCAAAAGCAAGTCATTCAATTCTTTTACTCTACCAATCACATATACCATCTATTCCCCGATCCCTGAAAGTGCTCTGTAATCATACTATCCATAATTATGAGCCCGGTAGCGTTTATAACGCAATAATATCATTTCTCATTCGTACTCATATTCACTTGAACATCCAATGAATTCACTCTCGATTAATCAACCAATCAGGGTTTCCAGAATTCATTGGACCCTTTTCTCGCTATTCAGCCAATCATCTTCCTGGTTTGAATCTATTATTATAGGACCCACACAGAATCATTATTCTATTCGGGTTAGCAACACAGAGATTACAGCAAAGGACTACATCATCGGGTATATTCATAGAGATCACTGCCTATTCCAGCTAGTCCGTAATCTCGGGGGTGTATCACGGGAAATGATTACTATATCAACCCAATTAACCATTCGTCAAGAGTGGCGTCACTTTTGGTGTGACAAAAGGCCTATATATATTATATTAAAATATTAAATTATTATTCATTATATAAACTATTATATAATTTATATAATTGAAAAAAGAAATTATATTTCATATTATATTATTTAATAATATAATATTTTATTAAGAATTATTTCGAATTTTTGAAAATGTATCATTATATAAAAAAGCAAGAATGCGAATATATATATAAAATATATTAAAAGTATCGAATAATCGAAAATATATATATACAATTGAATTCAGTTTAATATTCGAAAACATTATTTTGAAATCGAAAACGATTAATTAATTGTTTATGGTTAATAAAACTAAAAACAATTTATAATACAAAAATAGATTAATTTATATAAAGAATCTTTATTCGATAAATATAAGAGTATAACGAAAAAGTTATATTATTCTAATATATTAAAGAATCAAGAAAAAGTATAAATAAAAGCGATAGACTTCGAATTAGAAGATTTTTGATTCTGTAATTTAATTTATTATTATCATTATAATTATACTAATATCACTCCGATCTCTACTTTTACTATTATAACTTTATATTATTTATTCTTTTATAGTTTATATCACGAATCGTGAACCACAGGAGGCTAATCACGTGATACCCCTTATCTCCCATGTCAATTTATAAGCTGATCATCCGTGCATATATATTATGAATCATATGATTTAGTAAAGTAAAATGATGATCCTAATAATGCATATACATAATCTTATAGTTTACGAATGGATATTTGTATATATATATCTAGTCGCTTCTTATGAATTATAGTTCTTCAATTATAGATTCTAAAGAATATAATTGATCTTGTTTATTCAATTCTACTATAACTTTTATACGTTATATTATCTACAATTTATTTACAAGTATCTAATTATTTAATAACCTTTTAAATAATACCTTACTTTAATAATACCTTTTTAAATAAACTTTTACAAATGTTATATTCAAAGGAAGAAGATTTATTCTGATCTAATCGATAAAGATAAACTTTTATAGAAATGTATTATCATTTTTATAATACAACGAATTCCTCCTTTTGTATATCCCGATTCTTCGAAAATTTATTTTGAAGAACCATTCCCTTCTCCTCAATTATTTTAACAATTCTTCGAAGAAAATATGAATATAGGATTGGATAATGTTACTATTGGAAAAAAGAAGATTAGTAAAAAAAAAATTTCAATATATAAAACTGATACTTTTAACGATTCAATTGTTTCTTTCGAATTATTATTACAATTACAAGATCTTTATGCAATAATTATAAATTTGAAAAAGAAGAATCGATAATTGAAAACTATAATGATAATAAACTCTACAATAATACAACCTTCTTCTGAACCTCAAATAATACCTATATAGGCATTCAGATCAATAATAATACCTGGGATTCCCTTTATTCCCTTAATCGAAATTTAAGGACTTTTATTTAAACAAACTCGAAGATCCTGAAATCAAAGAAAGAAAACTTTAATCAAACGATCTAATTATCTGGGGCCCTTCGATGATTTTTCTTTCTTTTCAGGAAATAATGATTTATATAATAATTAAGGGTCCTTTTATTTAAAAAACCAATCTGACCGATCAAGATTGTATTCTTACTGTGAGAATCACAGCAAAGAATCGGTTAATATTCGAATAACAATAGGTTTGGATTTAGAATCAAAACTTTTCATTACTTTCTTTCTAATAATATTGAAGAATTCCCCTTTATATAAATGAAAACTCTTCAAACTAATATACAATTCGGCCCGCTTTCAGTTAACCTTAGTTTCGTAATTGAGATTCGTAACAAAACCCTTCTTTCCGAAGCTTTCATTCTCGAAAGCTTTTGAAATGAAACCATTTAAATTGAAATATTTAATCAAAACCAATATCATTCGATATTATATTGTATACCTTTTTATAAAATCATCGATATTGTATTGTATGCCTTTTCGTAGAACCATCGATATTGTGTTGTATGCCTTTTTGTAGAACCATCGTAGAACCATCGATATTTGTATTGTATGCCTTTTCGTAAAACCATCATAGATCCTTTCAACTCTTCAATTCCTTCATTCCTAATTCTACAATAATCGGCCGAACTGAAACTTCAATAAAGAACTTTATACAACGATTAAATTTATAATAATTCCTTCAATAATGAAATTATAATATCTATATCTTCATTTTATAAAATTCAGTATTTTCACTTCTTTGAAAACTTTTCAATATTATTTAAAAACCCCTATATATATATTCATTTTCGATCCATTTTCAATTCGATTTCGATACGATTTTGATAGGCATGCTTTCGATTCGGTATGCTTTCGATTCGGATTCGGTATGCCTTCGATTCAAATTCGGTATGCTTTTGGTTTGGGTTCGGTATGCTTTCGATTTGGTATGTTTTCGATTTGGTATTGATATACTTTTTAATATGATGAGTAAAGGATATTGATGCCTCCCTTTTTGGATCGATGTCCTTGTCGATTTCAATGATCCTGTAGGTTCGGTAAATAATAAAAGGGGGGGGGGTTTTAACTTGCTTTTTTCTTTTGAAACTTGAAATACAAAATATATTATATCCTTCAATATCATTAAATTTGTATTAAGAAAATAATAACTCTAGTATAAATACTGTTTCGTTTTTAATTAATATATTAGCTTTCCGATATGGATCTGATTATTTGTAATCAATTTTCATTAATGATTTTTTAGAATTATATAAAAACTAATTTCATTTCTTCTTTTGAAAGAAACCTGATATTTCATCAAAAGAAAAAGACTTCAAGCATTCCATTAGAGTTTTATTTGAAACAAAAATGTAATTAGTATTATATATGAATTTGCTCATTATACTCCTCAAAAATAATATCAAAGGTTTCATCATTATCATATATAAATCTGTTTATTGTATTCCTTAAGGATAATACTAAAAACTTCATCATCATCATTATAAATCTGTTCATTGTATTCCTCAAGGGTAATACCAAAAACTTCATCATCATCATTATAAATCCGCTTATTATACTCCTCAAGGGTAATATCAAAGATTTCATCATCATCATTTCAACTTCAATGTCTTCAACTTCAATATCTTCAATTTCAATATCTTCAATTTCAATATCTTCAACTTTTCCAACAACTTTTATATTCAAATTCTTCACTTTTCCGATGGGATCTCAAAGGTTTTCTATATATTTTCGTTTTTTCGTCCTTTTGTTTGAATGATTTATATGATTTAAGAATTCGCTTTCGAATTTCGTAAAATAGGGTAGGGTTCAGTTTGTATATTATATTCATATCTTTCGAATAAATTCTTTCAATTCCTTTTCTTGTTTTCTTGTTTCGAAGGTTTTTCGTAGTATTTTTGGTAGGTTTTCGACAATATTCCGAAGGGTTTTCGAAGGTTCGTTTTGAGATCAAATTCGTATGTATTTTGAAGGTAAATTTCGAAAGGTTTTCGAAAGTTTTCGATAATATTCCGAAGGGTTTTCGAAGGCTTGTTTCGAGGCTAAATTCGTATATATTTTGAGGGTAATTTTCGAAGGTGAATTCTGAAGGGTTTTCGAAGGGTTTTCGAAGGGTTTTCGAAGGTTTTTTCGATAATATTCTGAAGAGTTTTCGATAAGGTTTGAAGGCTTTTATGAATCGAAAAAAATAAGGTTATTTCTAAAATTAATCGACGAGTTGTTTTCAAGGGTGAATGAAAAGAATTGTGAGAATCATAATAAAGAATTGGTTAATATTCGAATAATAATAGGTTTGGATTTAGAATCAAGACTTGTCATTACTTTCTTTCTAATAGTATTAAAGAATTCCCCTCTATATAGATGAAAACTCTTCAAACTAGTGTACAATTCGGCCCGCTTTCGGCTAGCCCTAGTTTCGTAGTTGAGGTTCGTAATACTTACATTAGTTACAATTTATAACGAAATATATATATACCAAAACCTACAAATCTTATTATTAAACTTAATAATAATATTGAATCTAAAACTAGTTTATAGTAATTATTAATTATAAAACAATTTGAACTATATATTATATCATTTAAGAATGAAATTCAATATTATATATATATAATCAACCAAACCAAATCGGAAGTATAAATGTATTATCATACTCTTTATATACAAATACCTCGATTCATAATATTTGAATTGGTTGAACAATTTATAGCGATCTATTGGAACCTGATTGAAATCGATAATGCTCATTTTTAATACAAGATGTGGATTATATTTAATACGATTCGATATAGCAATTTTTTAGAATAATATAGGAAGTTCAGATTACTTATTACCTAAATAAAGATTACTAATGATAAGATCCTATTCAAGATCTCGAATAGAAGATTTCTGATTTTCTTTTACGAATAATAATAATACTTATCAAGGATTGTAAGATTACAAAAAAACTTATGAATATATTCATTAAAATAGATCAAAATGAAGTTTCATTATAAAAACGAAACTGATACTATATTAAACGAGATATCCCTGTAACTATTTGCAAATCAATAACTACTACAAATCCTTTACAATTTTCTTAGAGTTTTAATAGTTCCAATTTTGGAATCTCTATATTCCTGAAACCGTTTTCATTTTGGAATACCCTTTCCAGATATACCGGTTCTATTGTATTTAATAATTATTCGAACTTCAAATACTCATTATTCTTTTTCTCTTTTGGAGCAATATATATATCGATACTTTATATCGATAATTTCAATAAGATCGAGATGGTACAAAAAAACATAGAAGAATTCGAAGAATATCGGGATATTGAAGAAGATTTCAATTTAGAAGCTATAACTGAAATTATATAGAATACCTGTTTAAAAAAAGAAAAGCATTTAAAAACCAAATATTTAGATTCTGTTTTTATTTTAAACGTTATATGGGATATAAGATTTCTTAATCTAATTAAATTTATAAAAGAAGAAACATTTACTTTTCCTTGTAATTTTTCGAAAAATGATTATATTTATCGATCAAGAGTATTTATTGATTCTGGAGCAAATAGATTCGCTTTTATTAATATTATATTCCTTATTTATTTATTTCCTATATTTAAATCAAGAATTATATTGTTTAAATATCCCAAATTGTTTGTAAATAATTTTTTAATCTTTGTTTAATATATTCCGATTCGTTTTTATCGATTATAATATTAGGAAATATTTTATATAATCTTATTTTTAAAGTCTATTAAATATATTCAATAAAATTGAGATTAGAAGAATAAAGAGGTTAATTCTTTAATATTGAAATCTTTTTCTTTTGAAATCAATTCTATATTTTGTAGGTATAATAAATAGAAGTATTATTCTATATAAATTTATATTTTAGATCTAATCTTTCAAAAACAGAGCTTATTTCAGTATCAAGGACTTCAAAATATAAATTAGTATTATATCTATATTTTTTACTTTCAAAATCTCTATTTATTATATATAGATTGTTCCTTTTAAGATCCCAAAAGCTCTTTCAGATTATAACCTTTATATTCTTATTCGTATTATATATTTGAACCATTTTAGATTCCCATTTCTGAACAGAAATACAGAAACATTATTCTCCTTTTTTATTTTATCTTTGTTTTATAGAGTATTCGTTGTTTTATACAATTAATCCCTATTCTTCTACTGTCAACCCTTTATATACTAAACACTATACAAACCGCTTGAGCATATATATCTGGATAAATTCCGATCACTTTTTATACTTCCAATTGATGATTCTATAGATCTTCAAAATCTTTTTAATAATAGAGATACTATATTTAAGATCTATAGTTATTTTTGTTTATATATAAATTGATTTTAGATATAATCAAATATATCGAATTAATATACGTTTTTCTCTTTCTATATAAAATCTAGTTCGAGGAATACAAAATAGATTCATTCTTTTATTGTATAATATATTTTGTTATAGAATATAGCGAACAATTCGTATTTCGAGATTGAGATCAATTGTAATATGATAAGGATTATAGTTATTGAAAGCTTTGCCAATAATTTTGCTATATAAATATAGAGTAAGATACTTAAAAGTTAATTCTCTTTTAATATTCAAGGTTCTGAGAATATATTATGATATCATTGATAAATAAATAATAAAGAGAGTTAAAATTCAATTCGCGAAATTTACGCGTTTTTAAGGTTTTGGGGTAATATAAGTGCACGGTTACTGTATATATAATCTTTCTTAGGATTTTCTTTTTTCTAAAGGAATATATAAATCTCAAATTCTTTAGCTAAGAGTTTTTTAAGATATGTTTTAAATTTTTGATTATTGATATTAAGAATATTAATTTAATATATTATATTTAATCCTTTTTATTATTTCAATATATATTTAGATATTCGAATAGTTTTAGAAGTATATAAGATATTCAAAATCCTTCAATATGATTGATTATATTCAATCAAGGTTGTTTTCGGAATTGAAGTTTTCTTATTCGTAAAGATAAATGATTTGTTTATAAATAAAGATTTCATTGTATTTAGAATTCTAATATATTTTTGGTATTATTAATTGTATTCTCGAATAAAATCTTTATCGATATATTCTTTTCAAAATGAAAAGTAGAATAATAATTCTATTAAAAAATGATTCGTTTTTGATATAATAAATAAATATAAATAAAAGAATTTCGATAATCGAAACTTTTTTATTTAGAATTTAGCAATCCTATATTTTGAAAGAGTTATTCTTTTAAGATCAATTCTATCTTTATTTATAAATTATTAATTCTACTTTTTTTTCAATTATGATTTCTTTATAGATATATTTATATAATATAAACTATATAGTTCGAATCCTGTATAGATTATTATTATGAAAGAAATAGATCGAAATATATATATCTTGATAATATATTATAAAAAGAAATAAGAATTGGAATTGATCAGATTATATTGTAAAGATTTCAAATAGTAAAACTAGTAGATTTAGATAATGGTTTGGATTATATATAAATAGAGTACAAAAAGATTAATAAAAATATGAGAATCATAGTAAAGAATCGATTAATATTCGAATAACAATAGGTTCGGGTTTAGAATCAAAAACTTTTCATTACTTTCTTTTTAATGGTATTGAAGAATTCCCTTTTATATAAATGAAAACTCTTCAAACTAATATACAATTTGGCCCGCTTTCGGTTAACCCTAGTTTTGTAATTAAGATTTGTAATAAAGCTCTTTTTTCCGAGGCTTTCATCCTTGAAAACCTTTGAAATGAAACCATTTAAATTGAAATATCCAATCAAAACCAATATTATTCGATATTGTATTATATACCTTTTCGTGAAATCATCGATATTGTATTGTATACCTTTTCGTAGAACCATCGATATTGTATTGTATGCCTTTTCGTAAAACCATCGTAGATCCATCGAAACCCTTTCAACTCTTCAATTCCTTCATTCCTAACTCTATAATAGTCGGCCGAGCTGAAACTCCAATGGAGAACTTTATACAATGATTAAATCCATAATAATTCCTCTAATAATGAAATTATAATGCTTACATCTTCATTTTATGAAGTTCAGCATTTTCATTTCTTTGAAAACTCTTCAATATCATTTAAAAACCCCTATATATATATTCATTTTCGATCCACTTTCAATTCGATTTCGGTACGATTTCGGTATGATTTCGATACGATTTCGATAGGCATGCTTTCGATTCGGTATGCTTTCGATTCGGTATGCTTTCGATTCGGTATGCTTTCGATTCGGTATGCTTTCGATTCGGTATGCTTTCGATTCGGATTCGGTATACTTTCGATTTTGATTCGATATACTTTTGATTCGGATTCGGTATGCTTTCGATGCAACGGGTAGGGGGTATTGATTTCGGGTTCGATATACTTTCGATATAATAAATAGGGGGTATTGATTTCGAATTCGATATACTTTCGATGCAATAAATAGGGGATATTGATGCTTCCCTTTTTGGATCGACATTTTTGTCGATTTCAATGATCCTATAGGTTCGGTAAATAATAAAAAGAAAAGAATTTTCAACTTGCTTTTTCTTTTGAAACTTAAAACATAAATATATTATATCCATCAATACATCGATTCAAATTTGTATCAAAAAATAATGACTTTAATATAAATACTATTTCGTCTTCAATTAATATACTAACTTTCCGATATAGATCCAACTATTTGCAATCAGTTTTCATCAATGATCCTTTAAAATTATATAAAGATTAACTTCACTCCTTCTTTTGAAAAAAATCTAATATTCTATTAAAGAGAAAAAACTTCAAGTATTCCGTTAGAGTTCTATTTGAAATAGAAATGCGGTTAGTATTGTATATGAATTCATTTATTATACTCCTCAAAAATAATATCAAAGATTTCATTATCATTATATATAAATCCGTTCATTATACTCCTCAAAGATAATATTAAAGGTTTCATTATCATCATTATCATATATAAATCCGCTCATTGTATTCCTCAAAGATAGCATCAAAGACTTCATCATTATCATATATAAATCCGTTCATTGTACTTCTCAAAGTATCACGGGATAGTATGATTACAGAGCACTTTCAGGGATCGGGGAATAGATGG
This sequence comes from Stromatinia cepivora, assembly GCA_014898415.1. Lineage (NCBI taxonomy): Eukaryota > Fungi > Ascomycota > Leotiomycetes > Helotiales > Sclerotiniaceae > Stromatinia > Stromatinia cepivora. Next base: position 356,944 of record RCTD01000012.1, on the reverse strand, counting down.
TACACATGATTGGTAGAGTAAAAGAATTGAATGATTTGCTTTTGATTATATGAATCAAGAGCTGTATATATAGAACAAATGAGTGATTATTTAATCGATATATATTTTAATTAAATTAGATCTTTGTTTATTAGGATATCAGAATCATTTTATTAATTGATAGATTAATAAAAGCTAATAAATCCTTTATTTTGATTGGAAAGTATATGCTTTGATCCTTTATAAGATATAGGGGATTACAGGGTTTTTTGTAATACATTCCCCAGATCGAAAGATGATCTGAAATAAATAGAAAGGTATAGAAAATGACAATTTATATAATTCATAAATAAATATGCAAAACGATTATAAACATATATCAATAAAGGAATAATATAATATATAAACCTAAAATGATTTTGGTATTTTTGGAATAGAGAAGAATTTGATTATATATAAATCACAAATTTCTTTTGGTTTTCGATTTGTTATCTACAATATTCTTCGAAATCAAGATTTTGAATAATAAAAAGAAAGTTTTTTGTTGGAAGAATATAAATGAATAATTGATCCTGCAATGTACAGTAACCGTGCACTTATATTACCCCAAAACCTTAAAAACGCGTAAATTTCGCGAATTGAATTTCAACTCTCTTTATTATTTATTCATCAATAATACCACAATATATTCTCAAAACCTTGAATATTGAAAAAGAGCTAGCTTTTAAGCATTTTACTCTATATTTATATAACAAAATTATTGACAAAGTTTCCAATAACTTTAATCTTTATCGTATTACAATTGATCTCAATTTCGAAACACAAACTATTCATTATACTTTACAATAAGATATATTATATAATAAAAGAATAAATCTATTTTGTATTCCTTAAACTAGATTTTATACAAAAAGAGAAAAACATATATTAATTCGATACATTCGATTATATCCAAAATCAACTTATACACAAACAAAAACAATTATAAACCTTAAATATAGTACCTTTACTATTAAAAAGATTTTGAAGGCCTATAAAATCATCAATTGGAAGTATAAAAAGCAACCGGAACTTACCCAGGCATATACGCTCAAACAACTTGTATGATGCTTAGCATATAGGGAGTTGACAATAGAGGAATAGGGATTAGTTGTATAAAACAACGAATATTCTATAAAACAGGGGCAGAGTAAAAGAGAAGAATAATGCTTCCACACTTCCGCTCAGAAATGGAAATCTAGAATGATTCAAACATATAATACAAATAAAAATATAAAGATTATAATCTAGAAAGGCTTTTGGGATTTTGGGAAAAGCAATTTATATATAATGAATAAAGATTTTGAGAATAAGAAATATAGATATAATATCAATTTATATCTCGAAGTCCTCGATACTGAAATAGGCTTTGCTTTTGAAAGATTGAATCCAGGATATGAATTTATACAGAATAATGCTTCTATTCATTATATCTACAAAATATAGGATTGGTTTTAAAAGAAAGGGATTCCAATATTGAAGGATTGATTTTCTTATTCTTCTAATCTTAATTCTATTGAATATATTTGATAGATTTTAAAAGTGAAATTATATAAGATATTTCCTAATATTATAATTGACAAAAGTAAATCGGAATATATTAAACAGAAATTAAAGAATTGTTTACAAACAATTTGGAATACATTAGATCAAGAATTATTCGATAAATTAGAAGCGAGTATACTTGATAGAATTGAAGCCTATATCGCGGCAAAAGGCTGGCATACAAAATATTGATTAATTGTGAAGCGATAAGGATTTGAATTTTTTTTGGGGAATAGTATAGATATAGAACTTCAATATGTTCAAATTTTAGATTATAATAATTAATGGTTGATTTTATAATTAAATTGAAAGGGAGATATTGAATATATAAAAAAACTGAAATTAGATTATGGGGTAATATAAGTTGACTAGTACTGTAGCAATTGAGAATGTATATAATTGCTAAACTATAATATATTGATTATAATAGTGAAATAAAATGAATGAATTTTTAAAGATATATAGATTCTTTTTTTGCATTTTCGTTTTTATTTTAATCAAATTTTTATTGATTATTATTATATTTAAGATTTTAGGGTTTAAAAAGGTTAAATAAATAAATCTCAATTATATTAAACAAATAACGATTGAAAAAAAAACTTTGAAAGAATCGAATGTGAAAAAAGATTCTAATACTTCTTTGAGGGATCAATAAATCGAGTAAAAAGAATTAATAAATTTAGTACAGATAATGAATTAAGATATTGATTTTTGGGAATATAGCTTAATTAAATCTGCTCCTAGAATGATATACAATCATCTATTTCAGAAACCATTTTCTTTTATCGAAAGAACTATTATTCGTTGTAATCAATTGTCTATTATAAATTCAAATAATAATTTGGAGATAGATTTTATTTTTGAATTTTATTGTATAATTAAAAGGTTTTATTAATTCTATAATTGTAATTATCGAAGCAAAAATTGTTTGATAAAGAAAAGAAAAGAGGGAGAGTTTCTTTATCTAATAATGATGATCTATTTGATTCTTCAATATCGGGTTTTTCGGATAATAAATTAGATAAAAAAAAAGAGAGAAAAAAGGTTGTCGAAAATTACTAGTTTTTCAGTCAAAATAAAAGATGAAAGGAGTTGTAGGGAAAGGAACGATTATTTATATATTCGATATATAAAGTCGTTGATTGTTGAAAGATATAATTTCTATGGCGAATACTTTGTTGATTTTTCTAAACCAAATAATCGTCGATATTAGAATTATGGTATTTATTCGTATACTCCCTTGCCGGCTTTTCTTTATTTTTTAGCAGATTACTATATTATTATTTATCGGCAAAATTCGAAAATAAATTCTTTGTTCATCTTCTATCTTTATAATATACTAATCGTTAATTATATAATCTAAATAAAAATATAGAATTATAATAAAAGTGATATTAGAGATCGAAAAGAAAAGAGAAATTGTTTTTTCGTTTTTATATTATTGTTCTTTTTCTCCTCATTGTATTATTCATTGAAATCTTTAAAAAACCAAATAAAAAAAGTACATTGTGATTTCGAAAAATGATAATAAAAATGAGAAAGAAAGAATAATAAAAAAGAAAAGGAGAAAAGAATGAATAGTGTATTTTAAAAAAAAGAAAAAAAGGGATAATCTTTTGGTTTTTATAATATTAATAATATTAATAACTTTGGTTATTTCAATTGTTCTTTATTCCTTAATTGTTATGAATAATCCAAAGACTCTTTTATTTGAATTTCAAACTATTGAATTTAGAAAAAAACTTATTCTTCTTCAAGGATAGAAAAATGAAAAACGGAGAAATAATTGGCCTTAATTGTTTTTTGTTTTTTAATAAATATGGAATACACGAATTAGAGTATGTTATGGAAAAATATAATGGTTTGGGATATCAAATAGAATTCATTCTATTTATATTAAAAGGAAAAATTACGAGCTTCAAATTGTCGTTATTTAAGTTTTATGATTATCATTATTTAAGTTCTAGATTATCGTTATTTAAGCTTTATAATCCTGTTGCTTATATTTTGTAGATTGAAGAGAGATCGGAAATATTCGAACTTTTGTTTTGTAAGGTTTTTAATAAGCCCATCAGTAGTTATATCAATAGTTGATAGATAAATTATATAAAAATTCCTTTTTGAATATTTTTAATATAATTATATATTTTGAATATCGATATGATATAGTTTTATAATAATCTGTTCGTTCTTATCAATTATCAATCTGATTGTTTACTGATTATTATAAAAGATTATTATAAGCTCTTTTATTATTAAATCAATCTTTTTTAAAAAATATAAGATTATTATAGTTTCTTTTGATATATATTCAATTCTGAAAAACTTTGTTTCAATAATTGAGATAATTATAATATTTTGTTTGGATATTTTTTATATAATTAAATCATCGAAAAAGGATAAAATATACTTTTAAAATGATCAATAAATATCTGGATTATCTACAAAAGAAATATCTGAAAAAACAAAAAGTTGTAATATTTGATCATTGTTATATTGAATTGTGAGATACCTTGTATTCCATAGATATTGTAAATAGTGATCGATAGTTTTTATATAATCATTAAATGAGTTGATTAAATAATGATTCAATTGCAAAGTAATGAATGATATATCCGCTTTTATAGTGATTGTAGTATATAATATTGAATCTATTTTTTCTTGATATATTTTTATAATATATATAGAAACTTGACCTTGATTTTTCTGAAATATTATTATCGGGAGTGATATGTTTGCTGTCTTATTTGTTGCTTTGAATTTCTTAGCAATCTTTTTAATATATATATTGTTGGAAATGAGGCCATCATAGGATTAGAATTGAGGTTATGTGATTATAATGGTGCACAGACCATATTTGGGGATAACCTCAATTCTATTTCTACTAGAAATATAGATCCTTAATTCAATTTACATAATCAACAATACTATTATTTCCTATACCAAAAGTTAATAGATTATGAGATCCGGTTGTATAATAGTGATTAAAAAGCAAAGCAAATCGAAAAAGGATTAGTATAGTTAATAAAGATAAAACAAAATGAAAATCAAAGTTTTTATATAATATCATCGAAACAGAGTTGAAATATAACAATATAACTTATAACTTATAATATTACAGATCAGAATAGAAAGCAGTCTGTATAATACCGATACAGAATTATAATAGAAATAAAAAGCAAGTTTGTATAATTATAAGAAAATATATTACAATACGATTTTATAAATTTTCTTATTGTTTTATTTTTATATTTCTTTATTATCCTGAACCTATTTACTATATATTTTTTAAAATCGTTTTAAAAATTTGAAGATTATCTTTGATATTTATTAAACAATAAAAAACCTTTATAATATCAGAATCAAATAACTTTTCGAAACTTGATTAAAACAATTATAAACGATAATTCAGATAAACGAAGATATAATTGAAAAAGAAAGAATGGTTTTATACAATTGATCAAACATTAAATGAATATATATAGATTGTAGAACCCAATATAGTATTTACCTATGAAATCAATGATCATATATATTACAATATCGAATTGAAATTGGAATATTTAAAAGACGAAGTGAATATATTATTGTATATTTGTATAATACTCAATGATAATAATGAAATCCTTATCGATGAATATTCAATAATATATATATTTTGAAGATACTTTAAATCAAAATATATTAAAGTCAATATAATTATAATCAATATGTATATAACGATAATCCAGAACTTCAAATTTCAATCTGATATTTATCTCGATATAATTATTATCAAAGTTTGGGATAAATTGAAAGAATATAAAAGGAAATTAAAGATTATAAACAAAAGCTGTCGATTAATATATCAAGATATTATTTTATTCTTAGTTTTAATATATAATCTTTCAATCGATTATTAAGAAATAATGAATATATTGGATATCCAAATCAGTTTTAATATCGATGATAAGATTAAGTATTTGTAGATTAAAGAATTTCGTTTTAAAAATGGATCAGAATGAATATAAATTGTGAAAGGATCTAGATATACTTTTCGATATTAAGAATCAGATTTCGAAACCCCAAATAATACTTGCGATCTGTATCAAAAGAAAGATCATTATATATGAAACTATTTGTATTTAATACAAATCAACAAATTCCTTTATAATTATCTTCATTATCAAAAAAGAAAGGGATCACCGAATCCGAAGAAGATTTATTTCAACAAAAAAGATCAAATATATTCTGTTAATAATATCTTTGAATCAGATTTCGATATTAAGGATATAATAAAGAAAGATTACAATTTGATAAAGGAGATCATTAGTAAAGCTTCTTTTAGTAAATAATATACCGATATAGATATTTCTTATATATATCTGATCAACTTTTATTATTCAGATTAATAGATTTTATTATCAAACAAAGGATAAAGATTAATAAGGGAATGTGTTGGAAATGAGGCCATCATAGGATTAGAATTGAGGTCATGTGATCACAATGATGTACAGACCATATTTGGGGATAACCTCAATTCTACTTTTATTAGAATTATAGATCCTTAGTTCAATTTATATAATCAATAATATTATTATTTTCTATATCAAAAGTTAATAGGTTATGAGATCCAGTTATACAATAATGATTAGAAAATAAAGCAAATCAAGAAAGGATTAGTATAACTAATAAGGATGAAATAAAGTGAAAATCAGAGTTTTTATATAATATTATCGAAGTAGAATTGAAATACGATAATACAGCTTATAATTTACAATATTATATGCCAAAGCGAAGAGCAATCTGTACAATGCCGATATAGAATTATAGTAAAGGCGAAAAGCAAGTTCGTATAATTACAAGAAAATATATTATAATATGATTTTATGAATTTTCTTATTGTTTTATTTTTATATTTCTTTATTATCCTGAATTTATTTGTTGTATACTTTTTAAAATTATTTTAAAAATCTGAAAACTATTTTCGATATTTATCAAACAATAAGAAACCTTTATAATATCGAAATCAAACAACTCTTCGAAATTCGATCAAAACAATTATAAACAATAATTCAGATAAACGAAGATATAATTGAAAGGGAAAGAATAGTTTTATATAATTAATCAAATATTAAACGAATATATATAGATTATAGAATCCAATATAGTATTTGTTTACAAAATCAATAATCGTGTATATTACAATATCGAATTGAAATCGGAATATTTAAAGAACAAAGCGAATATATTATTATATATTTGTATAATATTCAATGATAATAATAAAACCTTTATCAATGAATATTCAATAGTATATATACTTTAAAAATACTTTAAATCAAAATATATTAAAGTCAATATAATCACAATCAATATATATATAACGATAATCCAGAACTTCAAATTCCAATTCGATATTTATCTCAATATAATCATTATCGAAACTTAGGATAAATTGAAAAAATATAGAAGGAAATTAAAGACTATAAATGAAAATTGTTGATCAGTATATCAAGATATTGTTTTGTTTTTGGTTTTAATATGTAATCTTTCAATCGATTATCAAAAAATAATGAATATATTGGATATTCAAATTAATTTTAGTATCGATAATAAGATCAAGTATTTATAGATTAAGGAACTTTGTTTTAAAAATGAATCAAAGCAAATGCAAATTGTAAAAAGATTTAGATATACTTTTCGATACCAAGAATCAGATTTCGAAATTCCAAATAATATTTGTGATTTATATCAAAGAGAAGATTATTATATACGAAACTGTTTATATTTAATACGAATTAATAAACTCCTTTATAATTACTTTTGTTATCAAAAGAAAAAAAGATTATCGAATCCAAAGAAGATCTATTTCAACAAAAAAGATTAAATATACTTTGTTAATAATATCTCTGAATCAGATTCTGATACTAAGGATATAATAAAGGAAGATTATAATTTGACAAAAAAGATCATTAATAAAGTTTCCTTTAACAAATGGTATATTAATATAGATGTTTCTTTATATATATCTGATCAATCTTTATTATTCAGATCAATAAACCCTATTATCAAATAAAGAATAAAGGTTGATAAAGGAATGATATATTATCGTTATTGGGGTTTAATGAATATAATATACGAAGATGATTCTAAAATGCTACTTTCAAATATATTATATATATTAGAATTAAAAGTAAACTTGTTATCAGGAAAAAGGATCTACAAAACAGAACTACAAAGGGAATTCAACTTTCATCATATATATTTCAAAAAGGATAATAAGAAAATCATCCGTATTAGAATAGAAAACGGAATATACATGGTTTTATATATAATCAAAGAATACAAGGATACAACTCTTTATTCGAATATATATCAAAATAATCAAAAAAAAGGTTTTTCTTTAGAAATAATCGATAGTATCAAAAATATCAATAACAAATTAATATTTAAGAAGAAAAAAAGATACCTATTATAATATTGAAGATTCAATCATCTAGATTCAAATAAGATCAAGAATCTATATAAAGTATTCAATATAATCAAATTAATAAAAATCCCAATTGAATTAAATATTTGCGAAGTGTATATACTTATCAAAATGATTAATCGTATTCTGAAGTAATTAAGTCTGTATAAATCAAAGAGATTCGAATTTATATATTTCGATATTACAGGATTATTTCCAAAATCGATTCGAAGGAATCGTTATTTTATATTGATTATCGATAATTGTACAAAAGTAAATTGGATTATATTATTTAAACAAAAAGACGATATAATTCAAATATTAAAAACTTGGAAAAAGGAAATGGAATTAGTTATTAAAGAAAAGATCATTGTAATCAAAATTGATAATACATTGGAACTCCTATAAATTATTCATGAATGATTATTAGATATATAATTCGAAATTATAATAATTGTTTTTTTATATCAAAACAAATCTGCAAAATAGAATATAAAGATTGTAAAAACAGATATAAAAGTAATACTAAAAGAAGCTGGATTATTATTAAAGTTTTAGAATAAAATTATAAAGTACGATATTTATATTAGGAATTATATTAATATTGATTTTGATATAAATGGAATAGATTGATTTCTTATAAAAGCTTTTATAGGTATAATATTAAATATAGAGATATATAAAATCTAAGGGAGCAAATGTTATATTTATATCAATTCCAAAATTATTCTGAAAGAATAAAGATATAATAAATTACAAGATACTTCGAAAATTAATATATTCTTAAGATATTTAAAAGTTATAAATAAATATATCAAAATATATTTTCCAAAATTAGATTATATATTTCGATCAAGTAAAATAATTATAAATGAATCTTATCAAAAAAAAGATTTGGATTTTAAATTAAGAAATTATAAATCAAATTTATAAGGAACAAAAAATATAAAATTAAATCGAAGATCTTGTAATAAATTGATAATAAATAAAATACCTTTTCCATTTTCAATACCAAACGCGATATTTGTATTATCTTTGTTCCAAATATTCTCTTTAATAGATATTATACTGAATTCAATGATTATATCAAGTATTCTAATTATCGAATTGAAATTAGATAAATTAAATATATCAATATCAATATACAATAAAGATAAAAATGGCAATATCTAAAAGACAAATCAAGAATCTTCTTCCAAAGATATTTCAAATATCGAATCCATCATTCTAAAGATTCCAATCCAAAAATCAATTTTTATAAACCCTGAATCTATACCGAAAGCAAAATTTAAAATTATCTTAAATTTTATTGATAAATTTATTTTAGTAGAATTAAAAAACAAAGTAAATCCATAATCATTTGAAATTGAATAAAAGAATACAATAAACTTTGAAAATGAACCCCCAAGATATCTAATACGAAAACAGAAAAAAAATATAAAACAAAATTCTGAAAAAAAACAGGAAAATAAGATTATAAAAATATTGATTATAATATCTATATAGGTCAAAACTCAAGAAAATGTAGAATATGTTATAATTACAATCCCAATTATTTATAAAATAAATCTTTATATCAAAGATAAGATCGTTTTAGATTTCATAATTTCATTGATAGATATAAACAATACAGAAAATGTAGTATATTTAATTGAAAAAGTTTTGGGAATCAAAATATCAAGAAATTATAAGGAAACAATATCGGATCGAGAATATTCTGAAAAATGAAAGAAAGTTATCTAAAAGGAAATTATATCTTTGATTCAAAATAATATTTGGAAAGAATATATATTCTTTAAAAGAAATAATTTAATTTCAATGAAATAAATATTTATAATTAAGATCAAAAATAACAAAATAAAACAATTCAAAGCAAAATTAATGGTTCGAGGATTTAATCAAATACTAAAAAAAGATTATAATAAAATATTTATGTCAATAATAAAGCTAAATATATTCAAATTATTTCTAATTATTGTTACAAAGGAAAATTTGGAATACTTATATTTCGATATCAAAAATGTCTTTATTGAATCACACTTAAAGAAAGAGATCTACCTCGAACCATCCCAAAATATCAAAATCGAAAAGGGATATATACTACAAGCTTTACAAAATCTATATGATTTGAAACAAACTAAAAGGGATTAAAGTTTATTATTAAAGAAAGAGCTTTTAGATATAAACTTTGTATAAAGTTTGGTAGATCTATATTTGTATATATCCAAAGACCATAATATAATATTACTAGTATATATCGATAATATCGTTATTGTATCATATATATCATTACAAATTACTTAATTCGATGAAAAGCTATCAACCCGTTTTAATATCAAGAATCTAAAAGAAATTAATAAAATCCTAAATATTAGAATTATTCGTAATAGAAAAGTATATACATTAATTATAAATTAAAAAGAATATCTCAATGTTATACTAATCAAATACAATATTATATATAAACAATATCAAACTAAGAAACTATTAATAATGAATTATACCTATCTTCAACCAACAACCAATAATAATAAACTAATAAATATAAATAAATATTAATAACAAATAGAAAATATAATTCATCCAATAATATATATTCAACCAAATATAGCATTCTCAATTGAAAGATTTTCACAATTTATAACAAAACTAATAAAACATCATATTATAACTTTAAAGAATCTGATATAATATTTATAATCAACAATCAAACAAAAATTATGATTCGGATTAAAGAAAATACAATCTGATATCTACAAAGAATACAATATATTTAACAATATAATAAAGATATATACAAATACAGATTAAGCTAATAACAAATATAATCAGAAAAGTGTTTCAAAAAAAGTTGTGATATTCTATAAAGGCCCTATATTATGGATTAACAAAAAACAAATGTCTGTAGCTATCTCTAATATAGAATCAGAATATATTACAATAACAATATTCATCAAACAAAAGAGATGGATTATATAAATATTCAAAGATTTATTCAAATCAAATTATATTAAAAAGAATAGAAATACAATTCAAATACTTAATAATAATTAAAATACTTTAGTTTTAATCAAGAATCTACATTTATATAAACAATCCAAATATATAAATATCAATTATCATTTTATCAAAGACTTAATTGTCACGGAAAGCCCCGCAATCCCCTGTATCTTATGAAGGATCAAAGCGTATGCTTTCCAATCGGAATGAAGAATCTACTAGCCCTTACCAATCCACCAATTGATAAAATGATCCTGATATACTAATAAACAAAGATCTAGTCTAATTAAGGTGTATATCAGTTAGATAACCATTTATTTGTTCTATATATATAGTTCTTGATTCATATAATCAAAAACAAGTTATTCAATTCTTTTATTCTACCAATCATATATATCACCTATTCAATGATCTCTAAAAGTGCTATATAATCATACTATCCTGTAATAATTATAAGCCTGGTAGCTCTTAAAATCTATACAACTTTCTATCCAATAATTACTAAATATTTAAAGAATCATTCTTAAAATATCATTCTTATCTTATTTATAATTCAATATTTATATCAATTCAATTATCTTTATTCAATATAGTAAAGGATCAAAACGATCTTCTTTTTACAATCCGTATTCAATAATCGGAGTAGTATCTATACTTGAAAAATAAATATCAAATTCAAGGAATCTGGGATTCAATTAATCCAAAGAACGATCCGTTTGTTTTTATATCAGCGATATCCATTCCAAGCTCCGATCTAACGAATAAACCTATCTATACTCAGATCGATTGGTTTTCAATCAAATTATTTGTTTTACCTTCCATTATCGATCTTCAAGTCAAATATAATTAAAAGAAACAAATTTAATATCAAAAGGAATTTTTAGAATATCTTATAGTAATTCAATCCAAAGAAAATACTAATAAAGATATAAAAATAAAAGATTCTAATAATAATATATTGGGATTTACTTCTAATAAATCCATTACTTTATTCCTAATCATCTTCCAAGAAATCTCCTTCGAGTTTACCTCTTTCCAATTGGAGTATCGATATTGATAATAAGAATATATATAGAATCATAAAGCTTTTAAGAATATTTATGAATGGATTGAATCATCAATTGATTAAATATACCTTATAAAACTATCCATTTTCAATTAAAGTATTATAGCTCTTCCACTCAAAACAATCATTAATACATTCAAAAAGAAGCTCGCACCTATAGTAACTACTGTCAAACTCGCAATACTACAAGAATATCGATCTGTTCTAACGCAAGCTTCACTTGGCAGAACCAACCCTGTCAAATAGCACAGAGATTGGATTATAACCTATACTAAAGCTTTTGCATACGAAATTATTGAGGTATAGGATAAAATCGCTATCAATATTTTTCTATAAACCATTAATACCAGGATACTCCCAATCTAGGCAAATACTATAATTATACAAATCGAAATGAACAATCAATTCGAATTACCCAACTTCTTATTCAAACAATTCAAAGATGTTTTTGAAAGATTAATCTTCCAGGATTCTATTTCCTCAAAAACTAAAAAAGGAGTATATTCTATATTTATTTTTTCTCAAAATGATAAAAGATCTAAGAAGAATAAAAAGAGTATCAATTCTAGAAATAATTAAAGGATCAAGAAGATCTGGGAATGTCCTTGTAAAACCGAATCTGAATAGAACAATAGAATTGATCATAACCACACTATATATAATTGTAAAGCCATAAAATTAATGCTTATTGGAAGGATCAATTCATTGCTCAAAAAGGTATTCAACGAAAACGAGCTACAAGTAATTAAAGATTGAACAAAATCATATTTATAGAAACAATTTTATTCTGATTGAATTAAAAAGAAATAGATAAAAGGTTCTATTGATCCTTTAGGACCTTCAATCAACACTGCTATCTTGAATATTCGATACAATTAATCAGGGGTATATTTTACAGTAATGAAAGTACACTATTTATTTAATAGTATTTTGCTTGATAATTATGATATTATATATATCATAAACAATATATCTCTATTGAATAATCATCGATATCAATCATCCGATTCTAGTAATTTTGTAAAAACAGGTATTTTCAGTTTCCAAGTTCTAGAATGCAGGGTTTGTACTATCAAAGGGATTATTAAAAAAGAAGATTACCTTAATAATGATTTGATTTTAAACGACATAACACTTATCCCTAATTTTCATATCAATATTGTTTCGGAGATTCGATTAAAGAAAGCTGACCTATAGTTTTCAGAATATGATTGTACTTTTCATAAAAAAGATTATACAAATAGTATAATAATTACTCAATGCATTTATACTAAAAATCTTGTATTCTTAGAATACAAATCGTTTTCTATTTATTCGAATACTTTTTTATTTATTTCTGTAAGCAATCCTTCTATAATATACCCAATAATGAATAGAAAAATAAACAAAGCATTCCATTGTTTTTGCGATCCATCTTTTTTAAGAAAAGATACAAATAAAATATGATATAAATGTTTTGGGTATTTGAAAAAGGAAGCTTTTGAATATTTAATATTTGCAGTATAAAACATCAAAATAAAAAATATTATTCATTTCAATTATGCTAACTGTATTCGCATTTATGTGAAGTAAATCATTTCTCGCGCTTCAAATGATTATTAATCACTTTAATTCTTCTACAAAATTCAATAGGATCTTTTTGATTTTGATAAAGGGTATAATAATATATTATGGCTTTTATTGATCAAAGAAATATACTATAACAAAATCTTTTCATATTCAATCTATTATAAAATATATAACGAAGTATTTGCAATTATTCAAAACTTTATAATCTAGATTCATCATAAGTATAGTTTAGTGATTGTAATGATCAAGCAGGATAATGATATATTTGTCATTAGAATTATGGGAGTAATGTTATTTGAGAAATGGATCAAGTAAGAAGGTATTGAATTCAAATTATCCCTATTTCATATATATAAACCCAATAGAGAATCAAAACATATAGGATAAGAAATAATTATAAAATAGATAAAAATGCGGATTATAATAGATTTACCGGACAAATTGTAAATGGAAACGATACAAATTGCTATTTACCTATATAATATAAATCCTTTGAAGGTTAAATCCTTCAAATCGCTTAATAAAGTATTCGATATATGATTCCGTAATTACCTTTGCAAAAATAATCCTTTGTTTGTAAAGAAAATATCTAACAATCTTTATCCCAATTGAAATAAAATCTACAGGTATAGATACTGAGTTTATCTTTTGGATAAGAATAGAGAAACTGGAATTAATAGGAAATAATACAAAATCAATCCTCGAATATATATTGGGTATTTAGTGGGCTATATCTCAAGCATATTGATTTACTGTATATAGATACCCAAATTCGATAAAGTTATTATTATTCGAAATATAACGTTCAATAAGGAATTCATTTATTATATGGATTCCATTAATCAAATAATCGATATTCATATTACAAAAGAGTTTAAGTAGTTTATTAGAACTCTTAATCTACAAGATCATATCGAATTAAACAAAACAATTATTCAAAATGAGAATAATTATAAGAACTTCATTTATTTATCTATTTTCACAAATCGAAAAACCCTTGATTTATTCATTAAGCATATTTTAGATCTATTATTTACAAACGAATTGATTTTGGGGGTAAATATAGATCTGGGGGGTGATAATGGGAATAAAAAAGTCGATCTAGGATTATCCAATCCATCTAATCCTTTAAATAGTGAGGATAAAGTATACAATAAAGATATACAAATGCTGATTGATTCTTTTATTAAAGAAATTAAAAAAGCTAACTCTTTTATTGAAAAACAATTATATCTTGTGGATAAAAATATTAATATTGTTCAAAGAGATATCCATAATAATAATACAGATCCTGATTTTATTAAATATATTGATATAGGGAATATAGAGTATGAGCCTATTAGTCGTACTATTGAAGTTCTTTGTAATATATATGAAAATGATCTAGAAACCGTTTCAATCGATTAACCTCAATATTCCAAAAGGAAGTATATATATTAAAATAATCAATCAAAATATTCCGTAAAGGAAATCCAGTTATTATAAAGATTGCCGCATTTTATATATTCATTTAATCGATTTATAAAGGATTTGTAGATTTATGATTTTGAATAGATATTTAAGAGAACTTGTATTATAAGGATTGAAATATCCAGGGTTCAGATTAATCCGTTTGAATTTCAATTATACAATTATTATTCAAAGTTATTTCTTTTCTGGGAGTTATTTGGTTCTTATATCCTAAAGTAATCAATACGTATACGAAGGCAATTATATATATAATAATGCTATCAAGGAAGCGATTCTAACGTTGAATTCTATATAGGAATTATTATATCTCAAAGAATAGGTTCAATAGGATTACTCTGTTTAAACAACTTTCATTTTATATTCTGATCTGATCAGTAAGGAATAAATAATATAAAGGAATGTTCTCAATTTGTAACAATTCATAATATAATTATCATTGGAATTAAAGCAAAATTATTACTGCCTTTTATCTGGTTTACAATCAATGAATTATAGATAATATCATTTCCTCGAATTCATATATTTACAGCTCCAAAATTACTTTGTTTTTACTATCAATTAGAAAATCATCAAATAGAATATTAATTCAAATAGGATTGCAATCTTGAGATTAATAATCTTAAGGTTAGGAAAATCTGGCATAAAATCGATTCTGGATTGGAACCTTTAAAATCGATTCCCTTTTAATAGATATTTATATATAAAAGCAATAATTAAGATTTAATCATTCGTTATTGTTTATATTTAATAATATAAAAAGATCTTTAGATTAAAAGTATTATTGAGATTATTTACACCACTATATTAGTAAACCGATTATTCCAAATCGTAATAACAATTATCGCTAAATACAATCTCGAAACAAAGTAATACAATATAATCAACATTTTTATTAATATTCTACACAATCCTTTCGATACCCTAATTGTATATTATCTATTTGATGAATACAAAATCCTAAACAAAAATGTTATAATCGATCGAGCTTTGTATAATCTACAAGATTCCCCAATTATATAGTTTAGGGATTTCATTTGGATACTTGAAAAACTAGGATTAATATAATATAAAAAAGAACTATATTTATATATTAACCTAAAGTATACTATTATAATTCTTTTCTTCGTAAACAATATTCAGATCATTTATTATAAGAAAAACAAATCAATTGCCACAAAGATCATTAAAGGAATCAAAACTGTATATAAACTATAAGACCTGGGAAACACTAAGTGGTTTCTGAGTATACATATATTCCGTGATCGATTCAAGAAAAAATTGTAGCTAGCTTATAATATATATATTAAAAAGATTACTAAGAAATTCAAAGTAACAAATGGGACAACAAGTACACCACTCCCGATAATAATATTTCGGAAAAATCAAGGTCAAATTCCTGTATATATTATAAAAATGTATTAAAAGAAAGTGGGCTCAATATTATATACTATAATCATTATAAAAGCGGATGTATCATTTATTGCTTCGCAATTGAATCATTATTTGATCAATTCATCAAATGATTATATAAAAGCTATTGATCATTGTTTACAATATTTATAGAATATAAGGTATCTTGTGATCCAATATAATAATGATCAAATATTACAACTTTTCGTCTTTTCAGATATTTCTTTTGCAGATGATCCAGATATTTGTTGATTATTTTAAGGGTATATTATATCCCTTTTCGATGGTTTAGTTGTATAAAAAGTATCCAAGCAAGATACTGTGATTACCTTGATTATCGAAGTAAAACTTCTCGAAATCGAGTGTATATTAAAAGAAATTATGGCAATTTTATATTTCTTAAAAGAGATCGATTTAATAGTGAAAAAGCCTGTAACGATTTTCTATGATAATTAGTAAGCGATCAGATTAATGATTGGTGAAAACGAACAGATCATTACGAAACTATATCACATCGATATCCAAAATATATAATTATATTAAGAATATTCAAAAGGGAACTTTTATGTAATCTATCTACTGATCACTGATATAACTGCTAATAGGCTCACCAAGAACCTTATAAGACAAAAGTTCGAACACTTCCGATCTTTTTTCAATCTATAAGATATGAATAACAGGATTATAGAGTTTGAGTAACGATAATCTGGAATTTTTATTTCTTCCCTTTGATGTGGATAGAATGAATCCTATTTGGTATCCTAGATTATTATATTTTTCTATAATACACTTCAATTTGTATACTTTATATTCATAAAAAAACAAAGAACAATTAAGGCCGATTATTTCTCCACTCTTTACCTTCCTATCCTTAAAAAAGGATAAGCTTCTTTTTAAGTTCAATAACTTGAAGTTCAAATAAAAGAGCCTCTAGATTATCCGCAATAATTAAGGAACAAGGAATAATTGGAATAATCAGAGTTATTGATGTTATTGGTATTATAGAAATCAAAGGATTATTCTTTTTTTCCCTTTTCTTTGAATGTATTATCTGTTTTTTCCTTCTCTTTTTCTTCATTATTCTTTTTCTTTCATTTTTATTATCATTCTCTGAAATTATAATGTACTTTTTCTGTTCGGTTTTTTAAGGATTCCGGTGAGTAATATAACGAGGAAAGGAGGAACAATGATATAGGGGTGAAAAAACAATTTCTTTTTTTTTCTCGATCTTCAATATCATTTTTATCGCAATTCTGTATCTTTGTTTGGATTATACAATTAATGATCAATATATTATAAAAATGAAGGATAAACGAAAAACTTACTTTCGAATTTTGTCGATAAACGGCGATATAATAATCTATTAAAGAATAAAGGAAAACCGGCAAAGAAGTATACGGATAAATATTACAATTCCAATATCGATGATTATTCGGCTTAAAAGAATCAATAAAGTATTCGCTATGGAAATTATATCTCCCAGCAATCAACGATTTTATATATCGAATATATAAATAATCGTTCTTTTCCCCATAATTCCCCTTATCTCTTATTTTAACTAAAGAATCAGCAACTTTCGATAATCTTTTTTCTTTCTCTTCTTTATCTAATTCATCATCCGAAAAACCTGATATTAAAGGATCGAATAAATCGTTATTATCAAATAAAGAAATACTCCCTCTTTTCTCTCCTTTATTAAACAATCTTTGCCTTGATAATTACAAATATAGGATTAATAAAACCTTTCAATTATATAATAGAATTCAAAAATGAAATCTACCTTCAAATTACTATCTGAACTTATAATTAGTAATTGATTATAACAAATAATAGTTCTTTCGATAAAGAGAAGTGATTTTTGAAATAAATAACAGTATATCATTTTAAAAACAGATTTAGTTAAACTATACTCCCAGAAATCGATATTTTGGTTCGTTATTTACATTGAACTCATTAATTCTCTCTACTCGATTTATTGATCCTTCAAAAGAATACTAGGATCTTTTCTTATATTTAACTCTTTCAAAATTTTCTTCTCAACCACCGTTTGCCTAGTATAACTAAGATTCATTTGTTTAACCTTTTTAGACCCCGAAATCTTAAATATAATAATAATTAATAAAAGCTTGATTAAGACAAAAACAAGAATACGAAAAAGGGATCTATATATCTTTAAAAAATTCATTTATTTTACTTCGCCATCGTGATCAATACATTGTAGTCTAGCAATTATATGTATTCTTAATTGCTACACTGTAGGATCGATCAATCATCTATATTCTCCTGATGGAAAACTTTCTTTTTATTATTCAAAATCTTGATTTTGAAGAATATCATAAGTAGTAAGCCAAAGATCAAAAGAAATTTGCGATTTATATACATTCAAATTCTTCTTTATTCTAAGGGTACCAGGATCATTTCAGATTTATACATTACACCAATCCTTGATTGATGTCTGCCTATAATCGCTTTACATATTCATTCACGAATCATATGAATTGCCACTTTCTATATCTTTCCATTTGTTTCAGATCACCTTCCGATCTAGGGGGTATATCATGAAAAGCCCCGCAATCCCCTGTATCTTATAAAGGATCAAAGTGTATACTTTCCAATCGGAATGAAGGATCTACTAGCCCTTACCAATCCACCAATTGATAAAGTGATCCTGATATACTAATAAACAAAGATCTAACCTAATTAAGATGCATATCGGCTAAATAATCATTCATTTGTTCTATATATACAGCTCTTGATTCATATAATCAAGGGCAAGTCATTCAATTCTTTCACTCTACCAATCACGTGTACCACCTATTCAACGATCCCTGAAAGTGCTGTGTAATCATACTATCCCGTGATATTAATAAAAAAGGAGAAAATCGCCATTAATTATATCAATATATATGATATAATTATCGATGGAATGACGAAACTTTGTACAAGGATTGTTTTCGAAAGGTTCAAGAAAATGTTAGGATTAGTAATCTAGGAGGATCGAATAGGATATCCTCAATAGAGGAGTATTGGAAATGAGGCCATCATAAGATTAGAATTGAGGTTATGTAATCATAATGGTGTATAGACCATATTTGGGGATAACTTTAATTCTATTTCTATTAGAATTATAAATCCTTAGTTCAATCTATATAGTCAACAATACTACTACTTCCTGCACCAAAAGTTAATACATTTAATATTTAATCAATTATATAAAACCATTCTTTCCCTCTCAATTGTATTTTCGTTTATCTAAACTATTACTCATAATTGTTTTGATCGAGTTTCAAAGGATTATTTGATTTTGATATTATAAAGGTTTCTTATTATTTGATAAATATCGAAAATAGTCTTCAGATTTTTAAAATAATCTTAAAAAATATACAGCAAATAAATTCAAAATAATAAAGAAATATAAAAATAAAACAATAAGAAAATTTGTAAAATCATATTGTAATATGTTTTCTTGTAATTGTACAAACTTGTTTTTCGTTTTTATTATAATTCTGTATCAATATTATACAAATTACTCTCCGCTTTAATTTATAATATTATGAATTATAAACTGTATTATTGTATTTCAATTCTGTTTTGATAATATTATATGAAAATTCTGATTTTCATTTTGTTTCATTTTTATTAATTATATTAATCCTTTCTCGATTTGCTTTGCTTTCTAATTACTATTGTACAATCGGATTTTATAATTTGTTAATTTTTGGTACAGGAAATAATAGTATTATTGATTATATAGATTGAACTAAGGATCTATAATTCTAATAGAAGTAGAATTGAGGTTATCCCTAAATATGGTCTGTACACCATTATGATCACGTGACCTCAATTCTAATCCTATGATGGCCTCATTTCCAACATATATATTTAATTATAATATTATATATTTTGAATTAATAATATTATTGAGATAATAAAAGGTAGGTTTTGTTTATACCAAAATAAATAATGAGAATGGAATTATAGGTTTTATAAATCAAATAAGTTCGAAGGTTATTGATATCGGATATTATTAAATAGTTATTATAAAACAAGAAATCATTTTGAAGTGATATATATTTATAATCTTGAATAATTTGTATTCTGAGTATTAGTAAATTATTTATAGTTTTATTTGCTTTGATAATATAGTTAATTAAATCGAATCGAAGAGTGATTTTATTTAAATCGATAGTAATAATCGTTATTTCGTTTGAATAATACTTTTGTAAGGCTTCTTTTATAATTTCGGTATCAATTTGGTTATTTTTAATAAATTATTAAAGGCGATTTTTCTTTTTAATATAATTCTGAAAGTTCAATTTGTCGATTTGATGGATTAAGGTATTGGTAAGAAAGTTATCTTTTTTAGGGCGATATATAATGATGAAGTTATAATTAGTTAGAACTTTTGTTTAGCAAATTTATTAAATATTAAGAATCTTAATAGTTATAAAATATTCGAGGGCTTTATAATTGGTATAAATCTTGATTTTATATAATAAATTAATGAGTTCTATTTTTCAATAATTGATAGATCGAATGATTAATAGTATTTCCTTATTATGAATTTTATAGTTCAATTCAGTGGTAATTATTATTTTGAAGAAATAAATTATAGGAAACCAATCTTCGTTATATTATTATAATAATATATTAGTATTATGAATGTTGGTGATTCTACATCAGGAAACCGCAGTTTCCTGAATAGGGAATACCTCGCGTAATCCACTGGCCACTGTAGCACACCCTATAATATAGTCATTAATCTTTGATCCCTGCAGATTTCTATATAAATCCAATACTGTTTCCAATATCCCTCATTGCCCTGATATCTTTTGAATCCTTTTTCCAACTCTTTACTTTCTCTCTCTATTTATTATTCCAAATATTATTGATTCTAAGAAAAACTGCGACAGAGTATTTCCTTTATTTGGGTATTTATTATATCACCCTCAAATTTCCTATTGAAACTTTTAACAAGACTTTTGTTATACTTTTAGTCTTTATTGGATCCTCCTTCAATCTTTATTTACAAAATATAACCTCAATTTCCTATCGATGATTTATACCCAACTAGACTCGATATTGTCATACTCATCATTATCACCCAATATCCAATCGACTCTGGACTGTAGATATATTCCCTTGTTTTCGTTTGAGAAGTTTTAGTCTTTTATAATACTTAATATCCTTTATACATCGGTATAAGAAATCCTTACTAAACTTCCCCTAAGACTTCCATCCATTCTGTTTTTTAGAATCTTAATTGTTTGATGGCAATTTTCCAAATACAAGAAATTTATTGCAGATCTTCAGGATTGTTATAACAACGATAATTTTATAACTGATATAGTTTAACAATAAGGAGATAATATACGAATTCGATATGTATAAATAATATAATCTAAATTCTTCCCAAAAGTTTAAGAATATTATTTACTTTTCTTTTCTGTTCAATTCGTTATCGATTTTTAAAAGTGATTCGTTTGGAAAAACAATTCCTGTATTTAGGTTTGATAATATTATAGAAAGAAACAGAAATATAGATTTACTAATCAATTAATCTTTTGAATATTATAAATATTAATTTATAATCGATTTACAGGATTATAAGAGATCTTTAAATCATTTCTCCCTTTATCTACAATTCCAGGTATTATCTTCTAGATATATTATAATTAAACTTTTCTTCAATTCAATTACTTATTTTAGCACTTTCATATTTCCTATTTGGACTTTATTAAACATTTCGCTTTTAATAAATCTTCCTTCCTTTTCTACCCACAAATATATAATCATATTCTATTACCCATAATATACTTTCAATTAAATTCGGCATTATTATACTTCTTCTATTCTATTTAATATTATTTACAAATCAGAAAGGAAGTTTTTTATCGAACTTGTTTAAAAACTCTGCTTTAAATTCTCTATCTGATTTCAATCAATTGATATTGAAGATCCGAAACAAAAAACTGATTAAATTCACCACTACTTTGATCATCCTTGAGTTTTGTTTACAATTATTTATTTCCTACCCCTAAACCCCTTATTATTCTAAATATTGTTTTTTCTAATATATTGTAATTAGATTTATTCATTTAATTATCTATTTCACCACCCTCAAATTGCTTTTTCAAGATTTCGATTGGTTTTTTGATTCGTTTTGAACTCCAACAAATCTTTCTTTGATATTCTATCTACAAATTTATAATCATAGCCCCTTACTAATCATCTATATCTAACTGAATTCGGCATTACCAATATTATTTGATATTTAATTATTAATATAGTATTATTTATCTTTATCTTCATTATCAAATATTCAATCAATTTTGTTTTGTAAATACACTTTCTTATTTTATTCATAAAAATCCTAAACCTTTATTATATTCGAAATCTTATTAGTATAGGAAACTATTATTAAATAGCTTCTTTTTCAGCTTCGCTCCTAATCCTCCTTTATAGTTTTAATAAATTGATATAGAAAATTCAGAATTAAAAAATTAATTAAGGATTATATTATAATAAAGATAAATAATATAAATCTTTAGGATTTTTATAATTACAATAACAATTTTTTTATAATTGTTATAATATTGTAGCGGAATGATTATATATAAATTCAGTTTATATAGATGGCAATATTTATAAATCAAAGATTTAGAATTTCGTTTACCTTCATTTTTGGATTTGTTGATTATTATTATTTAATAATTGTGCAATCTTGAAAACTGCAATTTTGTGGATAAAAAGGCAGGGCGAAATTAATGATCTAATTTAATTGATATTGAATTATATATCTAAAAGGAATATATAGTTTTTAATTAATTAACTTTTTGTATATAGCTTTATTATCTTTCGAAAAATCAGCGATAGAAAATATAAATAAGTAATTCCAAGAAAAAGGAGGTTTGAATTCCAAATTGATTTTATATATTGAGATATATATAATATATTATAAAGATTCGTTAAAGTAATTGAATTTCTTTTATAATAAAGATTATATATATAAAAAGAATAATTAATTCCAAATTCCAAAAAACCAGAATCTTTAAAATCATTACTTTATATTTCCTTTCTCTTTTATAGATATTTTTCTCAAAAATAAATTCCCTGAAAATCATTCCTTATATTTATATATTTACAAAATAATTGCTCAATAAAAGAAATTCATATCTTCAAGAATTTTCTTCAATTCGGATCCATAAGATTCTTGATATAGATCAATTTGCAATAGAAATAAAAGTAGAACTCAAACAATTTGAATATAAGAGTAAATTAAAGCTTTATAATCGATAATATTGAAAATGAACTAATATTTGAAGCAGAAAATGAAATTCATAATCTTAATATCGATTCACTTTTCAGAAACCCTAATCCTACTTTTATTAGATTTAGTTCTATTGTTGAAGCTTCAATTATGAGTAATCTGATTGAAGTCAATAATAAAGATATACAAGATATAGAAATATTATATCTTCCAACAATTTCTTCAATCGATTCTACAATAAAACAGAAATCAATATCAATTCCAAGGTCCATAAAGGGCAAAATACTTATTATCGAGAATATTGATAGATCAAAGCGAAAATCAAGTATAAAAGGCAAAGGTTAGAATCATTTCTTTTTCCTTTTTTTCCTCGAGTATATTTTAATGAATAGTAGAAATTCCATTACTTAAAGACAATAATAATATTCAGGGGGTTTCCAACAAAAATGATTTGATAAGTATATTCGAGAGTTGTCAATTGAAAAGGGCAAGATCTGGATCCATTAAAAATAGTTTAGATATATATATCCTTTTTGTTTATATATAACAAGATCTTAAAAGCTCGGAAATAACATTTTGTTAGATAGATCTATCAACTCGAACAACGTTGATACAATTTCAATCAAACATCTTGTATATTATAATATCAATAAAGAATCCTTTTGTCACGAATCGTGAACCACAGGAGGCTAACCACGTGATACCTCTTATCTCCCACGTCCATTGATGAGCTGATCGTCCGTGCACATGCGTTACGATTCATGCGATTTAGTATGGTAAAATGGTGACCCTAATAACACATGCGCACAACCCCGCAGCTTACGAATGGGTATTTGTATATATATATCTAGTCGCTCCTTACGAGCCATAGTTCTTTAGTTGTAGATTCTAAAGAACATAATTGACCCTGTTTATTCAGCTCTACTACGGCTCTTGTGCGTCACACCTTTTCTTTTAACCTTATACAAAATAATGAATATATCCTGGCCTCGCCCGTCAACAAAACATCTAACCAGGGCAATTCGAAATCTGCCGACATTGATTATAACAATAAAAGCAAAAAAGAAGAAAATCATCACTCTTCAGTATAGTATCGTTTTGATTCAATTATCAGCAATCTTTCTTAAAACTATATTTATATTGTACAAGTTTCTAATTGTAAATATGAATTTCATAATATTATCGGAAAAAAGCAAATCGATGATAAGATATATTATCTAATAGATTAAACTTCAAATTTAATATTATATAAAATATTAAAAAAGACAAAAGCTTAATCATTCATTAATCTATTTGAAACTCGATATCAATCTTAAGAAACTGCTTTGGAGGTTAAATATAACCCTTCATTTCATTATCAAGATTGCAATGAAAATTGGCCAAAAAAGCGATAGTATAAAAAGATAACGATAAAAAAAATATAAGAAAATAACGAGAATGAGTATACTCAAAATAAATAAGGAAAAAATCAATAGTAATAAGGGAATATCAATGATATTAATCATTCTGGTGATATTAGTCCTAATTCAAATAACGAGGATGACGAATTCCGACCTGCAAAATGGCGGAAAGTCCCTTCAATGCCTACCAGTTACGGTTTAACACCACCTCATCAACATAACATAAAGCATCGTCTCAGACAGCGCCATACACTTGCGGCGCCTTCCATCAAGCAACTTGAGATGGATAAAGTACAGTCCCAGGGCTATTACGAACGTTTACCAACGCCCATCGATAATCACCATCGCTACCCACCTACTCTTTCGAAATCATCTGGTATTAGCTCTAAAAATGCAACATCTGCAGGGATTTCAACCCCTTGCAATGCTGCTGTACATTCCAGAGTACAGAAAGCAAAACCCTTGAGCGCTTGTAGTGTTGTAATATATTCCAAGGTATAGCCAGCGATGCAAATAAAGAAAAATTCGGCGCGATGAACACCAAGCGAAAATAAGACGATCGTTAGAATGAAAAAGAATAGCTGCTTGTGGGAGGAGATCTATAATGCTTTTCCGCATCAAACTCTAGAAGCTATCCAGGTGTATTATTCTACAAAACTCAAGAATTAATCACTGCATCTTATACTGCTTTTCTTCGTAGAAACAAATCTTCAATGACATTCCTAACTGAGGGAGGGTGTCACGTTTCGAACTCAGCAAGTGAACAAGGATTCAGGGGTCAGTGGTTATATCACGTGATGATGAGCTTAAAGAGCTCCACAAGCTCCCATGGGATTCTACATTCCAGGGTACAGCCAGCAAGGTTGCGAACTAAGGGGAAGTGTGTTCGTTGGGAACCAGAAGAACACGAGACGATAATCAGGATGAAGAAGAACGGTTGCTCCTGGGAGGAGATCCATGATGCCCTTCCACACCGGACACTGGCGGCGATCCAGGTGTAGTACTCTACGAAACTCAAAACGTGATTATAATATCAAAAACCATCTTTTTTGTAATAACAAAGGAAATAAAGCCGTCTTAATTTATTGCTATTCATTTATTATTCTCTCCTTGCCGATTTGAGCTTGCTAGATTTCGAAGTCTAATATATTAGAAAATTATAATATAAACTTGAGCATTTTCTACTTTACCTTATTCTCTCTGCATTTTCTTGCAATATTTTCTTCTCTCTTTGTTTCGCCTCATCTTCATACTGACGTTTCAATTGAAGACTGTGCAATAAACAATGCACATTTCCTTTATTCGTGCTTTCTTCCCACTTTGTATCCTCGATTATACATTGTTCCAAATCTATAATCATCACTCGATCTCCAACATCAATAGCATTATCCAATTTCGGATCTTCATGAGTTACTCCATGCATAGTGAATGCTTTATAAACCTCTTCCAACTTTCTTTCAAATTCCTCGTCCTTTTCAGGTTTCATAGTAAAATCAAATAATCTTTGGCCGACGATTTCGGAGAAAACCAATGCTGGTGATCCATCATATGTTGCCTCGCCATAGAGATAAGGTATAAATTTTCCTTGAAGAGGTTGAAGGCGGCGATACATTTGTTTTTCAACCTCGAACTCTTCATTCCAACCAGGCTTGCGCTTTTTGAGAATGACTGTCGGTGACAAAAACCATTCAGGATAAAGTGTTTTGAATTTCGGCCAAAGATTAAAAAGATATGCAAATATCGATCGAATACATAGAATTGGGATAAAATCAAGAATCGACGGCTTTTCGAGCTTCAAGCGGTAAACGGTTCGTCGTGGATCAATTCGTTCAGCGATAGTAGCTGTTACCAGTCTGTGGCCCATACAGAATTCCTAAGAATGTTCAACATTTATT
This sequence comes from Stromatinia cepivora, assembly GCA_014898415.1. NCBI lineage: Eukaryota > Fungi > Ascomycota > Leotiomycetes > Helotiales > Sclerotiniaceae > Stromatinia > Stromatinia cepivora. The sequence goes on along the minus strand of RCTD01000012.1, from coordinate 329,850 downwards.
CTAGATGGACTGTAAGTGCAAAAGTAATCTTACCAGTGGACCGTGATATTCATCCATGTTTTTTGATAAATCTGATGGTAGGAGAGTGGTGATGGAGAAGAATTACAATCACTATGATGAATAACTTTGGCTGTAATGAAGAATTGAATAAGATGTATGAAATGATAATATGAAGAACTATAGAAGAAGGCCGTTAACTATAAGTAAATACTATTTGTTTGCTGAAATGCATATTCCCGCTTTTCCCTGTCATTTTTCTTCCATCGTTACACAACTAAGACCACATCTCAGCTACCATACCTGAACAGTGTCCCAAATAATTGCACCATTCTCATCCATCACATTGTTTCCTTGTCCATCAACCCAATACCATCGGTCTTGGCCCAATCTTCGCATGTACCCGTCTGGATGATCCATTACTTTCATATCCTGATATACCCAATAAGGTCGTCCGGACCAAAAGCGAAACTCTCGGTTCCAACCACGAAGCGAAAGAGGAAAACCAATCGAAGCCGTCCCTGCCATACGCATCCAGCCCCGCCATACTAGCCGATAAAGCGCATATCGGGCACCACATTGCATATCCTGAGGTGTTCGTGCTAAAATACAACAATCGATAGCGCAGTGTGCTGATTTGATATCGTCGCGATCTTTGGCTTTAAATTGAACAATCAACAAATGCTTTCCATCATACACGAACACCTGCGGACATTTATATTCGAATGCATACCTTTTCTCCTTAGTAACTTCATATTTCACCAATACAAAAAGAACCAAAAAACTTACCCTCTTATCTCTCTTCCTAATCGTACTGTTATTCCACTCTTTCTTTCCCTCCCCTCCCATTCATCAACAAAAATAACGCCGTGTTGCTTCATCTCTTCTATCACTTGGTATCTCTCATTTGCAGCAACTCTTTCCATTTGTTAAGAATACAAATGATCTATAGTCTTATCCGTATTTGTTGGACCCGGAGGGCCAGACAACGATCTCTGCAGAAATCGTCCATTCTTCTGCCAAGCAAGAGAAACCGGTAAAGCAATATTTTGATGAAAATCCCGTTCAACATCCCCTTCTGTTTGCACATCTACTCGATCAAGATAGTTCAGACGATAAACTACTCTTTCGAGACGGTTGATATCAGTAGGGTCAGCAGTATACACAGTGTTGGTATTTGGGGTATATTGATCTGAGGCTAGAAATCCATTAACCCCATCCAAAGTTGGTGGATGTATTGTTGGATTAGGGATCGAGTGAAAAGTATCAGTCCATTTTTTTTTACTCAAAGAAGGATCAGATATACTAGCGTATAAAGCATAAGGAGGATGTTCCAAAAGAAGATCCTTTACTGTTGTCATTCCAGACATCTCGTAACAAAGAATTGTGGAAGCAAATGTGTATGTTTGAAATTGACTGATGATGAGAGCGGTTCGGTCTTATATCTTGACCATTTTGAACCAAGAGAATGTGATATCGCTTCTATATCAAATTTTGGTATAAATTCACCAGAGCAAAAGTGAGCATGCATATCGTAAGAAGATTCAATATTAAAGCTATACTGCACATGAAGCTGCTGGATGATTACCAGCCATAACCCTGCATTATACCTCGTTGCAATGCATATATAGAATAGCAGAATGCAAGGGAGGATTGAATTGGTAGGCAGAGATATGGAAACTCTTGAGCTGAAAGCCATTTCTGGCGATTTGAACCATCATATGAACCAGGAAGAAAGGATATCGCGCTTACCTTGATCGAAGGTATTGTTCAATGTGGATAAATGTCGCCTCCATTCTCTCACTCACAGATTCCACATTATTACCCAATAAGATGTGGTAGTACAGATGAACACCTTCTAGGATTGATGAAAAGAGCTGAAGACAATCAAGTATGTGTAAGTTATAGCTTCGTATGGCACACTTGGTGAAGTTGTCGATCGCTACGTTCCTGTAGTTATGTGTGGCTTAGCAGTAGAAGTGGCTGAAATTTTAATACCCGACATGATTGAGTTTCCAGCCTTGAATATTTTCCTGCCTGCAGGCAACAACAGATGATCAAGTTATCCGATTGATACTACATTTGTATTGCATTGTTTGTTGAAAAGTATGGTTCATGTGGAGCTAGAGAGCAGGGGGAGCTAGCCCATTTAGTACTAGTAAGAACTCTGCCTATAGGAAGAGTTCCTTATCTGGTTGATCCTGACTAACTTAATAGAATCACTACACTTGAAATGCCTTCAAGTTCTACCTATATGCTTCCCATTATACCCTGTGAAGAGTCATGCTTAAAACGTTGTTTCTAATTTCTCTTGAATTCGGCTGACCTTTTTTTGGCCTGGAAAGCATTGGTGCCTAACGTGGTCTTTGCGAACCCGAACAATTCTTTCGTCATACATTTAGACTCATAATCTTATAACTATCCTGTCAAAACATATCTACTAAGAAAGAACTCTTGGGAAAACACTATATACACGCATCATCGATAACCCGCATTCGTGATGTCGAGTAGTATTGCAGATAATTCTGTTGCACAAACTGTGCAGGCAGGCGATAAAGTCCAGGGTCATGTCGAAGGCCTGATGCAGTATTTCGATATTGAATCTATCCCTATGATGGAAGTCACCAATTGGTCAAAAGTGGAATTGGTGGATGACGGACTGCAGATATTGGGTGAAGTTAGAGAAGCTTTCAAAAGGGAATTTAATCGGTCACAAGAGGTAGTTGTGAAAAGCATCTCAATGAAGATCATACACTGACTAGCTCATGCATTTTACAGATTACCAATATTGTTGATGCGTTAATCAATCCTCCCACGAAGCCATACTTCCTGGCACGTAGCGTTCAATTACTGGTATTTCAAGGCGGGTGGTCAAATTTGGGAGATAATTGCATCGTGTTAATCCCGGTTGCTATGTCTGGCACTATAGAGGCAGTCATTGAAGAACGAACGAGTCTACGTCGGACAACCCTTACTTTCATGCCAAATACCGAGGTCATGATCAGCGGGAGGTGCACAATATGCATTCCGGAAAAAAGCAAGGTCGTGTGCGTCTTGCTTGGTATAGGGATAGGAAAGGGTAACTGATGGAGGCACAGGCTGCATTGATTGAATTATCTGTTCATACTGTACAATCTTGGTGTTATCATTTTAGGGCTTGTGCCTTCAATAATTGATCTGCATACCTTGTTCATAAGGTTCTGTTAGGCTATTTGCTAGAGCTTCCCATCCCATACTATCGACTTCTGGAAACATACCCAACATATCTTCCCATCCTATACTATCAATTTCTGGCGCATTGCCAAATATGGCCTCCCATCCCATACTTCCGATCTCGGGCGAATTTAAGTCCATGGGCGCAACGTTCCAGTCTATCGCTCCTCCAAGCAGCAATGAACTTCTGTCTGAAATAGTCTGTACTGGAAGCCCGGCACCGCTGTGGATTTCAGTGACATCAGCAGCAGTAGGCGCGTCCACCGAAGCACTGTATACATTCACCCTACCGCACTTCGGAGAGCTTGTCGCAGGGCCGGCTTGCAAGGTGGCTAGGTATCGGTCCCATTGAACGGAAAGCAACGTGAGTGATGTATGACTCTGCAAGCACTGCAGAGAATCGACCTTAAGGAATGAGCTTTCTAGATTCAGAGAGACACATATCTGCTTGTAACTTTGCTCTAGTCGTCAGCGGTAGCTCGCAATAGTGGTTCATTACGTACTCTATATCCAAAGCACTATTAACACATGCTGCCGGATGAAACACGTATACCTCCAGTGGTATATCAGGCACTGAGTTCCTTAGGGCGTTAATGACGCGGTGTATGATGTTACTTCTGGCGCTCTGTGGCAGTCCAACAATACGACTGAGGTTATAATTTTTCACTGTGAATTCGTCAACCAGTTTTCCAAAAAGAGAGCGTCAAACATACCAGCTAAAGCTTCATATATAAGAGCGGCTTTGGGTCCCCATGCTAGCCAGAGTCCATCAACAATCGAGTTTATCATCCGCACTGCAGTTGTCCATCGAACACTAGTCTTATTTGAATGATTTTTTTCCTGGTCTGAATTTATCGGGTCGCGGAGTCTTCGTAGACATGTAGCGAGAAAGGAGCTCTTCCAAGCAATCTCTTTAGCATTTCGAACGACTCTCTTCGATTGTTGCCAGAGAAAGTTTTCTAGAAGTAAAGACCTATCTTGAAGTGTATGTTCATCCCGCGCAAAGAAATCTGGTGGAATTACTTCGTTGTAACAAGATTGATCTTTGTTAGTTACCATATTAGTGAATCTACTCTGAAGGTGAAGGTTTTTTTTATTCTTAACGGGAATCACTTGATCGAGTCCTCTTTGGATCTTCTTCAATATTGTTGCAACAGCCTTGTCTTCCTTAGCTCGCTCGTCTCCAATTATTGTATCGCCATCGTTACAGTCCTCACTACCATCATTCCCCTCTGTGCCACAATGTTCTTCATCAGCGTCCTCGTTGTCATTGTCATTGCAATTGTGGTTGCGATGGTGATTGGCATCGTTGGACGTATCTAGTCTTGGACGTTTAATTCCATGTCTGAGTCTGTCGCTGTTGTCGTTCACTTCATAATCTCCTTCAAAGCTCTCTTTACGTTGTATATAGTCAATTAGAGCTGCTTCCGTGTTCTTCGCGCATGTTATTTCAGTCACATGTTGGGTACGATCGTTGATACAACTGAACTTGTAAGCACAGGGTTGACAAGACAATCTAGACATACCAATGTTGGCTTGAAAAGTCCCATTGAGTAGGATGATAATAGCAATCATAGATTCGCTGTACAGCTCCAAGAACTTCGCGAGAAATATCCTCCAATGGTGCCCTTTCACAACATCGAGTCCATCGAAAATAACACTGGAAGAATTTCTGTTTTGGAATAAATGGAAGATCAAATGGACAAATGGATAGTTGAACAGCAGCATAGTGCTTCTTATGGTGTACTGTAAAGTGAATGCGAGTTTTTCGTTCTTTTGAAACTGGCCGGTGAGGACATTGTAAAACAGTGTTGACGTTCGCCTGGTCCTGTAAGGAGATATAAAGTGAATCACGATCGCAAATTGTCTTTACTTTGCTCTCGTCCATATTCAATATATCGGAGGGTATATACTAGTAAATGAAGACAGTAAGACCAAAAGTGAAGGAATAAACACGGTCAGAATTAACGGATCATATGTTGTGTAGGGGAACGTACACATTTTTAAAATGTGTACGTGTACATTCCCTTGCAAGAGCTCCGCATGATCCGGTAAGCGAGGCTAATTCCCATTGGTCCCAATCATCTAAGTACCAACCATTGCTGTTCAAATCGGGCTCCTTAGAAGATAGAGGCTTTTGATCAGTAAGTGTTATCTTAGTTTCCCCCTGTGTTTGATGGGTGCGTCCTTCTGAATGTAGAGACCTATTTTATTGTATAAGAGGAAGCTTGTGGAATGAAGCAACCATAAAGAGAAGCGACACAAACACGCTTCCAAAGCCTGATGCACTCTATTCAGTATGTTCAATAACGTTAGAGAAATCATGTACTTGCTCGTTCTTGGAGCTCAAGATGTCGGAAAGACTCTAATGGTCAGCCGAATGATCGGCGATCTTCCCATTGTAAGTTTCCACACACTAGGTTTCTCCCCCAGTTCTAGATACGATGAGTCTGATTGTGTGATTTGATCCAGCTTCATCTCTCAGAAAATAACCACTCTAATCCTATGAAATATCTCGTTATGCCGGAGATGGGTAGTCCGCTAAAGCTCGAGCTTATACTCCAAGAATGCTCAACCTCAGAGGAACTAAGCAAAATCATTGCTGAAAACAATCACTTCCCATCAAATGTCGTTCTCATGTTTCATTGTGGCTCAGATACAAGTTTCGAAACTTGCGAAGTCTTCTATAGGATGATTCAAGAGCATCGGATTCAGTGCGAGTTTCTTTGGATTGCCAATACGGATTACTCGTTTGGAGGAACTTCTGGATGGAAGGAGAGAATTGCACGATTAGTCGACGAATCGGAACCTCGATTTTTGCTAACTTCATTGGTAAATCCAGACTTGGATCTTCGAAATATTATCAGCTCCTTTTTTTCTGATATCTCGAAAAATAACCAGTTTACGATTAATCAGCCTTTCCTTGATAACCAGAGCTCTTCTCGTTCTAGTATAACAACTTTTGAAGTTTCCAGAGAACGTTTCGAGAGCCCAAGGATCAACGGCTCTCTGATTAATGAAAAGCATACGGATTGGCAAACCCGAAGAGATGGGTTTGTAATGGAACCACAAGTGCGATTCTGGATAGGCGGCAGGGACGATGTAGAAGAGAAGTCGCAAGAGCTTGCTGCGGCACAGAGCGATTGCATTCCGAGTACGACGCTAGGGAAGGGATACGGAGCAGATATATCAAACGAAACGAGCGGTTGGTACCCAGACGATGAAAAAGAAGCATGGGTAGAATGGAGAGCCTATTGGAGTACTAGTATTCAATGGCTTCGATGCCTCTATTTTAGTTGTATTAGCAGGAGATGAAGATCATATTATAATATGTTTTTTCCTTTTGATATCATTACTGTTTTTTTTTAGATTATAGTTTAGATTACTTTTAATTTCATTATATTACCAATACCTTCTTATTATTTATCGTATATATAATATTTCTTAACTTTGTAAGGTTATTAGGGTTTTGTTTATTTTATCTAAGGTTCTACCCTAATTCAATATCGATAATATAAATTTATCTTGTAATATAGTAATCAAAAAAAGAAAAGAACTTCTATTATACAAATAATCCTTTTAAAGTTATTTATATCTATACCCTGGCCTTGCACAGCTTATGCTTGTGGAATTTATCTTTGATTTCGAAGTAGAGAACTATAGTTTTGATACGCAGATATAATGGTATTTGTGTAGGGTCTACATAGGCTTATAGAGGAAAAGAACAACTAGCGGACTAAGGGAAATTTTTGATAATCTTAATGATTATTGAGAAAGAAATTATATAAAGGAATAAAAGGATAAATACTGCTGCAATATCTTATTAACTTTATACTACCCAAACTTTTATCGAGATCGCAGTATACTGGTCCATTTATCGACATATCTATATAGAACTGTACAAGCTATTACAATTTAGGTCAAATTCAACGTTTCTCATCTATTCAAACAATGACCACCAAAATCAGGTTGTTTTTGTTCATTCCATCTTTATCACCCTTTATACTTCAGAATGGATCGGTTTCTTCTTCTATTAATTCTAATTCATTTATATTATATTCTAAGTTTAAAGTATAAATTTTAAAGAGTACTTTATCTTGTATTATTATCAAATATATTCTTATATAATATAGATATATCCTTTATTTCGAGATACTCATTTTCGAAATTTATAAGAAACAAGAAACAAAAGCAAAAGAATTTGATATTTTTCTTACTAGCTTTTTCGAAAAAAATAATAATTGATTTAATAACGATACTATTATTTTATTCGGCTTTCCGAAGGATATTAGTGATAGAATTTCCAAAATGATGATCGAAAAGCATTTATTCCTTTTTACGATTATTTATGAATCTAAATATATTATTCTTTTTATTTGTAATTTGTATATATAATCCTTTTGTTAATATTTTCAATATAATAAGGAGTTTCTAAGAATATATTAGGAATTATTGAGAAATGTTAAAAAGAAGATTAATAATCAATTCAGAAAATTTGATATAGAATAAAAAAAACAAGAACAAAAAAAGAAAAAAAATATTAAGATTTTTGGAATAACGATCAAAATTGTTAAGGATTTTTTTAATGTAATAATCCGAGCAATATTTATATTTGTTTGATTGTATAGAAGATTGAAAGAAAAGGTAGAATTATATATATATAAAATATTGGATATGTTAACTTTTGGTGCAGGAAATAGTAGTATTGTTGACTATATAGATTGAACTAAGGATTTATAATTCTAATAGGAATAGAGTTGAGGTTATCCTCAAATATAGTTTATGTATCATTATGATCATATAATCTCAATTCTAATCTTATAATGGTTTCATTTCCAATACTTTTTTATTGAGAATATTCTATTCGATCCTTTTAGACTACTAATCCTAATATTTTCTTGAACTTTTCGAAAGCAATCTTTATATAAGATTTTATCATTTTATTGGTAATTATATTGTATATATTGATATAATTAATAACGATTTTCTTCTTTTTTGTTAAATCTTTAATGAAGTGATAATTGATATCTATATATTTGAATCATTTGTATAAATATAAGTTCTTGGTTAAAATTAAAATACCTTAATTATTATCAAGTATTTGAACTGTATTTTTGTTCTTTCCAATATAATTTGATCTGAATAGATCTTTGAGTATTTATATAATCTATCTCTTTTGTTTAATGAATATTATTATTGTAATATATTCTGATTCTGTATTAAAAATAATTATAAACATTTATTTCTTGTTAGTCTATAATATAAGGTCTTTATAGAATATTACAATTCCCTTTGAAATACTTTTCCGATTATATTTGTTATTAGTTTAATCTGTATTTATATATACCTTTATTGTATTATTAAGTATATTATATTCTTTGTAGATATCAGATTGTATTCTCTTTGATCCGAATTATAATTTCTGTTTGATTATTGATCGTAGATATCGCATCAGATTCTTTAAAACTATAATATAATATTTTGCTGGTTTTACTATAAATTATGAAAGTCTTTCAATTAAAAACATTATATTTGATTGAGTATATATTATTAAATGAATTATATTTCCTATTCGTTGTTGATATTTATTTATATCTGTTAATTCATCATTATCAATTACTAACCAGAGATAGATATAATATATTATTGATAATTTCTTGATTTGGTATTATTCATATATAATATTGTATTTGATTAGTATAATATCGAGATATTCTTTTTGATCTATAATTAATGTATACATTTTTCTATTACAAATAATTCTAATATCTAGAATCTTACTAATCTCCCCTAGATTCTTGATATTGAAATAGATCGATAACTTTTCATCGAACCAAATGATTTATAATAATATATATAATACAATAATAATATCGTCAATATATACCAGTAATATTATATTATAATCTTTAGATATATATAAATATAGATCTACCAAACTTTGTACAAAGTCTATACCTAAAAGCTCTTTCTTCAATAATAAACTTCAATCCCTTTCAATTTGCTTCAAATTATATAAACTTTGTAGAGTTTATAATATATATCCCTTTTCAACTTTGATATTTTAAAATAATTCAAAATAGATTTCTTCCTTTAAATATAATTCAATAAAGGCATTTTTAATATCGAAATATAAATTTTCCAAATTTTCCTTTGCAATGATAATTAAGAATAATCTAAATATATTTAGCCTTATTATTAATACAAACATTTCATTATAATCTTTTCCTAATACTTGATTGAATTTTCGAATTACTAATCTTACTTTGAATCATTCTACTTTGAATCATTCTACTTTGAATCATTCTACTTTGAATCATTCTACTTTGTTATTCTTAATCTTAATTATAAATACCTATTTCATCGAAACTAGATTATTTCCTTTAAAGAATATATATTCTTTCCAAATACTATTTTAAATTAAAAATATAATTTCCTTTTGAATAACTTCCTTTTATTTTTCAGAGTATTTTTGATCCAATATTGTTTTCTTATAAATTCTTGGTATTTTGATTCCCAAAATTTCTTCGATTGGATATACTCTATTTTCTGTATTGTTTATATCTATCAACAAAATTATAAAATCTGAAACAATCTTGTCTTTAATATAAGAATTCATTTTGTAAATAATTGAAATTATAATCATAATATATTTTATACTTTCTTGAATTTTAATCTATATAGATATTGTAATCAATATCTTTATAATCTTATTTTCCTATTCTTCTTCAGAATTTTATTCTATATCTCTTTTCCGTTTTTGTATTAGATACCTTAAGGGTTCGTTTTTAAGGTTTATTATATCCTTTTATTCGATTTCAAATGATTATAGATTTATTTCATTTTCTGATTCTACTGAAATAGATTTATCAATAAAATTTAAAACAATCTTAAATTTTGCTTCTAATACAGATTCAGGATCTATAAAAATTGATTTTTAGATTGGAACCTTTAGAATAATGAATTCGATATCTAAAGTATCCTTGAAAGAAGATTCTTGATTTGTTTTCTAGATATTATTATTTTTATCTTTATTATATATTAATATTGATATATCTAATTTATTTGGTTTCAATTCGATAATTGGAATACTTAATATAATTATTAAACTCGATATAATATCTATTAGAAAGAATACTTAAAATAAAGATAATATAAATATCATATTTGATATTAAAAATAAAAAAGATATTTTGTTTATTATTGATTTACTACAAAATCTTCGATCTAGTTTTATATTCTTTGTTCTTTGTAGATCTGATTTACAATTTCTTAATTTAAGATCCAAATCTCCTTCTCAATAAGATTCATTTATAATTACTTTATTTGATCGAAATATATAACTTAGTTTTGAAGAATACACTTTGATATATTTGTTTGTAATTTTTGAGTATTCTAAAAATACATCGATTTTCGAAGTATCCTGTAATTTATTATATCTTTATTCTTTCGGAATAATTTTAGGATTGATATAAATATAACATTTGCTCTCCCAAACTTTATATATTTCTATATCTGATATTATATTTATAAAAACTTCTATAAAGAATCGATCTATTTTGTTTATATCAGGATCAATATTAATATGATTTTTGATATAAATATTATACTCTATAATTTCGTTTCAAAATTCTAATAATAATCCAGCTTCTTTTAGTATTATTCTTATATCTATCTCTATAATCTTTATATTCCGGTTTACAGATCTATTTTAATATAAAAAGATAATTATTGTAATTTCGGATTATATATCTAATGATCATTTATGAATAATTTATAAGAGTTCTGATGTATTATTAATTCTAACTACAATAATCTTTTCTTCAATAACCAATTCTATCTCCTTTTTCCAAGTTTTCAATATTTGAATTATATTATCTTTTTGTTTAAATAATATAATCCAATTTACTTTTATATAATTATCAATAATCAATATAAAATAAGGATTCCCTTGAATCGATTTTGGAAATAGTTTTATAATATCGAAATATATAAATTCGAGTTTCTTTGATTTGTATAGATTCAATTGCTTCGGAATACAATTGATTATCTTGATGAGTATATATACTTCATAGATATCTAATTCAATTGGGATCTTTATTAATTTGATTATATTGAATATTTTATATAGATTCTTGATCTTATCTGGACTTAAATGATTGAATCTTTGATACTATAATAGATATCTCTTTTTCTCCTTGAATATTAATTTATTATCAATACCTTTAATACTATCGATTATCTTTGAAAAAAAGCCTTTTTTTTAATCATTTTGATATATATTCGAATAAAAAACTATATCCTTGTATCCTTTGATTATATATGAAATCATATATATTTTATCTTATATTCTAGTATAAATGATTTTCTTATTATCTTTTTTGAAATATATATAATAAAAGTTGAATTCTCTTTACAATTTTATTTCGCAGATCCTTTTTTCTAATAATAAGTTTATTCTTAACCCTGATATATATAATATATTTGAAAATAGTATCTTAAAATCATCTTTGTATATTATATTTATTAAACCTTAATAACAATAATATATCATTTCTTTATTAACTTTTATTCTTCATTTGATAATAGAATCTATTGATTTGAATAATAAAGATTAATCAGATATATATAAAGAAACGCTTATATTGGTATACTATTTGCTAAAGGAAACTTTATTAATGATTTCCTTTATTAAATTGCAATCTTTCTTTATTATATCTTCAATATCGAAATCTGATTCAGAGATATTATTAGTAGGGTATACTTAATCTTTTTTGTTGAAATAAATTTTCTTTCCTTTTCAATTATATCTTCATTTATCTGAACCATCATTTATAATTATTTTAATCAAACTTCGAAGGATTATTTGATTTCGATATTATAAAGGTTTCTTGTTGTTTAATAGGTATCAAAGATAATCTTTAGATTTTTAAGATAGTTTTAAAAAGTATACAGCAAATAAGTTTGGAATAATAAAGAAATATAAAAATAAAACAAATAAAAAAATTCATAAAATCATATTGTAATATATTTTCTTATAGTTATACAAACTTGCTCTTCATCTTTACTATAATTCTGTATCAATATTATACAAACTGTTTTCCATTCTAACCTGTAATATTATAAGTTATAAATTATATTATCGTATTTCAACTCTACTTCGGTAATACTATATGAAAACTCTGATTTTCATTCTGTTTCACCCCTACTAATTATATTAATCCTTTCTCGATTTGCTTTGCTTTCTAATTACTATTGTACAATCGGATTTTATAATCTGTTAATTTTTGATATAGGAAATAATGTTGGAAATGAGGCCATCATAGGATTAGAATTGAGGTCACAAGACCACAATAGTATACAGACCATATTTGTGGATAACCTCAATTCTATTCCTATTAGAATTATAGATCCTTAATTAAAAAACCTAAATAATCAATAATACTACTATTTCCTATATCAAAAGTTAATAAATTATAAGATCCGATTGCATAGTAGTGATTAGAAAGCAAAGTAAATCGAGAAAGGATTAGTATAACTAGTAAAAATAGAACAAAATGAAAATCAGAGTTTTCATATAATACTACCGAAGCAAAGTTGAAATACGATAATACAGCTTATAACTCATAACATTACAGATCAAAACGGAAAGTAATCTATACAATGCCGATATAGAATTATAGCAAAGGCGAAAAGCAAGTTCGTATAATTACAAGAAAACACATTACAATATAATCTTACGAATTTTCTTATTGTTTTATTTTTATATTTCTTTATTATTCTGAATTTATTTGTTATATATTTTTTTTTAAGATTATTTTAAAAATCTGAAGATTATCTTCGATATTCATCAAACAATAAGAAATCTTCACAATATCGGAATCAAACAATCCTTTGAAGTTCGATCAAAATAATTATAAACAATAGTTCAAATAAACGAAGATATAATTGAAAGGGAAGGAATGGTTTTATACAATTGATCAAATATTAAACGAATATATATAGATTACAGAATCCAATATAGTATTTGTTTATGAGATCAATAATCGTATATATTATAATATCGAGTTGAAATCGGAATATTTAAAGGACAAAGCGAATATGTTATTATATATTTGTATAATATTTAATAATAATGATGAAATCTTTATCAACGAATATTCAATAATATATATACTCTGGAGATATCTTAAATCAAAATATATTAAAGTTAATATAATTATAATCAATATATATATAACGATAATCTAGAACTTCAAATTCCAATTCAATATTTATTTCGATATAATCATTATCAAAGTTTGGGATAAATTGAAAGAGTATAAAAGGAAATTAGGAATTACAGATAAAAATTGTTGATCAATATATTAAAATATTACTTTGTTTTTGATTTTAATATATAATCTTTTAATCGATTATCAAAAAATAATGGATATATTGGATATCCAAATCAATTTTAGTATCGATAATAAGATCAAGTATTTACAGGTTAAAAAATTTCATTTTAAGGATGGATTAGAATTAGTACAAATTACAAAAGGATCTAGATATACTTTTCGATATCAAGAATTAGATTTCGAGATCTCAAATAATATTTGTGATCTATATCAAAGGAAAGGTTATTATATACGAGATTGCTTGTATTTAGTATAAACCAGCAAATTCCTTTGTAATTATCTTTATCATCAAAGGAGAAGGGGATTATCGAATCTAAAGAAGGTTCATTTCAATAAAAAAGATTAAGTATACTCTATTAATAATATTTCTGAATCAGATTCCGATATTAAGGATATAATAAAGGAAGATTGTAATTTAATAAAGGAAATTATTAGTAAAGCTTTCTTTAGCAAATGGTATATCGATACAAATGCTTCTTTATATATGTTTGATCAATTTTCATTATTCAGATTAATAGAATCTATTATTAAACGAAGGATAAAGATTGATGGGGGAGTAATATATTGTCGTTATTAGGGTTTAGTGGATATGGTATATGAAGATGGTTCTAAGATATTATTTTCAAATATATTATATGTATTAGGGTTAGAAGTAAATTTGTTGTCAGGAAAAAGGATCTGCGAAATAGGGTTGCAAGGGGAATTTAATTCTTATTATATATATTTCAAAAAGGATAATAAGAAAATCATCTGTATTAGAATACAAAACGGAATATATATGGTTTTATATATAATTAAAGGATATAAGGATACAGTTTTTTGTTCTAGTATATATCAAAATGATTAGGAAAAAGGTTTTTCTTCAAAGATAATCGATGGTATTAAAGGTATTGATAATAAATTAATATTTAAGGAAAAAGAGAGATATTTATTATAATATCGAAGATTTAATTATCTAGGTTTAGATAAAATCAAGAATTTATATAAGATATTCAATATAATTAAACCAATAAAGATCCCAATTGAATTAAATATCTGTAAAGTATATATATTCATCAAAATGATTAATTATATTCCGAAGTAATTGAATTTATACAAATCAAAGAAACTCGAATTTATATATTTCGATATTATAGGATTATTTTCAAAATCGATTTAAAGGAATCATTATTTTATATTGATTATTGATAATTATACAAAAGTAAATTGAATTATATTATTTAAACAAAAAGATAATATAATTCAAATATTGAAAACTTTAAAAAAGAAAATGGAATTAGTTATTAAAGAAAAGATTATTATAATCAAAATTAACAATATATCAAAACTTCTATAAATTATTTATAAATAATTATTAGGTATATAATCTGAAGTTATAATAATTACTTCTTTATATCAAAACGGATCTGCAGAATGGAATATAAGGATTGTAAAAACAAATATGAGAATAATATTAAAAGAAATTGGATTATTATTAGAATTTTGGGATAAAGTTATAAAATATAATGTTTATATTAGGAATTGTATTAGTATTGGTTCTAATATAAATGAAATAGATTGATTTTTTATAAAAGCTTTTATAAATATAATATTAAATATAAAGATATATAAAGTCTAAAGGAGCAAATGTTATATTTATATCAATTTTAAGATTATTCCGAAAAGATAAAGATATAATAAATTATGAGATACTTCGAGAATCGATATATTTTTAAAATATTCAAAAATTATAAATAAATATATCAAAATATATTCTCCAAAATTAGATTATATATTTCGATCAAATAAAGTAATTATAGATGAATCTTATTAAGAAGGAGATTTGAATCTTAAATTAAGAAATTATAAATCAGGTTTATAAGAAACAAAGAATATAAAATCAGATCGAAAACTTTGTAATAGATTGATAGTAAACAAAGTATTTTCTTTATTTTCAATATCAAATACGATATTTATATTATTTTCATTTCAAATGTTCTTTTCAATAGATATTATACCGAATTTAGTGATTATATTAAGTACTTCAATTGTCGAGTTGAAATTAGATAAATTAGATATATTAATACCAATATATAATAAAGATGAAGATAACAATATCCAAAAAATAAATCAAGAATCTTTTTCCAAGGATATTTCAGATATCGAATCCATTATTTCAGAGGGTTTAATTTAAAAGTCAATTTTTGTGGACCCTGAATTTATACTGAAAGCAAAATTTAAGATTGTTTTAAATTTTATTGATAAATTTATTTCAGTAGGATCAAAAAGCGAAGTAAATCTATAATTATTTAAAATCGAACAAAAAGATAAAATGGATTTTGAAGACGAATCTTTAAGATATTTAATATAAAAACGGAAAAGAGATATAAAATAAAATTCTAAAGAAGAATAGGAAAACAAGATTATAAAGGTATTGATTGTGATATCTATATAGATTAAAACTTAAGAAAATATAGAATATATTATAATTATAATTCTAATCATTTATAAAATGAATTTTTATATTAAAGATAAAATTGTTTTAGATTTTATGATTTCGTTGATAGATATAGATAATATAGAAGATATAGTATATCCGGTTAGAGAAATTCTAGAAATCAAAATATTAAGAATTTATAAGAAAGTAATATCGGATTGAGAATATTCTGAAAAATGAAAGGAAGTTATTCAAAAGGAAATTATATTTTTGATTCAAAATAGTATTTGGGAAGAATATATATTTTTTAAAAAAAGTAATCTGGTTTCGATGAAATAGATATTTACAATTAAAACCAAGGATAACAAGGTAGAATGATTCAAGGCAAGATTAGTGGTTTGAAGGTTCAATTAGATATTAGGAAAGGATTATAATGAAACATTTGTATTAATAATGAGATTAGATATATTCAAATTATTCTTAGTTATCGTTGTAAAGGAAAATTTGGAATACTTATATTTCGATATCAAAAACGTTTTTATCAAATCGTATTTGAAGGAAAAAATCTATTTCGAATTATCTTAAGGTATCAAAGTCAAAAAGGGATATGTATTACAAGCTCTACGAAGTTTATATAGTTTGAAACAAATTGAAAGAGATTGGAATTTATTATTGAAGAAAAAGCTTTTAAATATAGGTTTTATACAAAGTTTGATAGATCTATATCTATATATATCCAAAAACCATGATATAATATTATTGGTATATATTGACGATATTGTTATTATATTATATATATCATTATAAATCATTTGATTCGATAAAAAGCTATTGGTCTGTTTTAATATTAAGAATTTAAGGGAGATTAATAAGATCCTAAATGTTAGAGTTATTTGTAATAGAAAAGTATATATATTAATTATAGATCAAAAAGAATATCTCGATATTATATTAATCAAATATAATATTATATATAGACAATATCAAATCAAGAAATTATCAATAATGGATTATATCTATCTCCAGCTAACAATCAATAATGATGAACTAGCAGATATGAATAAATATCAATAATGAATAAAAGGTGTGATTCATTTAATGATATATATTCGATCAGATATAGTATTCTCAATTGGAAGATTTTCACAATTTATGGCAAAATTAGCAAAACATTATATTATAGCTTTGAAAAATCTGATGCGATATTTATAATCAATAATCAAATAGAAGTTATAGTTCGGGTTAAAGAGAATACAATTTGATATCTACAAAGAATATAATATGTTTAATAATATAATAAAGTGTTAACTTTTGGTGCAGGAAGTAGTAGTATTGTTGACTATTTAGGTTTTTTTAACTAAGGATCTATAATTCTAATAGGAGTAGAATTGAGGTTATCCTTAAATATGATCTGTATACTATTATGGTTTCGTAACCTCAATTCTAATCCTATAATGGTTTCATTTCCAATACTCCTTTATTGAGGATATCCTATTCGATTCTCTTAGGCTATTAATCCTAACATTTTCTTGAACCTTTCGAAAGCAATCCTTATACAAGGCTTCATCATTCCGTTGACAATTATATTGTATGTATTGATATAATTAATGACGATTTTCTTCTTTTCTATCAAATTCCTAATAAAATGATAACTGATATTTATATATTTGGATTGTTTATATAAATATAGATTCTTGATTAAAACTAAAGTACCTTGATTATCATCAAATATCTAAACTATATTTCCATTCTTTCCAATATAATTTGATCTAAATAGATCTTTAAGTATTTATACAATCCATCTTCTTTATTTGGTAAACATTATCATTGTAATATATTCTGATTCTGTATTAAAGGTAATCACAAACATTTGTTTTTTGTTAGCCCACAATATAGAGCCTTTGTAGAATATCACAATTCCCTTTGAAATACTTTTCCGATTATATTTATTATTAATCCAATCTGTATCTATATATATCTTTATTGTATTATCAGATATATTATATTCTTTGTAGATATCAGATTATACTCTTTTTGATCTGAATTATAACTTCTGTTTGATTATTGATTATAGATATCATATTAGATTCTTCAAAGCTATAATATAATGTTTTGCTGGTTTTGTTATAAATTATAAAAGTCTTTCAATTGAGAATATTATATTTGATTGAATATATATCATTAAATGAATTATACTTTTTATTCGTTATTGATATTTATTTATATCTATTAATTCATCATCATCGATTATTGATTGGAAATGGATATAATCCATTATTGGCAGTTTCTTAGCTTGATATTATCTATATATAATATTGTATTTGGTTAGTATAATATTGAAATATTCTTTTTAATTTATAATTAATATATATACTTTTCTATTACAAATAACTTTAATATTTAGGATTTTACTAATCTCCTTTAGATTCTTAATATTAAAACGGATTGATAGTTTTTTATCGAATCAAATGATTTGTAATAATATATATGATATAATAACAATATCATCGATATATATCAATAATATTATATTATAATTTTTGGATATATATAGATATAGATTTATTAAACTTTATACAAAATCTATATTTAAAAGCTTTTTCTTCAATAATAAACTTTAATCTTTTTCAGTTTGCTTTAAATTATATAAACTTTATAGGGTTTATAATATATATCCCTTTTTGATTTTGATATTTTGAAATGATTCGAAATAGATCTCTTTTTTCAAGTGCAATTCGGTAAAAACGTTTTTGATATCGAAATGTAAATATTCCAAATTTTCTTTTGCAATGATAATTAGGAATAATCTGAATATATTTAGTTTTATTATTGATATAAACATTTCATTATAATCCTTTTCTAATATCTAATTGAATCTTCGAATCACTAATCTTGCTTTGAATTGTTCTATTTTATTATCCTTAATCTTAATTGTAAATATTCATTTTGTCAAAACTAAATTACTTTCTTTAAAAAGTATATATTCTTTCTAAATACTATTTTGAATTAAAGATATAATTTCCTTTTGAATAGTTTCCTTTTATTTTTTAGAATATTCTCGATCCGATATTATTTCTTTATAAATTCTTAATATTTTGATTCCCAGAATTTCTTTGATTGAATATATTATATCTTTTGTATTATTTGTATTTATTAACGAAATTATAAAATCTGAAACAATCTTGTTTTTGATATAAAGGTTTATCTTATAAATAATTGGAATTATAATTATAATATATTTTATACTTTCTTGAATTTTGATTTATATAAATATTATAATCAATATCTTTATAATCTTGTTTTCCTATTCTTCTTTAGGATTTTGTTTTATATCTCTTTTTCATTTTTATATTAAATATTTTGAAGATTCATTTTCAAAGTCTATTTCATTCTTTTACTCGATCTCAAATGATTATAGATTTATTTTGCTTTTTGATTTTATTGAAATAAATTTATTAACAAAATTTAAAACAATTTTAAATTTTGCTTTTAGTATAAATTCAAAGTTTGCAAAAATTGATTTTTGAATTGGACTCTTTGAAATGATGAATTCGATATCTGAAATATCCTTGGAAAAAGATTCTTGATTTGTTTTCTGAATATTATTATCTTTATTTTTATTATATATTAATATTGATATATTTAATTTATCTGGTTTCAATTCGACAATTAGAATACTTGATATAATCATTGAACTCGATATAATATCTACTAAAAAGAACATTTGAAATGAAAATAATATAAATATCATATTTAATATTGAAAATAGAGAAAATACCTTATTTGTTGTTGATCTATTATGAAATTTTCGATTTGGCTTTATATTCTTTGTTCCTTGTAGATCTAATTCATAATTTCTTAATTTAAGATCCAAATCTTTTCCTCGATGAGATTTATTTATAATTACTTTATTTGATCGAAATATATAATTTAGCTTTGAAGAATATACTTTGATATATTTGTTTATAATTTTTGAATATCCTAGGAATACATTGACTTTCGAAATGTCCCACAATTTATTATATTTCTACTCTTTCGGAATAGTTTTGGAATTGATATAAATATAATATTTGTTCCTTTAAACTTTATATATCTTTATATCTAATATTATATTTGTAAAAGCTTCTATAAAGAATTAATCTATTTTATTTATATTAGGATCAATATTAATATGATTTCTGATATAAGTATTGTATTTTATAGCTTTATTCCAAAATTCTAATAATAATCCAGTTTCTTTTAATATTGTTTTTATATCTACTTTTGCAATCTTTATATTCCATTCTGTAGATTTGTTTTGATATGAAAAAACAATTATTGTAACTTCGGATTATATATCTAATGATTATTTATAAATAGTTTATAGGAGTTCCAATATATTATCAATCCTAGCTATAATGATCTTTTCTCCAGTAGTTAATTTCATTTCCTTTTTCCAAGTTTTTAATGTTTGAATTGTATTATCTTTTTGTTTAAATAATATAATCCAATTTACTTTTATACAATTATCAATGATCAATATGAAATAACGATTCCCTCGAATCGATTTTGGGAATGATTCTGCAATATCGAAATATATAAATTCGAGTTTCTTTAATTTATATAGATTCAATTGTTTCAGAATATAATTGATCATTTTAATAAGTATATATACTTTGTAGATATCTAATTCAGTTGGAATCTTTATCGGTTTGATTATATTGGATATTTTGTATAGATTCTTGATCTTGTTTGGATTTAAATGATTGAATTTTCGATATTATAATAGATATCTCTTTTTCTCCTTAAATGTTAATTCGTTATCGATATCTTTGGTATTATCGATTATCTTTGAAGAAAAACCTTTTTCCTGATTATTTTGATATATACTAGAATAAAGAACTGTATCCTTATATCCTTTGATTATATATGAAATTATATATATTCTGTTTTGTATTCTAATATAGATGATTTTCTTATTGTCCTTTTTGAAATATATATAATAAGAATTGAATTCCCTTTGTAATCTTGTTTTATAGATCCTTTTTCTTAATAACAAATTTATTTTTAGCTTTAATATATATAATATATTTGAAAATAGTATCTTAAAATTATCTTTATATATTATATTCATTAAATTCCAATAATGATAATATATTATTCCTCTATCAATCTTTATTTTTTATTTAACAATAAATTCTATTAATCTAAATAATAAAGGTTGATTAGATATATATAAAAAAGTATTTATATTGGTATATTATTTGTTAAAGGAAATTTTATTAATGGTTTTTTTTGTCAAATTGTAATCTTCCTTTATTATATCCTTAATATCAAAATCTGATTCAGAGATATTGTTAGTAGAATATATTAATCTTTTTTATTGAAATGAATCTTTTTTGGATTCAATAATCTTTTTTTTTTAATAACAAAAGTAATTGTAAAAAAGTTTATTGATTTGTATTAAATATAAATAATCTTATATATAATGATCTTCTCTTTGATATAGATTACAAATATTGTTTGAAATCTCGAAGTTTGATTTTTGATATCGAAAAGTGTATTTAGATCCTTTTACAATTTGTATTAACTTTGATCTATTTTTAAAACAAAATTCTTTAATCTATAAATACTTGATCTTATTGTTGATACTAAAGCTAATTTGGATATCCAATATATTCATTATTTTTTGATAATCGATTAGAAAACTATATATTAAAATCAAAAACAAGGTAATATCTTGATATACTAATCGATAGCTTTTGTTTGTAACTCTTAGTTTCCTTTTGTACTCTTTCAATTTGTTCTAAGCTTCGATAATAATTATATCGGAATAAATATTGGATTAGAATTTGAAATTCTGGATCATCATTATATATATATTGATTATAACTATACTGATTCTAATATATTTTGATTTAAGGTATCTCCAGAATATATATATTATTGAATATTCGTCGATAAGGATTTCATCATTATCATTGAGTATTATACAAATATACGATAATATATTCGCTTTATCCTTTAAGTATTCCGATTTCAACTTGATATTGTAATATATACAACTATTGATCTCATAAGCAAATGCTGTATTGGGTTCTGCAATTTATATATATTCGTTTAATGTTTGATTAATTATATAAAACTATTCTTTCTCTTTCAATTATATCTTTGTTTATCTAAATCATCGCTTATAATTATTTTGATCGAATTTCGAAGAATTATTTAATTCCGATATTGTAAAGATTTCTTATTGTTTGATAGATATCGAAGATAGTCTTCAGATTTTTAAAACAATCTTAAAAAAAAATATACAACAAATAAGTTCAGAATAATAAAGAAATATAAAAATAAAACAATAAAAAAATTTGTAAAATCATATTGTAATATATTTTCTTGTAGCTATACAAATTTGCTTTTCATTTTTATTATAATTCTATATCGATATTATACAGATTACTTTTTACTTTAATTTGTAATATTATAAATTATAAACTATATTATTGTATTTCAATTTTACTTCGATAATACTATATAAAAACTCTGATTTTCATTTTATCCCACCCCTATTAACTATATTAATCCTTTTTCGATTTACTTTACTTTCTAATTATTACTATATAATCGAATCTTATAATCTATTAATTTTTGGTATAGAAAATAATAATATTATTAATTATTTAGGTTTTTTTAATTAAGAATTTATAATTCTAATAGGAATAAAATTGAAATTATCCCCAAATATGGTCTGTACACCATTATAATTTTGTGATCTCAATTCTAATCCTATGATGGCCTCATTTCCAATATAAAGGTATATATAGATATAGATTGGGCTAATAACAAATATAATCGGAAAAGTGTTTCAAAAGGAGTTGTGATATTCTATAAAGGTTTTATATTGTGGGCTAGCAAGAAACAAATGTTTATGGTTATCTTTAGTATGGAATTAGAATATATTGTAATGGTAATGTTTATTAAATAAGGGAGATAAATTGTACAAATATTTAAAGATCTATTTAGATTAAGTTATATTAAAAAGAACAGAAATACAATTCAAATACTTGATGACAATTAAAATGCTTTAGTTTTAATCAAGAATTTATATTTGTATGAACGATTCAAATATATAGATATCAATTATTATTTCATTAGGGATTTGATAGAAAAGAAGAAAATCGTTATTAATTATATCAATATATAATATAATTGTTAATAAAATGATGAAATCTTGTACAAAGATTGCTTTCGAAAGGTTCAAGAAAATGTTAGGATTAGTAGTCTAGAAGGATCGAATAGGATATCCTTAATAAAGGAATATTAAAAATGAGGCTATTATAGAATTAGAATTAAGATTACGAGATCACAATGGTGTACAGATTATATTTGGGGATAATCTTAATTCTATTTTTATTAGAATTATAGATCCTTAATTAAAAAACCTAAATAGTCAACAATACTACTACTTCCTGCACCAAAAGTTAACAAATAATAGTATTATTGATTATATAAATTGAACTAAGGATCTATAATTCTAATAGAAGTAGAATTGAGGTTATCCCCAAATATGGTCTGTGCACCATTGTGATCACGTGACCCTCAATTCTAATCCTCTGATGGCCTCATTTCCAACAAATATTATAATTATTGAGCAAGGTATTATTAAATAAATAATATATTCTTATTATTATAAAATATATCTTTAATTAATTATATCGAATATCCAAGATAGTAGTATTGATTGAAGATTTTGAAAAGATCAATGGAACTTTTTATCCATTTCTTTTTGATTCAATCAAGATGAAACTACTTCTATAAATATGATTTTGTTCGATCCTTAATTGTTTATAATTCGTTTTCATTGAATATCCTTTTGAATAATAGATTAATTATTTCAATGAATGCTAACTTTATGGTTTTATAATTGTAAGCAATATAGCTATAATCAATTCCATTATTCCATTCAAATTCAATTTTATAAAAACATTCTCAGATCTTTTTGATCCCTTAGTTGCTTTTAGAATTGATATTTTTCTTATTTTTTTTAAACTTTTTATTATTTTGAGAAGAAATAAATATAGAATATATTCCTTTTTTAGTTTTTAGAAAAATAAAATTCTAAAAGATTAATCCTTTAAAAATGTCTCCGAATTATTTGAATAAGAAATTAGATAATCCAAATTGATTATTCATTTTGATTTATATAATTATAGTATTTATTTAGATTAGAAGTATTTTGATATCAATAATTTGTAAAAAAGTATTGATAACAATTTCATCTTATATTTTAATGATTTCGTATATAAGAGTTTTAATATAAACTATAATCCAATCCCTATACTATTTAATAGAATCGATTCTATTGAATGAAGCTTGTATTAGAATAGACCGATATTTTTATAGTATTATGAATTTAGCAATAATTATTATAAATACAAGTTTCCTTTTGAATACATTAATAATCATCTTGAATGGAAAAACTATAATACTTTGATTGAAAATGAATAACTTTATAAAATATACTTGATCAATTAATAATTCAATCCATTTGTAAATATCCCGGAAAGCTTTATGATTCTATATATATTCTTGTTATCAATATCGATATTTCAATTGAAAAAAAACAAATTCAAAGGAGATTTCTTGAAAGATGATTGGAAATGGAATAATGGATCTATTAGAAATAAATCCCGATATATTATTATCAGAATCTTTCATCTTCGTATTTTTATTAGTATTTTCTTTGAATTAGATTATTACAAAATATTCCGAAAATTCCTTTTGATATTGAATTTGTTTCTTTAATTATATTTAACTTGAAGATTGATAATAAAAAATAAAACAAATAATTTGATTAAAAATTAATCGATTTGATTATAAATAAATTCATTTATCAAATTGGAATTTGAAATGAATATAATTGATATAGAAATAAGCGGATTATTCTCTGGATTAACTAAATCCTAGATTCCTTAAACTTGATATTTATTTTTCAAATATAAATACCACTCCAATCATTGAATACGGATTGTAAGAAAAAGATCGTTTTGATCTTTTGCTATATTAAATAAAGATAACTAAATTGATATAAATATTGAATTATAGATAAAATAAAAATGATATTTAAGAATAATCCTTTGAATATTTAATAATCACCGGATAGGAAGTTGCATAGATTTAAGGGCTATTGGGTTTATAATTATTATAGAATAATATGATTACAAAATATTTTCAAAGATCAGGGAATAAATGGTATATATAATTGGTAAAGTAAAAGAATTGAATGATTTGCTCTTGATTATATGAATCAAGAGCTATATATATAGAACAAATGAATGATTATCTAATCGATATACACCTTAATTAAATTAGATCTTTGTTTATTAGGATATCAGGATCATTTTATCAATTAGTAGATTGATAAAAGCTAATAGATCCTTCATTCCGATTGGAAAGTATACGCTTTGATCCTTCATAAGATACAGGGGATCACAGGGCTTTCCGTGACACAAAGGTAATACCAAAAACTTCATCATTATCATTTCAACTTCAATATCTTCAATTTCAATATCTTCAACTTCAATATCTTCAATTTCAATATCTTCAACTTTTCCAATAACTTTTATATTCAAATTCTTCAGTTTTCCGATAAAATCCCGAAGGTTTTTTATATGCTTTCGTTTTTTCGTCCTTTTATTTAAATAATTTGTATAATTTAAAAATTCGCTTTCGAATTTTATAAAATAAGATAGGATTCGGTTCGTATATTATATTCATATCTTTCGAATAAATCTTTTCAATTCCTTTTCTTGTTTTTCTTGATTTTCTTGATTCGAAGGTTTTTCATAGTATTTTTGATAGGTTTTCGATAATATTCCGAAGGGTTTTCGAAGGCTCGTTTCGAGGCCAATTCGTATATATTTTGAAGGTAATTTTCGAAGGTGAATTTCGAAGGGTTTTCGAAGGTTTTTCGATAACATTCCGAAGGGTTTTCGAAGGCTCGTTTCGAGGTCAAATTCGTATATATTTTGAAGATAATTTTCGAAAATGAATTTCGAAGGGTTTTCGAAGGTTTTTCGATAATATTCCAAAGGGTTTTCGAAGGTTCGTTTCGAGGTCAAATTCGTATATATTTTGAAGGTAATTTTCGAAGGGTTTTCGAAGGTTCGTTTTGAGGTTAAATTCATATATTTTTGAAAATAAATTTCGAAGGGTTTTCGAAGATTCGTTTTGAGGTCAAATTCGTATATATTTTGAAGATAAATTTCGAAGAATTTTCGAAGGTTTTTCGATAATATTCTGAAGGGTTTTTGATAATATTCTGAAGGGTTTTTGATAAAGTTCGAAGACTTTTATACATCGAAAAAAATGAGGTTATTCTCAAAATTAACCGACAAATTGCTCTCAAGGGTAAATAAAAAGAATTATAAGAATCACAATAAAGAATCGATTAATATTCGAATAACAATAGATTCGGATTTAGAATCAAAAACTTTTCATTACTTTCTTTCTAATGGTATTGAAGAATTCCCCTCTATATAGATGAAAACTCTTCAAACTAGCGTACAATTCGGCCCGCTTTCGGCTAGCCCTAGTTTCGTAGTTGAGGTTCGTAACAAAAAACAATTAATTTCTGTCAAGAAAAAGAGAGTAGAGCCTTCTTTTATATTTAATTACAAAAAATCATATGATTATATGATTACGAATTAGTTATGCATTAGGCCTTGATATTCTAACTTTCTCACAATATATAAATATCTGTTTACATTTAATTATATTGATAAAAATATTAATACCAAAAAAAGACATCTATTGTATAAGAATATATAGAATCATTAAATCTGGAAAAAATAAAACTAATACAAATTTGGAATAAATTAATAAAGAAAAGATTGAAGAATAATAAGAAAGATTTACTTTAGAGATTCTATATCGACAATATAATTATATTTAGTATTGTTAACAAGTCATATTGAGTGGGTGGAAAAGCCTTAATATTATAAGGTTATCTGACTAGAAGCTATTATACAGGTTGTGTGATTCGGTAAATCACGTGCAGGCTAATCCCATTATAGTATAATCCCATGCTTAGATATACGGTATGATCCAAAATCCAACAAGTATCAAGAATATTAAACAATTATAATCTAAAAAGAAATTTTTTGATTGTTTTATAAATTCTTTTATTATTATCAATATTATAAATAATAGATAAGTATATAAATTGATACTTTTATTATTATATAAGATATAAAATATAAAATTGAAAAAATACTAATTTATAAAAAGAAAGAATAAGAAATATAATATTTAATATAATAGAAAGATTACTAATTAACAAAAGATATATAAAAACCTTTACGAAATTTAATATATATTAAAAGATATTTCGAAAATTATAAAAGGAAAATATATTATTAATATAATAATAACGAAAAACTACAAAATAATTCAATCGAAGTATATTATAAAGATAAAAAAGATTTATATTTATATTTTAAAATACCTATATTTAAAAATCCTTATTTAATCTATTTACTCCTATATATTATTAAAAATATATTATCTTTATTTTATTATTTAATATTTATATATTTTTCACTTTTATATCTTTTTTTTCAATAATCCATCTTCATTTATATTATCCGAATCCTCATTAATATCTGATTTCGTTGATTAATAGAATATTCGTCGAATATATTTCTTAATAACGAAATTCTAATAAATAATTCTTAGAATTATTATAGAAATAAATATAAAAGAAAATTTATTTATACTTTGTAATTAAGATTCGAAAAATCCAATAGTATTTAATTATCGATTAATTAAATCCAATTCATTATATTTATTGTATTAATTCAGAAGCTTTTTCATTGATTGATTATATTTATTTAAAACAATATTCATTTTATCATTATTGAAATCTTTTAAAGAATCGAAACTTTTAATTTTGATCATTATCTTTTTTATTATAAATATTATTGATTTTATTAAAATTATTAATATTTCTTAATACTTAATCAATAATACTATATTTACCTTTGAAACTGAAATTAATATATCAAAAATATTTAAGAATAGAAAAGATATAAAGATTACAAAGATTTTTCCCTTTTTAAATCTTTTAGAATTCAATGGTTTTGTATTAAATTGTTCCAAATCCTTATTATCATTATGAAAAGATTCAAATAATTCTAATATTTTCCTTTTAATAAAAATCAATTTAAAAGTTTTTTCGATAAACTTCGTTTTAATTATTTAAAATATAGAAATCTACAATTTCTTTATTAATATATTATTAATACTTTAAATACTTTTAATTTTGTTTTTAACTGTTTTTCGATTTATTAATTTTATTAATAAAGTATAAATAAATTTCAATGATTTAAACCGAATTGAAAAAACTTCGAGAATTTCCTTTTTATTCTCTTTATTAATAATATCCTTTAATTTATCTTCATTCATTGATTTATTTATAGATTTTTGATATAATTATTAAAATATTAATAAAAAAGATAATAAATTATATTAAATATATTAATAAAGTATTACTATAAATCCATATATATCTCTATTAACTTTATCAATTTCTCGATTTATATATTCAAAATTAATATAATTTCCTTTATATTATAGATAATTATATCAAATTATATTTTTTTTATTTGTAAAGAAAAGTTTTTATTTTTTGTACAAATTTAATTTATCGATCCTTTAATTTCTTTAAAAATATAGTTTTGTTTTAAACAAATCAATTTCGGCTATTTGTTATTTATAATATAATTACAATAATTAATTTATTAAAGAGTTAATTTCTTCTAATAATATTATATAGGATTTCTTTTTTCGAATATATTCGATATATACAAGATCTGATCCTTTTGTAAAAAAAAAAGCATTCTTTGTTTATTATTTTGCTTTCAAATAAGGATTTCATATTATTATAATAAATTATATACTTAATATAATAAAAGTATATGTTGGAAATAAGGCCATTATAGGATTAGAATTGAGATCACAAAACCATAATGGTACACAGACCATATTTAGGGATAACCTCAATTCTACTCCTACTAGAATTATAAATCCTTAATTAAAAAACCTAAATAATCAATAATACTATTACTTTCTATATCAAAAATTAACAGATTATAAAATCCGGTTATATAATAATAATTAAAAAGCAAAACAAATCGAAAAAAGATTAATATAACTAATAGAAATAGAACAAAATGAAAATCAAAGTTTTTATATAATATTATCAAAGCAAAATTGAAATATAATAATACAGTTTATAATTTATAATATCATAAGCCAAAGCAGAAAGCAGTCTACATAATACCGATATAGAATTATAACAAAAGCGAAAAACAAATTTATATAATTATAAGAAAATATATTACAATATAATCTTATGAATTTTCTTATTATTTTATTTTTATATTTCTTTATTATTCTAAATTTATTTATTATATATTTTTTTTTAAGATTGTTTTAAAAATCTGAAGACTATCTTTGATATTTATCAAATAACAAGAAATCTTTATAATATCGAAATCAAATAACTCTTTGAAATTCGATCAAAATAATTATAAGCGATGGTTTAGACAAACAAAGATATAATTGAAAGGGAAAGGATGGTTTTATATAATTGATCAAATATTAAACAAATATATATAAATTACAAGACCCAATATAGTATCTGCCTACAAAATCAATGATCATATATATTATAATATATTGGAAATGAGGCCATCATAGGATTAGAATTGAGGTCACGAGACCACAATGGTGCACAGACCATATTTGGGGATAATCTCAATTCTATTCCTATTAGAATTATAGATTCTTAGTTCAATCTATATAATCAATAATACTACTACTTTCTGTACCAAAAGTTAATAGATTATAAGATCCGATTACATAGTAGCGATTAGAAAGCAAAGCAAATCGAGAAAGGATTAATATAGTTAGTAAGAATGGAATAAAGTGAAAATCAGAGTTTTCATATAATATCATTGAAGCAAAATTGAAATACGATAATACAGTTTATAATTTATAATATTATAGATCAAAGCAAAAAACAATCTGTATAATATTGATACAGAATTATAACAAAAGCGAAAAGCAAGTTTGTATAATTACAAGAAAATATATTACAATATGATTTTATGAATTCTTTTATTGTTTTATTTTTATATTTCTTTATTATTTTGAATTTATTTGTTGTATATTATTTTTTTAAGATTGTTTTAAAAATCTGAAGATTATCTTTGATATTTATCAAATAACAAGAAACTTTACAATATCGAAATCAAATAATCTTTCGAAATTCGATCAAAATAATTATAAATGATAGTTTAGATAAATAAAGATACAATTGAAAGGGAAAAAATGGTTTTATACAATTGATCAAATATTAAACGAATATATATAGATTGTAGGATTCAATACAACATCTGCCTATAAGATCAATGGTTGTATATATTATAATATTGAGTTTAAATTGAAATACTTAAAGAACGAAGTGAATATGTTATTATATATTTATATAATATTCAATAATAATGATAAAGCCTTTATTAATAAATATTCAATAATATATACACTTTGGAGATACTTTAAATCAAAATATATTAGAGTTAATACAGTTATAATCAATATATATATAACAATGATTCAGAACTTCAAATTCCAATCCAATATTCATTCTGATATAATTATTATCAAAGTTTAAAATAAATTGAAAGAGGATAAAAAGAAACTAAAAATTGTAAATAAAAGTTATTAATCAATATATCAAAATATTGCTTTGTTCTTAGTTTTAATATATAGTTTTCCAATCGATTATCAAGAAATAATAGATATATTGGATATCCAAATTAGCTTTAATATCAATGATAAGATCAAATATTTATAAATTAAGGAATTTCGTTTTAAAAATAAATCAAAATTAGTATAAATTGCAAAAAGATCTAAGTATATTTTTCGATATCAAGAATCAGATTTCGAGATCTCAAATAATATTTACGATCTGTATTAAAGAGAAGGTTATTATATACAAGATTGTTTATATTTAATATAAATCAGCAAACTCCTTTATAATTACTTTCATTATCAAAGAAAAAGAGGATTATTGAATTCAAAAAAGATTTATTTCAATAAGAAAGATCAAATATACCTTATTAACAATATCTTTGAATCAAATTCCGATATTAAGAATATAATAAAGAAAGATTGCAATTTGATAAAAGAAATTATTAGTAAAGTTTTTTTTAACAAATAATATACTAATATAAATATTTCTTTATATATATCTGATCAATCTTCATTATTTAGATCAATAGAATTTATTGCCAAACGAAGAATAAAGATTAATAAGGGAATGATATATTATCATTATTGAGGTTTAGTGGATATAGTATATGAAGATAGTTCTAAAATGTTACTTTCAAATGTATTATATATATCAAAACTAAAAGTAAATTTGTTATCAAGAAAAAGGATCTGCGAAATAGGGTTGCAAAGGGAATTCAATTTTTATTATATGTATTTCAAAAAGGATAATAAAAAAGTCATCTGTATTAGAATACAAAACGGAATGTATATGATTTTATATATAATCAAAGGATATGAGGATATAACTCTTTGTTCTAATGTATATCAAAATGATCAGGAAAAAAGTTTTTCTTTAGAGATAATCGATGGTATTAAAGGTATCGATAACGAATTAATATTCAAGGAGAAAAAGAGATATTTGTTATAATATCGAAGATTTAATTATTTAGGTTTAAATAAGATTAAGAATCTATACAAGGTATCCAATATAACCAAATCGATAAAAATCCCAATTGAATTAAATATCTGCAAAGTGTATATACTCATTAAGATAACCAATTGTATTCCAAAGCAATTGAATCTGTACAAATTAAAGAGATTCGAATTTATACATTTTGATATTACAGGATCATTCCCAAAATCGATTCAAAGGAATCATTATTTCATATTGATTATTAATAGTTGTACAAGAGTAAATTGGATTATACCATTTAAACAAAAAAACGATATAATTCAAATATTGAAAACTTAGAAAAAGGAAATAGAATTAACTATTGAAGAAAAGATCATTATAATTAGAATTAATAATATACTGAAACTCCTACAAGTTATTTGTGAATAATCATCAGGTATACAATCCGAAATTACAACAATTGCTTTTTCATATCAAAACGAATCTACAGAACAGAATATAAGGATTGCAAAGGCAAATATAAAAATAATACTAAAAGAAATTGAATTATTATTAGAATTTTGGAATAAAGTTGTAGAATATAATACTTATATTAGGAATTACATTAATATTAATCCTAATATGAATAGAATAAATCAATCCCTTATAGAAACTTTTATAAATATAATATTAAATATAAAAATATACAAAATCTGGAGAAACAAATATTATACTTATATTAATCCTAAAACTATTCCGAAAAAATAAAGATACAACAAATTACAGAACACTTCAAAAGTTGATATATTTTTAAGATACTCAAAAATTACGAACAAATATATCAAAATGTATTCTTCAAAATTAGATTATACATTTCGATCAAATAAAATAATCATAAATGAATTTCATCAAAAAAGAGATTTGGATTTTAAATTAAAAAATTATGAATCAGATTTACAAGGAACAAAGAATATAAAGCCAAATCGAAAATTTTGTAGTAAACCAATAGTAAACAAGATACCTTCTCTATCCTCAATACCAAATGCAATACCTGTATTACCTTTATTCCAAATATTCTCTTCAATAAATATTATATCGAATTTAATGATTATACCAAACACCCCAATTATCAAATTGAAACCAAATAAATTAGATATATCAATATCAATATATAATGAAAATGAAAATAACAATATCCAGAAAACAAATCAAGAATCTTCTTCCAAAAATATTTCAGATATCGAATCCATTATTTCAAAGAATTCAATCTAAAAATCAACTTTTACAAACCCTGAATCTATATTGGAAATAAAATTTAAGATTATCTTAAATTTTGCTAACAAGTTTATTTCAGCAGGATCAAAAAGTAAAATAAATCTATAATCATTTGAGATTAAGTAAAAGAATGAAATGGACTTTAAAAATAAATCCCTAAGATATTTAATACGAAAATGGAAAAGAGATATAAAACAAGATTCTGAAGAAGAATGGGAAAGCAAGATTATAAAAGCATTGATTGCGATATCTATATAGATCAAAACTTAAGAAAGTATAGAATATATTATAATTATAATTTCAATTATTTACAAAATAAACCTTTATATCAAAAACAAAATCGTTTCAGATTTCATAATTTCGTTAATAGATACAAATAATACAGAAGATATAGCATATCCAGTCAAAGAAGTTCTAAGAATCAAAATATTAAGAATTTATAAAGAAGCAATATCGAATCGAGAACATTCTGAAAAATGAAAGAAAACTATTCAAAAGGAAATCATATCTTTAATTCAAAATAATACTTGGAAAAAATATATACTCCTTAAAGGAAATAATCTGGTTTCGATGAAATAGGTATTTACAATTAAAACTAAGAATAATAAGATAGAACAATTTAAAACAAGATTAATAACTCAAAAATTCAATTAAGTATTAAAAAAGGATTATAACGAAACATTTATATTAACAATAAAATTAAATACACTCAGATTATTCCTAATTATCATTGTAAAGGAAAATTTGGAATACTTATATTTCAATATCAAAAACATCTTTATCGAATCGCACTTAAAAAAAGAAATCTATCTCAAACTATTTTAAAATATCAAAATCAAAAAGGGATATATACTACAAACCCTACAAAACCTATATAATTTGAAGTAAACTAAAAAGGATTGGAGTTTATTATTAAAGAAAGAGCTTTTAAATATAGATTTTGTACAAAGTTTGGCAGATTTATATCTATATATATCCAAAGATCGTAATATAATATTATTGGTATATATCGACGATATCGTTATTGTATTGTATACATCATTATAAATCATTTGATTCGATAAAAAGTTATCGATCCGTTTTAATATCAAGAATCTAGGAGAGATTAATAAGATCCTAAATGTTAGAGTTATTTGCAATAGAAAAGTATATATATTAATTATAAATCAAAAAGAATATCTCGATGTTATATTAACCAAATATAATATTATATATAAACAATATCAAACTAAGAAATTATTAATAATGGATTATACCTATTTTCGATTAATAATCGATAATAATGAATTGGTAAATATAAACGAATATTAATAACGAATAGGAAATATAATTTATCCAATAATATATATTCGATTAGATATAATATTTTCAATTGAAAGACTTTTATAATTTATGACAAAATCAACAAAACATTATATTATAGCTTTAAAGAATCTAATACGATATTTATGATCAACAATCAAATAGAAGTTATAGTTTGGGTTAAAGAGAATACAATTTGATATCTATAAAGAATATAATATATTTGATAATACAATAAAGGTATATACAAATATAGATTAGATTAATGATAAATATAATTGGAAAAATGTTTCAAAGGGAATTATAATATTTTATAAAGATTTTATATTATGGATTAGTAAGAAACAAATATTTGTAGTTATCTTTAATACAGAATCAGAATATATTGTAATAATAATGTTTATCAAATAAAAGAGATGGATTGTATAAATATTCAAAGATCTATTTAGATCAAATTATATTAGAAAGAACAAAGATATGGTTCAAATATTTAATAACAATTAAGATATTTTAGTTTTAATCAAGAATTTATGTTTGTATAAATAATCCAAATATATAGATATCAATTATCATTTCATTAAAGATTTAATAAAAAAGAAGAAAATCATTATTAATTATATCAATATATATAATATAGTTATCGATAAAATAACAAAATCTTATATAAAAATTGTTTTCGAAAAGTTTAAGAAAATATTAGGATTAATAATTTAAAAGAATCAAATAGAATATCCTTAATAAAGGAATATTGGAAATAAAATTATCATAAGATTAGAATTAAGGTTACAAAATTACAATGGTGTATAGATTATATTTGGGGATAATTTCATTTCTATTTCTATTAGAATTATAGATCCTTAGTTCAACCTACATAATCAACAATACTACTACTTCCTGCACTAAAAGTTAATATAATATCGAATTGAAATCGAAATACTTAAAGGATGAAGTGAATATATTATTATATATTTGTATAATATTTAATAATAATGATGAAGTTTTCATCAACGAATATTCAATAATATATACATTCTGGAGATATTTTAAATCAAAATATATTAGAATCAGTGTAGTTATAATTAATATATATATAACGATGATTTAGAACTTCAAATTCCAATTCAATATTTATCTTGATATAACTATTATCGAAATCTGGGATAAATTGAAAGAGTATAAAAGGAAATTAGGAATTATAAACAAAAGTTATCGGTTAGTATATTAAGATATTATTTTGTTTTTGGTTTTAATATATAATCTTCCAATCGATTATTAAGAAGTAATAGATATATTAGATATTCAAATCAGTTTTAGTATCGATGATAAAATTAAGTATTTATAGATTAAGGAATTTTGTTTTAAGGATAGATTAGAATTAGTGTAAATTGCAAAAGAATTTAGATATACTTCTTGATATCAAGAATCAGATTTCGAAACCCCAAATAATATTTGTGATCTGTATTAAAGAAAAGATTATTATATATAAGATTGCCTATATTTAATATAAACTAGCAAACTTCTTTATAATTATTTTTGTTATTAAAGAAGAAGAGGATTATTGAATTCGAAGAAGATTTACTTCAATAAAAAAGATCAAATATATTCTACTAATAATATCTTTGAATCAGATTTCGATATTAAAGATATAATGAAGAAAGATTGCAATTTAATAAAGGAAACTATTAGTAAGGCTTTCCTTAGCAAATAGTATACCAATATAAATGTTTTTTTATATATATTTGATCAATCTTTATTATTTAGATCAATAGAATTTATTATTAAATGAAGGATAAAGGTTGGTAAAGGAGTGATATATTGTTGTTATTGAGATTTAATGGATATAATATATGAAGATGGTTCTAAAATACTACTTTCAAATGTATTATATATATTAGGGCTAAAAGTAAACTTGTTGTTAGAAAAAAGGATCTGCGAAATAGGGTTATAAGGGGAATTCAATTTTCATTATATATATTTCAAAAAGGATAATAAGAAAGTTATCTGTATTAGAATACAAAACGGAATATATATGGTTTTATATGTAATTAAAGGATATGAGGATATAGTTCTTTGTTTTAGTATATATCAAAATGATTAGGAAAAAGGTTTTTCTTTAGAGATAATCGATGGTATTAAAGATATCGATAACGAATTAATATTTAAGGAGAAAGAAAGATATCTATTATAGTATCGAAGATTCAATTATTTAGGTTTAGATAAGATCAAGAATCTATATAAGGTATTCAATATAATCAAATCGATAAAGGTCCTAATTGAATTAGATATCTATGAAATGTATATATTTATTAAAATAACCAATTGTATTTCGAAGTAATTGAATCTGTATAAATCAAAGAGACTCGAATTTATATATTTCGATATTATAGAACTATTTTCAAAATCGATTCGAAGGAATCATTATTTTATATTGATTATTGATAATTGTATAAAAATAAATTGGATTATATTATTTAAACAAAAAGATGATATAATTTAAACATTGAAAATTTGGAAAAAAAAGATGGAATTAATTATTGAAGAAAAGATTATTATAATCAGGATTAACAATATATCGGAATTCCTATAAATTATTTGTGAATGGTTATTAGATATACAATCCGAAATTACAATAATTGCTTTTTTATATCAAAACGGATCTATAGAATAGAATATAAGGATTGTAAAAATAGATATAAAAGTAATACTAAAAGAAGTTAGATTATTATTAGAATTTTGGAATGAAATTGTAAAGTATAATGTTTATATTAGAAATTGTATTAGTATTAGTTCTGATATAAACAGAATAGATCGATCTCTTATAAAAGTTTTTATAGATATAATATTAGATATAAAGATATATAAAGTCTAAAAGAGCAAATGTTATATTTATATTAATCCCAAGATTATTTCGAAAGGGTAGAGATATAATAAATTATGGGATACTTCGAAAATCGATATATTCCTAAGATATTCAAAAATTATAAATAAATATATCAAAGTATATTCTCCAAAATTAGATTATATATTTCAATCAAATAGAATAATCATAGATGAATCTTATCGAAAAAGAGATTTGGATTTTAAATTAAGAAATTATGAATCAGATTTATAAAGAATAAAGAATATAAAATTAGATCGAAAACCTTATAGTAAATCGATAGTAAATAAGGCATTTTTTTTATCTTCAATATCAAATACGATATTTGTATTATTTTTGTTCTAAATATTCTTTCTAGTAGATATTATACTGAGTTCAGTAATTATATTAAGCATTCCAATTATCGAGTTGAAATTAAGTAAATTAGATATATCAATATCAATATATAATGAAGATAAAGATAGCAATATTCAGAAAACAAATCAAAAATCTTTTTTTAAGGATATTTCAGATATCGAATCCATTATTTTAAAAGATCCAATCCAAGAATCAATTTTTGTAAATCCTAAATTTATATTGAAAACAAAATTTAAAATTGTTTTAAATTTTGTTAATAAATCTATTTCAATAGAATCAAAAAACAAAGTAAATCTATAATTATCTAAGATTAAATAAAAGAATGAAATGGATTTTGAAGATGAATCCTTAAGGTATCTAATATGAAAACAGAAAAGAAATATAGAATAAAATCCTGAAAAAAAATAGAAAAACAAGATTATAAAGATATTGATTGTGATATTTATATAGGCCAAAATTTAAGAAAATATAGAATATATTATAATTATAATTTCAATTATTTAAAAGATAGATTTTTATATCAAAAATAAAATCGTTTTAGATTTTATAATTTTATTGATAGATATAGATAATATAGAAGATATAGTATATCTAATTAAAAAAGTTTTAGAAATCAAAATATCAAAAATTTATAAGGAAGTAATATCGAATCAAAAATATTTTGAAAAATAAAAGGAAACTATTTAAAAGGAAATTATATCTTTGGTTTAAAATAATATTTGAAAAGAATATATATTTTTTAAAGGAAGTAATTTGATTTCGATGAAATGAATATTTATAATTAAGATTAAGGATAACAAAATAGAACGATTCAAAGCAAGATTAATGATTCGAAGGTTTAATTAGATATTAGAAAAGGATTATACCGAAATATTTGTATTAATAATAAAACTAAATATATTTAGATTATTTCTAATTATTATCGTAAAGGAAAATTTGGAATACTTATATTTCGATATCAAAAATGTCTTTATCGAATTGTATTTGAAGAAAGAGATTTATTTTGAATTATTCTAAAGTATTAAAGTCAAAAAGGGATATATACTACAAGCTCTACAAAGTTTATATAATTTGAAACAAACTGGAAAGGATTGAAGTTTATTATTGAAGAAAAAGCTTTTAGATATAGATTTTGTACAAAATTTGGTAGATCTATATTTATATATATCCAAAAACTATGATATAATATTATTAATATATATCGATGATATCGTTATTATATTATATATATTATTGTAAATCATTTAGTTCGATGAAAAGTTATTGGCTTATTTTAATACCAAAAATCTAAAAGAGATTAATAAAATCCTAGATGTTAAAGTTATTTATAATAGAAAAATATATATATTAATTATAGATCAAGAAGAATATCTCGATATTATATTAACCAAATATAATATTATATATAGATAATATCAAATTAAGAAATTGTTAATAATAGATTATATCTATCTCCGATCAACAATTAATAACGATGAATTGATAAATATGAATGAATATCAATAACGAATAAAAAGTATAATTTATTCAATAATATATATTCGATTAGATATAATATTCTCAATTGGAAGATTTTCACAATTTATAACAAAACCAATAAAACATTATATTATAGTTTTGAAGAATCTGATATGATATTTATGATCAATAATCAAACAGAAATTATGATTCAAATCAAAAAAAGTATAATCTGATATTTACAAAGAAAAGAATATAATATATTTGATAATACAATAAAGGTATATATAGATATAGATTAGGCTAATGACAAATATAATCGGAAAAGTGTTTCAAAGGAAGTTGTAATATTCTATAAAAGCTTTATATTATGGATTAATAAAAAACAAATGTTTATGATTATTTCTAATACAGAATCAGAATATATTACAATAATAATGTTCATCAAATAAGGGAAATGGATTATACAAATACTTAAAGATTTATTTAGATCAAGTTATATTGAAAAGAACGGAAATACAATTCAAATATTTAATGATAATCAAGATGTTTTAGTTTTAATCAAGAATCTATATTTGTATGAACAATCCAAATATATAGATATCAATTATCATTTTATTAGGGATTTGATAAAAAAGAAGAAAATCGTTACTAATTATATCAATATATACGATATAATTGTTGATAGAATGACGAAGCTTTGTATAAAGATTGTTTTCGAAAGGTTTAAGAAAATATTAGGATTAGTAGTCTAAAAGGATCGAATAGGATATCCTCAATAAAAGAGTATTGGAAATGAGATTATTATAGGATTAGAATTGAGGTTACGAGATCACAATGATGCACAAACCATATTTGGGGATAACCTCAATTCTACTCCTACTAGAATTATAGATCCTTAATTAAAAAACCTAAATAGTCAATAATACTACTACTTCCTGCACTAAAAGTTAACAGTATATAGAATATATAAATTATAAAGATATATAGATTGAATATACTATTAATTTGGGGAATGATTGAAATATATCGAAAAAAGTAAAAATGGTTTTGAAATATAATACTATATTCATAATAAGAAATTATGAAAAACTTAAAATAGAATCCCGAAAGGTTCATATAATTCTTTAAGAGTAGATTATATATTGTTTTTATTGTTTATTTTTTTTTATTATATATAAAAAGTTATATATTGAAAATATACAATTCTTCGATAGAATATTATAGTTCTATATATAGTATAATAATCAATAAATTTCTCAAAAGCGAAACCCAGAAAAAAAGAACTTTATTATAATCATCAATCTAGATTCGGGATTAAATAGATATGATTTGTGAATAAAATCCAAATATAAAAATAGTAATATATTATTTTGTTATTTTCAAGATTTAGAAAAACTCTTTTTGTATAGCATATCGATAATAGGAGTCGTCATCCCGATATCGCTCATCAATTAAGCTTGAAAAGAAAGTGATTTCCTTTATAGAATAAACAATGAAAAGTTTTACAGCCAAACTAAGAGTAGTTGATTCTTTGCTATTCGTGACTCTTACACAAATCGATCTATACAATCTAATTATTCGATATACAAATACAAATTCGAATTCTACAAATTTATTAGTATATACAAAACTATCGAATTGAGGGGTATTCAAATAAAGAAATCTAATTAATCGAATATCAGAAATATTCAAATAAAAAAACCTTTATAATATTAATCAAATTGATTAAAATAATAAATCTTTATTTAAATTAATAAATAAGAATAAGATATTGATATATAAAAGAATTCAGAAAAGATATATAAAAAAACTATATCTTTAAAATTGAAGATTAAGAATCTATATTCAAAAATTATTCACTAATATTAATTATATATATTGGAGGTTATATATTTGAAGGTGATAAACCTTATAATTTGAAAGTAGTGGTTCAAAGATTATAATGGAATAAGCAATTATAAAGTTATAATAATAATATAGGATTGTATAAGAATATTATATTGTATACAACTAATAATACTAAATAATATTCGGATCCAGATTCTTAATCTTCAATATTGAAGGTATAGTCTTTCTATATACTCTTTTCGAATTCTTTTATATATCAATATCTTATTCTTATTCATCGATTTGAACAAAAATTCATCATTCTAATTATCTTGATGTTACGACGGGTAACATTGGATCACGTGACGAGTGTCATGTGACAGGACGTTGGAGCCTTCGGAGCTTAGGATCCAAGGAGCCAGGAGCCTTTGGAGCTTAGGATCCAAGGGATCCAAGTAGGACAGAACTATAGGTTCTGTAGAGCAGGAAGGTCTATATAAGAGAACGGATTTCATTACAATATAGAGCTTCGTGCTCAAGAACAATCATTAGTTTCATTACTATAGTTACGAGAATTGCAACCAGTTACCAACCTTATTGAATTCCTACTTGAAGTCTAGTCTAAACCACCTCGAGAGATCTCTAGCCACTTCCACGTGATCCTAGAGGCAGCTCCCGTAACACTTGATTAATATTATAAAGATTCTTTATTTGAATACCCCTGATATTCAACTAATTAGATTTCTTTATTTGAATACTCCTGTATCGATGATTTCGATCGTAGTACGAATTATATAATTGTAATATTAATAGTATTACATAAATTCGAATATAATATTTGAAGATTCATAAAGATTTATGAATTTTATATTAAAGAATATAAAGAAAATATAAAATTTCTTTAAATTTATTAAAATATTATTATTTTATTATAAAGAGATATTTTTCTTAAAAATATTAATTCCTTTTTTCAATTAATATTTTTAAGTGTTTAAAATGATATTTATTAAAATACAACAATATATAATACAATATCACAATACTACTCTATATTATTAATATAATTTCATAATTGTTTATTCCATTATAGTTCACGAACTATTGTGAAAGAGGTAGGTTGCGTCTCGATAGCACGCTACAAGGGGAAATGGGAATTGGAATTGATCAGATTACATTGTAAAGGCTTCAAGTAGTAAAACTAGTAGGTTTAGATAATGGTTTGGATTGTATATTAATAGAATATAAAAAGACTAAATAGAAAAACAATTGATTTTTGTTAAGGAGAAGGGAGTAGAGCTCTTTCTTATATCTAATTACGAAGAGTTATATGATTATATGACTACGAACTAGCTACGCATTAGGCCTTGATATCCCAACTTTCTCACACTATTACTTCCCAAATATAAGATTTATTATCTTTTAAATAAGTGACCTCCAACAAAAACAAACAGTTTAGTATATTTCTAAAATCTATAAAATAATTCATTAAATTATAAAATATTATACAAAATCGATTCTTTTATTATAGAATATATTTTATAGAAAAAGAAAGATTATTCGAAAGAAAAAAAAAGAATTATTCAATAGATTATAATTGTCGAAACAGCCCTTAGATCCTTCTTTATTTAATTCGATTTGTAATATATTTTCAATATATTCTTTAAAGTATCTCAAACTTTTTTATTATTATTTTAATTATATCTTCTTTATTTATTATAATCCATAATCGATAAAAATTAAAGCGGAAATCTAAAAGATTAAATAAAAAAGACGAAAAGTTATTTTGTTTAACAAAGTATATAAGATATCTAAATTTTATAAAATTAATATAATTTTAATTTTATATATTCGGAAAATTAATTAAAATATATTAGATAGTATTAATTCATATTAATCCGAGGATATCAAGATATTTATAATATATTCGATATTATATTAAATATATATATATATGTATATATATTTAATTATATAGGAAATATAAAAAAGGAGAAAATGAAGAAAATAGTCTATTGAATATTATATCATCTTATATATTATCATCTTCATCTTCATTAACCTATATCAACATCAACATCAACATCAACATCAACATCAACATCAACATCAACATCAACATCAACATCAACATCAACATCAACATTCATATAAAATCCTACCCTATTCCTAATATATATAAGAACCCAATTCCCAATCCCCAATCCCCAATCCCCAATCCCCAATCCCAGACCCCAAGTCAAAAAACACAAAACAAAGCACAAAAAAAATAAAGTACTCCTTCAACACCCGCTCAGCCCATAAGTTATCATAGATGAAAAAAGAGAGAAATAAATTTCCCCTTCTGGATTTTCCTTTGCAACTTCAGAAAACAAATAAGCAAGCAAGTAAGCAAGTAAGTAAGTAACCAAGTGAATCTGAAAATTTGAAAAGTAAAAGAGGTAT
Source organism: Stromatinia cepivora (assembly GCA_014898415.1). Taxonomy (NCBI): domain Eukaryota; kingdom Fungi; phylum Ascomycota; class Leotiomycetes; order Helotiales; family Sclerotiniaceae; genus Stromatinia; species Stromatinia cepivora. The sequence goes on along the minus strand of RCTD01000012.1, from coordinate 286,576 downwards.
CCTAGGTAGAGATAGATGGAAAAGTTATTTTCGGAGCCAGTATCCTTAAAAACCAATTCAATGAACTAAACTAGCCAAATCAACCAAATGAACCAATCCAAATCAAATCAAATCAAATCAAATCATATCCTTCCATTTCATACTTTTCAGCTATCCATCCATCCATTCATCGCATCGCATTGCCTTGCCTTTCGTTGCCTTGCCATGCCTTCTTTCTTTTGATACCATCAAAAATCAAAAATCAATAAAAAGGAAAATACATGCATGCAAGTAAGCGGTATATCAATTTGTGTACTAGAACCCCAAGAAAACAAACTCAAGTCGAAGTCTCAGTAGTTGGAGCATCAGCAGCTTTAGTCTCAGAATCATTGCTATCGAGTTTCTCGGCAGTATCGGCTACATCGGCTGCTACATTTGCTTTGGCGATGTCTTCTTTGGAGGCGGATGAGTTAGTACCTTTGATACCGTTTGTTTCTGGGGCTACCGATTCTTCGGTTTTCTTTTCCTCTTCCTTCGGTTTAGCTTCCTCGGTTGCTTTTTCAGGTGCAACTTCTTTCTCAGTCTCCTTCTCAGTCTCTCCTTCAATGACTTCAGGAGCAGCTTCAGCTTCAACTTCCTTTTCCTCTTCCTTTTCCTCAGGAACACCAATTAATTTCTCCACTACCTCAAGTGTACCCTTTGGGGTACCAGGTTGAGCAGCTAATACCTTTCCCGATTTATCAATGATGAATACACCTCTAGTAGTACTATTTCCCTTCTTTAATCCAATGGCACTAATAAGAGAAGTGCTAGTATCGCAAAGAAGTGTATAGGGAAGTTTTTGCTTGGTTTTGAATGTGGTATTTGCTGTAGGGCTATCTTTTGAAAGACCGTAGATGGAGTAGCCGGTTGGTGATAGAGAGGCGTGGGAGTCGCGGAAGGCACAGACTTGGATTGTACCTGCGATGTTTGGGTTAGTTGATATGAGGAATAAGATGTGGAAGATTATCGTTGTCATTGAGATTGGAAAGTAGAGATAGGTAGGTAACTTACATCCTGATGTAGAAGCTTTAGGATAAGTGAAAAGAACAACACCATTCTTACTTGCATCAACAAGTTTCTTAAGTGTAGTCTTCTCACCATCATTTGTTTCGATTTCTCCACCGAATCCTTCAAGATCGATGGTTTCACCAACCTCAACCTTTGTTGCTGTTGTTGTTGTGACTTTCGCAGGAGCAGGAACAGGTTCAGGAACAGGTTCAGGAGCTTCAATTGGAGCTTCAGCTGGAGCTTCAGCTTTAGCTTTAGCTTTAGATCCATTTGCCTTTGGTGCTGGTGGTGCAGCTTCGGTCTTTGATGCTTTAGTAGCTTTAGGTTCAACAGCTTTCTTAACAGTTTCTTTAACTTTCGCGACGGTCTTTGCGACACCTGACTTCTTTTTTGCAGGAGGAGCTGCAGCTGGTGGTTCAGCTGGTGCTGGACGTTTTCTTAATGTGACGGGCATGATTGCGTGTTGTGATTGAGCTTTATTTGATGGAAAATTGAGGTGATGGAGATTGTTGTTGTTGACGAGGTTGATTGTCGCAATTGATGGATGGGTTGCGATAAAGAGAAGTGAGTGATCTTTATCGAGGTAGCACGGATCAATGGGAGATGGCCGAATTCACTATAAGATGATAGACAGGAGATATTTTTCTTTCAAGAAAAGGAAGAGATGAAAAAAGTGAAGGTTTGAAAAATGAAGGAAATGTTAGATTATAAGCTGAGCGAGTGATCAATCAATCAATCAATCAATCAATCAATCAATCAAATCAATCAATCAATCGTGGAATAATCTCCTCACTCATTCTCCAGCCACGGGCTCTGGTTACCTCCCGTACCGTGCAAAACAAACAAGGTCAGGGGAATGATTATTTTGGTGCACTGCAGTTTTGGTATATGATCCGCTGTCGGCCGCTTCAAATATTTTGGAGTCTAAAAGTTATCTGGCAAATAGGATGATGGCTTATCCACGAATTGAGTAGCTCAAAACAGTGAAGCGAGAGAATCAACAAGGTTGGGGAAGCTCTGGGAGTTATAGTAAGAATTGTGGAGTGGAAGATTGTTGATTGGTTGTGGTGTAGGATTTCCTCTTGGAGATGAGTAAGGAGAGGTTGTACTTCAAGATCTGGAAACATCTAGGAAATCCATGGCTCAGATGTATAGCCTATACGGAGAATTTGAAGATGGTTGATAGATAGTATAGCTTCGAATAATATAAATCCGAACGTTGTGATTAAGGTCAATATTGCAATACATTTCATCGTCAACAGATGAGAGATGAATGTTCATAAATGTGCTTGAAATAATCCAACAGAATAGTCCTAGAGTCGGGTTGTGATGGCCTTTTACTCCTTTGTTCCATATTTAGACCATGAAATTATTAATGTATCAAGAATCTCCCAAGACTCAAACCCCAAGACTCAACCTCCAAGACAGCCTAGATGAAGCTCAACGGGAGCCCCGCAAGTGACTACTATAGCTTATAGCTTATAGCTTATAGTTTTTAGGGAACAGAGTACTCACGAAGTAAGCTTCAGAGGTTTGAGTTCTAATGGTAGTGTAGTGTAGTGTAAAGCTTTCCATGATTCGATTTCGAGAGCTACATCGACAGCATTGTGTATGTGAAAGTACTCGGATGATATATGATATTCCCGAGTTGTTCCACTGTTTTAATCTAGCCAAGAGGCTGGAAAGAAAACCTTAATCTTTGAAAATCGAGACCTGAGGGAAAGTGGAATATATCTAAAGTGGAATGAATTTGATGATCTCGGATCCTTTTTGAATTTCAATATGATTTGCTGTGTAGGTATTAGATGATTATGATGGTAATGATTCAACATCAATTCACCAATATAAATTAATGATGGACCATTAATAATAATTCTACAATTTGTCTAGAAATCTCTCATTAAGAATCATAAAATACCATTCGTCCGGCTATCGGAGAAACAATGCCTAGGTTAAGAAGTTTTGAAGATCTTTTTTAGAATTTCATTCTATCAACAAATCAAATCATCGGGGAAAAGAGTAAGCAAAACACCGGAAGCCTTTGGAGGCGAAAATTTTTGATTTTCACAAGCCAAAAAAATTGATGCCCGCTCAGACAAAAAGCGAATTGGATCCAACCCTTTATCTTTTAACGAAAAAGATTATTCCTATCTTACTAAATTCCCTCCCCCTCTTGATTACTACTACTTACCTACTTCTTGTAACCATATTATCATAGTATCATAGATTGTTCACGATACAAATAATACAATCCAATAAATCTCAGTTCATTTATAGACTCAAGTCTCGATCGATCAACAATTCCTCATCGATTGCAACATTACCCCCCACGATTATAAAAAAAAAGGGTCCAAAACTAGTTTCTTCCACAAGCAAACGACGAGCAACACGATCAAAAATGAAGGTCTTTTCTAGCGATTGCAAATTCGATTATTCATGGGAAGAAGTCTCGACTGCAAATTGGAGAAAATATTGTCCATGGAATGAAAAATCAACTCATGTTATTGCTGTCGATACATTATCGCGATATGTGGATGCTGAGACTGGAATTGTATGTTTTCTCCATGACTCTTACTCCTATTCCTATACATACTTGAAGAAATACTAACACTCTTCAAGCTCCGAACAGAACGTTTAATAACCTGCAAACAAACCGCACCAAAATGGCTTCAATCACTCATGGGAGGCAAAGATACATCCCACGTTTTCGAAACCTCATATGTTGATCCTGTTACCAAAAAAGTAACCATGACATCTACAAATCTTACTTTTTCCAACATAATCAATGTCCAAGAAACGGTGGTCTATAGACCTTTATCGGCACATACAACACAATTTGTTCAAACGGCACAGATAACCGCATTATGTGGTGGATGGCAAAAAGTGAAGAATGCGGTTGAGGACGCGACTGTGACGGCTTTTCGGATTTGAATGCGAGGAAAGGAAAGGAGGGTTTTGAGGCCGTGTTGGCTATGAGTAGGAGGGTTTTTAGTGAGGAGAAAATGAGACAACAACAGGCAGCTACTGTTGTATGAGGCTTTTATCTTTGAGAGGTTTCAATCTCGTTGAGGACTCAAGGATACTCCAGTTCAGTCTGATCTACTCGAAAGATATTTGAAAAGCATCTTAGTGTTATCACGACTCGATCGATTATCTTTCTCTCCACTTCCATCCTCCCCGCTCGATTCATTACTGCAATCCGCGATCAGCGAGTCCATACACACCATCACACCACACTGGGACGCATAAACAGGAGTTTGGATTCCAATTTTCAATTTCTACAGGTTCCGGTATACAAAAAAGTCCACTTTGGAGTTTCATGGTTTCTGGTCTATTTTAAGCGTGGCGTTACAAAGGGTTTCTAGAGATAGAGATTAGATGGGGTTCGGTTTGCTTTTGCTTACAAACAAAGACTCTGGTCTCTTTCTTTGAAGGGAACAAATATTTCTGCGTTTGATGTTCAAAGACTTCTTCTTTCTCAACGCTGCTGTGGGTTTTTGTTACAATACAGATACCCCTTTTTTTTCTTTGATTTGATTTGACTTTGACTTTGAAGACTAGACTGGGAGATAGATGAATGGTGGACTAAGCCGAGGTTCGCAGTCGGTGCGTGCGTGCGTATATCTCCTTAGATGGAGTAGGAGTAGGTAGTTGATAGAATGAGGGTGAAGGAGTGAAGAAGGAGGAGGAGAAGGAGGAGGAGAAGGAGGAAAATATTAGATTTTATATCATACACTATACTATATTATATTTTATGATGAATGATGGATGAAATATGGAATATTGGTGATTTATATTCAAAGTGAATGTCTCCATTTTATATATTATATATCCGTAGTGTAATATCAATTTCTAGGTATAGAGAGAGTATGGATATCCGAGCCAAAATGGCATCTACTTCAAGTTCTTACCCTTCTACCCTTCTGCTCGTTCCATTCCATTCCTTTCCCTCCTTTCCTTACCCTTCTCCTCTCGTGACTGAAAAACGCAGTGGTGATAGTCTTAAAAATAATCCTAAAAATAACCCATCAATTATTAATTGTAAATGATCCTCTATTACCTACCTATCTACCATTCCTTACCGCCCTTTAGCGAACTTCTTGACGAGTAACCAACCACTCTTCCATCATTACTGACAATTACTTCTGTAGAATTCCTTCAATGTATACATACTCTCTGTCTACATTATTAGATGGTACTCTGATGGTATGACGTTTATTAGAAGTGTTTGGCGGGGGTTTGGTGCGGGTTTGTGGTTTACCCATCCCTTTTATTTTATTTCTTGAGTTGGGGCTATGGGGGTGGGATTGCGAGTATGGAGCTGATAGGGTAGTGATGCTTGAGAGTTTCTAAGGCGAAGTAGAACGTCTCGACGACCATTTCTGATTAGAAGCGTGCGAATCTTGGAGAGAATTCAATGCAAGCTTCTCGCTTGAGTTTTGACTCGAGATCCCTGGGGAGGAAAGGAGGATTATGAGAGGAGGATTTCCAGCCCCTTTCACTTTCATTTTCTCCCGCACTCTTCCCTTCCGTTTCGTTTTCTTCCCTTCCATTTCCTATCGTCCGGTAATGGATATCTGACGGATGGTCGAAGTTCACCACCTCCCTATATCCTCTTTCTCGACATCCTCCAATCCCTAATATCAATCATCAGTATTACCTAACACCGTTATCCTCAATCAACAGCCCACTAACTCCTTCTTCCCCTCATCCTTCTCATCCTTCTCTCCCCGCTTCTCCCCCTCCCCCTCCCTCAACCTCCCCTCACACCTCCTCCCATACCTCTCCACCGTCCCCCTAAAATCCTCCATCAAATCCTCCTGCCTTAATACCCCCTCCACCAACCTCAACGCCTCCTCATATCTTTTATAAAAATATAATTCCTCAATTGCATATAAAAACTGTGCTGTTTGTGGTTTACTGCGTGGGTTTAGGGGGAGAGGTGAGAGGGTTTTGTGGATCTTTCAGGGGTGGTTTGTTAGTTATTTTGTTTGGAGTGTGGAGTGTGGAGTGTGGAGTTTCGGAGGGGGGTGGGTTTGTTGTTTGAGGGTGAAGGGTGAATGGGAGGTTTAGGAAGAGGAACAGGGGGAGGGTAGGAGGCGAGGGAAGAGAAGAGAAGGGAAGACATACCTCACCACATTCAATCCTAGCTCTCCATTCACGTTTTACAGTCTGAAAAGACTCCTCTGATTGGAAATCACGGGGGACTTTTTGAATGGTTTCCTGGGTGGAGGAAGAGTCGGTGGAGGAGTCGCATTCGATTGCAAAGAGGGGGTTTTCATCGGGGGAGTCTGACATTTCTTGGGGGATACCGGAGGGGGAATGCGGGGAGTAGGTTGGGTGCGGATGGTGTGGTAGTTTCTGGTATATGGATTGAGCGGGTCTAGTCCTTTTTCTTTTCTTATTCCGCAGTGGTAAAGGTAGAGCGTTCTGTATGAGATGAGCTAGATAGATGATATAGAGGTGTAGGTGAGGTGAAAGGTGCACTGTAAAAAGAATATTTCATTTCCTTATCGATAAGAAATTTGATGTCACAATTACCAGTACCTGGAAGCGGGGCATTGAGGGGTGGAGGCTATCATCAACATCACATCACAATAGATGGTTTCACCACGTTGATACCCGTAATAATTCCATAGTAGTTTTATATAACTACCTAGTACTCCGCTCACATTCTACCTCTGCTTTCGTTGTTCGTCGCTCGTTTTCCCTTGTATTTAGGTCCTTTACGTCTAGTTACATTGTGCCTAGGGACTTGAGATACTACATTAATACAACCCTCGAAATGGAAGATCAAGTAACGAGATTGACGGAGAAGGTTTGGGGTATATTATCCATTGCTTTTCGATAGACTTGAATAGGAGCTAATCAATTGGTCTAGAGAACTTTCAAACGATACCTCCTAATGCAAGATATCTCGTCGCCATATCCGGGATTCCTGGCTCAGGTATTTGCCTTTTCCTATCCCCTTCCCGCATCGCCAACTAACGCCTCCTCTCTCCAGGAAAAACCACCCTCGCAGCAACCATAACCAAACGACTCAATGCCCTCCAAGAAAGCCACTCGAACAAAACTTCCCTCCCCCCAATCGCCGGTTTCATCCCCATGGACGGCTACCACCTAACACGAGCCCAACTATCCGCCATGCCCGACCCAGCCCACGCACACGCTCGACGAGGTGCCGAATTTACATTCGACGGCTCATCATTCCTATCTCTCATCCAGAAAATCCGTGAGCCTCTTACTTCCTCTACCATCACAATCCACGCTCCTTCATTCGATCACGCGCTTAAGGATCCTAAAGCTAATGATATACCGATTGAACCTACGACGCGCATATTAGTTTTTGAGGGGAATTATTTATCGTTGGATAAGGAACCTTGGAGGAGTGCTGCGAAGTTGATGGATCAATTGTGGTTTGTGGATGTTGATTTTGAGGTTGCGAAGAAGAGGTTGATTCCGAGACATGTGAGGGCGGGGATTGCGGGGAATGAGGAGGAGGCGGAGAAGAGGGTTGTTGAGAATGATTTAGTTAATGGGGAGGAGATTGTTAAGGGAAGGATGGTGGTTCATGAGGTTATTGTTAGTACGGATGATGTAGCTTGGAAGTAGGTAGTTTGTGACTTGAAAGAGTAAACACCGTACTGTAGATCGTCGCAGTCTGGAGAAGTAAAGAACAAGTGAATGTCTCACTGTGGATCATATTGGAAACGTAGCTGGTCTAACCTAGCCATGAATTTTTCACTACTTCCGCGTCTCTCAACAACCGTAGTACATCAGAGACTAAATAAAGACTACCTGCAACAACAATAGGTCCACCTTGAGCAACAGTAGCTGCCCATCTTAGTGCTCCAGAAATGTCTGATTCTGAATCATGCAGACATGTGGTAGAAATACCAGCTGTAGAAGCTGCATGTAAAATATTTTCAGTGTCCATGGCTTGAACCCATGGCATTCCATCTACTGGTCCAAACTGAACTGCTGCTACACAATCCCCTCCTCTTAAAATCTCTTTCATTATTCCATCGAGTTCTTTCCCTTGGGAAGCTGCCAGTACCCATGTTACTTTATTTGATTTCGTTCGAAGCTTTCCATTGACATATGAACCAAGAACTTCTGCAGATTGAACATTGTGTGCGCCGTCGAGTAATATAGGCTCTTTTCGGCCTGTCACAGCTCTAACATCAGTAGTTTGAAGTCTACCGGGCCAATGAATGTTTTGTATAGCTGGCAAGAGTCGATGTAGAGGAGATTCCAATTTCGTATATGCTAAGTGAAATGCAGTATATGCGCAAGCTAAATTCTCCAATTGATGTGGTTCCAGATCTTGTCCTTTAATTTCATCCAAAAATGCCGATTCTGTAGAACTGATGATCACATCCGTTCCGATTTCTTTGGCATAATTTGAGATGACTTCTCGCACAGAAGGTATATTGCTCCTATCCAACACACAAGGAACACCAGGTCTCATAATTCCAGCTTTTTCTCGAGCTATTTCCTCAATTGTATTTCCTAGAAATGATTGGTGATCTAAACCAATCTTAGAGATTATAGTGACAGCTTTGTTCTCCATGGTATTTGTCGCATCCAATCTTCCTCCTAGACCAACTTCAATCACTCCCATATCTATCTTCTCTTTATAAAATACTTCGAATGCCGTGGCCGTAAGTAATTCGAATTCGGATGCTTTGAGATTCTCTGCTTGATTTCTCTTTAATACTAAAGTTTCAGCCTCGCGGAAGATAGATTCTCGAATCGGTTGTTCATCGATGGTAATGCAATCCCACCTGTCAATTAAATGAGGTGAAGTAAATCTGCCACAACGAACACCACTGGCGTGTAGCATTGCAGATAGATAGGCACATATTGAACCTTTTCCATTGGTACCTGCAACATGAATGGCTTTCCAAGGCTGAGGGGTATGCCTCAAAAGACGACAGATGCGATTTAGGCCAAGCTCAATCATTATGAGGATGGAGAATTAAACGATTGGTAAAGCGTGTTTGATAAGTCATTCAAGGAAAAATAGACATTGTTAATGTTGTTATTGTCATCGACTCATTGTTCTAGAATAGTAGGTACTTCTTGTTATATTGTATGAAATGAATCAAGCTCAATTTGATCAATAATAAGATCTCCAAAGCTTAAAAGCTTCGACTACCAAGTCTCCAGTTACGGAGGGCAGTTATCGAAAATATATGCAGGGTCAAGACTCACGACTCACGACTCACGATTCACTAGATCCATTTTCTTACTAGGTATCTAGCGCGCTTTTGGAGGCGTTTTACTACCTGGGTCTTCTCTTCTCTACCAAAACAAGCAACATTTACATCACACACACATCAAGTTCAATCATCAAATTATCAATTTTGAAAATCCATCAAAATTGTCATAACAAAGGATAAAATCACGGTCGCTAAGACTTATTATGCTTATCTATTAACTTCATTTTCTCTTTTATTCACTTTTCATCACTTAAAGCATGGGTTTGCCGTAAGTTATCAGTCTCCTCCTTTACATTTCGCCTGTCGCATTTCGCAAAATTGTTCTAATTTTCGAACCACAGGATATTCTTCGAACCTTCGGTGCCTGATTCACCATCAAAACGAACAGAAAAGTCTACATCTCGCGCACGATCTACTATTCGACGTCATCCTCTGCGTGGTAATCGACCTGTATATTATGCAAGGCGGGGGCGCGCGTATCTAGACAATTATGAACGAGATACTAATTCACTTGAAATGTTTCAAACTCTATATCAACAGCAATCCATCAGGCCTTCTGCTAGAGTTTCCATCACAACATCAACTAGAGATGCAATGAGAGAGGCAATGAGAGAGCATTCATTGTCAGCAGTACCTCCGAGTTTAAGCTTTGAGCGTCAATCAAGTAGAGGTGTGGAGGCAGATGGACCATTAATGCCTGCTGTTCCAGAATCGAGGGATTACCCTAATCCTCCAATTGGAGATCTACAAGGTCCTCCAAGAATTTTGCGAACAAGTGTGATTTCAATTTCACCATATCCCGAAACAGATACACATTCCATGTCTCGAACGTCTGGAGTTCTGTCCCCTTCTGAAGTTGATGATCGAAATATGGACCCCAATGTAAGCTCACGCCTTCAAGTATCCTCACATTAAGTCACCAGGCGTTGTTGTATGTGGACTGCGTGTGGTCGTCAATGATCATTTTTAACCGCTTTAATAGACTGCTTTAGCGGAACGTGTCGACGGAATGGACCCACAAGATTCCTTGTCGCAAAGAGATCACGTTGAACGGCATTTGAGACGCCAAGTAAGGGAGCGAGAACAAGCAGAGCGCGAACGGGAAGAAAGGCAGCGCGAACTTAACATTAGGCGACGGGAGCAAAGCATTCTTGATGAAGAGATAAGAGAGGAACGGCGAGTGGAACGCCGACTTGAAGAACGCCGTCTTGATGAGAGTAGAGATCGACAGCGAATACACAACCGCGAAGTACGTCGTCTTAATGAGTTCAGAGAACGACTGCGGGTTGATAGAGAGCGATTACAGGGTGATATAGAGCGATTGCGTAATGATAGAGAGCGACTGCAGAGCGACAGAGAACAAATTGAGGGATCCGCATCCTCTGGCTCTGGAGAGCGACAGCAAGCTGACACGTCGCTCGCTGGGAGAGAGCAAGTCGAGCGTTCCGATGCCCCTAGCACCAGAGAGCGACAGCGACTCGAAATGCTCGAGCAATTCGATGTCGAGGCTTACAGACGAGAAGTTATGCAATCCGATATGCAACCGGGACTCGAGGAAGCCGATAGCTTCATAATTAATATTAATTACGACGGCCTCGGTGACCGAGAACGTAGCCATGACGAGTTCCAAGAGCCAGAGCCGGCTTATAGAGACTTTGGTGGCCATGAAGTCGTGGATAATGTTGAGCAACTGGAGCAACTTGATGTTGAAGGCCACGGATCATGGGATGGTCTTTTGATCACGCCCGATCCACAATCACCAAATCCATCATCTTCATTCGCTTCAACAGCTGCCTCTAGCTCACAAAGACCTTCTATGAGTACCTCTATCAGTAGCCTGCACGAAACCGAGCCTCTTACGAATGGCGATTGTGATACTATATTAGATTCAGAAACCGAAGATGAACAGACTCAGCAAGGTCTTGAATGGTTCAGACGACCTAGGACAAATGGAGCCCATGGTCGAAGGGTAATGAACGCATCAAGTCGACCTTTGATGAATCCCAGCGAATCTTAAGATTTTGTCCTAATTCGTCTAGCACCATGCAATGGTGTTCCAGATCAGTGAGCCGGTCATGGGTTTAGACCTTTAATTCTTCCAGGCTTAGCAACTTTCGCTCTCTAATCTATGGATTGGGGTTCCGTTATTGCTATTTTAAGGACGAGGTTGATTTTCGACAAGGAGATTAAGCGTGGGAATGTAGATTGATTTACCACAACTGTGATACTATATTGTATTATTATACTACTGGCGTTGGGCAAGCTGATACGGGAGAATTTTGCTTTCCATTGTTCGGGGTTACGATCAAACGAACAGAAATATGGGTGCTCATCATTTACGGTTTTAATGATTGACATAAGGGGAGTTCCAATTCAATCAAGGAAAATTGAATTATGAACCATATAAAGAGTTTAATGAACAGTGGAAAGGCGAAATTTGAGGGTTAAATCTGCTAAACTACTTTACGACAAAGGTTTCTAGTTTCTAGTTTTCGATATAGATGGTACCTACCTACCTGGCAGGTAATCTGAAGAATTCAATGAGTGGATAAAGGTATGAGAAGATTTGTGAGAAGATGCTGGTAATTTAGTTAAGGTGATTGATCATTCAATCTTTCATTTTGTATTATATGTCACTGTATATAAAAGTAATGGAATTGAAAAATGTTTAATGCTGTTTCAATTGATTCTCTAATTTGAAGTCAATCAAAAAGAAATTTCATGAGACAATTAGACAATATATTGAACACTATTCTATCAATGTTTATCAATATTATCATATCAAAATCGTATGTATCAAATAATGATTTTCGACTATCAGCCTTATTAGATACAACACAGAGGTTGCGATTTCCAGGATCCACCCATGTGGGCGCTTGTTTGCCAATTTTGTCAACTACCCAATGTTAATTTCTCTTTTCCCATGCTCCATAACTCTAACTCATAACTCATAACTCATAACCCATAACACATACCCATACCCATACCCATACCCAATACTTTCTACTTTCTACTACCACAACACACTTTTCTTTTTTGGTAATGAATTTACAAACATTCATACCAAGTCCTTCAACGAAGAATGTTTATTATTCTCAAGACACAAACATCCAATCCAAGACCAACATAATATCATACAAACAGTGAATTTGTTCATATCCACTCTCGCGTGCTATTTTCGACGTGAGGTGAGGGCCAGGCCAGGATCCACCGATATCGACAATCTTGAATATAATCCTATAACCCCGCCAAATAATCATCGTGAAACAGGAACTTAGTCCACAAAACAAGAAAATCTCATGCTTCAATGAGATCCTCCATCTGCCAGAGAAATATACCTCCAACAGCTTTCCTCTCCACCCTTTAAAACCCCGCCCGGGTCATCCCACACCGACCATGGTCTCTTATCCGCCCTCCTCAGCCGACCGGCAAAGCAGTTCAAGATCGGCGGGTGCGAACGGGAGCGCGAAGTCAGAAAGGACTCCAGGGACACCGCGAAGAGAAAGAAGGGAAAAGGCTGTGCAGGATCCAGGCCTTAAAGACTACGTACATACCCGAGGTTTTCAAAAGAGGAAATACACCTACTTATAAATATTCAGCGTCTAGGAGAATGTCTCGGGAAGGGAGCTTTTGGTTCGGTCTACAAGGCGTTCAATTGGGGTACAGGGGAAGCTGTGGCTGTGAAGCAAATCAAGCTGGGAGACCTTCCGAAGAGCGAATTGCGGATGATCGAGGTAGATATTTATGTTGAGATGACTTGGACACCATGGACTAATATTATTGCGCAGGCCGAAATAGATCTTCTGAAAAATCTGAATGTAGGTATACATTGGAATGAGTGGGAGGCCAAACCATTGGAGCTGACAATTCTTAGCATGACAATATTGTCAAATATCTTGGTTTCGTTAAGTCTTCTGACTGCTTGAACATAATTCTGGAGTAAGACATTTTGTGTTTCTGTTTCTTCACCACATTGTACTGACTATTGATTAAGGTATTGTGAAAACGGTTCATTACACTCGATATGCAAAAGTTATGGGAAATTCCCCGAAAACCTGGTTGGCGTTTACATGGGTCAAATTCTTCTAGGACTACAATATCTTCACGATCAGGGTGTTATTCACAGGGACATAAAGGGCGCGAATATTCTTACAACTAAAGATGGGAAGGTCAAGCTTGCGGATTTTGGTGTGTCTACCAGCACTCTTGCTGGAGCAGATAAGGAAGCACAGGTCGTCGGAACCCCATACTGGATGGCTCCTGAAATCATACAACTTTCTGGTGCAACTCCTGCATCTGATATTTGGAGTTTGGGTTGCACAGTAATAGAGCTGCTTGAGGGTAAGCCACCGTATCACAAATTGGCTCCTATGCCTGCCTTGTTTGCTATTGTCAATGATGACCATCCTCCTTTGCCTGAAGGAGTATCACCAGTAAGTCTACATTAGCATCTCTTTCCGAAGGTAGCCCAATCCAATCTAAACACTTTTTAGGCGGCCAGAGATTTTCTCATTCAATGTTTCCAAAAAGACCCAAACCTAAGAGTTTCTGCTCGGAAATTGTTGAAACATGCTTGGATTGTGGGCTCACGGAGGACTGATGCTCCTGTTGCAAAGCCCCCGACAAACTTCAATGAAGCAGTCGAAGAGGTAAAGCAGTGGAATGAAGCTCTGAAATCACCCGCAGCTGCCGGGTCGTTTCGTACTTCTACAAGGTCGCAGCAGCTTGGCAGCCCCTTACCAGCCCGTCGAGACCCTCCTCTAAGAAATATTCACAATGATTCGCAAAACAATAATATCATCACACCTCCTAAGGGCCGTCTCTCTATGGCAAAACCGAAAAGTTTGGCAAGTTCTTTTAGGTCCCCAGAAACTGCAGGTAAGCGAGTCCCACTAGGAAATTTCAAAAATTCCTTGTGGAAGCTGACTGTTGAAGCGGATGATAATTGGGATGATGACTTCGCTTCTTCTATCACTCCAAGCGCGCTTCAACTTCCACATTTGAAGCCTCATGACAACTTTGGGGGCCTACTCTCCGCCGATCGCCTCAAGTCTTTCGCATCGTTCGAGTTTGCAAATGATGAGGCTGATAATTGGGACAATAACTTTGAGGGTGATCTCGTAACGATCAAGGGCCCAAATACCCATGTCGAGACGGATGGCCATGAGTTGGAGACCATTCGACCTTATAGAATCAAAGCTCCCTCTAATATCGACTTTGAAGAAGACATCTCTCCTAGAAGTTATTCGAGAAAGCCGTCTATACCTCCTCCCCGACCGAAGTCTCCAGTCAAGGCTCGGGCTGAAGGGAAATTTGCCTTACCTTTAAGACCAGCGATAATGTATCGCGAGAATACCGTGGAGGATTATTCAGACTTGTTCGTTGACAATGATAGTGTTTTTGATAAAAGATTGGATATAATTAAAGTCGGTATTCTTCATAAACCGTCATAAGCATTACTGACTCTGAATGGCTCTAGGATGATGCTCTTTCTCCGAAACTATTCCACCCATCTGACCTGACAAGCATTCCGCGTTCTGGACAATCTCCTACTACAAATGGAGGTAGCAGTTTGCGAAGAAAAACCACACCGAATTCTCATGAAAACCCTATGCATCGGACAAATTCATCAGTTGAGATACAAAAATATGCTGAAAATGAGGACGATGAAGATTTTTCAGATATCTTTGATCCACGAGGGGTTGTAGTCCCGAGGGTTGAGAGTGATAAGGGCTCAGAAGAAGCATTAATGATCAACTCAAAGCTCTCGAATAACTCCTGGCTTGGTGATGAGGATGATGAAGATGACCCTTTTGCCTCGTTGGAGCAAGGTTTCGATGAGATGGATTTGCAAGCCAACATTGCCAGAGATAAACATGCTCGGTTATGCGCATCGGTCGAAGGATTAGTGAGCTCACTGAAAGCAACACAAGCTGAGGATGTTTTATCTGAATTATCGGAACAACTGGTATGTATTAACTTCATCATGCTAATTCTGTACTAATCAGCGACTTAGCTTGACGTTTTATATGAGTCCGAAGATGCAAAGGGCTTGATCATCAGTGCTCATGGAATGCTTCCAATTTTGGAGATACTGGAACCTTGTACCTTGAAAAGTCGTCAAAGTATGATATTGAGACTATTAAAGGTTGTCAATGCCATCATTTCGAATGACGTCGAGATTCAAGAAAACCTGTGCTTCGTTGGAGGAATTCCCATCATTACAAAGTTTGCTGCTAGGCAATACTCAAATGAGATACGTCTTGAGGCAGCTGCTTTTGTAAGACAAATGTACCAGACCTCTACATTGACACTTCAAATGTTTGTCAGTGCTGGTGGATTGAATGTTCTTGTCGAATTTCTCGATGAGGATTATGATGATGCTAGAGATTTGGTTCTCATTGGTGTCAATGGTATTTGGAATGTATTTGAGCTTCAGGTATGCCAGCACATATTACACCCAAATTAATATACTAACATCGTCAGGGACCAACTCCAAAGAACGACTTCTGTCGTATCTTCTCAAGAAGCAAGATTTTATCTCCATTAGCACTCGTTTTGGATCGTGTGCTAGATGAAGAGGATGAACTTTCTGAATTGATTGAGGGTCGCATTGTCAATATATTCTATCTTTTTTCGCAAGCAGAAAACTATGTTAAGGAGGTCGTGGCTGACCATGTAGTACTCAAGCGTAAGTCTTCTTGATGGTTTGTTGGTATGATCGTTCTAACAATTTCCAGGAGTTCTCAAGGATCTGAGACGTATGACACCGGTGCATCAGATAACTATGCTCAAGTTCATAAAAAATTTGTCCATGTTGTCGACAACCCTCGAATCATTACATGCCGCAAACGCCATTGAACTTTTGATCGATTTACTAAGCTCAAGTATGAAGCGTACGCCTGATCATTTCCGCGAAATCTCTAACCAAGTTTTGAATACTATGTACAACTTATGTCGACTCAGTAAAGAGAGGCAGGAAGACGCAGCTTTTAATGGCATAATACCATTACTTCAACGAATTATGAAAACGAAACGACCCCCGAAGGAGTTCGCCCTCCCCATATTATGCGATATGGCTCATTCTGGAAAAGTCGGACGTAAATATCTTTGGCAGAACAAGGGACTACAGTTTTATGTTTCATTACTGGAAGACCAATATTGGCAGGTGACCGCTTTGGACGCCATATTCATTTGGTAAGTTTAGCATACTGTAGGTAATAATGATGCATACTAATTCTGATATAAAAGGCTCCAAGAAGAGACCGCCAGGGTTGAAAAGGCTTTACTGGAGGGTAATTTTACCGCCATGATAGTTCAATGTTTCGCTGCACCCAAGGCGAATGCTTTTGATTATAACTTACTGGAGCCTTTACAAAAGCTCCTACGATTAAGTTCGCCTATTGCCGGTTCTCTTGCTCGGACTGATCTCTTCACTGGTATCTTGCAAAAGCTCACTCACAAGAAGGCTGTTGTACGATTGAATTTACTACGAATTGTTCGCAGTATATGCGATGCTAGTGGGGATGAAGCTGAAAGCATTAGGCATCACTCCTTATTCGAAGTAATTCAACATCTTGCTGAAAACGACAGCGCTGTTTTGGTAAGGAATATGGCAAGCGAGTTGGTCAAGTTCAATTTGGAGAAAGCATCGGAGAACGGAAGTGGTTCAAGGTCTCGGTTGAGTTCTAGGCGCGGAAGTTCCTACACATCACCCTCGCTTCAACATAGTGTATCCACTCCTTTGACGCCGACTCAAGCTAGTCGAATGTCACAAACGTCAGCATTCATTGATGGAAGTGTTACACCTCATAGACGCTCGGGTATCACGTCAACGGCGTCTAGTAGCACTGAATCCATCCATTATCGACCTAGAACTACAGACGGCACAACTTCCATGATGCGAAAATCGAGTGGCGACTTAACGAATGGTGCATCCAGCAAAAGTCGATTACCTCGAACATCACTACTTCGTGCGTCACGATCATCAATAGCGGCACCGCAACTCAGGGATGATCCATCGCATTCTAGGAGGGAGAATAGGGAAAATGGAGTTAAAATAAGAGATAGGGAGCGTGAAAAGGAGCTGATGAGAGAGCCGATGAGAGAGCCGATGAGAGAGCCGATGAGAGACCCGATGAGAGAGCCGATAAGACCTACGACTTCAAATGCAGCTGCCGGGCCAGAGCATAAGCTGATTTCGAGGAGGAGAACAACGAGGCCACCTAGTGGTGATGTCAAATGGTCATGATATGATTATGATTAGAACGCATGAAAATATGTGATGAGGGATTCATGGATTGGGAAAGAAAGGAAAGGCAAGGCATGCCATATGAATGGATTCATGAATGGAATGGGTAGGGAAAGGGATTATCTGCATTTTCTTCGGAGTAAATAAGGGATCGAGGGGACTTCTATTGGTCAGTAGGTCTGTATGTCTACCTTTTCAGTAGGAACTAAACATGAGTGTTTGCATATTTGCGAGGAGTTTACGGGGCAGGAGGGGGCTGATATTGATATGGTTTATATTGATACCACATTGTGGATGGGGAAGTAGTCGTTTTTATACCTTTTAAATAGGCTAGAGCTGAGATGAAGATGAGATGAGATGAGATGAAGATGAGTTAGATAAATAGGGAGGATTGTGAGAGGAATTGGGAATATATGAATACAAGGGATCGTTTTCTTGTGTTTTGTTACTTTTCTTACTTGACTGATTATTTAGTTGATGACTTGATTGATGACTTTGTTGAAATGTTTATTTATGTGATGTGTATATTATGTATGTATGAATGAACCTTTTGTAATATAATGAATGTAATAAAGCCCCCTCGGTTATTTTGTGGATGACAAAATGTGGAAATATAAACTATCTAGTTAGTATATAAATATCTTTAGGATCGTGAGTGTGGATGAATGGATAGATGGATAGATGGATAGATGAAATTCTTAGATGGTGTATTGTGTATATTTTATACTCCTTTGAATAGGAATTAAAGAAAGATATTGGGAATAAAAACTTTTACTTGGGTAATTTTTTAAGTTTTTGGGTTTCTTATTTGTTTTTTTGTAGGGTGGGGGGTGGGGGGTGAGGTAGGTTATGGGTTGTGTTGATTGAGTAAATAGTAAATTTCAATAACAAAGTATTCTTATATTATTAAATCTACTCAGAGCGCTTCAGATTCTCAAGCAAGTTATTTACCGCCTTGCGAGAATCAAAAAGGTTTACCGCTGTTCCGCAATGATCCAAGCAGCCTGACTTTGCCCACGATTCACAATCCTCACACCAATAACATAAGCACTCGGAATTTCCCCCCAACTCGCCACAGCCATGGCAGCCTTCTGGTCAATTCAAATGTCTATGATTTCGATGAACCGTTAGTGAATAGAATGCATCGGCATCATCAAACGAATGGAGATACTCACTTTTCACAATTGAAGCACAAGTCGGCGGAACCGTACATATTCTCCTGACACCAATTACATTGATGGCACATGTCCAAAAGGTATTTACGCTTCTTCGCAAGTGAGGCCGTTCTTTCTCTGTCGGGCATTTTCCTCTTTGTAGGGGCGGGCTGTTCCTCGACAGATTTCGTAGCATTGCCCTTCTGAGCTATATTTGATTTCTTTGAAGTCTTTGCAGCCTTCTTGGGAACCTCTTTCTTCTTTTGCGCAACCTCATCTTCACTCGTATTGGCATTTGCGGGCGGGCCTTCAACGTTAGGATCCAGATAAAAGGGTCTCAAAAGATCAGCCGCCCCGGGAAGTTTCTCGAGCACTCGAAGAAGGGAGGCATAATTCTGTATACGAGAGCCCTGGGCTATAGCTCTTCCGAGGGGTGAATTAACAAAGAAGTGTCCTGGAGCTGGTAGGCCAGGTAATTTTGTGGCGAAATTCGTGGAAGCTTTTTTGCGTTCCATGATGTAGAAATGATACGTAACTTCAGGACTTAAATCATGTGGATCATCAACACAAGACATCGGAATGCAGATTATTCTCGATGAAAAGAATCGAAATCAGTTGAGAATGATGAGATGGAAGAAAGAGGAATGGGAAGAAACGATGATAACACCCAGATAAATACCCCTCACCAACCACACTAAGTTTTGGCCACTCGACCGAGAACGGATTTACTGAATCCATACTTGATGTGAGTCTATTCAGAGATCCGTAGGGTACGGTCAATATGTACATCCAGGAAATATTTTGGGGTGTCTATCTATCCTTTTCTATGAGTTTTTATACTGAGAACCGAGGTTCGGCCAACTAAAATCGTGTCCTACCTAGGCATCATACGATGATGATCTATATTACTTACGAATCAGTTTATATCTATTTCTGATCATGAACGCTCTGCTTCACATGTAAAAATTTTTGAATCAAAGGTATATCTTCAGAATTTGTTATGTTCTTACAGTACTAATCAACTTATATTACCCCACAACCTAATTTCAGTTTTTTTATATATTCAATATTTACCTTTCAATTTAATTATAAAATCAACCATTAATTATTATAATCTAAAATTTGAATATATTGAAATTCTATATCTATATTATTTCCAAAAAAAATTCAAATCTTTATTGCCCTATAATTAATCAATATTTTGTATACCAATCCTTTACTATAATATAAATTTCAATTCTATCAGGTATACTCGCTCCTAATTTATCGAATAATTCTTGATCTAATATATCCCAAACTATTTGTAAACAATTCTCTAATCTTTATTTAGTATATTCCGATTCGCTTTTGTCAATTATAATATTAGGAAATATCTTATATAATTTCATTTTTAAAGTCTACCAAATATATTTAATAGAATTGAGATCAGAAGAATAAAGAGGCCAATTCTTCAATATTGGAATCCCTTTCTCTTGAAATTAATCCCGTATTTTGTGGGTATAATAAATAGAAGTATTATTCTATATAAATTTATACTCTGGATCTAATCTTTCAAAAGTAGGGTCTACCTCAGTATCGAAGACCTCGAAATATGAATTAGTATTATACTTATATTTCTTACTTTCAAAATCTCTATTCATTATATATAAATTACTCCTTTCAAGATCCCAAAAGCTTCTTTAGACTATAACCTTCATATTCTTATTCATATCATATATTTGAATTATTCTAGATTCCCATTTTTGAATAGGAATACAGAAGTATTATTCTCCTTTTTTACTTTGTCTTTGTTTTACAGAGCATTTGTTGCTCTATACAATTAATCCCTATTTCTTTATTGTCAATCCCCTATATACTAGGTATTATATAAGCTGCTTGAATATATATGTTTAGGTAAGTTCCGATTGCTTTTTATACTTCCAATTGATGATTCTATAAACCTTCAAAATCTTCTTAATAGTAGAGATATTACATTTAAGATTTATAATTATTTTTGTTTGTGTATAAATTGATTTTGGATATAATCGAATATATCGAATTAATATATATTTTTCTTTTTCTGTATAAGATCTAGTTCGAGGAGTATAAGATAGATTCATTCCTTTATTGTATAATGTATTTTGTTATAGAATATAATGAACAATTTGTGTTTCGAGATTGAAATCAATTGCGATATAATAAAGATTAGAGTTATTGAAAGCTTTACCAATAATTTTGTTATATAAATATAGAATAAAATGCTTAAAAGTTAGTTCTTTTTCAATATTCAAAATTCTGGGAATACATTGTAATACTATTGATAAATAAATAATAAAGAGAGTTGAAATTCAATTCGCGAAATTTACGCGTTTTTAAGGTTTTGGGGTAATATAAGTGCACGGTTACTGTAGAATTCTTTTTCAGATTTAATTGTATCGATTCGACACCCACTAAATTGCCGCCCTGGGATAGACATTAGCTATAGGAAACGAAAGCATATTACCTTAAGAGGATTCGCCTTGAAGCTTCATAGCACAGTCATGTCCTTTTTTTCCTCCTTTAATATCTGAGCATTAAGGGCACATCGTGCATCTGCTTCAGACGAAATTGGCTTCTTGTCTTCCTCCTAGTCGTCCTCGTCTTCATACTCAGATGTATCATGGGCCCACAGCCCACAGTTTTTTGATGTGGTCATCTATGAACTCCCCCTTTTCAGACTTTGACAAAATGCTAGCAAGAGAGATATATGGCAATTACTTTGTCAAGATTTAAGAGAGCTTTATAAGTGAGCAGATCCTTCCGTCAAAGACCTGCACAACCGAGGCCATCACTTCCCGATCACGCCTCACTATCTCAAGTTTTCGGAAAGTTAAGCTGCTGTTGCCTGTCAAATCTTTGAAGGAAAGACGAGCAAGCTGCTTCCTGTGATTTATCGCAAATCCGATATTCTAAACGAGAAATTTAACGAAGTTACAAAGCTCGATCCTATGGCATATGCTACACTTATCTGTCCTAAACCAAATTTCTTTGATGAGGCTCGCTTCTGGAATTTGAAAAAGGGGGTTCATGATGATTTGGATATGGGAAATTTAGCCATTCCTTGAAATCGTGCAGCAGCTAGATCTAATAACACCTAGCTTTTTACTTTAGGCCAATACTGTTGCAGACGTAACATAGACGATGAGTTTTCTTTGGGTGTTTTAGGCATTTGTGTTATGTATCGGCTACCGTCGTACAAAGAAGGCCTAGTCTATGACAGCGAAGCATACACTATCAGTACAACTTATCATGCTGAGACTGGCACATTACAGATTTACACTACCCATCCTAGGGAGGGCTCTCATGATTCAAGAGTACCATATGGAAGGTCACAAATCATACGATATCATAGCACGTAATTATGTTCAAAATTCATCATCATTAAAAAAAATTTCAACCTCAAAGGACTAATATTGAACCATCATATAGTCAACTTGATTCAAACTAGTGCAACAAAAAATGCACATCCCGCTTTATTCAAGTTCTAGGTCTTTATTCAATGTGTTTTCTGATAAGTTGTAATGTCATGCTATGCCGAATTCCAATTTTCATTTCCATTGTAAGTATGGGAGACCTTCAATGAAAGATGTAAGAATGATCAGATGATACTTCAATATTTGTATTGAGTGTAAGAATCAATGGCTATTATTGAATAGGGCTCCAGTGGAACCGTAGCTGAGCTCGTGTCTGTCTTGTAAATTACTCATTCGAAGATGAATTGAGTATAATCCACCACTCACTCTTAGATAGTTTCATACATTCAGAACAATAACACCTAGCAATTTAATCTATTGATCTATAGATCTTTTGGTTGATATTGTAAATTTGAAGATTATCATCGTAGGATTTTCAGGTTGCACTGTTGGAAGCACTTCAATAATTTTAAACGCTCAAATCTGTACTATCTAATGATATCAGAACTACAGCTCGAATTTTCTTATTAAATTTGAATATCTAGAAGTTCTCATCTGATACTTTGTGATGAGGGAGGGTATTTAGTTGTTCATATACTTTTTGTGCATTTGATGGTATTCATCCGAAGTATGTAAACCACGTTCTCAAGTCATTCTATTCCTCTAACTCAGGTATTTTTTGAAAATATGAGATGTGTAAACAAATCTTGTTTAGGGAATCCTAGTTATGTGAGGTGAGTATCTTCGATTGTCTTGTATATTTAAAGGACTCAGTAAGTCCAGTCTGAAATATTTGCATAGATCAAGCGCATGTCGTCAGCAAAGTTAAATGAATATAACAATGTATTCTGATATACGTGTGTCAGAAGGTTATGTTGTCTCATCTTGATTGAGACTATCTATAAAGAAACATGATTAGGTCTTTACTAGTACATTATTGACCTAGAAATCTAATTGGTATTCAACCGTTCCTGTTTGTCTAATCTATATCTAATTACCCCTTCCACCTTTCTTTTACTTAATTGTGGCCTTTATATTGACACCATACCGCTTAGAACAAATATTCATAACAAAGCCACGAATATTCCGGCCAACAGGGCCAGAAACGTCCACCTGCATTTTACCGAATAGCCCCTTGATTGAGATATCTATATCATCGTGTCTAGTCCCCTTAGCAGCATTCAAGTCTTGTAAGCCAGAGGACCAAGCCTTGGTAGTTGGAAAGCTAATGGTGATGACCTCGTGGAAGCCTCCTACAGGATGGACGGTGACTGGGCTTGAATTGGCACCTGCATCTGGATGAGAATGACTGGAGCTAGCGAGGATGTTTCTAATTGAAGTATTAGGGACGAAAGAATCGGGTCGTTGGCGCTGAGGACGTATTTCAGGCGTAGCTGGCTTGGTAATTGCAGAGTCCAATGCATAAGCCATTCCAATCACGCGAGGAAATCCAGTACCGATAGAACTAGATTCATCGAAGGAAAGCCTTACGGCATGGTTGGCGAGACTTGCGTCGTCAAAGTAGGTGAGGTTGTACGAGCTGTTTAATTGACTGATCCATGGAAGCTCTGTCTCCATAGCATATTTCTGATGGTATTCTCTGTTCTCTGTGATAAAGACTGGGATTTTCCATAGTTCTAAGTTTGGACGTGGCGCAAGATGCTTCTCTGGAGTACCAGAAACTTGCGAGTCATCTGCGCTGGAAGTGTTTGTTGGAATAGCTGATACTTGCTGACCTGCATCTGGCTCTGTAAGGGCTTTAACGGCGGGTTTCCTCGCGTGGCTAGCTTGCAAGATCTTAGCAGCAGTGGAAGTTATAGCACTATTAGCAGCCTTGTTTGTTGTCAATTGATAGTGATATTATCTGCCAAATGACTGTCATTCCTTGTTGTTGTTGCTGTCATGGTTTTGGCAACTTCTTGCTCATCCATTAGGCTCTCAAGCTCCTCCAGAGACATCAACATGTTATTGTTGGTAAACATTATACGTAAGGTTTGATAGCTGTTGGCTTGGTACCGTATTTTTCCAAAGAAATCGTAAGGATGGGGATTGAAGTGAGTTCGTACGGTTTTTGAGCATTGAATAAATTTAAACTTAATATTCGCGTGTAAACAAAACAATGGCAGCAATAAACAAACGGGACGCGACAACGTAACACAACATCACCCCAAATTTTATAAGTATTCCTCACCCTCCCCCCCATATCTCTCACTACAACTTAGCAATTGTCAAAGTAGCTAGGTAGAATTTTACAGCTAAACATCCAGTAGTCCTTCTTCCCTGTCTCAATTTCTCTCTTATATCTTGATCATCCCGGCCATACTCTGACACATCGCTGGATTCAGGCACCTGAAGAATGAAGTCTCGGATTATCAGACAATTCCAGGTCTCAATTCTCCGTACTGCAGCGCCAGCTAAGCTTCGCAAGCCGGCGATGGCGAGGAGTAACGGAAAGAAGGTAGGAGACAATACTAGAGGTGAATGACAGCAAGGGTGCTTCAATTCATGTTGACTGCTGTCTTCCTCGAAGAGAGCAATGTACCCACGATGTCATTTTTTCATGTGAGTTATTATGATCACTAGTACATAGTAATATAGGAGAACTAAAAAGTATTACTAATGGCAGTTCCCCATCAATTTATTCGTTCTACGTTCTCTGGAAATTCCCTTCTCCTTCGTTCTACTTCCAGATGATTTTTTGTTTGTCACAGAAACCTTCTGTTAGGAAAATCATTGGCACATTCTCATGTGTTAAATTATTCTATGGGAAAAAATAATATGAATAAATGTTACTACACTTGAGATATGATGGAATTCTTTTGGTTGAGAGAAAGAGAGGTGGTGCATACTTCACTCAACGAGAGAATATATTCTCGTTGCGCTAACATCCACGGAACACGATCTTTAAACATGAATTTCATATATTTATATTTACCTAGCTATCTAACGCGGAAAAAAGATGAGGGTAGAGGCCTAAAGCCGCTCTTGAGGATATCCTCACATGCTCTCCTCCTAGATTTCTGTGGCATGCTTTTGCATCCGATCCAACCCATATTGTGCGTGATTTCGAAGCGCTTTTACAGATAGTGTGTAAACAAGTATTTGGGAACTCTTTTCCTAGGCCTTACAAGCAGCGTTGGGCAGTCAGTGCCCTATTAATGAATAGGAAATTTATTGTTGATTTTTAGCAGTCTCGGCAGGATTTTGACATTGTTGAAGTTGCTCCGAAGTAAAGGTAGTATGGTAGGTCGATACCGCGGAACGGTAATGCGGCGAATAATTCTTTCCTCTCAATATAAATGGTTATTGGTGCCGACGTGGAACCTTGGCGTTCTTGCGAGCCGGCTTTTTGTTCTCACCAATCTTCCCTAGATCTCCAGCCTGGGGATTCTCAGTTGCCTGCGGTGTCGACAGAATCTTAGTGACCTTGTCTGTAGGCAATTTCAACTTCACAATGAGGGAAGCTGGCTTTGTAGGTTGGGCTGCCGTTACTTCAAAACTGTGTATTCCGAGGTGCGCCTGAAATTTGAAGACATTAGTGGACGCAATTTTACTGGTAACAGGCTTCGCTGGCTGAGGTGTAAAGTATTTTCCGTGGAGGCTCGCATTATTTTCATTCGACAGAAGGTTGAGAAGCTCGGGCTCGGGGCCCGAACCACAATAAGCGGCGAAGTCAGTCCATTCAACGAAATCGACATCGTTCGTTGGATGTGTAGGACACTCCAATGGAAAACAACTTCTCCAGTGAGATTGCACACTTGGAGGTGAGGTGATTCCATTGCCAGAGGGTTGATCAGCTATAGCTGGTGATGTAGATCTATTGTGAGCCATTGGAAAATTGTTTTCGTACCAGAGACAGAGTGTGTTTCCAAATGGTGATTTGCTAGAGGGTCTTCAATGTGTTGATTTGTGAGAACATAAACAACACAGATTGATCCAGACTGAACCTTCAAAGACTCAATAGAAAGATATGGTGGCTGTTCAGAGAAAGGTTGTTGTTTGCCCCTGATGATTACCCGACCACGTGATATATTTGAAGTAGACAGATCTGGACTCTGAGGATTGGATTTGAAGAAATTGTAAAACCTCAAGTTTCTCAAAACCTAGGTGTGGATCGGCAGATTGTTTATTTGAATGTTCAACAGACCCCTTTGAGTAGAATCAATGCAAATGAATATTTCTGAGGATCTTAAATGAAAGAGAATGAGAATTTAAGTTGAGTTCTTCTTGGCTTTGCCAAAGCACCTGTTTTATAATCATCTTGATCTATTGAGTACAGCGACTTAAGTTATTTATAGTGAGTTGTTGTTCTTCTAAACAAATGAATGCGAGGTTATCAAAAGGATATGGCCTAATTGGGATTGATCCAATTGTGAAAAACATCTGACATGCTGCGCACCCACATATAGTAAACTTATCGACATTACTATACCACACACAATTTACAATGTTGTATACACATTAATAGTACCACGCCACAAACATCATTACATAATAAACTCATTGGCACTGATGTACGGTCCCCAGAAGTGACCGAACAACTCATTCAAGCTACCATCCCGTATTGCCCACGCTACATTATCTCTACGTGATTCACTTCCCTCAGCAATCGGACTTTATAATTGAAGATACCTTTCAAATGAAAGAAAAAAGTCAACATACTCAGTGGTCAAACTGTTATATGCCTAGACTCCTACTTCTAGATTCTCATACTAATGATTTCAATAGGAGGCGGCATTCATGGATCGACAAATCCGAACTCTTCGGAGTGTGACTATAAGCAACGTAACCTACCAGCTCTCCAACGGCAACGACAATAATGGGAACTACTACCTGGCTTGTACCAGAGAACGAGGAACAAATGACTAATATAATATGGTGGTGCCTCGGCGATAGGATACAAAGTGGTGAGTTTAAAATCTCTTCCATCAAACAGCTTGACCACTGTAAACTATATTTTTCTTAGGCCTATTTTTGCTGAAATCTTCAGATATCTATTAGCGGTTCATATCTCGTACAATCCTGTGGATTTTGTATGCTGGTAGGCGAGTACTTCACTTGATGTGAGACGACGCGGGATTGTTGCCTTGCAGAATTATCAAGTACGCTACGCACAACATCAACAAACATTTTTGAATAGTAGGTTTAACTTAAGTTAGAGCTAGTAAAACGGCCATTCCGGTGATCATACTATGAGCCCGCAGCCATTTCCAACACCTCCAGCACTTGCTCTTTGCTAGTCAATGGTATAGCATTTGTGGGCAACCACCTGTCCTTTAAACAATTGTCCGCCAGTGCATCCAACTTTTCCCTCCCCACGCCCACGTCTTTCAACGTCATCGGCATACCAAGCTCGCTCACGATCGCACCTACCGCATCGCCTGCATCGGAAATTTCTTCCTTTAATCCTCTCCTCTCGAGTACATCTCTGACGGTCGCCTCACCCCACAAAACCTTCAGCACTTTTCTCTGGCCTTCAACAACACGCTCGTCTTTGCTACCATGCTTCGCATTATATTTCAACACAGGCGGCAACATAATACAGCTCGTCTCACCATGTCCAACACCAAGTGGGCCCAATTGATGTCCGATTCCATGGCTCCCACCCATCGGGATGCCTCTGCCAAGTGCTTTCATTGCTTCTACCACCCCCCACATTTCCTTCAATCTCGCCTCCTCGTCTATCGGATCTTTCTTGGTTATCAACAAATTCGGCAAAAGCAATCTCAGTCCGCCCGAAAACTCCTCGTCGCTTTCAGCACAAACATTCTTATCGAGTGAGCATAGTCCTTCGACACAATGATCTACGGCTCGAAGCCCTGTGCTAAGCCAGATATGTTGAGGAGTCGAGATACATAGGGATGGAGATAGAATAATAAGAGATGCTCCCATCGATGGGTGACTGAAGGATACTTTTTGATGAGTTAAAGTATTGGTTGCACCAGCAAAAGGAGAGTATTCGCCGCCGGAAAGAGATGTTGGAATGTTTATTATGGGGACTTCACATGGCTTTAGGTTCGGTGTCTTGGCTTCTGCTGAGAGGGAGTAGAGTTCATCGCGGGTGGATACATTATTTGCCAACGCCTGATTACATGTTAGATATTGTGCATGGACTTTCTTGAAAATGTGGGGATCGAAGTCAGGGGCAATTAGCTTTCTGAGCCTCAAAATCGGCTAGTACTAACTCTCCCAGTCTTTGTGGGGTGGCGGGGATGTAGTGGCGGCTATTATATCAACTGGAATTCTGGGATAACATACAAACGAAATGACTTTTGCTCCATCAGTAAGTGATCCAGCACCAAGTGTAACAATGATATCTGCTTCTTTCTCTCGCATATCATGTACGATCTCCAAAATATCATCCCATGGCGTATGCGGCTTGATCCCATACCGCACGCCTACAACCAGATCACCGAGACGTTCCTGAAGAGAGGTGAAGTTGGATGTTTTGCTAATGGAGTTCGATACAATTATGTAGACTTTTGAAGCGTCGAATGTGTTTTTGATATGATGGGCACATGCTTCAGGAAAGGGGATGCCGGTTGAGATGTGGGGCTTGGTTTTTGGAGGAAATGCCGGGATGTAGGTCTCGTTGGGAGCCGCCATTTGGGTTGAACTTTTTAGATGCGTGGAGTATGGAAAAAAAGGCACCCTTTCGAGATTATAATCTAGAGAATTGAATGCGATAATAGTTTTCCCTGCCGTGTTGTACAAGACTCTGTGAATGCAACCGATATGTGACGTTGAGAATGATCGACTGATTATTAATCAGACATCTCAACTGCCACTGAACTGCCGACCTCGGGAAAAAATCTCAACGACACTTCTCTTAAGCAATATCATATCCTTCTAGCTCCTATGCAGCAATTGATTTTTAGGAAAGTTGATATTTGATAAAGAACTACATTCTACGTATTTACCGATGAGCAGTAAATGATTGTTGTATTTTCACGAGTTCTCTCCAAAATCACTAACCTCTGGAACGCCATGACCTTCGACATAACTATTTATAGTGACTTGGATGCTCTTCTCCTTTAGGGACCATGGGTTGGTATTAAGAGATAATTCAAGGCTCGACAAGTCTAGTGGCTGTTCCGAGGATAAGCTCGCATTATGCTGCTTATCACGGCCTGCGCCTTACTAGTCTACGGCGCGAAGCTTGATGGCCGCTGGTGCTCTCAAATGACCCATTTGAACGGAGTCTATGGAAGTTCATTATAAAGATTTTTGGGAATCCCCGCGGAAAATTGGTCATAAGAGACCGCTTAGGCAGATGAAAATGCGGATATTACACCGGCTATGCCAACCTCCTCCAATTTGAAGGTAACGGCAAATATCTTCACTTCGCCAGCTAGACGACAATGAGTTACAATTATCATTGACGATCCAAAAGCCCATTTACAATGCTGGTGTTTGTTTAAGTATATTCCTTAGCCTTACCCATAGGGCCGGAAGTATCCAGATCTGTACTGGGATGCGCGGGACTAGCAAAAAGCTAGATCCTTAAGCCATATTATGTTGCACGTCTGTACCAGGATGTGCATAGAGCCCAAAGGCTAACATTTTCTACCGGTGTTCTGTTGCATATCTGTACTGGGATGCACATACAGTCCGAGGGATAGCATTTCTCATGATATTATGTTGCACTTCTATACCAGGATATACATATAGCCCAAGAGTTAGTATCTCCTACTCATATTGCGTTCCATATCTATACTAGGATTTGCATTTCTTCAAGAGATTAAGCTCTCAAGTCATGTTCTGTAGCAAAAATTATCTGGTTCTGCATATGCTGAGATTTTCCTAGTTTAACGCAGCAAGACCCAGATGCAACGATGATCATGGAGATTTGTTCTTGAGTCTATTCCTTGCCAGAGTCTTCTACCCAGTGATTCTTCTTGGCTTTTCGACAGCAGTCTCGTTGCACATTTGTGTGAATATACAGGGATTCTACCTCTGGACATGCTACTAAAGCTCACGATACGGGGCGCTGTCCCAATAAATACTAGCGTCCCTACTCGCCATTATCAAACATCGCATAGTGCCCACAAATCGGCGATGGCAGTATTGCGGTTGAGAGCAAGACGAACCAACGATATTTTCGTTGTTGGAGGAAAGTCTTAAATCTCCCCCGGCGTCCTACGATCCGTGCCAGCTTCTATCAGCCATTTTCAAATTTACAGCCAAAATAGTCAATTTACTACTTTTATATTTATAAAAATTGATAATTTAGAATGAATATAATCAATTGAAAATTTGTATATATATATATATATATTATACTCGAGTATTTTTATTCAATAGAAAAAATTGTAATATAATTATTTATATGATTCAAAAAATATTTTCAAGAAGTTCTTGATTTTCGCTTATTTTGCTAATGAATATCTATAAAAATTAGGATTTTGAATTAGTTCAGTTTATAATACAGATTGTATAATAAATATTCTCTTTTTTATAAAACTTTATTTGAAAATGAATAAAATACTATAAAAATATTTATATAAAATAGATTCAATAATGTCAAACTTGATTTCAGAAAGCAATAGTTTATCCATAACATCCAATCTGGAACGCCAGCAATGCTACCTTAAAGTCCGAGATAACTGATGCCGTATTCGGAGGTAGTATGTATTGCTTTACGATGTTAGGCGGAGAATGTCGATGGCACCATCTTCGATGTAGACGTACTTATTTGTTGACTATCGACCGCCGTAAAATCATCATTCGAAACTTGACCTTGATTTTTCTGCTCTCAATGTGGCATGAGGGAAATCCGGGTACGTTACTCCAAAATTTCAAATTTGGATGGCTAAGAAGCCATAAAGCGCACATTTTTGACCCGTCTACAAGTGACTTGGAGTTAGAGATGTTCCGCGTAGAGTTCGGAGTTGTGCACTATTGGTGTGAGGCAAAATCGAAACGCCACGGTTTACTTTCTTCAAGCACTAATCTAGAATGAGGAGGCTATTTCTACACTAAACCTTAGTTATAATTGATGATATTGATACCTAGAAAACTGCCGAAACTCACAATTGGCTAATAAGGCTCTGACTCACGAAACCTAAATCCGAACCGTTCAATATGTTCACTATTAACAATAACCATCGGAATCTATATTATAAAAATTGCCACAGTTCTTTCGCGGAAAATCTATCGTGATCGCTTAAATTGAGTCCTTTAATTCAGATGCGTTTTTGCATTGCAAAGTTTGTTAATAGGGAATAAGAAAGATTATTATTGAGCATCAAATTGCTACAATACAGAGAGCAGGAATAAATGACAAATAGAGGTGTGAATTGCAAAGTGGAAAGAACGACCCGATGAAAGTGTCGTGTGGGCCAAATATCGGCGCCAAGACATATCAAAATCTGTCTAACAGAGGTAGATCAATCTAGGAAGTTAATACCATTAATAAAGTAGCCTTATTCAAAATATTGTAATACCTAGTACCGATTGCGCCTTTGAAAAAAAATTATGAAGCGGGGTAACAATGCGCTACCGAGAAAAAAAAGGAGAGCCATCCCAAAATTTTCCAGTTATTCGCAAAAATGATTAGAGCCCAGAATCCTCCGATTGTCGATATACTTTATTTTGATGAATTTTATTTGAAAATTTGAAATTAGTTTCTACTCCGGCCTTCCTACTATGCCTCCTCTGGACTAATTCTCAACTCAAGACGGTAGGTCAACATTCTTTTGCCTCTCTCAGCCGTATTTGATCCAGCTTTCTCTTGTTTTTATCTTTAGAGCTTTCTTTTTAGTTTAAGTTTTATTGAGTGGTTTTCTCTATAAAGCGTGCATGCTTCTCCCTGCTTTCTGCTGTTCAGTTTCCTTTCATATACATTCTTCACATTCTATATTTACCCAACAATTTTAGAAGCAATACATTCATAATTGATTCTATCCATCTACCTTTATATAGCATCTAGCTATTCGACATTCGAGAATATTCATCCGAAGTATTCAATAAATTATCTTTAATAATATATTCATTTCCGTAAGTTTCCGTCATTATCCGGTCCCATTCACCAATAGTTATTCGTTCCATCTCCCTTAATTTCCTGGGCACTTGACCTCGGCACTGAGGCGAGACTATGTTTCAATACGTATTCAGTTCAGGGGGAAGTTCATACAAAGCAAGGTGTTACCTATAGCAGTTGAAGTTGCATCCAATAACAAAGATTCTAAGCGCAGCTAGACACATACTATTAACCATGTCGTCTTCAAACCTTTCCGGACTTTGCTTGCAAGAGCAAAACCAACAAGAATATCAAGATGATATTGAAGTGGAGGATACGATTATATCACCACTTCTGGAGGGCAGCTCGTGAGTCACCCATCGATGCTTTGCACTCGCAACTTATTCCCCCTGAGTTCTTCCTCCTGTGTGCCAGGCTTGGCTAACTCAATATAGCGAGGCAGCTGGTGCCTTCAAAGACGTCCCAGCCGAAATCTCCGCGATGATCATGGTCAAACTTGATCCCATCTCCCAAATCTGCTTCTCGCTGACCGGATCCCGCTTCCGACAAGTATTCAAGGGCTTCGCAGCTTTCGACCAATATCTGCTTGGTCGTCGCAGTCGCTGCAATCACGTTCTTGGATGCTGCTCTGCACGCCTTTCCGTGCCTCTGAGCATCCAAGTATCCAAATGCGAAGAGTTCATCTACGATCTGGACTCGGGATGTTCTGCCTCCATGCCACTTGACTATAGCTCAGTGGAGTGGGGCCCCACTCTCGCAGACTACTTGTGGGACGAGCCATTCTTCTGGAGCGGCGGTGCACAATGGTGCCACGGATGCTACAGGATTCTGCCGTCCACAAGTTGGGATCAGTGTGATTTTGAGAAGGACTTGTGGGACCACGTTGAGAACCCATCAGTGGGGAAAGAGGAGCCTCACAAATTGATCACCAATCTCCTTGCCCGCGCTCTTATCCGCGGAGTTGAAAGAGGTAGCCAGGATTATGTTACAGTCAGTAATCCTGCAGGGTTTCTTCAACAAATCCTGGCGGTTGATGAGGTGACCGTATATCAGTCTCGAGAAAATGATATTGATCATAGTCTCTGCACAAAGTGCAGAATCAAGAGAATCGTTACTGATAACGGTAGGAGACAAGAGGCGTGGACTGGGGAGAACCAGGGCCTTGAGGCCCCTGGAAAGGAGGCGGATGGAGTCGCGATGAACGGGGTACGAAGGCTGAGCTGGGGGTCGAGTGTATGTGCGGATTTGCTGAGCGTTGGTCAGCTCCATGGCTGGATGTGTTTTGTGCTGTGGAAAGATGTTTTGCGGGAATGTGGGCTTTTCGTAAAGGAGTATGAGAGCGTAGAGCTGCCGTGCCGGAGAAGCCAACCCGCGAAAACCAGCGAGACTCCCAATCCGGAGCTTGAGTGGGGTCTCGGCTGGGCGGAGATTTTCGGTGATGACTGGGCGGAGATAATCGGTGATTCCCTCGATTTCTGAAATACGTAATCGAGCAGTTGACAACTAGTCCGTCTAGTTGGAGAAAAGCCACGGATACAGCTCATTTACTCCTCATATTTCTTTACGATAAGGAAGGAAGGAATGGTGGAAGCCCACAGTCGATACCCCTAGCGCAGATATCTTTTTAGCATGCATCTCCCATATTAATGTATCTCCTGTTCAGATTTTAACTATCGCTATTGCTCGCACCCACACAAATGGAAGTCGCGTCTAACATAAATAATCCGTCCATGAGCTATTTAGAGTTTCTTTTGACCACACATGTCACTAACTATTTCCTTATTGTTTCCAGTGTAAATACAACGATGGTTACAACCAGATAGATACAATACCATGAAATAAACTAAGCGTTAAGTCAACTACGGGAAAATAATAAAGCTTTATATCCGGTAAGCCCTAAGGTACTTGTTGAACCGTATTCGATGGATTTGATATTATATACATTTATATTAATTATATATAATGAACTTTTATGAATTTTCATTATTATGAGAAAAAATTCGAATATCGATTATATATGATATCTAAATTACGGTTTTCCTAATCTCCCTAATAATTTTCTAACTTGTTTCGATCGAATTAGCCCCTCTTTTTTAATTCCCTCTTTATAGTCATTTTTGTCATTTATTTTACCTTTACCCTTATCATTGTTTCTACTATACATTGAAAATACTTAAAAAAAATCTTCAAAAATATTTATATAATTCGTTTTTCAAAATGATTATATATAATCCAAAATTGAATTGTACAATAGTATAATAGTGATTTTGTAATATAATTAAATAATGAATAATTAGAATATAATATACAATATAAATGAATTTATAACTCGTCGATTTGTTAATAAAATAATTAAATAGGGATAGCTTTATTTTCCTAATACTAATCTCAAACCAAACCCTTATTCATTTTTGCCGTATATTATAACCTTCCGTACGATTTTAGGAATCCAGTGTTGTAACATTTTCGTTTATTTGAGTAATCAAATTCACCGTATTTGTATATCAATAAAAATCGTATATGATGACCTAATTCTAATCATTATATACGGGTCATAAAGTACCTTAGGGAAGCTATCAATAAACCACAGAATATCTGCTTCTTCATTCGCCGATGTAACACGAATCCGGAAAGAGGCGAATACTGAAGACTCGGAACAGCCACTCCAATCGTGTTTCGGTCCCGGATCGGTATTCGATGTTGTTCATACAAAAAGTACATATACAAGATGTTGGTGTGAATAAACCTCGAGGGTTGTTCAGCTACCATCAGCTACCATGATATTTGTCTCATGTATTGAAATTATTTTAATGCAATGATACATAAGGCAATCTCATGGCAAAGACTTCAAAACAATTTAATTTAGAAGCCCAAAGAGTTCTTCCGTCCATTTTCACAAGATTTCCACCACTGAGAAAAAGCAAAAAACAGTGCTTTGTCTGCTCGGATTATGGCATCCAAAATAGTGACAATGGCTTCTAGCAGAAGTGATGGTTATTCAGGGTATTTGACGGGTCTATATCATTTCTTCGGCGCAAGGAATTAATTCTCAGGTGAGAGCGGTAACCCCCAAAACGAGCATCCGTGGCTATGAATGAGCCATGATTTGATGATGAATGATCATCATATACTTATTGGGAGCTATCAAAACATTAGAATCATCCATCTACAAACCTACATATTTTCACCAATCGCAAAACACCATGCCTTTACCATTCAAACCTCTAAGCCTAATCTAATGGCCATAGTCCCTTCTGCTCTCGCATGTATGGGTTACACCGGAGGACTTCCCACTCCAACCTCAACCAAGACCAATAGTGAAGTTATTGATGTAGCTGCTGGAACTACCTTTCATGGTGGCCGGGCAAAACATGATCGTGGTTCTGGTGTTTGCAATGGTCAAGCTCAAGGAGGTAAGATACATTCAACAAATCCAAGCTTTTCCTCACCATCGGATTGAAGAGAGATGACAAATCTCAATACCGCCAAATCTAATCAGGACTACCACCAACTAATTCATCCAGGCGGCTCTGACGCCGTCTTCCACCTCACTCGGGCGCAACTCTCCAAAACGTAATCATCGGCAAAACCCAAGCCGAAAGCGTCCACTGTTCCGAATCCTGCACTCTCAGATACATCTAGTTCGAAGATATATGCAAAGATGCTATTACGGCCAAAAATGACGTGGACTGGACAACAATCATGGATTATTAGAGGTGGCGCTTACCATGCTAGTGATAAAGTCGTGCTACATAATGGGTGTGGTACTATTAACATTATTAATTTTTTTGCCGGGGATTATGGGAAATTGTATAGGGGTTGTGGGAATGTGGGTTCTGCTTTCTTTTTCTCAGTT
Organism: Stromatinia cepivora; assembly: GCA_014898415.1. NCBI lineage: Eukaryota > Fungi > Ascomycota > Leotiomycetes > Helotiales > Sclerotiniaceae > Stromatinia > Stromatinia cepivora. Next base: position 250,648 of record RCTD01000012.1, on the reverse strand, counting down.
CGGCCCTTCCCCTTCCCTCTTTCCCTTCCCTTCCCTCTTCCCCCTTTCCCTTCCCTTCCCTCTTTCCCTTCCCTTCCCTCTTTCCCTTCCCTTCCACTTCCCCATCCCCATTCACCTCCCTCTCTCATTCAAAAACATAACTAAACCCCCAACTTCCTCCACAATGCTCATCCCAATATAAACACAACATATACATCAAAGGTACAAGCGGCGAACTAGCCGGTATCAATTCCAAGTACAGAGATACAGCTACACCCAAGAATTGCCATTAGAACATTGCACACCCCCGTCAGATGTATATTATATATTGGGAATGATAAACGGAGCTGAACCACAAAATCTCGGTATTGTCCCGGGTAGCTAGCGTGCTGGCATTTTAGTGGTGGGGAATGAAGGGTTGGTAGGGTTGTACACATACTCTCGACAAACTTTTCATCCCTTTCAATTGCAATTTACCTCTTGTAACAAGTACAGCAAATATTTCCCATGAAGCAGAACTTACTTACTTCCATATCCATACATTATTCATCCAGAACCTTTGAATTCCACTAGGAATCCACGAGAAAGCAGAAGAGAGAGAAGTGTCACACTCTTGAAATCCGTGAATTTGATAAATTAGATTATACTATATACCAATTCCTCCACAAAAATCCTCATTAATTATTCCCTCCGCTCGCTAGTCATTCAAAGCAATCGATCAATCAATCAATCAATCAATCAACCAACTAATCATACGATTCTCACCCTCATTAATTTCCACCATACCAAATCAGATCCAGCATCCCATCCGCAACTCTCCCTACATTCCTTTCCCAATCCCCATTCCCTATTCCCTTCCAGCCTTCCACCCTACAAAAACCCCACTACCACCGCCCCAACTCCCCCAAGAACCCCAACCAACCCACTCACCCCCCTAACTCCTCTCTCCCCCACCCCACTACTCTTATCACTACTCTCCGCGCCCGTCGCACTCGCCGTCTTACTTCCATTTCCACCCATGGTACTCGCTCTCGCCGCTGTACCCGTCGCACCTGCATTTGTAGCTGCGTCCGTAGCAGTAGCAGTAGCAGAGGTAGACCAATCTCTCGAGATAGCGGAGGAAGAAGTAGATGTATAGACCGATGCGTTATTGCAGTAGGTTTGTTTGTTGGATAGGGCGCCTGCATAGCCTGCGTCGTTGGGACATTGGTTGTAGCATCTGAAGAGGTGGGTGGGGGAATTAGTATATTGCGTAGGGAATTTGGTGGGTGGGAAGGGGGTAAAAGTAAGGAGAGGGTAAGTGGGAAAAGTAGGAAGGAAGGAAAGAGGAGTAAGGAGAGTAGGGAAAAGAAGGAAAGAAGAAAAGGAACATACGTCAAAACCGCATTCCAACTCGTACACAAACAAGTATAATCAGTAGGTTGACAGGCCTGAGCAATGGCCGTCGTAGAACTCAAACAAGCCTCCAGAACATTTTGTCCCAGACAAGTACTGGAAACACCGCCTGTAGGGGCAGCTGGTGGTGCTGCGGCTGTTGTTTGAGCAGTGGTATAGGAAACTAGGGCCGCGAGAGGAAGAAGAGCTTTTCCCATTGAGAAATGCATTTTGAGGTTGAGGTTGAGGTTGAGGTTGAGATTGGGTTTGTGTAGCGTATGGTATTGTGGGAATGTGAATGAATGCAAAGAATTTGCAGATGAAATGAAACGAGATGTACGAGTAAGTACTAGGTACTATGAGGTACTATGCGAGAATGATATGATGCAGTAAGTAGTATATCCGCGTGCGTTGTTTGTATAACTTCACAAACCCAACCGAAACCGATTCAATCAATGAGATGATAATATCCTCAACATAAAAATCTCAATGCCAAAAAATAAAAGCAGAGATCTAAACAAAAGAAAATTTCAACAAACGCGCATAACATCCAAAATATATATACCTGATCTCCTTCCTCCTCCCCCGTCCAACAGCCACCAAATATGTTCGTTTCCCCAGCAAGCCAAGCCATTCCATTCCAATCAACCATTGTAAAAATTCCCCGGACAACCAAATTAATATATCGCATACATACATACTTCCTTCCACACCCGATTCAATCTCCAAATGAAAAGTTCACCTAACCACCACCCCCCACGAATCACAAACCCCATACATTCCCCCCTTCCCCTCTCTAGCACACCCACATATATATTTCTCTATTTCCACATCTCCAATCTCCCCAAAAAATCCCCATGAATAATTACCTAGTAATATCCTCCCAAAAAAGAGTTAAGTTTAGTCCACAAAAAATCAACAACCATGAATACCTCACTCAGGGTTCGCCTAGCAACCATCTTCCCATTTTAGATTTTCCCTCGCACGAAGTACGCCATGCATATTTTCCACCCCGTACCTCTAACATATCTGGATATTGATACATGTACTTTGTACTCCGTATAAAGGGAGTTATTATTGTTTGTGACGAATAAATAATAAATATGGGATCGTATTCATGCATTGCATTATATGGGTACATATGTACTCAAGAGCAAGAGAAGAAGAGGGCCGAAAGAGAAGATAGAAGATAGATACCTACCTGTGAAGAAAATAAATAAATATCCAAAATGAGCACCTACTCATAAATAGAAAATATTACCTAATTACCCTACACCACACCACGACCACAATGCTTACCTACCTACCTAGTATCTGACTCCTTATCATCCCTATACATTCCATTCTACCTTCTACCTTCTACCTTCTACCTTCTACCTTCTACCTTCTACCTTCTACCTTCTACAATTCTACCCTTCATCATGACTCTCCCTCGGCTTTTTTGTAAGACCTAGATTCATTGATTGCCCAACAAACTAATCATTCTTCCTACCGCCCCGCACTCCATCCGCAGAAACCCCTTTCAAAACTTACTACCTACCTACCTATTAAACAATGGTAAGCACGCTACCATTCATTGTATATGTGTAACATACCTCCTATTCTGTTCTATTCTATTCTCCGACATTTGCGACCTAATTACCATACAACTATCTGTACCGAAAACAACACCAAATCTCATTCACTGTACACTTGGAGACCACACATCAAATAACCGCCGGGGACAACTCATCACCATACAGAATCATTCTTCTTTCTGGTGTCGGTGCGTTCTAGTGCACTACCTACTAAATACAAGGTCATCGGATACTCTGAGCTGGATTTGTTTTCTTTCGATTATTGTATCAATCGTTACAATGCATTTCCTAATGAGACTCGAGCCTTGAAACCCACCATTTATTCCGAATAATTCATACCTCCAAATCCGTTCCAGGTAATTTAAAAGTTGAGAAACCTGGACCTCCCTCAGCTTGTATAGAAAAATAACACCATGCGAAACCAATGAAATCCCTCCAAAACACAAATCACTCCTGTCCGAATCCCATCGTCTCTTCTACTGCCATCGTCAATTTCGTTTGCAGCTGCTCGAGAGTTTTGTACGGTGGAAGATCCAGTCGGTTGAAACTAAAGAGTGTGGTTAGTACATGCAAATGCGAAAATATTATGAATAGCTTACCATGTGTGAGATTTTGGTAAATTATTGGGCTCTCCTTGTTTTTCAATTGTGAATCTTCTCGGCCCATCACTACCCTGAAGATCTTTGAATCCGTTGACGGGAATACGAGATGTACCAGTAGCAAATTGAAGAAGACGGGATTTCTGTTCTCCATCCCAGCTTCGGATTGTTTGCCAGAAAAATTTAATGACCTCATCGGATTCCGTATAACCTCTGTAGTCTGTGTGCTTCTTCCAGTCATCAACATCGATTTCCGCAATACCACCAATCAACAACTCAAGCTCTCTTTCATCGAAAACATTAACAAGTTCGGCTGGGATAAGCTCGTGGAAACCATTAATGAAAGCTTGGAATTGTTCATCAATTCGCTTTTGAATCCTCCATTTTACCATCAAATCAACATACTCCTTTTTATTTTCATCTGTGACTTCAATATCTCTTCCACCAGGTTTAAGATCTTCGACATTTGTAACACCAAATCGCTCATCTTCTGTGGAAAATGTCTGGTCTAGAACACCTTCAATCGGATTATCCAACATCCATTGAAGACTTCGATGGAAATCGGCATCAACACCCTCCATATCTTGAAGGGAGACTGCCTTACTAAGCATCATTTTATACAGGGCACCAATGAAAAATGCATCCAAGAATCGACGATGGAAGATGGCCAAACCGACCACTCTACCAATAAATTTGAAGTAGTTGAGATGTTCCGGGTTAATGCCAGAGTGAGGGTTGATTTGAAGAGTGTAGTTGTCGTGAGCAGAGTATTCGAATAAGCAATAGAAAGGGTTGAACATTTCATGAGAGAGAAGGAAAAAGAATTCTCTCGATAATCCACCATAATCGAGACCATCTTCTCCATCAAATTTAATCATAAGACGTTTCTTTAAATCGGTGGCAGATTGACGCATAATTTCAGCGTAAGAGTCCTCGAAAATATGTGATCTTCGAATCTTAACATGACATTGACCAGAGAGAATGCGTAACGCTGGTTGAGAACGAAAGTAGATTAGTTTTCTTCTGAAATCACGTTTGTATTGCGGTACGTTCTGATCCAGCGAAGATGGTAGTCGAGGATCGTCCCATGTAGTGGTCTTGGTGTTGTGGTCCACGAAGTAGACTCTTGCAGTGTTGGTTAATCTCATTTCCCAACCACTTGGTAGAGGACCAAGTTGTGAAACTGGTTGTTGCTGAATGGTGTTATTGGCGTTTTGACCACCATACATGCGGATGTATTGTTGACGTCGAGGATCCACCCAAGTTGTAGTTCGTGTGTTGTGATCCACGAAATAAGGACGGCCCTCTGGAGTATGTCTCTGTTCCCAAAGTGGTGGAAGCTCTCCTGTTCCTGCAGTTGTAGCACCAGTAGCCATCATCGTAGTCGCAGTTGCAGTGCTAGTGCCATTAGCTTGTTGCTGAGCTAAGTTTGGTGAATTAGCACCAGTGCGGTCTTCAGGTAAAGTACGATTTTGATGTCTTTGACGCTCCACCTGGGTATTAGCATTTCTCTCGTCCTGCCTTGTCTCCGTCGTCCCTGATGCAGATGGTCGATTCCAACTTGTAGATCTTGTGTTGTGGTCGACATAATAAGTTCGTCCCAAGTTATCTTCACGCCTTTCCCATCCAGCTGGCAATCTACCCTGAGCATCCTCAAAGGAGCTTAACCCATTTCGATGACCTGCTCCTCCACCGGTCGTAGAAGCGTTGCTTCCGCCGCTGCCAGCAGCGGGTGCATGACCTGGTGTCGGTCCACTGGAGAGAGCTCCATTAGCCATAACGACTCCCTGTGGTTGAGGGGTGTGAGAAGCAGGCGAAGATGTAGGGTTCGAGAAACCAGAAACGGAGCCGGTTGGAGTGTGGACTGAAGGTCGATTGCTTGAGGTTGAATGGCCGTTTGTGGGTGGGGCAAGGCTACCTCCTCTTGGAGGGGTATCTAAATTCGTAGAAAGATTTATAATAAGTTTTCCGTGTACCACAAGATTATCTGTCGACTTCTTCAGGTCTCGAGTGAGCATTTCTGTGTGATTCATCATAAGTGTCTGAACGTGAATGGTAATAGAGAGCGGCATCACGACTCACGATCTTGAGGCGATGAAAAATCGACGACATCTCCAACGCGAACATTTATTACTCCCAAAAAAACCTGGTCCTTCTTCTTGAACTTCTTCTGATCAAATATCTGCACGGCCAATATACTATCTTCGTTCGCACGCCTAAAATCAAATTAGTCCAATTTCTTTCCTGCAGAGAATGTTTCATATTCACAAGTCGAAGATTTCGTTCCAGTATGGGTTGAGAGTCCTTTTGATAACGGAGGTCGTCTTGGTCTGCTCGCCACTCAATGTCGCAACTGCAAAAGGGTCCGGAAATCCTATGACACACGGTTAAAAAGGTTGTCTTCCACAGGGAATTGGTATGCGTACTAAAAACATCACGCTTGTATAAACCGTCGGCAGCAATTACTATTGATGATTAGTATATTCACTGATACCCAATTCCCAAGTTTAAGCCTACTAGTTAATCGCAGATTGGGCTGCCTATAGATGTGTCAGTTGTGTTTCTCTTCTTGTATGACCGAGTTCCAAACATACGCTGGAAGACTTGAGTCCACTCTGCTATTGCTGGCCATCGTGAAGGTTCGCCAGAGATGGCGGCGTTGTGTATTGGGACGTCAATGATAGATAATGGTAGAAAAGTAGCGCAGAACACTGTCTGAGTTTCTGGGGTTTCAAGGTTGGCCGTGGGTGGAATCTTTGCGCTTGCTTTGATTTGGGGCTGTGTTAAGTAGAGCTGCAGAAGCCCCCTTACACCAAACTGTAAATCTTACAGTTTCTAGGGTTATCGTTATCGATTCAAGAATTCGTGAGGCATGAAGGCATGATAATGAAAATGATATTCGTAAAGGGGGGTTCAGTCTAATGCTTTAGAAGAGGAATGGAGTTTGGTAAACCAAAATGTCAAGGCGGCACAGAATGTCCCCGCTAATGATAATTGAGCCCGATTTGTAAGGCGTTAATCGACAATCTTCTATTTTTATACTCATGTCATACAGCCAGAACTTTTCATGAATTAAATGGTGTTTTTGACTACCTAGTATATCATGGAAAATAGCATATTTAAGATCCAAGGGGTTTATGGGGGTTGTGAAAACTCATCAGACTAAAATTGGATCGGATTCTTACCAGAATGTGGATCCGTGACTTGATTGCGTACAATGAACCAAAGTAACGTGAGTGGGTAGTCTCCGTTTTGATATCATAAAGCGATTTTTTATATTAGGGAAAGGAGAGGCATGGCATGGATCTAGGGAACAGAAACCATGGCAATTATTACAGCAGGTCATAGAACAACTGCGCAGGCAATGAAAATACATCTTGGTCCACGATAGAAAGTTTCGTTTTGCAGGCGTATGTTAGAGCACGCGAGCACTGAATCACAATTAACAATCATCAGTTGTGCAATCATATTCATAGTACACCCTTGAATTCTGCTATTGGAGAATTATAGTTGAAGATCATAGTGATGATCCAGGAAATCCAAATGGAGAATCCAAAGAAGACTCATATGCCTAAGATAAACGCCTTGGTATTCTCATGAACGAATGCCTTTTCGAATGAATCCTTGAAAGTCCAGAAACGAAATCTCCCCAAATTCAAATATTTAGTGCCATCATCTTCAGCAATCCTCCCCATCTCATCATATGCTAGAGTAAAGATGACTCATGCAAGAATTTCACATCCTTAGTATGGTGTGAAACCTCTACCACGATTGCCTCTGTAACCTCCACGGTATCCTCCACGAGGAGAATAGCCGCCGCCACGACCGCCACCAAAAAAGCCACCACGACCTCTACCGCCTCCTCGACCACCACGGCCACGCTGCATTCCAGGGACATTAGTGCGCTTGGGAACAACCTGTATTATAATGAGCTTGAAGTCCTGGTAAATGTGTAGAAAAAAGGACTTACCTTAAGGTTGCGACCCTTGAAGACACTCTCATTGAGCACCAAAGCTTGTGCAACAAGACTTGGTTCAACAAACTCAACATACGCATACCTGCATAAACCTAGATTAGCATCCTTCTCTTGCCAGGTAGCGTTGATTACAATGACACTCGACACAATCCGTCGAGGTATTAAGGAGCCAAATTTCGTAGAACGCACCCCTTAGGATGACCAGTGAACTTGTCAAGCAAGATTGTTACACGGTTAATAGATCCGCAGCTCTGGAAGTGAGCTTGAATATCTTCTGGCGAAGCAGAGTAATCGACATTTCCAACAAAGATACTGCGGCTATCAATGTCTTCCTTATCTTCTCTGAGATCAGTGCTTTGTTGATCAAGGGTTGCCTGCATTTCTCTAAGCTTGGCTGCTTCCTCCTCCATCTCTGCGACTCGACGCTTCATGGCTGAGATCTCTTCCTAAGGCAGCTGTCAATTGTTTGTTCCCAGTGCAAGACCTTTCACCTTTTAAACCTACCTCATCATTATTATCATCCTCACCAGCCATAACCTGGTCTTGAAGCTTTGGGTTGTTGTCTGCCATGATGTATTTGTTGTTTGTAACTATATTGTTGCAGTTGTAAAATATTGTAAAGTAATTGAATAGGTGGATCTTCGAGTAAGATCAAAGGAAGGATTGTTGATGAAAAAGTAGAAGGCTGCGATTCTGGAAGAAATCTTTATTAGCCAAAAAATCCAAATAACCTTAAGCTAGCCTTCAACAATTGCGCAATCTTATCACGGGTAGGATTGGAAAGTGAATTGATCTATTAATATGATTTTGTAGGTATTCATCTCAATCTATTACCGGGCAATTCTCGAATGTTGCAGAGTGAATATTATGGAATATTGAGCTTGTGTAAAAGAATGAATGAAAGGGTAGGTATTGACAAAGACTCATAGAAAAACTCACCTAGACTGTTGATTGAATGGTCAAAGGATACAGAATGCAAAAAGTTAGGGATGGAAAAATAGATTTATTGAGATTGAAGTTATGAGGTTATTCACAAGTTGAATCACAACAATCCGGATTCTGACACAAGGCTACCAAACACATGGCTAACAGCTCGGTTGCTGCCGTCTTTGTCTTTGTTACACTTAGATAGTTCGGCTATGTGAATGAATATCTTAAGCTACCTGCTACCTTTCTGCTAAATAGATAAGCAATGCCAAGACCCAAGCTAGTTTCTCTAATGTAGTTGATGTAGTTGGATATTCACTTCAAACAGTTATCATGTTACATTTCAAAGAATATCAATGAAATCAATCTCTTTTGCTCTACTATGGTTCCTCTACCCAACTAACAGTCCCTACTCAAAATCCACTAAACCATAAAAAGGATGGTACAGCAGCTGGAGCTTTCTACTATGGCTACCTTGCGATAAGAGCTGCGCAACCGTACCTCAGATTTAAAAACACTCCAAAATCTCATCTTCGTTCCCATCTGGAGCTGGAATATATATCCTCTTGGGCTTGCAGATAAGTTCTTTTAATTCGACCAGACTTCTCCATGCTTACGATAAGGGCTATTTGAATTCTGCCTAGATATTCAAACAAACCCATCAACTATAATTCTGCCTCATTGAAATGTCCCGACGCAACTCAGACATTTCCGAACATGCTCCTCTAATCCGCGCCTCATCTCAACCCATTTCCATAACCTCTGAACCCTCCTATCACCACACTCCTCGTCTCTCCTTCTCTCGGAAGCTGTCAAATGGCTATCGAAAGTCTCGAAGTTATGTGAGAAGCTTCTTATCCACTCGTGGTCAACATTACACCGTTCTTCTACTCGTCGCATGCGATTTAATTGGCATTTTCGCAGATATCATTATAAATCTGTATCAATGTGACAATGATAAGGAGGGCAAGACCGATCCAATCTGGAATGAAGTGAGAGTTGGATTGGGAATCGCTGGGTTGGTATTCAGTTGTTTGTTCATGGTGGAATTGATTGCTAGCGTCTGGGCTTTTGGCTGGAGGTGCGTATTCTCTACGATTTTACACTGTTTGGATATTGGGATATATGGGAAGTGTGAGAAGAGTCGGGTTGGAAACCCACTTGCTTTACGGGTCTTAGTTCATCCCGCTCAGCAAACTCCGCCGCCAAGCTTCCGTCTCATATGTCCAAACACTATTTCCTGAGCCTTTTCTTGCGTATTTTGTGTTGTAACTATTTGTTTCACCTTGAGTTGTTTTCTCGGATTGTATTGCTCCTTTGTGGATGTCATTACCTAAGCTAACAAAATATCCTCAGCTATTTCCGCAGTAAATTCCACTGCTTTGATGCTGCTGTGATTGTTGCGGGGTTCGTCGGTATGTACTAATTCCATATCTCTTTCAAACTCATTCCACTATTACATCCATATTCCTCCTTCCATATTCCATTTTACCCCCACCCCCAAACTAAACCCCCTTCCACATAGTTGATGTACTACTTCACGGTATTGTCGAAGAAGTCGCTTCCCTTGTGATCGTCCTCCGTCTCTGGCGTTTCTTCAAAATCATCGAAGAGTTTAGCGTAGGCGCCCAGGAACAAATGGATGTACTTGAAGAAAGAATTGAACAGCTTGAGATGGAAAACAAACAGTTGAAGAAAGAACTTAGAAAGAGAAATGATGGTGATGAGGATTTGGAGAATGGAGAAGAAACCAGGTAATGGAGGAACATTTGAATGATAGAATGATGACGAGGTATAAATGGAGATGAGTGTATGTATTGAGTGGTAAGTATTTTTCTGAGCAGAGCATTTGCAGATTGAGAAAAGATAACTCTTCCTTTTTTCTGCCTTGTTATATATCCAGATCGAGAGTTCAGCTTTTCATAAGTAATCTCACGGTGACTTCAGAATTTGAGTCAATGTCAGTCTAGTGCCTATTCCATACTACTATCATTCTGATCAACAATATGAGCTTGAGATGATTTTGCACCGGTATGACTACATAAACATGATCGAAGAAAGGGGACCATATCATTCGACGGAAAGTTTCCATAATTGACAATAATACCACCGAGGTAAAAAAGAAAATCTTCTTCAGATCAATTGAATGATCGACTCTATCCATATGTTCGAGGGAGATCTTCCTTTCGAGAGATAGGCATGATACTATGATATGTCAAATTCAATCTGGCATACATGAAATGATCTCTTGTTCGCGGTTCATTGATTCGGACTTGCTAGATGGAAATCAGATCGCGATCAGAGGATATGTATATATATACAAATCCCGCTCCTAATAGTTTAGGTATGAAAACTTCTATTCGAGTTGATCTTTCTGCATTGTGTATTAAGCTTTCAAAGGAAAGTTAAGTATTGAGAACTGTACCTCTCGGAACGGCTACACATTTAGAATCCATACACGGGTTTCCAAACCACTGGTACTAGACCGCCTACTCTTGCCTGGATATCCCAGAGCAGATTTGTACGGTACGGTAGGATTTAGAATGGGTGCGAATAATTCCGCTAGCTTGTTTTCTTTTGCTTATGGATGGGTTGCGGGAAATTGCCTGGTTCGTATCTGTTACCTATGATGAGGAGAATTTTGGTATACAGTGTTGGAAGACGCTGATGAGGATTATAATATCCATAATAGTATGTAGGTAGATATACGAGTTACAATCTCCACCTCGTATTTTTCTAATTTTGATTTGATTATGATTTGGTGTGGGAAGTTCCCCATGAGATGGGCGCATTGATTGGTAGTTAGTCAATCTGGTTGATGTGAGATATGCTCGTAAGTTATTGTATTTTATTCTGTGCTGTAAGGTCACACTTTGATTATATGATTTTTTTATTTATGTGGGAAATTGGCTATTTGTGTGTGTATGTGTATGTATATCTAGATTTTGGGCTGATGATTTTGATGCTTTCTGCGTCGCTGGCAGTTAGTGTGAATCAGCTCTTCTTCTCCGGGTTGGAAGTGTAAGGCTATCTTCGTGACAAGAGCAGGCTATGTTATGTGGTGGCAATGCATTTTTTTTGCTAGTACAGCATGTACATACTCGCATAGCCCCGACCAAGATTCAGCAAACAGCTATAAAGCACGAGATATATTCGAAGCTAAGCCTGTCCGTCTCTCATGAAGCCTGATTCCCTCTAAAAACATTCCTGGAAGGCTCTATATAACCGCCATGCTGGAAAAATTGACGAGAGTACCTTGAAAATTTGGTTGAACCATTTTAAAGCGTGAGCTCTCGAATTCCTACCAGTTTAATGTGAAGATTCGTTTCTCCGTTGCAAAACAGTACTACCAATAGTAGTCTAATAGGGAAAGGGGGATACAACTATGCTTGGACAGATTATATTTTCAGTAAAAAAACCATGATTTTTTCGAAGTTAGATGATATGAGAACTTGGTTTTGCCGGAAAATGTATTGTCAAATGAGGGTCATCTACTATAGGATGGGTGGGTTTGATAATGACTATTAAATCTTTATCATTTTTGGGGTTAAAGGCAACTGTGGGATGACGTTGCTTTTATAGGAGCAGTTGTGTCCAAGAAAGTCTTAGGACCCTGAATGAATAAGCCGCACACCAAATATCACATCACCGAGTTATCAAACTTTCCCATCATTCACAAGGCAACTCAACATGACCTAAGATCTCTTATCATCCACATTAATCCCATCATCCGCATCAAAGCACAAAATAAAAGCACCAACCACAATACCCCATCCATCATAAACTCCCTTCCTTATACATACCCACCACTTCATCATCTCATCTCATCTCATCTCGAACTAGACCTTCACCTACCTCCCTTAAGTTTCAACTTAATTCCAATCCACATCAACCTTCCAAAGTGTTATATGGGTGTTATATGAAGAATTAATCTACAAATTGCTAGATTCATTCATTCATTCATTCATTCATTCATTCATTCATTCATTCATTCATTCATTCATTCATTCATTCAATCAATCAAAAAGATATCTTAAACTTGCTATTATCCTCCTAACTCACAATCCTCACATCTCCCATCTTATCTTGTGTCCAGACTCCAGATTGCGGAATACTCTTCATCATCTCATTCATGGTTTGCATAGCGATTTTCGTTATTTATTTACTTTTTGGCGGGCGAAGGTCATACTATAGGTAGGTAATGCATATAAGTATAAAGTGTTCTTGGAGTTTTGTTTAAATGTATACAACTCCCCTGAACTTATACCGAGAATCCTTCAATCCTTCAATTCTTCAATCACGAGGTTTGAGTCTAGGTCATATTTCGCATGTATACGCTTACTACTACATCCACTACACCAATCCTCCATCTACACTCCAAACCCTTTCCAAACCCTGAAATTTATGAGGTTTTCCGAATCGCTGTTGCTGTTATACTTACTATCAATCAATATTTTCTCTCTTTACCCTACATATAATATAATATACTCCAAACAAACAAGCTTCTCGAGATGTATTTTACCAAACCTTTACTCCGTATCAAGGTAACATCTTATATACACAGCTACATACATACATAGCATCGTATAATCGATACACCATTATGTGTTCATTATATGTTACCACTGGATTACTCCTTTAAACCATCAGATATGTATTAGATTTGACGCGGTGAAGAAACATGCTGTGCTGAGGGATACCTAATTTTTGAACCTACGAATTTGATTAATCATTATCATTAAATCATTAAGTCGAACATGTAATATAGATTGAGGAAAAGATTAAGATTAAACTGGGTTTAATTACAAATTTGTCATGTTGAGATAGCCCCTGAAACTCAATGAATACCATTTTAATTGTAATTGCTACAAGAATTATAAGTGTATTTGTATTTCTTTAATTCTGATATGCAATACACAATGACACGAAAGGAATCTTCATGTTTCCATATTTTCATGTTTTTCATTTCGTCAAAATCCATGCCAAGCCATCCATCCTATCATAATCCCACCTCTACTCCCCACTTCTCCACTCTTCATCCCTTATTTGTAGAAGAATTTGTAGTAGATAAGATAACAACATCAATAAAGAGTAGAGAAGAAGAATCGCTTGCAAAGAAAAGAAAAGGAAGCAAAAAGACAACCCCTTCCCCCCCCCCCCCCCCCAAAAAAAAAACAAAAGTCAAAACATCAAGTCCGCCAATCTTCATCATCAGATAATGTGCCGGCTAGCTTTGACTAAAAATGCAACGCTCACATATATCATTCCACTCTCATCCTAATATCTCCCTATTCTATTGCCTTGGCCTTGCTTTCTTATTTGCTCCATTGGCATTGGTATCGGGTACCTCCCGTACAAATGTAACATGTTTATCATCTTTCTTGGTACGATCCTGACTTCTCCCTAAAACCGTCCTTCCAACCACCTTCTCCCCATCACCATCTTCTATATCGATTTCAGCTACATCACTACCCTCGTCAGCATCCTCTGATGATACACTCTCTGCATCGTCATCACCTTCATCATATTCTCCATCATCACTAACAAGACTTGGAGCATTGTTACTAACAACAGTATTGGGACTGAGGTCAATAATGGAGGATGCATCTGGAATAACCATACCCATATCAATATCTCCATCATGATCGTGATCTCGGGTATTGATAGGTTGTGGACGATTATGTCTGATTTCCGGTGCAGACATAGACGTATTGAGGGTAGCATAAGATGGATGAGGTGAGATATGGGCAAGACCAGATCTCGCAGAAGCATCAATACCTTTGCTGCTTGTAGGTCTACCAAAGTTTGCTGGTGACATTGTAGCCCGTGCTGGCAAACGCATACCAGTCATCGGTGTATCTACTGAACCATCAAACCCACCGGGACGGCGTGAAGGAATAGCAGTAGTTGGTGTTTCAATTGCTTCATCATCAGAAGATTCCTCTTCAGATGATGAGGATTCATCCATAGTAACACGTGTTATCGCATCACCAACTATTTCATCAAGATCACCACCAAAACCTCTGCTTTTCAATAATTCGGAAAGATGAGGTGCAGCGGTTGATGGTACGAAATTTTGATTTGAGGGTTGCACTTTGGGCTTCACATCGTGTTGCTTATGTGGTGACGAGTTTGCACTTCCAGGAATCGATGTCACACCAGGGAGCCTGCCTTGTAGATATAGATTCATAGAATCGTCGATACGAGAAAGAAGAGCAGTATAAGCTTCTTGATCGACTGGCGCACTTTTAATAAGAGGATGAACAAGATCACCAGTTGCTACACTTGGACTCTTCTCCAAGACAGGAGTTGCGCCAACCTCATCGACTTCGATAATCTGTCCACTAGTCTGAGCAGCCTCTTCATGACTCTTAAACTCACGATGATGAGCAATGCGACAATGATTGATAAAACCTTGAGTACTGGAGAAATCCTCGCGATGACAATCCAAACAGACAAGCTTGACAGTTTTACCATCACTACGCTTGAGAATGGATGGTCCAGCTTTCTTTTGTTGAGTGTGACCGCTGGGGAGAGATTGCAAACTTTGGCCAGATCCACGATGTGATCTTGATTTAGTTGAAAAATTACCTCCATCAGCTATACTATTTCTAGTAGCTCTTCCTTCCGGTACCATCTTGCCAGCGCGTGGCCTTCCCGGACCTGCACGTGAATCAATAACATCTATACCATCAAAAGCCGGGTCGGGAATTAACCATTTTGCCCAATGTCTCGTGTATGGCCCTTCCGTAATTCCATATGGTGGAGCCCATTTCGGAACTTTATCGCCACTCCAGACTGCTGGACCAGCACCAGCACTAACATTGACCATCGACTCGGGTGAAACCTGAGTTCCAGTACTTTGAACACCCGGGAATGGTATCAGGTGAACGCGACGTAACTGTTCGAGAGAGACTTGACATTTGGCCAACTCGGTTTCGATTAGGCGCAACTCGTTATGCTTCACGAGTATCTCGAGGCTGAGTTCAGATTCGATTGTTTCTCGAACTGAAGCGAGATCAACGACCTGTTCTTTCCTATCCGTCATTTCGACATCTCCCTTCGTCTTAGGTGAGTGACAAACTTCCTCGGACATTTCGCGCTTCCTTCGTTTAACTTCTTGAATTGTTGAGGTGTTCAAGACCGGCGTCGGAATATTCGGGCTACTACTTCTCTTTCGTTTCATAGGGCTTGCGCATTCGTAGAGACCGGCGTTCGCCATGATATGTTTTCCTTCTCCATCTAACACTTGATCGCAACTCCTGGATTCAGAGATCCAACACGGCAGACGAAACATTCGCATATAAATTGAGAAGGGTAGAAGATGTGATTTGAGTGAATGTGCGACCAGGCACTACTATTATTGAACCAGTAAATAATGCGCCCGTAGTTTCCGACTTATTATTACGCTTTGATAAAGTGGTCGAAGTAAAACTCAAAATTCACTTGGGAGCTGCCGTAAGTTAAGTTTGCGATCTGACGTCGATGTTTGTGATAAGGACCTCCCTAAAAGTGACGGAACGAAAGTCTAATAAAAAAAAAACGTGCCGAGGATTTTGTACAAGTCGAATTAAAATCAATTACAAAAGTTTATTGTGTAAAATAAATTGTGAAAAGGATTGCGTAAGAATTGAAATTATGCCGTATGAATTTGGCTTTTGTCGTGATTTGTTTTATGAGAAAAAAATTTAAAAAAAATTGGTTTGTTATGATTGTTGGTATTTTTTGGTTGTTGGCTATGATTGATTGTTTGTCTTGATTGAAATGTTGCGACCGTGTAGGTATGAATGGGGATAACGGACACCAAAATGGGGGGGTGTGTGGTGAGCGGAATATTTTGGAATGGGAATGGTGAATGGCGAATAATGGGTGGCTAGGAATAACCAGAAAGGAGGAGCTGACGTATTGATTTTGACTGATGTGATTTGATGATATTGGTGTACGGTAAGGCCAAAAAAAGTGAAGAAGGCGAATTAAATCGAAGTGGGTGGGAAATTTGGTCGATCGCTCTTTGGTTCGTTGTTCGTTTCGTTGGTACGTAGTTGTGATGCGTGGGGTGGCTCTTGCGCTCGCTCTCTGAATGAAGTAAGAGTGATGTGAAGGTGTAAAGGTGGAAAGGTGTAAAGGTGTTATGAGTGAAGAAGAACAGAGGAGGCGGTAAAAGATATCAACAAAGCGGCGAAAATGTCGAAAGTTCTTTTTGTTCTGTTATTACAAATGAATTTCAAAGTAAAGTTGAAGTACTTGAGTAAAATAACAGAAAAAAAAGTTGAGAAGAAAGAGTGAATTATTAAAAGTATTTGGTAAAAAAGTCGTTACGTATTTTGAATGATGAAAATCAAAAAGAGGTTGTTTTCAATATGTTTCGTTGAGTAGGTAGGTAGGGTATTATTGGAAATCCGGAGTTAAGTTGAGTAAATATCTAATAGTAGTGGTAGTGGTAGTGGTAGTGTACAGTTTGGTGGTTGATGTTTTGATTGTAAGTTGTAAAAGTTGTGGATTTGTTAGTTTTGTAATTTATAATTTGTAATTTGTTAAATAAAAAGAGGTTGTAGAGTTGAAGGAGTTGATGGTGGGTGGTTGTAAGGAGATTCGTAAGGAGGTTATAGCGTGAAATGATGTAAATGGTAGTGGCTTAGAGTAAAAAAGTCAAGAAATCAGTGATTCTTTAGAAATTAAGAAATTGATAAAAGCCTATAGGACTTCCCTAGCAGTTGAAGAGCTCAAAAAGACCCTCTTTTTCTCCCTTGGATCATCATTCGTTCATCAACTAAAACTCATCCCTTCAAGTTCAGTTCAGTTGGTCGACCCGTAAAAATGTAATGCTCACTACCACCCGTAATGCCTGTGAATAATTTAAATTAAGCATCCTATTTCTATGCGAAATGAATGCAAGTGGCAAGGATGAATGACTGGGATTAGATATGTGCTTGCGTTAATTGAGGTGAGTTCTTTATTATTTGCTTGGAATATCTTGGAATGAATGAAGTAATGAAATATAATTGGATGATAAGATAAGTAACCCTGGTTACTGAGTCTTCCCCATTTTAAGACTAATCCCTTCAAGGATAATTGGATAATCTTCTATTCTCTCTCTATCCCTTCTTTTATTCTATGGACGACCCATTTTAAGATGCTGGACCCACGAAAATGTATGGGTAAAACTAGATCAAACATGGGAGAAAGGGGAGAGAAAGGATGGAATCCACTATAGGTATGATGTGTTTGCGATGTATGTTGCGGTGTTAACGTGATTCCCACTCTTCTATATAGCTACATATTATTTACCTACTCGGTATGTTCTTAATGCGCATACACTTCATACGTACTTGAACCTAGATTCCTTTGAGCCTTGATTGAGGTTACTTTCCCACTATTCTAAAACTGACTCATAATGTTCTCGACCATTTGCTAAAGGTGTACCCCAGAAATTATCTCAATTTAGCATCATTTTATTAACAACCGTGCGTAGTCTACGGATGTACTTTGATGATCCCATCAGTCCCGAATAGACAACAAGAAGGCCGCGTGGATAAACCTACACAGCGGCCATATCGTAGAAACTTCTCAAATCGACATCCGATACGACCGCACACTTTTCCGTAACTTCGTATCCCCATTTTCCTTGATATTGGCTCGCCTAGGCTTGACGGTTTAATTGAGACCAGGGCAAAGAGGCGTGGAGACTCCCGAAGTCCAGTCAAACGGCTGCAATCTGAGACTATCTTGGGCAACTACCCTTGTTTGATATTACTAGGTGTGTATCGAACATCAACCTCCTCGGGAGGCTGCGCATTTTTGGTCCCATAGGGAATCTTTCGCAATGCCTTCTTGCGTCGTGCTTTGATACTGTGCACCATATGCCGGCAGATATGTACAAGGCTTGTGACAGTGACATCTGCGTAGCCTTAAACAAAAAACGAAATGAAAGGAAATCAAAGAAGATTTATGTTTTTCTTAAACTCATGATACAGACGCATACGGTTTTCGTGACTGGATATGAAACGGAAGTAATTGATTGATGAGACAGTTGCCGCGATAAACCCCCACTCATATGATAATGAGGGGAAGGTTAAGTGCTTATCTATTTAATATTGGCAAAACGCCCAATGTATATGAAGAATCAACTAATCGATAGCTTTATCCATGTAGTACTCGGTGTGAAGAAATGATGCGCCTTTTCATGACAGGACAATGTCACTGCGATCCCGACGAATCGGGATATTTTGACCAGCCTTGCAGGACAATACTACAACATCTGCAGGACAAACATTATGGAATACCCGATGTATTTCGGGTTTCTGTATAAAGATTCTTGTCAGCACTCTATATTTATGAGGATGAAGGGATGAAGAGATGAAGGGACGAGGGACACAGGATGCAACAATTGATAAAATTGGAATGGTATGAATGATGGAATTATTGATTATTGAGAAGTCTCTCTAGGTCTAGAAACTCTGAGGGGCACGGCCGATGCGGCCGCTCTTCTCACTTTCAAATCTAGGGCTTTTGATTGGTCTGTTAGCAATCTCCGACCTCCGATGCTCTCCAAAAGCTGCCCAAAAATTATGCGAGGCTGGTTGATGCTTCAACCTAACTCCTCCAAAGATATTGAAATGATATTTACAGATCTTTCCCTCGAAAGGTAAACAAATATCTAATATACACTCTTTATTGTTTACTTCCTATCCCATTAGCGATATCTCTTCTATTCACCCTTTTTGCTTTATCCTCAATCTACCAGACTTCTTCCCCTCCTGCAACCTTGATAACTTTCAACTTCATCTTCAGTTCAGTAGGACCGCACAACACAAAAACCCTGAAATCTCAATACCGACCACAAACACAATGGCACGAACCAAGATGGCAGGCCGCAAAGGGCCCATCGGAAAAGAATACAGAGATAATCAAAAGCGCAAACGCGAAGAAGCAGAGAGCGCCTCCAAAGACAAAGGAAATTTCCCCTCCACCTTCCAAGACCAAGATCGCCCCCCCAAAAAAGCAAAACCTACCACCACCACTGTCCAAACAACCTGTCAACAAGTTCCCTCCACGAACCCCGCTCCTCAACCTCACCCACGAAATGCTATTCCTTCCCCCATCCCTGTCACCACAGCTCCCGTCAACCTTGAAGCGCAGCGTCAAATCCCCGCTCCTCACGATCTAACTCGCACCCACCAAACAACTCACATGTCCATTCTCTCCTCCTCGCAGATCCAAAAGAAAGCCTCTCGTATCCTCTCCATTCTCAGTACCTTCTCCTTTTCCGATCCAGCACCCCACGTCGTGCTTTTATCTGCCAAAGCACCTGTTGCATGCAAACTCATTTCGATTGCAGAGATAGTGAAGCGGGAATTGGCAAAGAATGGCGCAAAATGGTTTCAATATAACGTTGTTGGAGAGTTGAGTGCTACTATTCCGAGGAACTATACGGAAATCGGGAAGAGCGAGAACGAGAAAGAAGGGGTGGAGGAAGGAGATGTAGAGATGAAGGACGAAGGCGAGGAAGAAGCTTTTGAGGTTATGAAAACACCTTTTGAACGAGCACTTGAAGCGGAAGAAAGACCTAAGATTCGAGGTGTAGCTACGCTAAGTCTCTATCTGTCTCGAGTTAGGGTTGAGAGTTTGAAGAAGCTTTATGGGTATGTGTAACCACATCATCTGAACTTCTGTTTGCGTGATATACTTACTAATTGAGGATATACAGAGAGCAAACTAATGCTTTGACTTGATAAGTTTAGTGCGTGGTCAAGAAAGAAGGATAAATGTATTATGCTATGAGGATGGATTCATGGAATGGTTGGAACGGAATTACAACGGAACATGGCGTTTTCGGGCTGAAGGAAAAATATTCATGGATGGAAATACCCAATACTTGCTTTCAAGGGTAGCAAGATGGTAGCGATATCAGCGGGGATTCATACAATCAGCGATGTACCAATACATGAAATAGTAGCTTGCTAATTTAAAACTCAAAATATACATACATATATATGCTGTGCTGGCTAAGCTAGCTATCACTATTTAGTGATGTATTACGCCTGAATTTCCCAATCTAAATACGCTCGCGCTCAGTTCAATGACTAACCACATTTTCCCTCCAAGAGCCCAATATACATGCTTTGAATACACCACTGACTTCGTAGTGCTACGATTATGCTTCTTTTCTCAATTTCAACATTCTCTCCTTTTCCTCCTGCAGAAACGTCCTCCACTCTCATCCCATTATCACCTTTCAATACCTATTCCCATTTCTCCGCCCTCTATCCCATCCCATCCCATCCCTTTCCCTTCCTCCATCACATCCCTCAAATTTCAACCCCAAAACATCTTCCCCTACTTCCTATCCTTCCCATAAACAATCCTCAAAATAAAATTCACCACAACCGCCACCAACAAAACCAACGCCAACACCGTCGGACCAACCCGATCATCAAATCCTCCCTGTCCCCTCAATCTAATACTCTTCGCGCGCCAATGATACGTATATAATGCGTATGCCATGGTCAACATAGAGATGACAGTGAAAATCGATGCGGAGATGAAGGCGGGCCGATCGCCGAAATTGAGCATGCCGATGGCGAGAGCGCCGAGGATCACGGTGAAGTTTAGCCAGGAGAGAAAGGTGCGTTCGTTGGCGAAGAATACTTTGGGTTCTACGCGGGTGGGGAGCGCGATGCGTTTTCCTGGTGAGAGGGGAGGTTAGTTGAGGATGATGGATGGGGTTTGGGGTGGGATGTTGGGATGGAGAATCAAAGGTGCAGGGGGAATGAGTATGAAGATTATGCTATCTTGCAAGACGGTTATCAGGAGATGAGGAACTAACCAGGCGCAGTTTGGAGAAGGGGTTGGCTAGACATCTTGAATGAGATGGGTTTGTGGATGGATGTGTGTGGGGGGTATGACGATAAGGATCAAATGTCTTGGACAGCCGCTCTAATAGAATCGTAGAAGATCGTACAAGTAGGTAAGTCGATTCCCTTCAACTCTTTACCTCTTCGTACCACTTATTCGATATGTAGGAGACTTCGTGATTGAGAAAAATTCAATCGATTTCCAAAGTTGTGATTTTATGAAGAAACTTGTATTTCAGAAACTCTACTTACATACTCCGAGTAAGATGGGATAAATGCGCCCCACTCTCTAACACGTTTCTACCGATGTAATATTATTGGTCAATGCTTGTAGCTATTTAGCGCAGTCATGATTAACCAATCAACGATGTTACAACACGTGAATTGTAAAACGAGCTGCTCCTCGTTGTGCTACTCTGGATGGTAACTGCCGTGAATCAAGGTGAATCAAGCCTCGTTCATAATAGTAAACGGAAAGATTCAACTACCTGCATTGAGACTGACTGCATTCGCAAGATCATTTGACTATTATACTATTACATCATATACAAACGAGAAGCAAATATGGCCAGTCCTGTAAGTTTTAGTCGCGATTGTAAGGAGAGGATTTAGCTAACTATGCCAATTAGCCCATTTCATACACAAGATTGAGACAAATCGCAAATGATGTGAGTTTGTTAAATACCTACCAACATAGATTTTGTTGGTGATGTTGTTGAATGGATGGTGTACTGAGAATGAAATGGTAGGCGTGTCAGAATGCACTTGGAAGTGCCGAGTTCTACGAACATAACAAGACGGAATCTTGGAATACTACAATCATTGTACGTCTCCCACCTTCCTTTCCTAAAGAAACCAACCCGCAGAAACATAACTATTAACCACTTCCCACTTACTAGAACTCAATCCTCAAATCCCTAATCTCCGAATCGACCCCCTCGACTGGCGGTTCTCCCTCTTTCAAATACGCAGTCAATAGCACCATCATCCAACATCTAGTTCCCACCTCCTCACTCAACAAATCTAAAGCCTCGCCCCCAACAACCACAGAAGAAACAACAGATGATGCGAAAATAACAACCAGTGATGCGAAAGGAGAAGCGAAGAGCACAGATGGTAAACCCCATGTCGGAAGGAGGGGAATGCATAGTGCGACGGGAGCTTATTGGAATGAGAAGACGGATGGGATGTGGAGTTTTAAGTATGAGGGGGGTGAGGGGAAGGGTTTGGATGTGGTTATTAGTGTTATTTGGATTTCGTTGTAGAGTTGGGGTTTTGTGATTGTGATGGGTTGGGGGATTAGAGGTGGAATGGTGGGATGATTCTAGGGGAGGATATAATGGTAAGGACAATATATCGAAGCAGACGATAGATGGATGATTGCAGATTTTGTGTGGGGAGGAATGGGAATGCATTGAGAGTTTGCGGTATGGGGTACATGATTCGCACGCTTTGCGCTTACGCTCCAGTCGCAATCGCATGATGGGATTTGATCAACTGTCGGTTGAAGAAAATACTGGCAGAGGAAGAGGTTTAATGATACATATTTGATGATTTTTGGCATTTATACCATTTATGCCACCCAATTCATTTCATTATTCCCTTTTTATATTTGATGTCGCGGAGTTGGGCTAAGTTATCCGTGGAGTAAGTATATAATGTGAATCGATTGAGTGGTTATCGTTTAACGTCTTCTTACTCCTCATAATCAATGTATGAGCTGATTTCGCGAGATTTGCATGTCACAGAACTAACAATACAAGAGATAGAAAGTCATTTTGGTTCGACACCTAAGGAGATTCGCTAAGTTGATTCCGAATATAACTCGGGGTGGCACTTTATACATACGGATATAGATATAGATATAACATGTAAGAAAGAATAGCATTCCGAGGGAAACGCATGGTATAAAAAGACAATTGTATTAAAAATAGCATAAAGTAAATTTAAGTCGAGCCAAATGCCGTTATTCAGTTTGTGTGCGGAGTATGAAGTACTACTGGTGAGCGCGGGCATGTTGAGGAATAAGTGAGGGGATAACTTATGGGGCTCGGATAAGTGTCGGTGAGTAAACCGGATCAAAAAATTCGACCAATCAGATCTGGTATAAAGAGATATACAAGTATATCCAATTACTCCTATATAAAAATCGAAGAAATCGGGAAATCTACCTTGAATGATAAAGCCTAATTGGCCAGAATAGGCTTTTGGGATTGTTTTAGAAACCTCTTTTCTAAAAAGTTGATTCTGAATTAAATCTAGTATTTTGATATTTGTAAAAGACAATAAATAGTTTGAAATTAGTATACCTCTATTTATATAGAATTTTAATATAAATAAAAATATTATTTAATGAATTTTCTATTGTAAAATAAAGATGAATATTTGTATCAAATCATAAGAATGATAATCTGGTTGGTTAATAAGATCCCAATGCGATCATCGCATTGATCGATCTATGGATTGATTACCTAAGCATCGAGTCATGTTGTCCTTCACGAACAAATCCCACGATAACCCCTCTAAACAAAGAGTAAGCACCGGATTTATTACGCTATCGAGGGTTTTCAATCCGCTTTTTGTCCGATCATGTGGGTCCGATTTGGGACTTGGGTGAAGAAAAGAAAAGAGGTTGGAAACTTTGAAGAGGCGAACAGATTATGGAGCTCCGGTTTTTCATCGCCGGATGGTTATGGATATGGATGTTGGTTGGTTGGTTGGTTGGTGGTTATGATTTTGGGTCCTGGTTGCTCCTGGTAGATTTTTGGTTGGCGGTGGCAGTGGCAGTGGGAGATGTGTTCCGGACTAGCATGATTAGTTTTGGTGTGTGGGAGACTCCGGGGATGGCGGGTATGGAAATGATTAGATTTTAGAGTGCTTAGAAGGATGGATGGATATATTGGTGTGAGTAATGTCTGGTTTTGAGGTTTTACGATAACTTTACTTATACACACACATCATTATATACACGGTTACGATTATACGATGAGCGGGATTTGAGTCGAGTTTTGTATTTGTGCGTTTGGATGAAACGACGATTGTATATCTAAGGCATTTCAGCTCGAGTTAGAGTTTGATACGATACGATACGATACGATACGACACAACAATCACGAGAGTTGAAAACCACGATAGGGTTACGGAAGAGGGTATCGATGGGTACCCGTCTCCACAGAGCCGTTATTTAACTAGGTAGTAAGAGTAAGAGTGAGTCAACCTTTTGGACAATCCGAATTGTTTACTGACACAAGTACCAGACAACACCGAGTTCTGAATCATCTATCTTCTTCAAGATCAAGACACATCATCTTTGACAAGATTCATCAATATCACTGAACAAATCTGTGTTGAAAACACACATATTCCCTTGATCAAACGATCCAAGATATTCACCATATTACCCCATCTTTTGAAAAGGAAAAATCCACCATGTCTCCCCACACTTCTTCATCTCCAAATGGGACCACAAGCTCGGACCCTTCATCCTCGAATCTGGGTCTAGAATCCATGTTGAAGAATCTCATGACTTTTTCTCCATTCTCTATAACTACTCCTCCATCTGGTACTAGTCTTGGTCTAGATTCTCCTGCTTCAGCAACAGCGGATTGTATATCATTGCCCAATACCGATACTGAGAATTCCGAAAATTGTTCAGGCATTTCTTCAGACTCTGAAGATGTGGATGTCGATGGAGGTATCGACATAGAAGAACAAGAAAGCAACTGGAAATTCGAAGTAACCCCCGAAATAACTCGTCGACTTTCCATCGTCCCAAGTCCAGAAATCACAAGAAGATTAAGTATCGTACCAATATCTATGCCTTCACATCTCCTCCAAGCATCCCAATCACTCTCACAAGCCATGGAGATGGAAGAGAAAGAAGAAGACCCAAAAGAGGAAGAGAAAATCACACTTCATACTCTCCCAAACGAACTCAAACTAGAAATTTTCTCACACCTAGACCCTATCGATGCAACATGCCTAGCACTCACATCCCGTCATACCTATCTCATCTACCGCGCCATCCACGGTACCGCACTACCACTCAACACCCGCCGCGTGGGACCCAATAAACTCGAATACGCATTCACGAAATCGACGGAGAAAATGTGTAGGCATTGTGGAAAAGGCAGATGTGAACTGTGGATGCACATACGAGAATTTATGGAAAAGGGACCACTAGAGAGAGAATATTGTGGGATGAAAGGAAATTTTGGGGGAAAGGGGAGAGAGGCGAGAGATGGCGTGGACGGTTGTTGGAGGGGTAAACCGAGTAAACCGCGGAGGTGTGGGAGACATCCTGAACGAACGACTACCGTGAGGGTAGAGGATGGAGGGGAGAATTTGGAGAGGATTATTAGGGAGGCCAGGGCTGCGGTGGGGGTTTAGTGCGTGGGGTGGGATGGGGTGGAGGCTACTGGGATATAGATGGGTGGAGTGAGTGATGAAGTGAGATAGACGGTGGTAGTGTATATTTAGCGTTTGAGGAGTACATATAAGAGTACATATAAGAGTACATTTAAGAGTACATATAAGAGTACATATAAGAGTACATATAAGAGTACATATAAGAGTACATATAAGAGTACATATAAGAGTACATATAAGAGTACATATAAGAGTACATAACATATCTGAGGTCGATATCTAGATCTCCATCCTCACACTTTAGCGATATCAAATTTTTGCATTTTTGCACAGTTTGGGATTCGGTGGGTGGTAGCCTTAAAGGGAGAAGAAAATATCAACATCTATCTATCTTACAAAATCTCAAGTATAGATAACATATAAATCATAACATTACATTATAATACAATATAATACAATATAATACAATATAATACAATATAATACAATATAATACAATATAATACAATATAATACAATATAATACAATATAATACAATATAATACAATATAATACAATATAATACAATATAATACAATATAATACAATATAATACAATATAATACAATATAATACAATATAATACATTATAATACAATACAATACGTACCAGAATTCTCCTATTCCATTTCATTTTCTTATTATTTGAAAATAAACTATAGATAGTCATAGAGATATTATAGTGTATTTTATAAATAATAATAATAATAATAATAATAATAATAATAATAATAATAATAATAATAATAATAATAATAATAATAATAATAATAATAATAATAATAATAATAATAATAATAATAATAATAATAATAATAATAATAATAATAATAACGCATGTATTTGTGGAGACTTGTTAGGATTTATTGTATGGATATTAATATTAATATTAATAATGATTTTTTATATAGGGAAGATTATTATAAGTATTGAATGGAAAGATTTATGTTGTGCGATTATTGTGCGATGAGGAATATTATGGATATGGTATGTATGACGCGGATAGAATCATCGATACCTACTACTCTAGCTTTCCCATTCTCTTCATAGTTAAGGTTGTCGTTTACCGAGATTCTGGAATCATGTACGTATATGTTGTACTGAGTGCGTGAATGAGAGGAAATGAAATGAAATGAATGTGTGTTTTGTATATAGATATATACATATATCTATACCTAATTAACCATTACTAAACACACACACTTCAAATCCTGTCTCATAAAACATATCAATATATTAACATATTAATAAATTAAGAATAAGTATATTAATACATACAAAACTTCAAGTATTGAAATCGCAGCTGTAAGTGTCCGGCCTGTTGTGTGTGATATCGAGTCTCAATTTCCGGTGCGGAGGTCGGGAAGTTAGGAATTCTGGTGTTTGGTGATTATTATATAATTATGTATTGTGGTAGTAGTATTGAGCGAGATTGATGTTATTGGATATTGGATATTGGATATTGGATATTGGATATTGGATATTGGATATTGGATATTGGATATTGGATATTGGATATTGGATATTGCATATTGCATATTGCATATTGCATATTGGATATCGCGCTAGACTAGTGTGATATTACTCTCATTCACAAGTCTTACATAAAGAAGTAACTCCTCCCTAGACTTCCGACTTAAAAAACTATTTTGTTCCGCTCTCTCTTTCCTGGCTCTATAATCTACGTTAACATCTTCTGGTGCGTTAAGTGGAAAGTGAGAGATCGATCTTCATATATACATGATTGAATAGATGCGAAACGCACCCGAATTTTTTTTTTTGCTTGGCTATAGCTAAGGGCTTCTAAGATTACATTGTAACGAAACTGTCTGCGGTGGTTTCTTTGGAATAGCTAGATATCTTTAAGCATCTTTCAGATAATGTCTCGCTTGGAATCGAAGATCTGAATGTGATGCTACAAAAGCTAATCATATCATATCTACTTCTTCTGATATATGCCCAGATATTGATATTTGATATGTAACCTTACGTACGTAGCTTTGTTATATCATCAAGTAATTATTTCATTCATGATTTATGTTTATTTTTATTTTTATTTTTACTTCGAGTTAAGATTTTCAAGGTTTCGCATTTTGTTCGAGCTGGATCGTTGTTCCAGTATGAGATGAGGAGGATGCTTCTTCTGTTATTGAAGTGAGTTCTTTCTTCTTCATTGCTCTTTGCTCTCCCTCTCGCCCTTCTTTTCCTTCGCCTTCAACTTCATCCCCATCTTCATTCTCAACTTCCATCATCATCATACCATCAGTCCATCAGTCCACCCTTTCACAACTCCCAACCTACGCATTGGCATCAAATAATCCTCCTCATTAGTAAAACCCCCCCATTCCCTCCAGATGATTGAAACCCCAAGTCTTCCCAGCAACACTCTTTTGCGATTCAATAGTTGGATATCAAAAACTTAAGGTAAAGAGAGATCTAAAAGATATCTAAACCAAATACCCGCCCTATAGTCTAATTTAAAATAGGAGCATCATTTTCGAAATTTCCGCTCGTGTGAAAAAAAATCGCGAATTGGAGTGTATGAAAGAGGCGTCATGAAAGTATCAAGCAGGATTGCGGGGCTCCGGCCTAGATTCAAATAAGCAAACTGTAATAATAGGTTTTTGATATAGCTTACCAATGATCAGTGTGTATTTTTCGGGATCCTGAGAACTTCTTCCTACGGAAAGACGAAAACTAGAGCCGCATACTTCAGCTAAGATTTTTAGGATTTGAGCAAAAATGGTAGATTGAAACTAAAGTATATCTATAAATGGTAAAACAATATCTTTAAATTCAATTGGATATGCGAAAGTACTTGTTCAAACAAGAACGATGTTTTATAGCTCAAATTCATCTTCCGGCCACATCCATCCTTTCATAACCTCATGGACATATAAGCAAAAAGCAACGAACGACCAGTTTATCGCCTCGAGATTATCAAATCACTGATATATATAATTTTTTGTTCGTCTCCTTCCCGTATACTGTGAAGGGCTAACCCTATATAACTACTGTCGAGGAAAGTAAAAAGTACTTGTCGAGCTTGAGATAGATGATCTTCCAAGGAATTCGCCACAATTGGATTTTAAGGCACTTGCCGTGAGTAGGATACAAGATGGATGCAATTTTATGAGAAGGTATTCTAAGATCAATATGTACACCGGCATTGCCACTAGTTTATTAGAGATGCTAAACAGCAACGACGTAATATCTATTAGGAATTGAAGGTTGAAAAATGAGAATATTCCCGGCTTAAAGCTGCAACCTTGCTACCAGAGATATTTACACTGGATAACTTTGATGAATTTCTTTCGTCTCCCAGGACTAAGAGCGGTGGCTCATCGTGTAAGATATCTAGCTAGTCAGAACGAATTAATGCGCAGTGTACGAGGTGAAATCCAGGAATAAAAATTCAACGTAAGTAGGATCTTCCCAAAAAGACAATGCTAGAGAATGGAGTGTGAGATGAGATAGATTTCAAAGCTGGGACCTGCATACCATACACGGATTCACAAATCTATCATATTTTCTTCAAAGAGAAGATATATTGTTGAAAACTGAGAAAGGTGTTGGAATGCCTATTAAACCACGACTATGCAATTCACCAAGAATTCGCTTGATTAGTTGGAGTTCAATCCTCAACAGCTAGTCCACTAGACTGTTACTTTGCTGGAATGATATATCAGACTTGAAACTATTACCAGATACACCAACAACTAAGACCAAGCACTAAACACGCAGTAGTGGTTGGCCACTGACACTCAGGATACAATACGTGTCCACTGTCAAAATCCAAACACGATGAAAATCCCATAGAAGTCACTAAACAACAGTCCTAACCACCGTATCAAAAGTATACATGCTCCCCTCACAATTTCGACGCTGTTCAAACGAAAGTACAAGACAAGATTCAATCATACGAAATCAAAATTTCCATTTCCATACCTTAAACTCCAATCCCTATTCCTATGTACATTTATTTCTGTCCCCCCTCTCCTTGCGAACTGTCATATAGCCGCAAACATATAAGCGGCCAGAAATAACCACCATGAAAAAAAAAAGTGTACAAGTAAACAAATTGGTATTATTACCAGTAACGATCTATTCAAGAGCGACACGCTGTAGTTGGATGATTGTCATCCCATGATAGAGCATTGAATGAATAGGACGAGCAAGACAAACAAGTTGATCCAAGAAAGACGAATTATCTCTTTCCAGCTTGAGAAAGTTGTTCCCCAAACATACTTTCGACTATTTCTCCACCTCTGATGGCGAGGATTGAGAGGAGGGAATCGGACAACTGATTTCGGGTTAGCATTTATTCACTACTTCCTAGGATCAAAACATACCCCATGTGTCGACTCATTACAACCCTGCAACCAAATCCCCGCTTGAGATTGCACACGCCCCTCCACCATCTTAACTCTATAATCCCTCCCAACGGCCCACTTACCCTTAACCAGACCATTCTCCCCTTTAACATCACTTCCCTCCCCCGTAGCAAGTTCCTCACACCCTTCCAAAATACTAACATGAGCATCCCTTCTATACCCCGTAGCTGTAAAAATATAATCCACATCCAACTCCTCTTCTACCTTTTCATCTCCGTCTTCAGTTACAATCTTCAAGCATAAACTATCGTGAGAAGGAGAGGCAGTTGCGGAAATAACACGTCGGTTTACAATGATGGATGCGCGGGGTGCGGCACCAGTGCGTTCGCATTTGATGCGTTGAATGTAGAGTTTTTCGTAGAGATGCTCGAGGAGTTCTAGACGTACTACTCCGTAGTTTGTGGCGCGGTCGAGAACGATGCCGGCGGCGCGGAGGTGGGAGGGTCGGTTATAGTGAGAGGTTACGCGGTCGGGGTCGAAGATCTCGTTGACGCTTTTGGATATTAGTTTTGTGATATGTGGAAGAAAAGGTGCTGGAGGAAGATGTGATGAATAAGGAAGAAAACTCACAAAGGACTATCATCACTTGGTCTCAAACTCTGTCCCTTAACAAGCAACTTCACAGTAACACCCGTCTCTTCACCAAAACGTTCCCATAAATCATTATAGATCTCGGCAGCACTCTGTCCACTACCAATGACAGCAAATGTCAATGGTTTCCTCGTCTCCTTTTGCAACTTCTCAATCTTACCAATATTGGTAGCGAATTGAGAAGAATGAAATACGCAAGGTTTGTTTTGGAGAACAGGTGGAATGATAGGTTTTCCACCAACAGCAATAACCACATGACGAGCAGAATGAGTAATAACTTCACCTGAGGGAGAAGAAGAAGAAATAGTAAACGAAGGAATCTTTCCATCTTCAGCCGAAGGTGACGATGGAGCAACCGACTCCACATTTGCACCATATTTCACACATCCTTCTTTTTCGAAATGGCTAGCGCACCATCTTAAATAATCTTCATATTCCATACGACTTGGCAAGAAAGTGCTCAAGTTAATAAAAGTATTCAATCTTCCCTTACAATGCAAATAGTTGATGAAAGTAAACTTGGATCGGGGATCTCTAGGCGTAGCTAAATCTTTCAAAAACGAAATTTGCATTCGTGCACCAGGGAGTTGCATACCCGCGTGCCAGGCAAACTCAGATTGCCTCTCTAAGAAAATAACTTTTGGTGGAGGCAGCGAAGATTTGGAGTAGGCGTCGTGGAGAGCGATGGCAATGGCGAGGGAGGCGGGGCCGAACCCAACGCAGACTAGGTCGAGGGATTCAGAGGAGGGGGCACCGGTAAGAGTTTGGTTGGGGGAAAGGGAGAGATTATCCATCTTGAGGGAAGACATGATTTTCTGGCCGTTGATGGCAACGGGACGGAGTCCTTCTGGGGAGTTACTCGTGCTGATTGCTGAAGGAGCCATCTTTTGTCTTCCGATTGAGAGAAAGAGTGTGTGATAGGATATAAATGTAATGTGATCAAAACTACTGATCAAGTGATATCTACATGTATATCGGCTTCCCAAAATCGCGGAGTAATCTGGATATGATTTTTCAGAATGCCTCCACGACTCGTATCGTCAAAAACCCAACAACGAAAGGATTATTTCTTTTTGAAAAAAATAATTCTATTCCAGATGCCAAATACCGTACTTCCCCAAGAGATACAAAGGTACGTCTCTCACCAAAAAGTGCTTTGCAATCCGAAAATTCTGATTGGAACCTTATTGTCCTTTGGAGTTTCGTGCGACTATTATTGTACACAAGTGTGAACTTTCCGTGCACCCGAATAGGCTTTTGGTGTGTAGATCGGTACAAATCTATAAGTATTGGAATGTACTACTGATTTTGGTGGTGACTGCGTCGAAGTGGTGGGTTTGGTGAAAAGTATGTAGTTTGGAATATTCAATTGGGTCAATTGACGAATTGAACTCAATTGGTACAAATGTACAGGAGTCCAAGATAAGTCGATAGGATATTTGATAATGAAATGACTAAGGTAGAGGATATTCAGGATAGTGAGGGGTTTTTGGAATATCTAAATGGATAAATGTCGATGTAAGAGTGCGTAGTGATGTCGTCAATGATGGCTAATAATACAAAGGCAAGTGTGAATAAGGCCTAATTGATAAAGTTAGGTGACGCAACTGCAAAAAAATCCTGATGCTGTGAAGTAAAAAGGATATAGATATATGTATGTCCTGTCAATTAAAAATGTGAATATAGTTTCCTGAAATATTGTGTAATAGAATCTCGAATCAAAAATTCATTTACCTTAGCAAGAACATGGGGGACTTATCGGCATCAACCATTACTATCCTGGAACATGTATGCCAAGAATTTTTAATGTCATCGCTTGGTACAATGGCAAGTTAGCATATGTATCTTTGTTCCAGAGTGGACCTTTTTACACCTTTTATGGGTCTGTAAAAGAGAGATCATGGATGATGAGAGTGGTGTTGTAGGGATCGTGGGCAGGAATGGTGTCAATGAGGATACGAAAGGTAAACTCGTAACCTATGAGGGAGGATGAATGGACTTGAGTAGCCGATGTATGAGATGATTCATGGTCTGATTTCCCAGATATTGTGCGTCGGAGGTGTTTCCCCTTTCTAATGTTGCTTTTTAGATGTTCTCTATATCCCAACATTGGGGATTAGTTGTGTAGATAGACCTCGGGAGCTAGAGCTTTCGGAGGGCTGTCTAATTAATAACTGCTTATGCACCTCGAAGACAAGTTTTCTAATTTCTCCACTTATTAGTTGCCAAGAGAAATTATCTGATCTGATCCGTCCCGAAAATTTGTAAAGGCAATGATGGATAAATGCGGGAGCAAGGAAGTGTGAATTTCGAAAAGCGCGAACATTAAAATCACCCGACATCGGTCCACAGCGTTTCGCTACGTACTCGTTATCAGATCAATTGGATTCTCCACTGCATTCAATCTAAATGGTCAACCCCTCAAAGCTAGTGATGAAAATTTTTTATCAGATGGAAAAGATAATCATAATCCTTGTCAATATCTTCTTTGTGCCTGCCACAGTAGATCGTGTTGGTCTGCTATAGTCACAGTGCAGACCTCCTAGATTCAAATAGGCATGTCTAAAGCGGGGGAAACTTCGCTTGCTTTGAATAACTAAGATTTTCCCATCTATTAACTAGATGTGGATGTAAGTGGGAAGACTTCTGTTGTCCTAGATTTCGTGATGTGGGATGATACAGGTTGGGCTCGACATGGGATTCGTATCTTCAAATGGATGGTCGTAATGTAGTGGAGTCACCACGTAAAGAAAACTTATATATTTACTTGGTACCGGAGCGCCAAATGGCAAACATAAATGGGCAACCTGAAAAGTGGATAAGAGCCGTGCATTATTTTATTCATGCTTGACACCAAGTCCCGATCTAAGGAGGTATCGGCGGCGATGTAATCAATCATTCATCGGGATAATTTTGAGATCTTCAAATCGTTGCATTATAATGTGACTTGTATTGGATGGCTCAGGCTGGATAAAACTTGTCACAATGGCTCGGGATTTGGTAGGATATAACTAAATCTGCCTGATCCGGAGGAAAAAGAATTAGAATCCGCTCATGAAAGTGTGGTCTATAAACCCAAATGTGTCGCTATCCCAAGGGTCCTTTTTGAATGTTTTGACGTTACACAAAGGTCATCAGCTGTCCGTGGATTCATGCTGTGCTCGGCAACATCGTGTAATAATCCATCTATCCATGGTAATGGAATCGTAGTATTGTACAATCGAATAGAAAAGTCGCAATTTGTGCCATCTCTCAACATAATACGGGCATAAAACCCACACGAACCCAAATCCTGGGCTCTAATCACATCCTCATAAATACCACCACCATTCGTGAACTCCTTATGTCTCCGTTCCACAATCGAAAACTAAAACGTCATCCGAATTCTGAAAGCTGGTAAGACAATGCGCAGTCATGATTGTAGTCCGTCCATGAGAGACAGTTTGATGGCTTATTGAGTTCTGAGCTTTGGAGTGCGCGTCGATAGCACATATCAGGTTTTGATTGCTTGATTCGCGGGTTTGGCTTTCTACCGAGAGCTGGGGTAGATGCATCAAAATAAAATCTCTGGGTCGCAAAATGTTTGCTCGAGTTATCACAACTCGTTCTTTTTGCCCTCCAAAAGGCTGAGAACCAATTTACACCACGTTGTCTAGAGACGATTAGCACGTTTCTGATCTTCAAACAAGATTATACACAAGTCTCATAACCATCGTGAAATCCGTTAACAAAACCATGAATCCCGACAGATTTGCAAGCAGCTATGACTTCATCCATTATCGCCCTGTGACCTGGTCGAGCCCCGAACCAGCACTGGGCGCTACGCTACTCGGGGATGGGGCGGGATCCTGCGATGCGGGACAGAGTCGAGCTCGATGTCGGGACACAGGAAATTGCTTGAGATTTATTCCATCGATTAGAATAGCTCCAAATACTGAATTGTAGGATCGCTCAATGAGACTGTTGAAGTTCTATCAGCTCCTGACTTTCCCAAACAAAGCAACTGTTCCCTCACCTTTCACGGTAAATATTAGAGTGGTGAGTATTGGTGTATCGACGCGAGATTTGTAGCCTAGACCAAAATTCTGGAACTTGATTCTATTCGTAGGAACGGCCGATTCATCAGTAGAAGTTCTATCTGAGGGAGTTGCTGTGGGGCTGCTATCATTGGTAAGGTCAATAGTTGGTTTTTCCTCATGCAATTTAAAGGCCCGAGATGCAGCGCCCATGATGATAAAATGAATAAATTGAGGCGAACATGAATGATGGCGACTGGCAGAAGAGTACCTCAGGTAGCACCATAGTACGAAGATGACTGATTAATTGAAAGAACTATCTTCGACGCTATAAAAGTTGTACAATAGTTCAAGGGTGAAAGTGCAGTATGGAGAAACGTGACTCGCATCTGCATTTTCATATAAACTTTGCCCGGGAAAATTTTACCCCTGAGGCGGCCAGTCCACAAGCCAGGTAGGGCACCAATATCTCTAGGCAGTTAATGAAAATGACAGCAACTGCATAGACATGCTGGGAATAGCAAGTGCCACGACGCGACACCAATATGGTGTAGAATCTCAGCGTCGTCTCGGTGTCTATTAATGTTGATGAAGTATAAGACTGATAATTTGACATAGTCAGTGACATTCAGTTGATGCTAGAACGAGGATTGGTTGAAAATCCGAGTTCCACCTCATCTGAGGCTTGTTCCAACTTTGGCTCCTTTGACGAAGGTTTTATCGGTGCCAAGTCCTCCGCTTCAACAGCGAACGGAACGTAACAAATCAAGGGAACGCCAGCACTGAGGAAGTCATCCTCCATAATTAAGGACGACCTTGGGATAGTAGCGGCCAATTGTGATATTGTCAGGCAAGATCTACAACCGTACATGGAAGGTTGTCGTTGTGCCATTTACATCCGAAGGTCGGTTGTGCGGATCAGATTAGATGAAAATTTTCATCTGATAAGATCAAAAGCATCAGCATTCAGCAAGCATCAGTCCCCTCACCAATTTTATCCTTGTTTACAAGCTGCAGTAAGTATGACTGGCCGCCGCTGACATAGGTCACTGCATTATTAGCTGAGAAAAACTTGAAATCTTGCATTGGTAAAGTGGGCGATGCATTGCAGTATCTCCGTAGTGTAATAATAGCCTTGTTGGTTACTACCTCTGCCCTTTTGCCTCTCTTTTCCATTCCAGGCGACCGGTACTTCAACGGGAATCAAGTTTTGAGTAAAAAAGATTGCGAAGGCTTCTGTTATGATGTCCAAGAGATCAAATCTGTTGTCGCACATGTAGTTCTTGTGGTGACGGTAAAGTACCTAATACTACTCACTTTGGAGAATTGTTGTTTGTGTTCCTCTAAGCTTGGGGTGAAGGACACGACTGAGCTAAGATAGCCAGGTAACTTAAATATGACTTATCACGTGAATCCATTAAAGTACTTGACAAAGTTGAGGAGAAACCACAAGTATTTTGTATGTAACACATGATCATTAGTAGAATGAAAGTACTAATAAGTATATGATGATTTATTAACATTTGGCTTGGAAAGCAGATATGAGTGAGAGATATAATCCTCTTGCGAAGCACGTGACTCACACGTTGAAACCCAATGCCGATAAAAAGCTTCTTTCGCCTTGTGGATGGCACACTATCCGCTCCGCCAAGCAATACACGGAAACCGTTTTTTGAATCATGTGTTCGAAAAACGGAGCAGGCAGGATCTCCAACCAGAGACACTATCAATTTTTCCTAATTCCTCTAACAATGCACCGCTTGATGGCGCGTACGTCGCGTCGCCTTACCAACCTACTAGCCAGGTACTTTCATATACCACCCGTTTTGTTCCTATCACCTCTGAGCATTCGCACATGGAATACAAATATATCCACTTTTAGCTTTATCTCCGTTGATCGTGACACAGCGAACCACCAGTTTATTCAATCAACCAATCCTTCCTTCTCTAAAGGTCATCATTCACATCTCTTGCTCTATGACTAATTCAACCCACGTGAATAACACGAACTTGTAGCTTAATCACCAACGATACAACCATCGCCATATCGCTGTGTATGAAAAAAATACAAATACGCAGCAGTGACCTTCGAACAATCTCCTGCAGCGACAGGACATACATACGATCATATGCATTTACGTTGATCCAGATTATGAGAATTGATCTGCATGACCCATCATGGATACCAAGATTTCGAGCTTGAATGACCCGCCAAGAATTTTGTCCGGGTCACAACTTCTACATGATTTGATCCGATGGGATGAACACCAAAATTCCTGTGCGGTTGACTTCACTAGTCATGGCAAACGAGAAAAATATCGTTATCAAGATATACAAGCTTGTGTGGCGTCTCTCGTTACACGAATCCAATCAACGCTCGGAAGTCATCAGGTATCCCAACAACAGCACATCATCCCGATATTGCTGCCACAGTCTCCTGGGTTATATATCTCTCAACTCGCCATCTTGCAGTCTGGAGGGGCGTTTTGTCCCATCAACCTCGATGCACCGAAAGATAGAATAAGATTTGTCGTAGGTGACATTTCTGCGAGTATCATAATCACGACATCAGAGTTTCAAGAGTATGTTTCCTGGGAAGATGGCCCCAGCGTCATCGTCGTCGATGAATTTCCTGCGATTCCAAAAGAACTGGAAGAAATCAATGGATCACGTGAATCTACCAGCAATGATCTTGCATATGTTATGTACACATCTGGTTCGAGTGGAACCCCTAAAGGAGTTGCAGTTAGTCATTTAGCTGCTTCGCAATCTCTCTTGGCACATGAAAGTCTTCTTCCCAAATTTGAACGATTCCTCCAGTTCGCAGCACCATCTTTCGATGTCTCTGTATTCGAGATTTTCTTCCCCTTGGCTAGAGGTCAAACACTGGTTGGATGTGATCGTAGCCAGCTACTCAATGATTTACCAGGCATGATCAATGAACTAGAAATAGACGCTGCTGAACTCACTCCAACCGTCGTGGGAGCTTTATTGCAGAAGAGATCATATGTTCCTAAGCTTAGATTGCTGATGACGATCGGTGAAATGCTGACGAGACCAATTGTGGAAGAATTTGGCGGGTCTGACCAAAAAGAAAGCCTTCTCTATGGAATGTATGGGCCGACCGAAGCAGCCATTCATTGCACCATTCACCCAAGAATGGAAGCAAGTGCTAAGCCTGGCAACATTGGCGTGCCATTTGAAACGGTGTCTGCGTTCATAGCGGAAGCGGCTTCTGGGTCTGGAAAGGAGCAGGGTTTTAAATTTCTTCCCCAAGGCGAGCTTGGAGAGCTCATCTTAGGTGGTCCGCAATTAGCGAACGGCTATCTCAATAGAGAAGAGCAGAACAAAGCTGCATTTGTGACCGTGACAGGGAAAAGCTATTATAGAACTGGAGACAAAGCTCTCATTCTTAAAGATGGAAGCATAGAGATTCATGGTCGCATGAGTGGCGGACAAGTCAAGCTGAGAGGCCAACGCGTTGAACTTGGTGAAATAGAAGATGCTATCTACAAACATCAGGGCATTAGGACTGTGGTAGCAGTCGTGCTAAGTGGGGTGCTCATTGCTTTCGCACTCACAAATGATGATACAATGCATTCAGATCAAGTACTGAGCACTTGCTCACAGTGGCTCCCGAGCTTCATGGTACCTAGCGAGATTATTCTTTTGCGAGAATTCCCTTATCTACCGTCTGGAAAGGTAGACAAGAGAAAATTAGAAGCAAACTATAAACAACAGCGTGAAGGAGTGGATGAGCAAACTAACTCTACCCACACCGAAGTAATTGTGAGAGAAGTGCTCCGCGAGATGCTTGGTTCATTTCCATCGAACATACGTTTGGCAGCAGCAGGCCTCGACTCGCTTGTTTCCATCAAAGTATCTAGAGAACTTCGATCACGAGGGTTTAATGTTACCACTCTAGCAGTGTTACAAGCGGAAACCTTAAGCGCTCTCCTGAGGCTTTGCGAAGATTGTAAAGAAGCTCTAAGTTCGGCCACAATCAACACGTCATTTACCAAATCAAATGCGCATGCCATGCCAAATGGCGACGCAAAAAATATCGAGGTCTCTTACCCATGTACTCCACTACAAAATGCAATGCTTGCTGAGACTGCTCTCGACCAGAGAGCTTACCGAAATCGGATCGAGTTGGATTTGCCGGGACTCCGCAATATTGACAGTCTCCGTGCAAAGCTACATGATCTTGCCGATCGCAATCCAATTCTAAAGACTGGCTTTGCAGAATCATACGATAATGTTGGATATGTGCAGTTTGTCTGGAAGACGTTTCCGGATTTACATATTGAGGCTGTGGACGTCTTTTCTCATGACTTGGAGATTTCTAGAGTTACGTCACTTCATCATCCCATATTCTTTGAGATTCTCTCTAATAAATCTTGCTTGAAACTAATGATTCATATCCATCACGCTCTTTATGACGCTTGGTCCTTAGATCTTCTTCTTGATGATTTGGACTGTCTGTTGCGAGATGAGACTCCAATTTCACGTCCGCCATTCGCAGATGTTGTGAGGGGGTATGTTGACGGCAGCATTTCTTCTGACTCTCAAGTCTCCAAGGATTACTGGAGAGATCACATGGCACATCTCGAACTTAGGCATATGCCAAACTTCCATACAAGAAAAGTTACTTCCGCTGGATTGGCTGTAGCGCATCACTCTACTCAGCTCTCGACATCGAACATCGAATTGACCGCGAAGCGAATGGCTTCGAGTCCACAGGCAATATTCCAGGCTGCGTACGCTCTAATCTTAGCCTCTTATTTGGGATCAACAGATATTTGTTTCGGCACTGTATTTTCTGGTAGAACCATCCCTGTTGCCGGAATAGAAGATATTATTGGGCCATGTCTTGCAACCTTACCGATTCGCATAGATACCTCAATAGCCAGTACTCTCCAAGACCTGGTAGAAGCATTGAACAGCACGAACAGGAAACATCTCGAACATAGCACTTTTACACTTCGCGATATCAAATCGGTCAATGATTTTGAGCCTCGCCAGCAATTATTTGACACACTTCTGATATGGCAACAGACTCTTCATAGTTATGACCACAACAGAAAAAGTGTGTTTATTGTTGATCAGGTCGATCATCTCGAGTTCAATCTGACTCTCGAGATAACTCCTACCTCTAACACCATCCAATTCAAGGCAAACTATCAACAGTCGGTGTTTCCAGAATTTCAAATAAACATGCTTCTGCGTCAACTCGAAGAAATGGCGAAAGCAATCATTGAACACGCAGAAAATCCGTCTAATCTTGCCTTCGATGGGAATAGCCTTGAAATTCTCTCTATTGAGAATCCCACACCTAGCGTGGCCCTTGGACCCGAGACATTGATATCCCCAGTGGAAAAAGTCTCAAAAGAGGATCCGGATCGTCCAGCAATCGCGTTTGCCAGCAAAATCGATGGCGACGATTTTGAGATCCAATACATGAGCTATGGTGCTCTGAATACTCGTGCAAATCAGCTGGGGCACTACCTTTCTTATCGTGGTGTTCTCCCAAATGATATTGTTTGCATATGTCTCGAGAAAAGTCATGATTTTTATGCTTCAATATTGGCCACTACAAAACTTGGTGCAGGCTATCTTCCAGTAACTCCAGATATTCCATATGGCCGGTTACATCACATTATAAGCGAAGCCAAAGTTAAGGTATTGATTGGGCATTCTTCATCGCGGCCATTATTAGGACAGTTTGCAGGCCAAGAAATTGTTTACATCAATGAGATTGATCTGGCTCAACAATCTACAGAAAACCTAATTACTGCCTTCAAGCCAGAGGATATTTCATATTGTGTATTTACTTCAGGCAGCACTGGGACTCCAAAGGGAGTACTTGTCACTCAAGGTAATCTTCTGAGCAATCTTGACGTATTGGCAGAGATTTATCCGGCAACTAGAGATTCTAGACTTCTCCAGTCGTGTTCCCAGGCTTTTGATGTATCTGTCTTTGAGATCTTCTTTACATGGAGAATCGGTGGATGTCTTTGTTCTGCTGTGAAAGATAACTTGTTTCGAGATATAGAACTTGCGATTCGAGTTCTGGGTGTAACTCATCTCAGCTTAACACCTACCGTTGCTGCTCTCATCGACCCTCAAAAAGTCCCAAAAGTAGAGCTTTTGGTCACTGCGGGAGAGGCTGTGACACAAAAGGTTTTCAACACATGGGCCAGTCGTGGACTTTACCAGGGATATGGACCGAGTGAGACAACTAACATCTGCACTGTCAAGCCACAAGTCAGCCTGGTAGATCGTATTGACAATATTGGTCGGCCATTTAGAAATACTTCAGCTTTTGTACTTTCCCGCAACGCAGAATTCTCCTTGGTTCCAAGAGGTGGCGAAGGAGAATTTTGCTTTGGTGGGTCTCAGGTCTTTAGAGGGTATATGGATCGCGCTCAAGAAGAGGGGAAGATTATCGATCATCCCAAATATGGGCGGCTATACAAAAGCGGCGACTTTGGACGGTTGATGCCAGACGGCTCTCTCGTTTTCACGGGCCGAAAAGATGACCAAGTCAAGATCAGAGGCCAGCGAGTTGAACTTGGCGAGATCAATAATGTTTTGATCTCATCAGGAGTCGACGATTGTGTGACAATGGTTATTAACGGGAAAGCTAATTCGCAGCGCTTAGTTTGCTTTTTTACGTCCGAGTCGAATGCTTCCGAAGATCTGCTTCCTCTTCCGGCCAATCCAGTCATAATTGACAATCTCTATCGAAAACTCGAGTCGACGCTTCCGAGCTATATGGTGCCTTCAAATCTGATTCCGCTTTCGAATCTTCCATCAACATCCCAAGGCAAGATTGATAGGCGCCGACTAATTAGCCTATATGATAGCTTTGAGCTTAGGTACCTTAAAACAACTACTGGAGCGTCAAAATCTTCGACAGATCATCCGTGGACAGAATTAGAGCTTGAGATACGATCTGTATTAAGCGAGGTTTCAAAGTCTTCAGTAGAAGATATTGGACCAGACACATCCTTCTTTAGTTTTGGCATAGACTCGATTTCGGCAATTGCATTTTCTCGAAAGCTACGTCAAGTAATCACGAATCAAGTAGATATTTCACACATTTTGAGGTACGCGTCTGTGGTCAGGCTTGCAGAGCACTTATCAAAATCCCGAGAGCTTGTCAAAGATGACTTATCGTTGGTTGATACAAATTTTGGATTCAATGAAGGGTTTGTAAAGTCTACCATTTCTCAATTTGCCGAAATGGGTAGACTTGCGACAAAAGTAACACCGTGTACGCCTTTACAAGAAGCTATGTTGTCTGCCGCTCACGCTTCCTCTGGCGCTTCATATAGAAATCATGTGATGTTCAATATCTTTGGTGACCTTGAAAGGCTTCGTGGCTGTTGGCAAGAAATGGTTCAAAGACATGAAATACTACGGACTTGTTTCGTTAGTACAGACATGCAAGAGTTTCCATACGTTCAAGTCGTATTATCAGACTTTAAACTCGAATTTGGTTCTCTTGATTCTAGCACGTTAGAGGCCGCCGTCTTTGAAATGGAGACACAGTCGAAAAGTAACGAAGATACTCCACCATACAAACTTAATGTTCTCCACTCAA
Organism: Stromatinia cepivora; assembly: GCA_014898415.1. NCBI lineage: Eukaryota > Fungi > Ascomycota > Leotiomycetes > Helotiales > Sclerotiniaceae > Stromatinia > Stromatinia cepivora. Next base: position 208,344 of record RCTD01000012.1, on the reverse strand, counting down.
ATGACCAACAACGCCTCTTAGTCTCAATGCACCATGCTCTTTACGATGGCGTCGCGTTAGAAGTTCTTTACGATGAAATTGAAAAGTTATATCATCAATTGCCCTTGCTGCCCCAAGTTCCTTTCACTCCATTTATACACCACATGAGCTCGATGGATATCAATTCTTCCGACGATTTCTGGAAATCTACCTTACAAGGATATCGACCACTTCATCTCGAAGATATCTTAGATACGCCAGGACAAGTCCAAAAGCACAGCACCCGCATTCAGCGACTAGTAGCAAAAATACCTCTCAGTCAGATCGAAAACAATATCAAGAAGCACAGCACTACTTCTTTGGCAGTGTTTCATGCAGTTTGGGCTAGTAATATGTCTGAACTATTCAAAGCCACTGATATTTGCTTCGGTAATGTTGTTAGTGGTCGCACAGCTCCTCTCAGTGGAATAGAGAGACTTGTTGCGCCTTGCTTCAATACTGTCCCAGTACGACTAGAAGACTTCCATAAGTTGACTTATCTTGAGGCATTCAGAAAGTTCCAAGATGCAAATGCCAAGTCCTTACCATTTCAATTCACTCCTTTACGGCGACTTCAGTCTAAATTTAGTCCTGATGGCACCCGTCTATTTGATACCCTTTTCATTTTACAACAACCATCGAAAGAACGCGACCCTTCCATATGGTCCATTTTAGAAGATAATGGCGCCATGGATTTTCTACTTGTATGCGAGATTATACCCAAACCCAGCAATGATACCCTAGAGATTGTTCTCCATTCATCCACTTCAATATTTTCCGATAATGATGCACATAATATAATTCGAAAATTCGAGAATCTACTCGAAGTTGCCTTGGAGAATCCAAGGCGGCAAATTATCTCATCCTCCGCGAGGGCACAGATTCTCGTCGTTAGCGAGGAAAGGAATAGGAAAAGAAAAGATGTTTCAGAGTCGTACTCTCGTGACAAAGTGATAAGTGGACTAGAATTAGAGATTCGAAATGCCATCGCAGGGTTTACTGATGTTCCATTAGAAAGGATCGGTCGAGAGATGAGCATATTTAGATTGGGCCTCGATAGCATCAGTGCTGTTCAGGTTGCGTCTCGCCTGAGAGCTCAAGGACATAACCTCCTTGCCAGTGATATTCTACAAAATCCTACTATCGCTCAAATTGCTTCATATCTTCAGCAAAGTGGCACTTCAATGGGCGAGGAGAACAGTCAATATGACTTTGCCGCTTTTGATCAAAAGTTTCGGGACACAATCTGTTCGAAGATTGGCATCTTTCAAGGTAATGTGGAAGCAATCAGACCTTGTACTACTGTACAACAAGGTATGCTTGCTCAAAGTTTGCATTCTGAGGGGCATGAATATATCAACAGCGTGTCTCTAGAGCTCTTGCCAGGTCACTCGATGACAGGAGTTAAAGATGCTTGGGCTGCAGTTTGTAAAACTCATGAGATGCTTCGGACAGCATTTGCTCAGACTGAAGATCCGGATAGCCCGTTCGCAATGGTAACACTCACAAATGAATCATTTGTGCTCCCATGGTTTGAAAGCCGGAAACATGCTCTCTCGAAGGAAATCGACCGCCTTGAGAACCCATGGAACATAAGCATAGAGCAGAAAGGGGATAAAACTCTGCTCATACTCACTGCACATCACGCTTTGTACGATGCTCAATCCATGCAGATGATATTCTCGGACTTTACGAAGTTGTATCATCATCAAGCAGTCATCAACCGCCCTGGTATCAACACACTCTTAGGCTCAGTTTTACAAGCATCTCAAGCGGACCAAGATGAGAAAAAGGCATTTTGGCAACAGCCAGAAAATCGGATCGTGGTCAATAAGTTCCCTGATCTAACTCCTCTGCGCGTCACGAGACCTAGCAATGCAGTTTGTGAAGTCAAATCTCTAGCTTCATTACAAGAGCTCGAGGAGAAATGTCGAAATCTTGGAGTTACAATGCAGGCAGCTGGACAGGCAACTTGGGCGAGGTTGTTGATGGCATACACCGGAGAAAATGTTACGACTTTTGGCATGACACTCTCAGGTCGATCTGTTTGTGACGATGCCAATATGGTGGCCTTTCCGGCCATCGTTACACTTCCGGTCAACTGTAATATAACGGGTAATAATAGCGAGTTGTTGTCTAGAACTATGTCATCCAACGCACAACTTCACAAGCATCAATTCACGCCGCTAACATCAATCCAAAAGTGGTCTGGTTATCCTGAGGGAAGGATATTTGATACCTTATTTGCATACCAAAAACTACCTGAGGATGAAGATGTTCCGAGTCCGCCATGGAAAGTAGTCAATGAAGAAGCCACCGTGGATTATGTCATATCTCTGGAAGTTCAACCTTTATTATCAGGTGAAGTCACAATTCGACTATCTTTTAGAGAAGATATTGTACCCGCAGCACATGCAGAGCTTATGATCAAGCAATTTGATGCGTTACTGCTAGATACACTTGACAACCCAGATCATCAATGCGACGTAGCGCCCGAAATTGGAATGGGCCTACTATCCATCACTCCTGCCCATGATCCAGTTCTTCCCGACTCCGTAACACTTCTACATCAGTACGTTGAAAGAGGCTCCGAAGCATGGCCAAATAAGGTTGCTTTGGAGTTTGCTACTTGTCTCGAGCCAGGAAATTATCAAAGTCAAAAATGGACATATCAACAGCTGGACGAAGAAGCTAACAGGGTCGCTCAGATGCTCCATACACGTGGGACGACCCCGGGCGAGATAATTGCGATTTGTTTTGACAAATGCGCCGAGGCTTCTTTTGCAATTATTGGTATCATGAAGGCTGGCTGTGGTTATGTTGCACTAGATCCTAATGCTCCTGCTGATCGTTTAAAGTTCATCGTGGAGGATTCTGCTGCGAAGTTGATCATTACTGCAGGAAATCCGGCGCAAATCCTAAAATCTTTCGTAGACGGAGAAATGATTAATCTTACTGATCCTTCTGTACTTCACAGATTTAAATCCGAGGCGCCACGGCTTTCGAGAGAAATTTCTCCCCAGGATATCTCATATTGTCTGTATACATCCGGAACAACTGGTACACCAAAAGGATGTCTGCTCACCCACGAAAATGCTATTCAAGCAATGCTCGCATTTCAAAGATTATTTGCTGGTCATTGGACCACAGAATCAAAGTGGCTACAGTTTGCCTCCTTCCATTTCGATGTTAGTGTCTTGGAACAATTCTGGACTTGGAGTGTTGGGATCTGCGTAGCTTCAGCTCCTCGGGACCTGATATTCGAGGACATCCCGGGCGCAATTCGACAACTAGGTATCACGCATATTGATTTAACACCAAGTCTTGCCCGCCTACTGCACCCCAATGATGTCCCATCATTGTGTAAAGGCGTTTTTATTACGGGTGGTGAACAACTAAAGCAAGAAATCCTGGATGTATGGGGTGAACATGCTTGTATTTACAACGGATATGGACCAACTGAAGCTACTATTGGGGTGACAATGTATCCTCGAGTGCCAAAGAATGGCAAACCTTCCAATATTGGTCCTCAATTTGACAATGTAGGATCATTTGTGCTGAAACCAGGTACAGAGCTGCCAGTCTTGAGAGGTGGTATTGGTGAGCTTTGTGTTTCTGGAAAACTTGTCGGGAAAGGGTACCTCAATCGCCCGGAGCTTACAACCGAAAGGTTCCCAACACTTACCAATTTTAATGAACGTGTATATCGCACTGGAGATCTTGTTCGCATTTTGCACGATGGCACCTTTCTTTTCCTCGGTCGTGCTGATGACCAAGTCAAACTCCGTGGCCAACGTCTGGAACTTGGTGAAATTAATGAGGTAATCAAAAAGAGTAGAAACGATCTCGAAGAGGTAGTCACGTTGGTCTTGAAACACAAAACTCAAGCGAAAGAGCAGCTTGTCACGTTTTTCGTTATTTCGGGAAAGAACGACTCGGGAAACAGTGAAGTGATTCCATTCATTAGAGATGCTTGCACATCGCGACTTCCAGGATACATGGTCCCTACACATTTCATTCCCATTAAAGCACTTCCACTTAACGCAAACAATAAAGCGGATTCGAAACAACTAGCAGCGCAATTCAACGATCTGAGTATGGAAGATCTTCAAAATATGAGTCTCTCGGTGCAGAATCATGCAGAATGGACAAGGAGAGAAAAGGAGGTCCTCGATCTTATCGTCAAGGCGTTTCCAGTTGAGGTTCCCGATTTGACACGGAGCTCGAATATTTTCCAACTTGGTCTCGATTCCATTACAATGGTCACCTTTTCTTACTCTTTGCAGAAATTGGGGTTAGTTGATGCTACTAATACCACGGTTAGAAGCAACCCCACGATAGGTAAATTAGTTGAAGCACTCCTTGTTACACAACCGAATGAAGGCAAGGAAAGCCCATATCTAATTGCAGCCCAATTGAATATTGTCGGGTTTTCACAGCAGCATACAACGTCCATTTGCAAGGAGCTAGGGGTAGGACTAGAACAGATTGAGAGTATTGCACCTTGCACCCCTGTGCAGGAAGGAATGATCTACAGGTTCCTTGAGAGTGACGGAAGGCTATATTTTAACAACCTCCAGTACGGGCTAAAATACGGAATTTCTCCGCAAGAGCTTAATGCGGCTTGGAACCGCGTCGTTTCTAATCTTCAAATTCTACGGACCAAATTTGTTTTAACAGACGATGGGTTTGCCCAAGTGGTTCTCAAATATGGAGAATCATCACACAAACGAGCATCAGAAGTCTCATCGAAAAAAGAAGATATTCTCAAGAACCCATGGTCTTTTGAAGTTGTTGATTCTGAAACGGAAAATAAAATGATCTTGAACATTTTCCATGGCCTGTATGATGGCAGCAGTCTGGGTATGATGTTGAATCACCTTTGCAACGAATTCTTTAATGTACAGGACATTCAATACGGGCCAGATTTTCATTCGTCATTGGCACATGGACCATTGTCAATGATTCCTGGAGCCGAAGCCTTCTGGAAATCCCACTTGAAAAAGTGGTCTCATATTTCATTACCTCATGACCAGAAAGACAGAGGAGATAATGTGTTCAAAAGTACCCTTGACCTAAAGGATTTTGAGAAAAGACGAAAAGCTCTATCTGTCGCCCCGCAAGCCATAATTCAAGCAGCATGGATCGCAGCTATTCAATTGATCATTTCTACAAACCTAACAACAATTGGTATTGTCACATCCGGTAGGGGAATAGATTTCGAAGGAGTTGAGAAAGTTGTTGGACCTCTTTTCAACACCGTGCCCTTCCATCTTCCCATCCAATTTGGCACCCAAATGTCCTCTTTGATAAAGGATTGCCATTCTATTAACATGAAAATGCAAGAATTTCAGCACACACCTTTAAAAGATATTACGAAATGGATTGCAGGTGGAGCTACCAGTCCACTCTTTGAGACCCTCTTTGTGTTTCAACGTCCGGATGTTAACGAGAAACGATTTTCGAATCATCTAGGGAGGAACACCGCAGTTCTTGACAATAGTGATACAGATGTAAGTGAAGAGCACTACCATTGATTGGAAGGTCAATCTAACTGTTGGGTAGTATCCGTTAGCACTCGAAGCTACTTTGAACCACGATAGTACCAAGCTTGCGCTGAAGATTGTTGCCAAGAGCTCGGTTGTGACGGAAGTCATGGGAATGCTTGTGCTCCAGAACATGTATGAGACGATTCACAATATTCTTAGCGGCAAAGAAGAGGAGATGGAAATTATTAAGATTAAACGAGGTGATCATACGAATTTGGGCGACAAGCTGAATCTGGAACTACCTCGCTCTCGCCCATCGGATCAAACACTTTCAGGCGGAATAGTTCTAACAAAGCAGCAAATAAACGCGGTTTGTAGCGAGGTTGCAATTCTGGCCAAGGTTGACAAGATACATAACCATGAGCCTAGATCTATTTTCGAACTTGGACTTGACAGCATCGATGTAATCAAATTATCCTCGCGACTGCGAAAGAACGGAATTGAACTATCTGTCAGCGAAATAATCAAATGTCAAACTATCGCCAAAATTATAGAAAACGCGAGGCTTTTGAAAGCCAAAACACACAGCTCTCCTTCTATCGAAAAACTGACAAAGATCAGTGAACAGCTTGGTGAGCATCTAAAGTCTAGCCTTCCTTCTAGAATTGAACGGATTTTGCCAGCTACACCTTTACAAGAGAGCATGTTGAAGGAAATGGTAAACTCTAACTTCAAAAGCTATTTGACTCTGCAGGTCTTTGAATTAAGTAAAAGGACTCAAGAAAAAAGGTTATTGAACGCCGTGGATCGTGTTATTCAAAACTCACCCATTTTAAGGACGACTTTTCTTGAAGTTCAAGACCCGCAGTCTCCTGTGAACTATGCACAAATTGTCCATGAGGATTGGGCAAAAGTCTCTGAAATAAGTCCGGGCATAGGGCATACGCATAAGACTCTCGAAGGCTTTTTACAAGAAGTAAAAGCCGGATTAAGAGAACATTGGGCGTCGATAGAACACAACTTGTTCGGAATACTGCCCGTTCATTTCGGAAACAGGAGGTTCATAGTAATGGCAATTTCACATGCTCTTTACGATGGAGGATCACTGCAGATGATACACGATGATATCAGCAAAGCATATTGGCGCAATGAAATTACTAGGCGGCCTGACTATAGGTGGTATCTCGCAGAGGTTTTCAATTCTATTACCGATGAAGCAAAAGATTTCTGGAAGGCCACACTTTGGGATTCGCCACCCTCAGTATTTCCAAAACAGAAACCGTCACTAATGGACGAGACTGCTACTCACCGATATGAAAAGAAGTCCAAATTCTCATTACAAGAAGTCAAAAGTTTCTGTCGCTCTTCTAATATTACGTTACAAACACTGGGACAAACATGCTGGGCTTTAGTTCTTGCAGAACTCATGGGTCAGCTTGATGTTGTATTTGGGACTGTACTTGCTTGTCGTGATACAGCGGAAGCCAGCAAAGTAAATTTCCCGTTGTTCAATACTGTGGCAGTGCGAGCGATACTTCGTGGAACTCTGGGTCAATTGCTTCGGGATATGCAAGAGAAGAGCGATATAACCCGTCAATATCAACATTTCCCCCTTGGTAAAGCTCAAGCATATGCACTTGGATCTCGAGATGATGCAACCAAAGACACCACTATGTTCGACACATTATTCACGTATCAAGGTACTAGGCCTGAGGCGGAAACCGATCCATTATATTCATCGTTGGGCGGCTCTTCAGATGTTCAATTTGCAATCTGCGTCGAAATGGAGGTAGAAGACAAATCTGATAATCTGTTCTGGACGACGGCTTGTAAATCTGTTGCTAGAAACCTGACACAGACCAAAGACATTCTCGAAAATTTAGACACTGTTCTCGGAAAGATCATGAAAAACAAACAAGAGCAGTTTATTACGATTCACTCTGACGGAGTCTCAATATGCGGATCCGCAAAATTTCAACCTCGAGACATTTCCCGCCCTCAGAGAATCCCAAAAGCACTTTCTATCCGTGGAAATTGGTCCCAAACCGAATTGAAACTTCGAGAAGCAATCTCTGTCATTTCAGGTTTGCCTGAAGAGGATATTCTTAGAGATTCAACGATCTTCCAATTGGGCTTGGATTCAATTACGATACTTAAACTTCCAGCACTACTTAAGAAGTGCAATATCTCCCTAACTGCTTCGGAAATCATGAAATATCTCACAATCCGGGATATCACCAAACACATATCTGGGAAACAAGAAACGCAATCGGATACTCCTATTGATGCTGATGTTATTTTGGTTCAATCTACGCCATTGATTGATCAATTCAAGCTCGATCATTTACAAGCTACTTTGGGTAAGATTGAATACATCATGCCCACAACAGCAGGACAAAAATATATGATTAGACATTGGCAAAATTCGCAAGGATCTCTCTTCTATCCAACTTTTAAATTCAAGTTGTTCAATGGCTTTGATCGACATCGACTCGATTTTGCGTGGTTTAAATTACTATGTCAACACGATATCCTACGTACTGGTTTCACCGAGTGGCGCACAGCTTCAAGTATCACTCAGGTTGTTTACAAAAATCCGACAAATAAGATCATTTATGTAACAGACCTATCCAAGCTTGAAGAATGTATCGAATACTCTGATCTAGGAAATCTCGAAGATCCACCACTCCGTCTTTTCGTTATTACAGATGATTCCAAGTCAAATACTTCAAATCAAGATGTTGAAATGCACCTAGTTATCCATCACGCTCTTTACGATGGCATAAGTATCTCGTTGTTGATTAAGAAATTGATAGCCTGGTATGAAGACTCGGATTTCATGTCCATTTCTTCAATTGCTAAAGATAGGTGGAAGACATTTGTAGCGACAGTGATACAGGAAAAAAGTAAACAGTCCGTGAGGGATCAGTGGGTGGAGTATCTTGGCTCTGCTCCTGATAATAACCCAAATTCAGATTTGGTCAAGGAATATGAATCACTGGAGACGGAAATTGAAGAGCCAAACCGAGTCGAGGTCTTTACACCTGGTTTACCAGCAAAACGCCTGAGGTCACTTGCGCGAAATGCGGGCGTCTCGGTTGATCATGTATTGGTCGTGTTGGCATCCAGACTTTTGAGAATGAAACAATTCGAGAATTCTTTTCAAATTCCTCCTCCCCAAAGCGTAAACAACAATGGAGAACACCTAATCGTAGGTTTGTATATAGCGAACCGCTTTCCCTTTTCGAAAAATCTTTCTTCAATGTTAGCTCCAACGCTCAACTTATTACCAATCAAAATCACGGAGAGGAAGGCCAACTTCGGTATCAATTTTGCTTTGCCATGTGAGGAGTTGGCCAGAGGTGTGCAGAGAGATTTGGGAAATATCGGTGTTGGGGGAATGGCTAATGTGGGGTTGGACGAGATTTATCAGTGGACCGGAGTGAAGGTGTATGGCTGGATTAATATTGTTAGGGGAATGGATGATAGAGAGGAAGTGGACAATGGTAAAGGGGTGGATGGGAAAGGGGGCGAGGAATCGGATTGGGAAGTGATTGGGAAATCGGATGCAGAAACGGAGAAAGATGCTCAGATGGCGGAAAAGCACAAGGAGAATAAAAATCCTTGCGGGACATTTTGTCTAGAGCCTTCTGTTCGGAGGGGCCGAAAAGATGTGAAGAAGGGAGAACTTCTTCGACCCGTTGTTGAAAGGGAAGCGTATGCGAGAGTGGTTCCGCCGAAGAGGAATACGAAGATGTCGGCTATGAAGGAATTAGGAGCGTATCCGGTAAGTTCTGATTTCTCCCTTTTTCTTTTTTTATAAGATCTATTCCTATTCTCATAGCATTTCTTTCGATTTTGGTATTCTAATTTCTCTCTCCACCTTCCCCAATCATCATCATCTTCTTCTTGCAAAGAATATACCAAACTAACTAACGACTTCTTTCTTCACAAAAGCCATCAATCGATATAGAAATTCGCTACCATCCCGAGAATGAAACCATCGATATCGGGATCTTTGGGCCGGATGATAGGATTAGTCTTGAGGAGGCGGCTTGCTGGATTGAACTTTTGGGGGAGCAGGTTTAGATTTAGAATTTGATTAGGTGGGTGGGGGAAGGGGGGAGAGTGAAGAGGGGAAAGGGGAAAGGAAGGTTTTTATATGTATTTCTTTTTTGGGGAGGGAAAGGAGAGGTTCTTTTTATGGTTTCTAGATTTTAACCCACCCTTATTTGCTTTACTCCGTACTCGTTCATGCTTCTCTACTTTGATATTGAATCGTCAAGATTAAATCAAATCATGGATTCATCTTGAGACTGAAAAGTAAATAAGAATGAAGAAGAAAAAAAAATTATTTTGTCATATATTGATAGGTATTGATATTGATTGATATTTAACTAATTCTTGAAACTATCCCATCCCATCCTATCCTATCCTGCTTCCCGTCGTGTCGTTTTTTCGTATCGCGTGAAAATTTCCATCAATCAACCAACTCACTAATCGATATACTTGTATGAATTTGTTGAAATTTCGTGGTGCATTCGTCTTATTTCGTTTCATATCATATCATACCATACCATACCATAGAATAGCAAATCCCAACGCCAAATCCTGTCATCCTATTATTGAAAATAAAAAAAAATGTGAATATCCAATTCAAATCTGTTTTGCAGAAATGAAAATCTTATCCCGTTTCCCACAGCTATCTGTTTCGATCGCTCCTTACGGGTTCCTCCACTCAGTATTCCTCTAATACCGATCTTCATCATGATGTCTTCCATGCGAATGACTAGAATGTCTCGAATGACTTCTATGCTCATGACCATGATGTCCATGATGACCATGACCATGCTCATGATGTCTCCCATGTCTCTCCTCCTCATACCCTCCATGTCCACTATACTTCTCATCCCTATGCCCCCCATTATACCCATGCTGCGCATGCTGCGGGTGTAAACCCTCTCCTTCCCTTGGCGGCGAACATTCTCTGCCCGTCTGTGCGTCCTCGTAGTATTCTACGTCGCGATCATTGTGGTCTTTGCGGTATTTCTTCACTTTGTTTCCGAGGAATTGGCCGGCTATCATACCGCCGGCTGCGTATAGCAGTTTTCCCATTGTGCCGCGTCCGGTTTGCGAGGCTACGCCCCAGCCGCCTGCGGCGCCGAGTCCCATGGACATGAGTCCGCGATCACCTTCGACGGGTTGACCATTGGCGTCGAGTTGGGGAGGAGGCAGATTAGCGCCGGGTTCGGTGTATGTTGGTGCGGGACCTGGAGCGCCATATGGTGCGGGCGCACCGTACGGGGTAGGAGCAGGTGAGTACCCGCGGTTATCGGTGTAGGCGTTTAGTTGTTGATTTGAGTATGGGTCGTTGGGGGGTGGATAGGGATTTTGACCGTAGGGGGGTTGTTGGGGTGGGGCGCCGTAGGGGGAGGATGAGTGGGCTGGGGAGGGACCGGGTGCGCCGTAGGGTGGTTGCAGGTTTTGAGGGGGGTAGGCACCTTGTGCGTAGTTTGGTGCGGGGGGGTAGGCGGTGTTGTCTTGGGTGTAGGGTGGTTGTTGGGGATATGGTTGAGGGGGTGGTGCAGAACCGTAGGGTTGATGGGGTGGGTAGGGGTTTCCACCACCGTAGAATTCTTGGTTGGACATTTTGTTTGGTTTGATTTGCTTTTGCTGGAATTTTCTACTGTTCTCGTGTTGTGCTGTATTGTTTGGTGAGGTTTGATGATGCTTGTGTCAACTTTGGAGATAGAACTAGAAACGATGCGATCTCTTCAAATGTGAGCAGAAGAAGAAGACAGGTAAGATGAGGTGGGCAAGAGTATTAGTATTTATATTGACACGAATTATGTATAAGTAATGAGGCACAGTTAGGGCAGTGAATCATCTGCAGCCCTCGAAAGCCTAAATGATAAAGCTGACTGTTATTAGCGGGGAAGAACCAATATCTGGAAATGTATTGGCTCGTTGTCTGGCCTCATTCCAAATTCCGAGTTGAGGGGCAGTTACTGCGCCATGAGTATCCTGGTTATCTCATGCAATGGAAGTATTCCAGAAGATTGAAGAACTTTTCGGAGGGGCATTGAGGAACTCGAGGATGAATCATGAATGAATAGTATGTATTGTGAAGTGTGTATGATTTTGGTATATTGAAAATGATTTGATCACCTGTTCTTATGAGTATGTATCTCGACTTGAAACATTCACATTCACATTTACATACATGATGGCACAGGACTTTCTATTAGGCTATTCGCATCCGCATCCGCATTTATTAATTAACCTCATGAAGATATCCCTTCAACCAATTCCTCAAAATGAGAAATGGCACTCTCCACTCTCTACTTCTCTCGCTTCCAGCCCCTTCATCAATTCATTTTCATCATCAAATCATCAACCCTTCAACCACCACAAAAAGAAAAAACGTCATCACCCTCACACTCACCTCACGCCTTACAAGTTAACCACACCCTACCGCCAAGCCACAAACTCTCAGCCCCGCCCCGCCACCCTGCGCAACGAAAGTTACGAAATGCCGATTTTCCGTTCTTGGCAGCTTGTTGTTAAATTTTCTATCTCTAGTATACCTATTAAGATACCTATTCTATTCTATTCTAGGTAAATACATATATCCTCCACGATTTCTCCACGGTGACTACAATTCCATTATTGGAGGTGAGGGGAAGGTTGTTGTGAATATCGAATATTGGATTGGGTATTGGATATTGGGGGTCTTACCTGCCTACCTAGTGATGAATGGATGGATGATTGAGGAGTCACGAGTAAATGGAATGGAGTCACGAGTGAATTCCGATGTTGTCTAGATCTTTTGAATCTACTCCGATTGTTGCCGAGGATAAATGGATCATATTACATTACCGTATCTCCATACGGAGTATACAGCGTGTAAATGTACTAGGTTGATATTGCTTGAATGGATAGGATAGGATATGGATATTGGATATTGTGTTGGCAAAGTATTGAGTAAGTCACGAGGTACAAGTGCTTGATTGTTATGCTTGGCATTTATTATATGGTATGATGTTCGAGTGTATCCATCCGTGATTTTACGGAGGGGCGGGGAATAAGGACATTCTTTTATTATTTCATAGATCGATCTAGCTATATATAATGAAATTAATCTATAGAAGAAGAGGAAAATTTAATGATGGGATGTAAGATGTAAAATAATATTAATGCTTGATTAATGCTCAGACCAATTTCCTTTCATTATGTCCCCAGTGTTTCCGACTCCTCAATCAGTCACATGAATCTAGATCTTCGATACCCATCATCCATTCCAACCGTCTCATCATAAAAGAATCCTAATCCTCCTCCTTCCATCGCAGCTTGTCTCTGCATCATCTCATCTTGCCCCATTCCTATCCCCACTTCACTAACCCAATCTTCTACATATGGAGATTGATAATTTGTATCCAAACGACCCCCATGGCCGCGTCCATGATCCCGAGTACCGGCGTCGAAAGTAGCAAACGGCGTCATCCCTTCTCTTCCCATGTCCCGTCGTTCAATACCCATCTCCCGTCGCAAATCCGCACTACTTCCACTTCCTAAAGGAGAGTGTATAGATCCGTAGCGGGAAGATGTAAGAGGACTGTCCATTTCGCCGTACATAAAAGGATTTGGACTTTGTTGAATTGTATTATGGCCCGCCCGTGGACTCCCCATGGTCATTTCGTTGTACATCATGCGGGGTGTGGAACGATGGGAGGAACGTGGAGAGTTTGGATAATATAGAGGGGCTTGATGTTCTGGCGCCGTTACGAACCCCGGTGGACCGGGTCCGAGATCTTGGAATTGTGGTGGTGAGATTGGGATGCGGGGGGAATGGTGTCGGGGTTGCATGCGAGGATTGGGACAGGTTTCTTCGAGTGGATATTGACGGCTTGAACTGGGAATTCCTCGATTTGGTGATCTAGGTGTCATGTTGCGGTTCATAACGTGATCAAAGGCTGCATATTCATTTGATCGTACAGGCGATTGCCATCTTCTCCTATCGATTTCTTCAAAACGTTCGAGCCCCGCCGGGTATGGATCGTCCAAGCTAGAATTCCGATTACGAGGATCTTGATTACCAAGCCTGAGGGCTTCAAGACCTCCTGGGTTTTGACCGATGCTTCTAGATCTTGGGCCTATTCCCCCTATTGCAAGAGCTTCTATACCACCCGATCCTTCCATATATCTTTCACTTGGACTAGAATGATTTCGTTGAAGCAAAGGCAATCCCATTGAAGAGGTTGGATCTCCAAGTATGGGAATTCCTCTACCAGAATTTCTTATCCGATTCATCGACAATTGATCTCTAGTTGTTAGTTGTCTTGAATTGGGGTTGAAATTTGGACAGCCTTCCCAGTGAACTCCGTTTTTCTCGTGGCGGATATCATAGCAACCAGAGGTTGAACCCTGTTGATTACTCAGACGTGAAAGAGCATGTCTAGAATCACGATGATGAGATCGTCTTAGACCGATACTTTCGAGAAGCATGTTGAAAATTGGTTTGGGTTTTGATTTTGATTTTGACCCAGAATCAGTGGCACAAGTTTAATATGAGGAGAATATGAAGAAAGAGAATGTGAAAAAGGAAAGTGGAAAGACCATAAAGCAAACTTCTACATCTGCCTGAACCGATACCGGATGCAATAATGAACAACCATATATGAGTCAAGATATCTTCTGACTATAAAGATACCCATAGGAGGGAAGAACTGATGCTTACATTGTTTGCTTGTTGAGAGATTTCGACAAACTGTAACACTTGTTCGTGGTCAAAATCGGTGCAACGTGACGGACTGTAGGGTTAGTAGCCAGTAGTATCAACCAGATACCTACACTGCCCAAGAATATGAAGTTCAATAGGTAGAGTAATGCTTGTGTGCTCGAGAGTTGTCGCATCGATCTTTCGGGTGAGCAAACAAACATTCCGACGCAGACTCGGCTTATGGCTATGGAACCATCCGGTAGTCGGATATCTCCAGAGAGTATTCGAGGGATCGAGTGATGATTGGAAGTCCCCTAGAGACTCTTTTAATCAATAAGAAATATCTACCGACGGTTCCATTCTCATAGCGATAATAATAGAAAAAAGGGAAGGTAATCTCATCATCATGTCCATCTCGAAAATGGAAAACTCAATTCAAAGCCATACCGACACGGATGATTATTCCCGAGCCTGAGCCTGGGTGAGCCATAGGAGCTCCGTTGAGCTTTGCTCTTCTTTTTATGGTATGTTGCATATGTATTGATGATTGATGGACTCCAATTGGATTGATGCCAGATGTATTGCCACAGTCTCCAGAGATATTGACTGATGCAGAAATGATGGAATACAGATAGATGATGTATTAAAGGTATAATTGGGGGAAAAAATGATTTCCAATTGGTAGATGGTTGTAGTGATGTAGTACAGAGAGATTAATTATAGCTGGTCAGATCATTTGGATTGTTTGAAGTTAGTGGGGAGGTTCGAATTGATGGGAGAATTGAAATGGATATGTAGAAATGGTTGAGAGGTTATAGATATTGAATTTGTGTATATAATAGCGAATTGATTCATTTCTAGGTGAAAATGACGCTCCGCTAGTCCTTCGGGGACCACTGCCATGGAGGCAGAATATTTGAAGATATAAATATTTTGTACTCGAATATGAGAGGTTATTTATAAAAAGATATTGAATATAAAGTTGTTGTAGCAAAAAAAAATAGGTAGATATACATCAAAATATTCCCATGTCGAAATACTCTTAATGAGTAGATATTAAATATGAATGAAGTTATATATAAAAAAGAAAGGGGTATTGATACCTTATCATATTATGTATCAAAGTAATATAAAAGGGGTAAATGAAGCATCACCGGTTACATGTATACATCGGAACCTAGATATGAGCTTTATTATTATGTTTCTTTCCCTTGATAGAGGTTGCGCAATTGGTCCATCGATATGAAATGAAAATGAAAATGAAATGACGGGATTTCTGCCCTTTTGCTTATAACCTTATAATTAAGGCCAAATTACATGTCACGACCCAAAACACCCATCACGCTAAACTATAAACATACTAACTCCCCCAAGAAAGTTGAAGCTACCAACTGTCGACCTTTCTTGCCCTTAACAACTTCCTTCGCTTTTTTTGTACGAAATTCGAGGTCCCTCAAATTCCAAAAGAACATCCACATCCCCCCGCAAATTCACCAGGAAAATTCTATCTTAAATCAATATCGTAAGATATTTATTCAAAGATAACTTAAAACCTTCTTTACAATCTTTAAACAGTACTTATTATCCTATTTAGATTTGTGCGCATCATCGCGTTCAATCTAAAAAGTCGCCCGCGCTCATCAAAACTCTACATCATCGATACTTCCTTCTCAACTTTGTGCAAAAAATAGGAAGCTACCAACGAAATCAATATGCCTTCGCAAATGCCCTCAAGTTTTGCTTCTGCAGCAGCAGCTGGTTCTGGTTCAGGTGCGGGTTCGAGTCGTGATTCTCGAACTGGAAGGAACGAAAGTGCTCGTGGTACTGAATGGTATGTTTGATTTCTTCACAATACCTTTTGTACACACATTGCAATCATTTTCTTGCTATGCTTGACTTGGTTTGGATAACATCATATCTACATACATTACATTTCATTTCATCAGTTCCCTTTCCCCAATTCCTTTCTAGTTGCTTGCTTGATTGTTTGGATATTCCAGACGTCATTAGTACAATTAACCATGCCATTTTTGGGAGTGGATGAAAACTACGAAATTTATTCGCCCACCAGCAAATGTCTTCGACGTATTGAAAGTCATTCAGATCCTATAACTAATGCGATACCATGTTATAGGGCAAGAAGAGATAATAGATCTACCAATGGCAGTGGCACATTGACCTTCCGTCGTTCTTCTAACGCTCCTCATACACTATCCGCACAAGTAGACAATCTTCCAGCACAGAGTCTTGAAGTTTCCGAGGACTTACCACATCAACAAACTCAATCATATGAGCCATCTGTTCCTGCAGATCTTCGTTATCCAAAATCTCATCTATTGGATTTATATCAGAAACACCGAGAAGCTAAAGATTCTGGCGCACGCAATGGTGACGTTTCAAGACTCTATGTTGAAGGCTGGAACCCTGGTCAATCAAATGGAACAAATGGTCGAGCATGGGGTAAGGTTACTGATGGCAGAGAGACTCATGGTCCAGATGCATGCTGGGATATGACTGGTAATCAGCGACCAGTTTCTTTGGAAGAGATGACTGAAGAGGAGAAAACCGTCAGTTTGCCTACCTATTAGCTCGCCGCAGTAACCTAATACTAATCGATACATTAGCTTTTCACCACCGATGTCAATTCTCCTATGAAACCACCACCCCAAAATCAGAACAAGGGCCCGAACGAACAAGCATCAAATACAAATGGTCGCAAAACCTCCATTTCTCATGGTTCTGGCAACTCTAATTTCGCAGTTACCTCGCCAGCTTCGAGCAGACCTGGTACACGCCGCAGAGAGACGAGTGATGCGATTCCATTTGCTGCTGGATTAGGATCCCCTGCCGGAACTGGTCGATTCCCTCGCGACGAGTCTTCCCCCTTTTTCACTCGCAAACTCACCGACTTGAAGGATGACGGAGACGATCGACCAGACGAACCCAAGAGTTCCCTGCCATTCGGTCCATTAATGCGTTCTAATACAGCTGGGACTACTTTGGGAAGTGCGCCATTATCTCCTTGGGGACCAGCGCCCGCAAGCGCCACAATGACTCCAATGGGAACTTTTGGTGCCTTTGCAATGCCAACTCCTACAACTCCAGGTGAGAAACGACCAGGATTCGGTAGCATTCGCGGTGAGAGTCGACTTGCACATCTCATGCCAAAGGATAAATCGGAGGATACTGTATCGCAACCCGCCGAACGCCCATGGAGAACTAGACCTCGAACTGATACAGACCCATTTGGCGAAGACAATATTCCTAGCGGCAGCGCTGGCCTTGGAGGTGGTCAAGATACAAGCCCAACCTTGAATCCTCAGCGAAAAGCACCAGGACTTGATACGCCAATCCGTGGACTATCGAGTGATTTTGGGATGTCTGATATGCCTGGTTTTAGGGATGCTCAATTACGTGCTCAAAATCACCAGACGCCGCAAGGACAACAGCACTACAATGAGCCATTGAGTCCAGATACTAATCCTTATCGTAGCCCACCCGAGGAACGAAGAGAGAGAACTGGACACGATGATAATTCCTTCGACGATGATCATTCTCATGACAGACCTCAACCATTAGGAGGCATCCCAGAGCATACACCAAATGCTTTTAGTAATCTTTCCAGAAACTTTGGCAGTGGAGCTTTCGATGGAAGCGATCGTAGCCAAACGTCCAGTGTCGTAGGTGGTGTGTCCCGGGGACCATTCGCAACTTTAGGCGGACTTCCATCGTTGAGTAATATTGGTAATATGGGTGGGTGGCCAACAAACAATATGGTTTCGACACCGGATCGTGAAAGCCGATCAGTATTTCCAAGTGCATTTGGAAACTCCATATTTGGGCCCATGGGTGAGTTACCATCTCCAGTTCATAGTTCTATGGGTGGAGGTATGTTTGGCCATGGTAACCCAATGGGATCTATCGGACGCGGAAGTAAGCTCGGATCGTTGTTCCCTCCCGCTATGCAGGCTCAGATGCAGGGCGCAGAGAACGACAATTCGGGTGAAATTGGAGATCTGAGACAAAACAGCGCATTTGGAGCGATTGGCCGAACCCCATTGCACAGCCATGGCTCATTCTTCGGATCTGAACCTCGCGCCCAGGAACCATTTTCTGCAGCGGAGTCTCAGCCTAGTACAACCGTTCCACAAGCTCCTTCGGCTCAATCTAATTACCAACAAACCCAAACTGGGTCGGATTCTGCACCAGGTCAACTTCCTAATGCCCAACAACGTACTATGGTTATGCCAGACAGAATGAGATGGATTTACCTTGATTCACAAGGACAGCCTCAAGGGCCTTGGTCTGGATTGGAAATGCATGATTGGTACAAGGCCAATTTCTTTACTGCTGATCTCTCGGTCAAGAAACTCGAAGACAATGAGTTCGAACCCCTTGGTCAGCTTATCCGTCGTATTGGGAATTCACGCGAACCATTCCTTGTACCTCAAATGGGTATTCAACATGGACTTCCTACTACCCAAGCTACACCTTTCGCCTCCACTGCTACAGCTCCTGCTGTTCAACCTGGATCTGTTCAGCCTCCCTTTGCTGGAGCTTTCCCAAGTTTCGGTACTACGTTGACTGCCGAGCAACAGAACAATTTGGAGAGACGCAAGCAAGAGGAGCAATACCTCATGGCTAGACAGAGGGAATTTTTGGCGCAACAACAGGTCAGCTTGAAGCAAATGCAAATGGGTGGCCTTCCTTCCACCTTGCACCATCATTCAAGTGCCCATAGCTTGCAGAGTCAACCCAGCTTCGGTAGCATGACATCGCCAATTTCTATGCCTCCTCAACCTCCAATGCCCGGTGGGTTCTTTGAAGCTGGCCCTAGACCCGGCCTATCTCAGATGATGGGAGGTATGCCCAATGAGTTTCTTCACGATGATTTAGCTCGCCTTGGCCTTCAAGATCGTCAACAGCCCGGAGCGGTTGGTGCACAAACCTCTCAAGCTCAGCAAATTAATGCTCTTTTTGGTCAACCTCAACAGATCGGCGCGCAACGTGAGCCCCCTCGAGCAGAACAGAATGATCCACAAGGTTATGTAGCTCGTCTTCGACAATTTGAACAGCTTAGAGCTGAGCATGATGCAGAGGAAGCAGCTCAAACCTCCACGAATGAGGATGCCACTCCTTTGCCACAAGCTCAACCGGAACCACAGGAACAGCAATCACAACACCAAGAAGAGACAGTGTTAGAAGAAACTCCTGCACCAAAATCTCCCGAGGTTCTCTCTTTGACTCAGCAAATCAAGGATCAACAAGCAGCTTCCACCGCCGCAGCACCTGCTAGGCAATCTCCGATTTCTGCTCCTCAACCCGAGTCCCCTTGGGCGAAGGTGAATACTAGTCTTCCAATGCCTTTCCCACCCCCTGCACAATCGATGACACCTCTTCCTGCTCCAACTGCTCAGAGAGGTCGCTCCGGCTTGCCCGATTCATTACATGCTGAAGTTCAATCACGCTCTGAGACTCCTGAGGTAGTCAGTGCTGGACCAACCCTTGCTCCATGGGCTGTTCAACCTGTTGAGGCTCCTAAGGGTCCTTCTCTTAAGGAGATCCAAGAAGCCGAAGCCAAGAAGGCTGCTAAAGCAGAGGAAGCTGCCGCTGCTGCACGTCGTGCTCTTCACGAACAAGAAATGAAGTTGCTAGCTAGTCAACCAGCTGCACCAGCTCCTGGTCTTCCAACAACATCTACCTGGGGGGCTATAACCATACCCACAACTCCTTCTAATGCTCCCTCTGTCTGGGCCAAGCCTGTCGCAGCCAAGACTCCTGTAGCTGCCACTTCTTCCAAGAAGACGCTCGCAGATATTCAAAGAGAAGAGGAATTGCGTAAAAAGAAACTTGCAGCCACTGCAGCAGTATCTCAACCTTCTCCTGTTGCAGGCGGGAAACGCTATGCCGATCTTGCAAGCAAGCCATCTGTAATCACTCCCACCATGGGAGGAGGCTGGGCCACTGTCGGCGCCGCTGGGAAGGTCAAAGTCCCAACAGGACCATCTGCTGCGGTTGCGCCTGTCCCTGTTCGTTCTGCCAGCAGTGCTTCCGTAGCTAGTCCCGCTGTTCGCACAATACGCCCAGCACCATCTGCTCGCAGTGTAACCATGGCTGGCAGTCAAGCCGGCGGTAACGCTGCTAATGAAGAGTTCAAGAAATGGACAAAGGCTACTTTGAGTGGCAAAGAAGGCCTCAATTCTGACATTGATGGTTAGTTGAACTTTCTTTATCTTTGATCCATTTCACACACTAACATATCTTCAGTCGATGTATTCATGACTATGTTGTCTTCATTCCCAGACGAGGCTAGTATTATTGCTGATGTCGTGTATTCTAATTCTCGTGTGATGGATGGTCGTCGATTTGCTGAGGAATATATTCGCCGCCACAAATTGGCTGAGAAGGGTATTGTTGAACCTGCCAATACTGGATCAAATGATAAGTCCGGTGGAGGTGGATGGAGTGAAGTCGCCAAGAAAGGTCCACCAAAGGAGGAACCTACAGCTGGCTTCAAAGTTGTTCCCAATAAGAAGAAGGGAAAGAAATGAGCGGTTGTATGAAAATAATTGATTACACTTTGCTGCATTATGGATAGCTTGTCTGAATAGTGATTTTGTATTTCAGATTAGGTTGTTCATACTAGTCCGCCGTCTTTTTTTCATGATGAAAACGGGGTCTTCTTACCTTATTGATCAGCGAAGGAAGAAACATATTTAAATTCGCAATCATAGCTTTAAAGTAGCATCAATGTCAATGTACACTGCTTGAGAATTATATGATTTATTATCTAATATTATAAAATGATGACTGGGAATTTTGAAAGCCAGAAGTCAAATTCTAATGAACAGATGAAATATGAGTTGACTTCAACCATTACTCCAAAATGCTCTCGCTTACAAATCATCCTACCCGACCTTGATAAATTTTTCCCACATGAAAAAAAAAGTGAAGCCCCAATACAACAATAATATATTCATCATGTCTTTCGCCTCAGATTTATCTACTGGTGGTAAAGGTGGTACCTTGGATGCTATATTATTCAATTTAGAGCAATTAAAACAACTTGAAGCTGTGTCAGAGATTGTCACAAATTATCTTGATGGCGATTACAAAGCCGTCCTCCGCACGCCCACAGCGCAAATCCTGATTCAAATATTAGCAGAGAATGTTCATCTTTCCAAGGAAGAACAAACTCTCGCTCTCAAAGATGCAAATCTTCAAAATCGAGAAGTTATTCTCTACACTTTCATCACAGGATTGGCAGCTTTTAATGCATTTCTTCAAACCAATGTTACGGGACCATCAGTCGATTTTGGGGACGTTTTCCAGAGCTCGGAATGGAATGCTAGTGAGCTGAGGGAGAAATGTTTGAGGAGTTTGGATGTGGATGGTGTGAGTGTTTATCAACATATTCCCAAGGTGGAATTATTTTGCCTGGCGAGATATATCTTCACAACTGTTTTCCCCAGACGTTCTTGGGTGAAGACTTGGGATTGTAAATGGATGAGAATTAGGATTAATGCTTATCATCAACGACTTCTGAGTGGATATTCGATGAATGGAAGAATGAGTGATTCGACGGTCTTGCAAGATTTGATTGAGCAGGATTTGAAAGATTTGGAGGGAGAGGTCTTTGCAGAGGAGAGTGCATTTGGTACGGATGCGAAGGTTATGTTTTTGTTGGAGAAGGCGCAGATTTATATTATGGAGGGATTGGATTTGAAGGCGAAGGAGAATGTGAAGAAAGCTAGTGAGGTTTCGGGATTTGAGTATGCTCTTTCTGGAGCTTTGGGAAAGAGAACGAAGTTTCAACAGAATGATATTTCGCAGTTGGTGGTTTTTGCGAAGAGTAGGGAAGATGCTGCCAGTGCTGAGACCGCGGAGTCGTCTGAGAAGTCGAAGGAGAGCGCTCACCCATCGAATGAAACCGAGGAGCAAAGCACAACTGGTCCTCAAGCATTGGAGCTGAATGATGATACATTGTTGGAATCTATCGAGTTTGCCAAAACTCCATCTGACAAAGTGGATAACTCCAACTTACCAGCAGCTTTAGCTGGTATGAAACCGGATGAGCAACCACAACTTCGTCCTTTGGACCAGATTACCCTGTTAACGGAAGCAACTCTTAAAGATACTCTATCTCCTCTCGACAAGTTGAACAGCGAAGAAATCTTACCATACGCTGTTCGTGTCCTATCAGACAAACCTACAAATTGGCAAATCTATACACAAGCTCTCTTAGTCCGAAGTAGGATTGAAGCTCATAGATCTAGAACTCAAGAAAGATCTGTTTTACAACTTCAAGTCATCGTGGATCAGATTATCGCCGATACACAAGAATCCACGCCATCAGCAGACGCCGATGGAATACCTCAAATCCAAGTCACTTCATTCCTTCCTCGAGCTAAAGCTGGCGAATCTGCTCCGGTTACTGAGAGATTAAGATACGTTAACCAACTCAATACCCCTACACGATGGGAAACCGAAACCGAACTTGCATTCGCATGGTCCAATGCCGGATCTCTCGTCAGCGCCCTCGAGATCTTCAAGAGATTAAAGATGTGGGCTGAAGTAGCCTTATGTTATCATTCCGTAGCCCAAGAAGATAAAGCGCGACAAGTCGTCCGAAGACAACTCTACTCCTCCTCCAAAGGTCCAGAAATGGACAAATACGATATCGATGCCGAAGCCGTCGTTAAAGAAAAATGGAACGGTGAAATGCGCTCTCCACCTCCGCCTCACGCACCCCGTCTCTGGTGTATCCTAGGAGATCTCGACCAAGATCCAACCTGCTGGGAACGAGCCTGGGAAATTTCCAAACACCGCTACGCCCGCGCTCAACGCACTCTAGGTGATTACTACACGCGACAAAACGATCTCACTGCAGCTCGCGAAGCATATCTCGCTTCTGTAGTCGTAAATCGTCAAAACAACGACACCTGGTCCCGACTCGGCGATATCGATCTCAAGACCGGTAATTGGGACGGCGCGGTCATCGCTTTCCAACAAAGCATTATGATCGACGATACCGATGCCAAAACATACAGTAACCTCGGATCGGCCCTCTTATCCAAACACGACGAACTTATCTCCTTACAGAAAATCGCAAAGAGGGAAGAAGCATCTACCGATATCCCCGATGACGAGGAAATCGATTTCGCATCCATAGATAAAAGTGATAAATCTAATGATCCCAAGGATATCCTCAGACAAGCATTAATGGCCTATAAACGCGGCGCGGTCATCGCACATGATAACTGGAAAATCTGGGATAACGTCATCACAATCGCCACGAGAATGGCTCCCCCCGCCTTCCCAGAAATCCTCATGGGTCTGCGAAATATTCTACGTATTCGCGCGCCAAATGTGGGCGAATATGCAATCGATATCGATATTCTCGGATCTCTGGTCACCGAAACCGTTAGTAGGGATAAAACCGACGAAGTAGGCCACTCGGATGAAACGGGAATCTGGCACCCAAAACGCGGAACCCTCGCTCGCGCCGTGATTGAAATGGTAGAGCGGGATATCGTCCCCCTCATTACAAAGAGAGTAGAACTCTACGAACTGGTTGAGAAATTGAAACTATGGCAGAGGGATTACAAGGGGGCCCTGGAGGCGGCGGAAAAAGGATGGAGGGGGACTATGAATGGGGAGGGGTGGTTGGAGGAGGAGGAGCTGTGGATGAAGGTTGTAAGTGCGACGGAGAGGTTGGTGGGGGCTTATGAGAATTTTGGGGAAGAGAATCGTTGGAGGGCGAAGGCGAGGAGTGCGGTTAGGGGGGTTATGGGGAGGGGGAAGGATGTTTGGGAGGGGGGGAGGGGATGGGAGGCGCTGGAGGGGTTGCTGGGGGAGTTGAGGGGTTAGTTTAGTTGGTGGGTTGGTTTATGGTGGGTTAGGGATTGTTAGAGGATTTGCTTGCGAGAGCTGTTATAAAAGGAATGGATGTATGACATATGACATATAACAAGAGATACAATTAAATAGGCATCTCGGAATGTGTGAATCGACAATACAGTAATATATGTTACAAATAGAACCCGAATTCCAGCATCTCAAAACAATATCACAATACTAGGAGTTATCGCTTACAACTCACTACAACATCACGTTTAGAAATCTGAAAGAAGGTGATTCGTATAATAAACTTCTGGTAATTCCGTTCATTATCTATTGTTTCATCCGCTGGCTTGACTATCTACCAATCTAAACCAACGGCATGTTCCTCCACTCCCTCCCTTCTATTTCCCTTTCCATGTCCTTCACCCCCACCAAAAGCTCCTCCGTCTAATATGATATCTTCATTATCATCCATATCATCTTGTACTCTTCTCCACGTCTTCTTTTTTCTAGTGTATGCATCTCCCTCCGCCTCTACTTCCGTCTCCGACTCTTTTCCCTTCCCCTTCCCCGCACTCCAAACCGGTTTAATAAGACCCCCCAACAACGGATTGCGACTAAACGTTCCACCTCCGTCATTACCCCCTATCACCCTCTCAATTTCCATAACATCTTCTTCATCATCTTCGCCATCACTCTCAAACTTCGGTGTCTCAATCTTCGCCATTCTTTTCACCACTTTCCCATTCACCAAATCCACACTGACAACCTGTCTCCTCTTCTCATATTCCGGCCTCGCATTCCATTCCTGCTCAGCTAGAACCCTCTGCTGTCTCTTCAATTCCCTCGCTCTCTCAGCAGGACTAGCCCACATACCACCCATTCCACTACCTCCTCCTACCGCCACACTAGTCGCTAAACTTGTATCGAAATCTGCAGCTTCGTCTCTAACCGTTGTACGCTTTGCATTCTGTGCTTGGAATCCAAGTAATCGATCGCGATGCTCTTTGGCTTTTTGTTCTGCGGGTGTCATATCTAGTGTTTTGGGTGCGGAGAAAGGAGCAGGTGTTCGAGATACTTCGGCTCGTCGATGAAAAGAGGCGTCTAATCGTTGTTTTTCAACCCCGCGTTCTTCTTTGAGTGTGCGGATCATGGATTGGATTTCGTCTTTTCCGAGAATAGCAGAACCGCAGAATGTACAAGGACCAAACCCTTCTTTTACACAAATTACTTTTCCACAATTGAGACAATTTGGGGCTGCGGCCAGCAATGGATGACGGGTAGCTATGCAGTTACATTTTCTCCTCGAGGGGTCGGTAGAGAGGGAGGAATTTGTGGATATTTCGAGCGTACGGATTGCGGCGTCGAGATCACTGAGAACGGTCGATGCGCCGTGCATGGCGTTTCCGCCTGTAATGTTGACTTTTGTTTTTGGAGCCGGCGAAGCATTGCGAGAAGGATTTTGAGATGCTGCGCGAGAGGATGAGGTAGATTTGGATTTCTTTCCAAAATCGGATATTAGGCTGCCAGCTGCGGAGGGGGGAGGTCGAGGGGTGGGCGCCTGGATGGCGGAGGGAGCGGTGTCGAGTGCGAAAGAATTGGTTGCTGCTGTGGGCTTGGAGGATGATACGGGTGTGGATTTTCGAGATACATAATCGTCTTCGTCTTTCTTTTTATATGCCGTTCCTTGCCCTGTATATGTATCTTGTATTTGACGCGGTGCTGGTGTATGGATAGGTGCCTTCTTCTTTTTTGGTGCTCGAGTTGATTTAGGTACACCGGTTGATGTGGATGCTTGTGCTGAGGATTGTGCTGATGCTTGCGAGTATGTCTGTGTCTGCGGATTTGATTTGATGGTAGGATCTTGTCGTCTAGCATTGAATGAAGATATAAATTCGATACTTCCGGGTGATTCTCCTAGTAGATTGTTGAAATGTTCTGCGGCGGCTGGTTTGGAAAGTGTATTTGCATAATCTAGTACTTGCTTTAAGTCTTCCTCTGGTAGAGGTAGTAAGTTTTGTAATTGTGTGAGAGACATGGTTACTCTCCAGGTGTGGCACTGGCAAGATGAGGTTGTGGGTTTGGTGATAAGAGATCGATTTATTTTGGTTGAAGATGCGGTAACCTTATGTTGCGGAGACTCATTGGCGTCATCGGTAAAACTCATAGTGGGGTAATCTATTTAATCTATCTAATCTACCCACGAGCTTCAAGGAGGGAAATTGCACAATTATCGTCTTTAGTCTTAAGGTGGCAGCTTTTAGGGTTTATTATAGGTTGATGCTAGGTTGAGTATCATCTGAAGATTTAACGCGAGAGATTCTATAACTTCGGCGCTTGTTTAGACGCTGAAAGCCAATTCCATCTGAAGTCTCAAAGTAATAGTTCACTTCGGTAAGGTTAACCTACTGCTATAATTAGTCTGTATTAATATACTGGGCCAAACATCTCCATTATACATATCCGGAAACACGAAAACTCCCTCAACTCACTAGGTTCCTAGCGAAGGAGGGCCAGGTAAAAACAAAGATTCAAGATATATGAGGCACGAAGCTTCCCCAGTTCACCGTATCGAACGCATTCTGGGGCAAAGAACGAAGTTGGATCAAGTCCAAGATGACTATCACAGTGCGCGAGCTACAGTACAAAAATGCAATTGCATACATAGGGATTGCCGCCTTCAAAGGTATATAGAGTGATGGATTCTTCGAGATAGAGTTGTTTCTGAGACTGGCTGCGATACGTGAAAGCCTAGAGCATTTTTCCGGCAAAATTGATACTGCCTCTTTCGAACAAATACTCAGCTCCTTCTTGGATAATGCTTGCGATGGCATTGGCTCTTCCGAGCAGATTTCCACAATTTCTAGCTTATACATGGTCAAAGGTTGTGAAAATACGTGATCTTCTGTACTAGCCCCCGACTCCCTCTTGAACACTGATTGTGTTGCTGTCCCCTTGTCTAGATTATCGTCCAATTCGCACCTAGACAATGGTTGCGGTGATATCTTTTGTGCTTGAAGCCCCGCATCTGAAACCTTTGCTGGATTGAAATATTGAACAAGAGCAGGGAAGACCTCGTAAGCAAAAGCAGTGATGATGAAATAGAGAGGAATCGTTGCTGTTATCGACAAACTTGCTATTCTCCACATAACCCTTTCCGAATCGGTAGGAAAATGACTGTTCCAGGCGGTAATGAAGAGGGCTGAATACGCCATAGTCATTAGGAAGAAAACTATCTGGCCTCCACGTTTTAACTCTCGCCAATCTGTGTTTTCGAGTCGATCAAAAGGGAGCTTTTGGGGAGCAAAAACGATTCGCATATTCTAAGTATATTGGTCCAATGCTGCCAATATCGAGACCAATGCCATTCCTCCCGACTCACAATATCTAGGGGACTCCGCTCATACATTTCTATTGGCACATTCTCTGCATCCTTCAAAATTCCAAACATCGTACTTCTTGTATCCAGCGTTATGGCCGTTGCGACATCAGCTCCTTGTTCCACCAGCAATATGTCGTGCCAAGGCTACAGAGAATGAACGCAGATTTTGTGAGCTCAATTTCTGTAATAGCTAAGCCTTGTGCGCCGCGAGCAATCATCGTCCCAGTAAACCACACGATTTAGCCAATCGATATAAGCCGGAGAAGGTCCTCCACCTTATTTTTGTTCTCAATCTCTTCTCCACTTATTCTAGGGTATTCAATATTTTCGATTGATCAAGTAAAGAAGATGCTTCGTATCGATTGGAATGGTCTTGAAGTCAGGCGTATGAAGGGGGAAGCCGCCGGAGTCTGCATAGAATGCATGTTTCATAGTCCAGTCTGGATAGTCACATAAGTGAAAATCTCTGACAGACTTTCGAGCGGATATCAACTGTCCCAGAGCGATTTGAAAGATGAATTCGGGACCCGATCCACACAATGCCGTGAGCCAGAGTCTTTGCCAGAATAGTGTTAATCGCGAATCATTTGGCCCTAGCACTCGGAGGCAGAGAACAGACCAAGAACACAGACAAATTGTGACGAGACAGCTCCACAAGATGTCAATCGATCCTCTACGGAAGGAGATGAGGTCCAGCCTTGTGTTGGAATTGTGAAAGAGTTGTTAGAAGCCTGCTGTGAAGTAACATTTGGGTTAGGTCTAGCGAGAAGCCCCTGAATCCCATATGCCATGATTAAACAACACTTTGTAGACATGATTGCAAGTCTTACATATCGGGGAACCTTAGGTGAGTTTTGGAATTGATATATATATCTCTTATAGAAACAGACACAAGGGTCACCAGATTACGTTGAACGTGAGGTACAGCACTTCTATCAAATGTTGTTGTGCTGAGAAATACCTGACCTCCGTTGCAGAAATGATAGGTTCTACACATTCCTTTGATTTCATTGGGAAACAAGTAATGTGATGTTACATGACATTGGAATTTTGGTTGGAACATAAAGATTTCTTCTGTGCGCGTCAGTTGATTGATGTAGATGATTCGATACTCGAGGATGTGTCGCAACTGACAACTACAAACTTCGGACACTAGCATGTTTGTCATAGAGAGAAAATGCATCGAGTCTCCTCGCTACATAATTTACATTGTGTGTATACTCTCTTCTTATCAAGCCCCCTCGGCAGTATTCAGCATTCGGCAAGCTACTGTGATAATATCGGAGTCTCTCATCAAATTATCACTTGAGGGCATTTCGATAAATAGGGATATTTGCTAAACTAGTACTGTGGAACTACGAACAAATTCCGGGTAACTTCTCTAGTATATATATATATAACTGAGTTAGGTTACCGCTGCCTCCGGGATCGTTCTGGTGAGTCAGTTCCATCGAAGTCTGTGGTGTCGAGTTGTTCTCTGGTAAATGTGTTAAATGCTTGAGATCAAGTAGAACAATACGGGTTCATTGTTCAAGATTGAGCAGATAAATACGAGCTCATTATTCAAGACACTGTCGTACTATGAGAATATACAGTCCACTGGCGCTTGTTGAACTTGGATTATTCTATAACAATTGATTGATACAATGAACTCATTTTCTCCAGTATTTGACTGAGTAGTTTATTATGTTCAAGATGAAATTAAGCATTTAAGCAGTATTCCCTAATCTTTCGCGCCGTATATTCTTTTTTATTGAATATTAGAGATCAATACCTAGGTATTAATTTGTTCTTCTCAAGCTTTAAGCTTTTAGATCCTCTAAATGCTCGATTATATGTAGATTGAGCTAGATTTGAGTTATTGTATGAGTTTAAGGTTCAAATATTAATTGTTTTGAACGACCTCGAATACTAGCGCAGTATAACGTAACTTCAATTTCAATCTCAAACAATCAATTTAAGCTTCTAAATTCTCTCATATTCAGTCTTTCAAGTTCATTATTTCAGTCTCGACTTCTTTGAAAGGTAAAATTACACGTGGTATCTGAAATGTCTGTAGCTGAAGTAGGCGCACGAATAAGATAAGCAACCTGACTGCTGCCCATGAAAGGCAGCTGATCTACACTCATTCGCGCTTTCTATATCCATCCATCAGGGGCTTTCTTGCCGAAACCGCAATGTATCGTGCTGTATGTCTGTAGACATATCCCTTATAACCAGCTACCGTGTTAATAAAGAACGACTGAAGTCCCAGACACTTGATAATAAAATATGGAATAAAAGCCAGGACGTAGAACATTCTAAGCATCGGAAGAACGTTTTCCGAAAGATCCTTGACAGTTATATCTTCGAAGCCAGCTTCCTTCAATATGTTTTCCAACACGCCTTGGTTGAATCGCTCGTGTGCTGGCATAGCAGAGTGTGTGTTGATATTAGTGAATGAAGTCCTGATATCTTTCGTCTGCGTAGTAAAATCTAGATGATCGTATTCGTACCTCCATTTAAAGTTAGCTGGTGAACAAATTAGTGCTAAGTAAATAGCTTGAATCAATAATCACTTAGTGAATGAATTGGGGCTTACATAGCAAGCGAACCCCCGGGACGAAGAAGACGGAAGAATTCTGCAGCGGCGACTTCCGGCTCAACTGCGTGGACAAAAGTCTCCATAGTATACACACCATCGAAAGACTCGTCGGCAAAGGCCTCAAGGCGGTGGTAGTCATCTTTACTTATGGTGATTGCTCCTTCCAGTGAATTAGCTTTGATATTGTTTCGTGCTTTGGCAATATGATGTTCAACGACGTCAATTCCATGAACACGGAAGCCAGCCGTCTTGGCTAAGTGAGTAGCTACATGTCCGGCTCCACAACCCGCGTCTAATACCCTAGAACCTGGCTCCAAAGCTAAGTTTATAATGAGGTGATCCTCCATGGCACTGAGAGCCTTGCGGATTGGAAATGGCCATCTTGTCCCCGAGGGATAAAAACCAAAATGGCGCGTTCCTCCTAATACCAATCTATATCCGATTCGAGATTCGAGTGAAGAATAATAGCGTTGGAGGGCTTGATTCTCGACAAGTGACTTCTTATCGATAGCCATATTGCTTGAAAGCATAACGAGGGAGGAGAATTCTAAGACAGATGCGTAGTAGTTTGAAAGCTAGGATGGGTAGATATGTGGTAAATTGAGATGTGAAAGTATGATGAGCTATCGTGCTATCATGCTATCGTGTGGCTGTCGAGTAGATGTAACCTCAAATGTGGCTGTACGAGTTTAATAAACAAAGTTGTACTCCTTGCTTTATTCTCCACTGAATGTCAAGCCACCTATGATTCTTCCCGATATTCTGAGTTTCAGTTTTGGATATTGGAAGAGGTTGAATCAAGACAGCCTGAGTATTAATCAGTGGAGGAGGTTCGCCTGACTTTTTAAAAGGTGGTCTTGATATGGAAAGGGGAGGAAATATTCACTAACGAGATATGACCTCATCATCTAGTTGTTCTGGTGCATTAGTTGGGCGAGTACAGATATATATAAATGAGTGTGTGTCAGTATATGGGTATCTGATTAATTCAGAACCATACATCACAAGATGGCTATCTCTATATACCCCCAGACTTGCACGGTAGTAGAGATATGACGTGACTACCGGAGATATGAACGTGACGACCGATAACCTAAGGAATATCTAATCAAACTACATTGACTTATTGACAGGCCCATGATTGTTGTTCGCTCGTTGTTTGCGCTATATCAGAGACCGATTCTTGCTTCTTTGTCTGCCAATTTGTAGGATATATAATGAAGATCTAGAGGTTGACTAGTGGTTTTCTCGAGGATAGTTGCTGCAGCGGAAATTCCAAAAGCGTAGTCTCCGCTGTAATACAGAAAAGTGCTAGTGCATTCGTCTGAAATTTACGACAGTGTTATTTTACAACTTTTGATATATGCATAGTTTTTATAAATTAAAGTAAGTTGTGATTTTCGATACTAATCTCAATTATAAATTATCGGCCTAGAGTTTTTATTATTATGAAAGCTATAGTTTAAAGCTTCAACTCTCAATACTACTACTATTCAGGAATACCTTTAAGGCTATTTAGATTTCGAACGAGAGTTCGAAAGATTCTAAGTTTTGAAGAATATGAAATCTTTAATATATTACGAATTATTATTTAGGATATCCAAAGTTAAAAAGTTGTTACTCGGAGTAATTATCATATTAAATTGAACCAGAGAAGAATCATTTCTTGCAACCACTGCAAAGTTGTATACATCAACATCAGGTGATAGTAAACTGGCCGTATACAAAAGCCATGCTTCGTTCTACGCAATACGGGGCGATCAAAAGCTGAAAGCTATTCATGACCCCGATGGAATTTGATTTGACATGACTTCGACTTGTTTAGATGTGGTGAGAGCAAATACAAGCAGCGCATCATATAACATATTCTCATACTCTCATCATACAACTATTATAACGAAACCGAAATGATAGCACACCGATGATTTCCAAAACACTTTTCAATATCTTTAAAAAACTTTACTTTATTCTACATCGACTTTGATTCTAATAATACAAATATAGATTCTAATAATACAAATATAGATTCTAGTATTCCCCTATTCGCGAAAATAACTAGGGTTTTAAATAAGGGTAAAGTTAAAATTAATTATACTATATACGCATCCATTCGGTTGTCTAAGATATCGGTCATCGATATCTTATTCGTCTATTTTTGGGATGTGAGACTAATCAATAGGAAATCTGTGAGATTTGACTTGCTATTATTTTATTTGTAATTAATCCTTCACCGAGAAATATAGATCCCTATCTCCCATAGTATCTCAAAGCTTTGTATTTATTTTCCTTTTATTCAACCGCCTCTGCAGTTATTTAAGCTGCAGATATACTCTCCTGTTCGCATGCCCTTCCCATCCGCGATCTCTAAAATACATCCATCTCCTCACAATGTACAGCAACTACAAACACATCGAACGCACCAACATCCGCTCTCAATACCAGAGCGATCCTTCAACCACTCGGTCATCTCTCTCAAAACTCTGCACTTCAACCGATGTATCACTCCAGCGTTGTCATCTTACCAGCCTCCCTGTGGAATATGTTTGGATCGATATCTTCAAGGTTGGGCTAAAGCTTGTTAGGAATTTATTTTCGAGTTCGCACTTGTAGGGCGCGTATACATATTCGTGGAACGTAGAATATGGATGCTTGGGGAATTGAGAAGGTTACGTGTCATCTCAGGTTGGTCGGAAGTATAAACGAATATGAGAGCGAGAATGAGCACGTCGATTAGGATGGTTGGCAGTAGATTTGTGGATGAAGAGATGTTATGTTGAGTAAAGGTTATGGTGAGAGGATCAAACGTAACACCAAGAATGACTTCAACGCATCATAATCGCACTCTCCCGGCTCTTTCATTAGCAATACTAGTTCCATCCATTTCCAATATTACATCTCCATTTAATTCCGAAATTCCCTTTTGCTCATCCATCTCTGGTCGAAGTTCAGCATTTAATTCCGTGATCCGACGCTGCTCCTCCATTTCATGGATGTCTGTTGTGTTTGCAGGAAGGAGTGAGGAAGAATTAGGTGTTAATTTAGCGATATAAATTGCTTGTCGTTTTTGTCGCCGCCGCCAAAATAAGTAGCCAAGGATGATTAAAATTGCAACTGCAACGCCGCCTGCTATACCTCCTGCTATAGCACCAACATTAGGCTTTGGTGATGCAGCAGGCGCGTTTGAGTTTCCTCCCGAGGTGGATGTGGAATTATTCGTAGCGGAAGGATTTGAAGTTGAATTATTGAGAGTTACGGATGAGTCTGTTTGGATGAATTTGATAACTGCCTCCAGACTCGCATTGTCGAAAGTTGGGAATCGACTGGATGTATTATAGTAATTTGTGATGGAAGTGGGAGGGACATAAGCGGCAGCATTTGCATCGTAATTAAAACCCCAAGTTAACTCTGACATGTCAAATATTCCCATTCCACTTTTCCATGGATCTTGATCATCGTAATCATTGCCGTGACCTCCTATACTTAGCATTTGTCGTTGTCCAATGATTTGACAATGATGACTGCTTCGTACTGTACCACCTGTTGCAGGAGCTTCAAACCATTGGAATGCAGGAAGTGTCAGAATATACACCTTATCAAGACCATAGCTGTTGATATCTCCCGAGTGAAAACCTCCATATATGAATCTGTTAATATTAGAATGCAATTTCAACGTTCGAAAGTTCTACATACATCTCCCAGGTAGAATTATCCGAAGAACCCGCTCCAACTGCGCAGAAGTTCGCCCTCGGAAAGGGAATGCTATCACCTCCTGCACTCTGCAGATAGAATTTTCGAGACTGAATATCGTAAATGGTAATCTGATTCATGGGAACCGGGTTGCTGCCTTTGAATGATGTTGCTTGAGTGAAAGGCGCATCTCCACCTAAAAAGACAAGAATTCCCTCTTGCCCAAAAATGGGTACATATAGGCCTTCTCCTCCGGATCCAAAACCTGAATGTCCACCAAATATTGTTCCGCCGTAGTCAGTACTGCTTGAGTTGGTCCATAGTTCCTTTTCAAAATCATACTCCACCATTCCAGTCATTGGTACTGAATTGTTTCCTAGACCTACAAGTCCCGGATCGGTTGATCCAACCATGTTACCACCTAAACTGTAATATGAATTTGGAGTAGCAACCCAAAGCGCGTACGATGCCGAGGTGAATCCAGAAAAAGAAGCTACACTAGAGCTCTGATGAATGCCACCAGTATATTTTACCGTCCAATTGACATTTCCTTGATCATTTACAGGAGATGAGTATACTGCCACTGGAGGACTGTAATATGACCAACCACCAAATCTGAATATTGATTTTTGGACTGGATCATACCACATAGTTGGTCTTCTTGTCATCATGTCTGCTGCTTCTGGCCCGGATCGACTAATGTCGGGATGGGCAAATATTTGGGCGACGTAATTACTCGTATTCCATGAAGAAGATAAGTCAATTGAAAAGCTGCATAACACTACAGAGAAAAGAAGTTAGCCAAAAAAACAGGAATACATATCGCAAGGAGACATACGAGGTGAGTTATCTTGGGGGAGAGATTTTCCCCATATCTCGCCGCCATCAATGTAGAGCCAGTTTCCAACCACGAGGGCTAGAATATCTTAGTATACAACTAATACAATACAATACACTTCATTAGCTTACAGGTTTGACCCCACCACTCAATCAAGTCTGATGGAAGCCAAGTTGGATTCCAATTAGAAGAGGTCATAACGACAATGGAAACATCAGAACATTGTTGTCAGTGGCGACAGGAAAAGACAAACCAAAGAATAAATGAGTGAAGTAGGGAAGGAGATTGCATTCAGTTAGATGTCGCATTGACAGAGATGTTCAAACCAGGGTGAGCACAAATCCTGGCGGTAACGATCGCGCACGACACAATGTCTCCAATCAAACCGAATCAAGAATGGGGGTTGACCAAAATTAAATGGCCCTGCCATTTAACTTGCAGGCAACTTTGCGCACGCTTCACTGGGATGATTGGGGGTTGTGTATATAAATGTAACATGTAAGCTGACAGATACGATTATATTTCCCTTCATGATGCATGGGTGGTTGTAGGATTTGGCGTTCTGCGGAGAGATAAGGTTAATAAATTCATGGCAGGACAAAAGCGGTGGTCGGGCTGTCACGTGTGGTAAGATTTGATAGCTACCCACCTATATCTATCCTATACTATTGAGTTATTCATGTCGGTGAAATTGAAGTCAAGGTGTGAAATATGATGGTACCGGCATTTCTTCCATGGTTACTATCCAATGCTGCGATCTTCAATAAGCCTGACCTTAATCAGTATGCAATCGAAGCAATGCCTTCTCACCGTTTGATACAATGGACGTGAATATAGATACATAAGGCTGGTATCAATGGGTTGGTAGTTGAAGGTAGTCAGACTTCATTTGCAAAAGAAACACTTCGAGATCTCCTAGCAAAGCCTTGATGAGCCGGGTTCAAATGAGAACTTTGCGGCATCATTGATGGGTTGTTTTCCAATGCCGACCAATATTCTGAAAGTGCCATCTTCAACACTTTTGGTGACCTGTGCAGGAGTTATAAATACACTCCCGCATAGCATCGGCAAGATATATTGATATATTGATATGAAGTTATTGATGTTAACTCCATGACCAACTAGCTTGTTATAGGCTTAATTGCCTTATCGTGATGGGTTGTGTTGTATTGTATTGGTGGGGGTGCTGAACTCTAACACTACGTTATCGATGACTCCTCATAGCCATTTTCCCGGCATTTCTCCACTCAGTAGTATAATAGACTTCATTCTCCTTCCATTTATTGTTTTCAATCTTCATATCATACCCAAATACTTGAAAGATTATCTTTAAAACTTATCAACATGGGAGAATTAGATACCAACCTCGGGGGAGTTTCCCTCAATGGCTCAACAACATATCAAGCCACTCCTTTTGGCAAAGAGATGGCCAAGCATTTTTCTTTTGAACCAGGATGGAGAAATTTAAATCACGGTATTTACCCACTATCTCAACTCAATTCCCCAGCTCACAATGTCCAGGTTCTTTTGGTACTATTCCTCGTGTCATTCGTGAGAAGCAAAGGAAATATCAAGATGATTCCGAAGCTCGCCCAGATGACTTTATCCGATATACATATCCTCGACTCCTCGATGAGTCACGAGAAGCTTTAGGAAAACTTCTCAATGTTCCTACTGATACTGTCGTCTTTGTTCCAAATGCTACAACTGGTGTTAATACTGTTTTGAGAAATTTGGTTTGGAATGAGGATGGGAAGGATGAGATTCTTCATTTTTCTACTATATATGGTGCTTGTGGTCTGACGGTATGAACCTTCCAAAATTTCGATATATCTTCATCAACGTTATTACCTGTTCGTTCCTAATCCAAACTTCATGCTAATATAACTCCCAGATCAAATATCTTTCAGAAGCCCATCGTGGTCTTGTCCAACCAAGACAGATAACCTTCCAGTATCCTATCGAAGACGATGAACTCGTTGGACTATTCGAAAAAGCCATTGAAACTTCAAGAGCAGAGGGTAAACGTCCTCGAGCTGCTGTAATTGATATCGTAGGATCACTTCCTGGATTGAGAGTCCCTTACGAAAAATACATCGCCATCTGCAAGAAAGAAAACATATACTCCATCGTCGACGGAGCCCATGGAATCGGTCACGTGTCTCTCGACTTATCAAGCCTCGATCCCGACTTCTTCGTCAGCAATTGTCACAAATGGATCTTCGTCCCAAGAGGTAGTGCAGTATTTTATGTACCAGAACGAAATCAGGATTTGATGAGAACAACTTTGCCTACTTCACATGGTTTCGTTCCTAATGGACCTAGACCATTTAATCCATTACCACCAAGCACCAAGAGCAAATTTGTTAACCAATTCGAATTTGTTGGTACGATCGATAATACCAATTATCTCTGCACTGCCGAAGCAATCAAATGGCGAAAAGAAGTCTGTGGTGGTGAAAAAGCCATAATGGATTATTGCAGCACTTTATCACGGGAAGGTGGTAAAGCTATTGCCAAAATTCTGGGTACCCAAGTTCTGGATAACAGTACACATACTTTAACAGATTGCTGTTTTGTTAACGTATTACTACCATTGGAAATCGGAACTACTGAAATCGATGGATTTTTCAAAGTTAATGAAGATACGAAAATGGAAGCTTATCAATGGATGCTGAAGACATTGATGAAAGACTATAAAACATATATCGCCATCGCATATCTGAACAATAAGTGGTGGGCTCGACTCAGGTACGTAATATGCACTTCTTTCATAATTCACAATCCCCTTTCATATCATACATTTTAATTTTTATACCTAATTTCCAAATCCCCGTCTTTTGCAACCAACTAACAATCCACTTTCCTACTTGCAGTGGCCAAGTGTATCTCGAAATGAACGATTTTGAGTGGGCAGGCCACACACTCAAGGAACTGTGCGCACGAGTTGGGAGAGGAGAATATCTGAAGGGAGAAACGTAAGCGGAATATATCAACAGTTCGAGAAGTCGAGAAGTTTGGGATGAAACACTTCCAAGGTTGAAGGTACTTTTTTGTGCGTGCTCGGACTGTCTAAAAATGGACCCTGGATGCATCGAACCCCGGCCATAAAAAATTATTCGCAGATTGTTTGGGGTTTTGGATTGGTTAGAAACTCGTGGAGGTGATCACAATATTCGTGGATTCATTGGTAGACCCCTTCACATCCCTCTTTCTATATGATCATATGATCAGAACCCACTCTTTCATTTGCTAACTTCAGCTCCCATTCCCATTCCCCTCCCAGACCCGCCCATCTCCTCTATCTACCCTCAACATACATTTATCAATCAGGTGCACCAGAATGACATTACAAGTGTTGGGCGCTCAGGGCATTCGTTTCGCACGAGCTTCCACATGCTTCGCCCGCTTTTGCACTTTTGCACTTTTGCACCAGCATTTTCAGGTGTATTTTTGTAGCTATGACTTTCTTTTTAAATATGGATCTGCACAGAACAACCGTTCGCGCGACTAGTCCTACGTACATATCATCATTATTTTCAATATCGCATGCTGTTGCACTTCTTGTTAATGGCGAGGAAAAAGGTCCCCGAAATTGAATTGAAAATGCTCGGACGGTGTTAAAGGAAATTTTTGTCTTTGGAAGTAACATATATGCAGAGAATTCCTGTTCGTGGATTTTGCTCGAGTTGCGAATTTCCCTTAGATATTTTTTCCTGCTTTTGTTTGGACTTTTTGCTCCCTTTGCGTGCAGTGAGCGAGTTCTCATGTCTTGATTTCTGGCAAATCATTTGAATTGATCTGCTTTTGAATTATATCTTAATATATTGATTCATATATCTGCATTTTCATTGCTCCTCAGCAAATGCAATACTCTCATTTTATTTCCTTTGCTACCTGTACTGTCGGAGAAGGAATTGACTTGATCAACATCTTTTGCTTCATCCGGTTTCTCCATCTCTCGAATCGCGAAAACCGTTTCATCTGTTGGAAACATTGAAACAAAATATCGTCTTATCATCCACCCATCTTTGAAACTCGAAACGTCAAAAGTGCTTTGACAATTTATTTTCTTTTCTGTTGATCTGGATTCAGGGTTCTACATATATCTGTATTACCTTTCCATTAAACTCATTCTTTTCCTACCTCACAACGCAACTTCACGGAAAACACACCGGTAATCCAACAAGATGCGAAACCACTACACTCACATGTCTCCCTCTCCAAAAGAACAACAAGAATGGCCCCTAAAATCTACCTTCCGCCGTCTAAAGCGTTCGCTTCTCAGACGCCCATCCACTCATTCGCAAAAGGCACCTCAAAAAGCACCTCGTCGTCTTCCTGAGCCACCTCTCTTAGTCGATAATCCCGAATTAGATTTAGTAAATATTCTCTCTTCAACTATTAATACCACACCTGCAAATCTTAACGCTGGACCGGTATTTCAACATCAACGACAAAATACCCTTGAAGATCCTAGGAGATTTAATGTCCTCGATACAAAGGCCCAGAATAAGGTTGGACAGAAAAGAGAGGGAACTATGTTTGGAAGTCTAAAGAGAAAGATTTCGGATAAATCTCCTTGTCCTACTCCGAATTCCCCTCTCGCGATAAGGGAACCTCCCACTTCTTTTGGTATTATCCAAGAACGCACATCAATGGATTCAATTAATCACCATTTTCCCTCCGAATATTTTCATTTCCCAAGACCCCCAACTCCAAAAACCCCATCCAGTCCTCGGGAAAGCTCTCCCGTGCTTGTGGCAAAATCTCTGAGAAGAAAAATATCGCGCACCTTTTCAAGAAAGGGGAAGGGAAAAAGAGGAGAAGATGATTTTGATATGGAGGCTTATCCACTTGATATCAAAATGGTGATACAAGATCCGGCGCTTCATCCTGCTTTAGATGAATCTACTGCCTCTGCATCTTCACGATCCGACTCCCCAAATCTCCCCCGAAGAAATATTTCTCATAGAGATCTCCTTCGACCTAATACTTCAGCATCAACTTCCACCTCAATGTCTATTTCGGCAGCTTCAACTCGTGGTACTGCACTATTATCAGTCAACCATCCAAGTACGATTAAGAAAGCATTCTCCAGCTCAAGTCTTCGAAGTCAATTACAGATCGTTACCGATATCCCAGTCCTCGAAGCACAGGAAATCAAATCACCACCGCCTACCTATAATGCTTCGATGGATTTTGCCATGAAGGGAACTGAAAAACCCGAGGTGAATTTATCGGATCATCCCGCGCTTGCTGGTGTTAGTGCTGGTGCTTCGAGTTCGAGCGAATCACAAAATCAATCGATATCTACATCTGGAGAATCAGCACCGGTAGCTACAATTTCCACACAACGCACACGGGCCCTAAGCAATGCACCCCGTCCCTCCATGGCGCAAACCATCCGTTCCTCCCTCGACCACTATGGCAGCACCACCATAACAACGCAAAATACACACGACACCGTCGCACCTCTTTTGATCCGCAAAGCCGCTCAAGGTTCCTCCCCAAAACGTTTCGCTTCACTCAAACGCTCTCTCTCAGACTTAACATCACGACCTCCTCCCTCTCGATCCCAATCCCAAGACACTGGACTTGCAAACCCAAACTCAGACTCTTCTCCAAAATCCAAACGTACAAGTACAATTTCCACGTCTTCGAAATCGTATTATACATTAGGAAGCGCGGAAGCTGCCGTACCGGGTGTATCGAGAAGTTTGACAGTATTGAACGCGAAGAGGAATTCGACAATTTCATCAGAGAGAAATTCTTTCGTTTCTGCAAAATCTCATTTCTCCGCAAATGCAAATATATATCCGAGAAATTCCACCTCGACAATAAGAAGTGTACCCCAGGAAACAGAATTTCTACCCACCAAAGCTGCTCCTACTCGTACTTCCGGCCCTTTGAGAAATTTTTCCAGACCAGCTACTGCTCGATCTCAATCCCAAGGTCCGATTGTAATTGAGAAAAAAAATCCCCCAGTACCCCGACGCGCGAAAACGGATTTCCTGAAAAAATTCGAAGTCCCTAATTTAATGATGGATTGTGGCGGTTATGATGATCATGAATTTGGTTATGCGGAGTATACGTATTCGGAATATGCGTCGTATTCTACCGGGCAGATGATTCAGGAAGGTGCTGCGGATGGTGCTGGGAATGGTAATGGAAGATTGGATGATGAGGCTGCAGATGGAGAATTTGAGAAGTTTATCATGGATGCGAGGGATGAGGTTAGGGGGGAGAAATTGAGTATGGGGAGAAATGGCGTGGTGGATATGAATATGAATATGAATATGCATATGGATATGGATGTTAATGTGGCAGAGAAGAAAAATAGAGGTGTTTGGAGAAGTTTGAGGAGGAAGGACGGGGGTGTGGGGGTGAGAGGGTTAAAAGTTTGATTTGTGCAGTTAAGAGGACTTAATTTGTGGTTGAGGAGGACGAGGAGGGAGGTTATTGTTAATGGTAATAGTTCGTTATGATAATTGTACTGCTGTATTTTTGTGATAGCTTGATATCCTAATTATTTCTTTAGTTGTATTTTTGATCGGATTTGATGTATCGCTTTCCCTTTAATGGATTCATTCTAAAAAGTCATGCACCAATGTATGTATCTTGCAGTGGTGCATGTTGCTAATGTAGTTGTCCAAACTAATGTTCTTAGATCATAGATGCATGTCTAGCAATCTACTGGCATATTATTAGTAGATCATTCTAGGCTGAATATAAAGCAATATGAAAAGGGGGTAGTTCCTACTATGGTCTCTTTTTAGGACAATTCTTGACATATACGTGATTTTTAAGGTTTAAATCGTATATTTAAATACTAATGCGTGAATTCAGATCCTAATTGAATTTGAATATTGATTATTAATAGATCTTTAATATATAAAAACTATAGAATTGTCCTAAAAAGACACCATACCTCCATCTATATATTGAGGAGAATTTATCTTTCAGGCTCACGTGAATATTCCCACTTGAAAGTTACTCATCACTACACTTTCCATTGAAACTGACATAATTAGAATTGAATATCCTTTACATTCACTTATCTCTTCTCCCTTTTCTTAAGATCTTTCATTCACTTGCATTTCATAAGAGAATAAAGTGTGATTGATTTCTAGTTCTACAAACGACAATGGGCTAATCCTGATTGATTCTGTGCATCTCGAAGTCTAGGCTTCCAGTCATTCGGAATGCTTCTTTGGATATTACATGTGTATATACATTGCAGGGGACCATCTCTTCTCTGGCTGCAATGGACATTTACTTTTCTCGTTGGATCTTTGAATATTCACCTAGTCAGATACCATAGGATAAAGGGAAGCATTCTACCGTTGTGGTGAATTCATTTATCATGCACGTACAACATCCTCTGACCCTCTTACAGCTCAAGAAGCAAGTTACCCGGCTGACCATCTCTCAAGAATCAACTTCTCAAAAGGCTATGGAAAAGTCGCATAACAAGTGTAAGTGGAAGAACCAAGTGGAAGAACAAAGTAAAAGGCGAAGAAGTTATTCTATTGCCATTTCAAAACATGATTCAAAAATATCAACAGCTCTCTCAAATTCTCAATACCCATGCCGGAGTCTCGAAATACCAACACTCTTTATACACCCCCTCAGAGTCATCTTCCCACCTCAAACTTCCTTTCTCCTCCCCATCTCCTCCCCATCTCCAACCCACCGCCAACCCTCACCCTCCTCCAAATCTCCTTCCTAAACCCCTGCACCCAATACCCCGTCCTCCCAAGCGCATCCCCATTCTCCTTAACTCTCCTTAACAAAAACTGTAAACATTCCTGCGTAGAACCCCACACTAAACATTTATACGCTTTGGGTTTTAATGCTCTCTCCAAAGCCATCTGTTTGTCCTGCAATTGCGTTGTAGATTCTCCGTTTCGGCATAGTTGTAATAAACTACAACTAATCTCATCAGCCATTCCTTGTAGTTGTCCGAATGCTAATTCTATCGTTGGCTTTCCCTGCTGGATTCGAGCGCTTTGAATAGAATAAGCTCGTTTGATACTCTCTTCGTTATGAGTTGCTAGGAATAATTCTGCGCGTGGGTATTCCATTTGTTCATTAATTGTAATACCTGGGTATGACTTCCCCAAAAGATTAGCTGCGATACTATTATACGCCTCATGCGTATCCTGAATGGTATCATGAATTAAGTCCCTTTTCTCCGTAGCAATATATGCACCCCTCACTAATTTAATGCCTAAAGTCCAGTTTTCCGCTTGAGCAAGTTGTAAATGGTGGAGGATATTGAACGGTGTAGCTTTTAAGTATGCTTGCATGGTAGTGTATAGAAGTGCCTTAGGACCAGTATTGTAGATACGCATGAGATCTATTGTCCATTTTTCAATACCGTGTTGAAGATCTTGTTGTTCGGCATCGAGCCAGATGCGGGCTCCTTGGGAACGGGCTGTACATAGAAGAATATGCATGGCTTCTTGGACGAGGGGTGGTGGAGGAAGACTATTTGAAAGGGCGTGGAGAGCGAGGGGACCAGCTCCAGAGAATCTGAGTTGGGTTTAGTGATCAATTCTCACGATATGGTAGACAATAAGAGGGAACAGGAGAACAAACTTACTTGACTGATAGGAAATCGCCGGGTTGTAACAGCGAAAGTGTACTCATAAGACCATCCCTCCATTCTCCAATAGCTTTCTCCCCCACTTCCTTACTCACAGACATCTCATCCCCATGTTGAACTTCTCCCCCCGTAACATTAACTTCCTTCGCATATCCCAAAATAACACCACTGAAGCCCAACTTTTTCATAGCGGCTACACTCGCCCTCACTTGAGAGGCATTTTCCCCAGCAATAAAATGATCGTAAATGAATTTCCTCACTATCATATGCAAAACCGGATTCCTATCCGGATTTAGTAGTGTCGAATTAGAATTTGCGAGTTTGTTGAGTAGTGGAAGAGAGAATTTGATGATTTTTGGTGAAGCTAGAATTGAGGTTATGAAATATGATTTTAGAAGAAGAGGCATTGGCATTATTGATAATGGTGGAAGCTCGGAGCTTTTAGATGAGTTCGGAGGGGTTGAATTGTGAGGAAAGTCATTTTGATGAGAGATGGTTGTCGTTATTGAAGAATACCGTCTCCGAGAGTGTATACGATATCTCTTCGTCAAGGGAAATCTACAAGATCGTCGTAAGAACATTTTTAGAAGGTAGAAGCTTGCGTTTCAGACGAAATGGAAGTCACAGAGATTGGGAATCTCGAAGTAAACATTACCCAGGTACTGTAAACCTGTAATATCCCCCATTTTCCGTCACTTATAAACCTTATTGTTCTACGATAACAGGTGGTTCGTGTATCATCGGGTGTATATAGGCATACATTTCCACCTCGGGATGCATGCTCGACCCCGCATATCAACCTCATAACATTACCTTATCGGGATGGTGGGTCCTTATCACAAACTAAAATGTGTGACATGCTGTGCATAAGTCCAAGATAGGAATCTGGTTTTGATTATGAAAATCCAGCATATAGATCGACCGAATGGTTGGTGGAGTGGCTTGAGCCATCTATCGACTAC
Source organism: Stromatinia cepivora (assembly GCA_014898415.1). Lineage (NCBI taxonomy): Eukaryota > Fungi > Ascomycota > Leotiomycetes > Helotiales > Sclerotiniaceae > Stromatinia > Stromatinia cepivora. The sequence goes on along the minus strand of RCTD01000012.1, from coordinate 164,211 downwards.
TGCTGTGGTTAGTATGCTGTGGAGTAAATGACGCCCGTCGCTTTCCGCGATAATGAGTGCCGAAGGGGGGATATATAGAAACCTTATCCATGTAGCTATTGTGTTGGTGTGGAGGGTCTTGCCTGTGTCCTTTTGTTGAAGGATTTATGCTCCGCAGACCAGAACCAGGATTGACTTCATAATGTTGGACAAGATTGGTTAGGAGGCGATAGAAGGGAGTTATGATTAGCCGGTGGCAGCCGGAATTAAATCCAATTATCAATTTTATTTGGATCGGGAAAGAAGTGATGCTTGTGTCTGTTTGAGTAAGTCCTTTTGTTCACCACTCGATTCCTGATATGTTAGCATTCCAAACAATACAAAAATTCTCGGCGGGGAAATGTGTGTTGGCATAGTGGAAATCTCAATGGAAAATCTAGTCTATTGAGACGATCTGTTCTAATCTATAGAAGCCTGAGCTTCATCTATCAGATTGTATGCCTTTTTTGAAAGGAAAAGCAAAGTATGAAATATATAGCGGTGCTTCTTCCTTCCAGTGACAAAAGGCGCAATACCGAGTCAGGTGACCAAGCTTGAATCCGATCCTCAATAAAGGCAAGAAAGAACTCATTTCTTGCTCATGTTCAATCCATGTTGTACCGAATCGATGGTTGCATCACAATATGTGGATCTGACACCACCCTTCTCAATGGTTTTCAGGCCTTGAATCGTAGTACCCTTGGGGGATGAAACCTTCTCTCTCAGAACAGCAGGATGTTCACCATTCTGTATCAGTTTTGCGGCTGCCAGCATAGAACCAGCTAAAATCTCTTTTGCAGTGTCACGCTTCATTCCTTCGGACACAGCACCGTCAAGAATTCCATCAAAGGCAGTAAGAAACCATGCTGGGGTGCAACCTGCGAGAACACCGGCAACTTGGAAAACATTGTCAGGGACGTATGTGTATTGACCAATACTTTGGAAGACCCATTCCGTGGCTTCTTCGTATTTTGGAGAAATAGATTCCGATCCAGTTGAGATCACGGTTGATGATTCCTTGATTTGTGCACCGAGATTTGGCATACTCCTGACAAACGAACAGCCTTTTGTGTCCGAGCTACCACCGAAAGCGAATTGCTTCAATTGTTCCGTTGTCGAGCCTGCCAAAACTGAGATGACAAGTTTGTTTGCTAAAGCATCGCCAACACCAGGAGCGCCGAGAACTTCCTCAGCCATATTTGGCTTACATGCCAGTATGATAACATCAGCCAATTGGAAAGCTTTCAAGTTATCATCGTAAAAGACGGCAAGTCTATCGCCAGCTTTGGAATCTTTTGATGCTTGATATACTTTGGAAGCTGAAGCTTCTGATTTGGTACAAGCAATAATATGTGAAATTGGTGTATTATCTCTTGCGCCTGGCAAGGAGTTTGCAGCAAGAATGCCAGTAAGTATAGCACTACCCATATTTCCTAAAGCTGTGAGTGAATATTCCTTTATCATGTGTCAAGTTTCTGACTCACCACATCCTACCACGGCGGCGACCAAGTTATTGCCCTTAATTGAATCCCGGTTTTCAATCCATTTTTCTATGTTTCCCAATGCTGAATTAACAGTTGGGTCACTGCTGATACTCGAGGTTCCATTTTGTACGGCCATGATGTCTATAGTGATTGGAGGATTTGAGATTCGATGGTGTTGAGATCCGAATATCAATTTGAAAGAAGATTGATGTCCCACCAAAAACCCTTGGTGGTGGAGATTAGTCAGCACTGACTGCTTCGCTCCACACCTTAGCGCTTTGATCACTATAAATTCTTATCGTCTTGCATATTTAGGTACATTGAAGCCTGTATCTATAGGCTTCAATGCCCAACAACGAATTTCTCCCCACTTATGAAACTTCATAGGAGGAATATTCTTCGAAAGTTGGGATCGTAACAGCTGAATCTTCGTTCTTTGCATTCTTTGCATTCTTAAAGTTGTCCTATCTACCATCACGGAGGTCTTAGATATTGCCTTACTTTATAATTTAGGCCGGCGATGAATGCTGACTGCGTTGCATACCCATCTCATTTGTTATAATATGACCGGCATCGGCAGACCGAAACTCTTAAATCAAGCCCCCCAAGTAAGCTCAGACTGCTTTATGATTACAATAAGTTCATGTTTCCTTAGAGTTGAGTCGGGTAAGACTTACCAAGACTTTCAAGCCCCTTCACTCATAACGGTTCCAACACCTCAAGTTGACTGGAGTATCCATACACCATTATAAAAGGTCTATCACCATACAAGAACTTTTTTAAGTTTCAGAAGTTTTAAATCCTGAATCTGCCCCAGCTCTTGGATACACATCGTTTTACCTGTGGCATGAGGGAACACAACACCGCAGCTCATTCGGTATTTGGTCTGGATCAGATCCATTACTCCCTCTATACAATAACATAATGAAGTAGTTACGATCTCCAGAACTCGAGCTTTCAAGGTCCACATGTGGGCGGTGCTGCTCAAATCTATTATTGCTTTCCCACAAGAAGCCCCCCGGCCTGACTTTCAATCCCAACACAAATGGATCTCCTCTCCCCTTAGTTTGGTGGAATAGTCGGTCCCGAGATTTTGGATTTGCCTAAATTTCTGCGTTTGCAACCTATTTTTGGCTGTGATATCATGTTAAGCTGGCCGATTGATGGCAATTCATCCATCTTTTGTATATTGACTTGTACTAGGTATACATGATGTAAACTAGTAATTTACCATCATAATGTTTTCTATAATCTCTCTTTATATCTAGAATTTACAGCTCTTACAAAGACCCACCATTAATCTCTCAACGTCTCTTTTGAAAAACGGAAATATCCCAAAAACACCCAGCAACTCCCAAATCTCACATTTTTCCCCTCCCCTCCTCACCACTTCCCCCTCGTTACTCACTCACCAATCCCCTCAAACCCCAAACCCCCGCCCATCAACAGGCCTACCAGTACCGATGGGTACCAGCAAAATAACACTTCTACTCACCAGTCTAAAAGTATTCGCATTAAGACTATATGTATCTTGAGCACCATTATATTTAGTTGTGGATGTGGTTTTAAATCCATCGGATTTCTCTATAAAAACGTGATCTCGTTTTCCTGTGAAAGTAGGAGCAGGTTCGTCATGTTTACCTGTAAAGTCTCGAGTTGATTTTCCAGTAACGGTTGTTGCGGGGCCTGGGTCGGGTTTTCCGATGGGGCCTCCCGGGCGCTTTCCTTTGTCCTGTCTCTCCGCCGGTTTCCCCGCCTCTTCTAGTTTCCTTTCTTCAATTTCCTTTGTCTCCTTTGCCCCCCCCACATCCCTCTCACCCATCCCCTTCCCCCCTTTCCGTTCCCTAAGAGAATGCGTAACCAAATGAGTACTCCGCACCGGTTGTTCCTCATCCTTCGTCGTCAAAACTGGCGTCAGTTTTCTAGTAGCATGATCTTGACCACCTTGTTGCTCGCCCTTCGTAGTAACAGGCTCTGGTTTTACCGTAGACAAAGGCATTGAAATAATTTTGTAGGGTCGATGTTGGAAATTGTGAGCCAGGTGAGTTTTGCGCGTATGTTTTGGTTTTCGGGTTGTTTGGTTTTACTAATCTCAATCCCATCATATTCCACCATCTTCAAATAAAGACAAAGAATAGCTAAAGATGATGCTGGAATCCTCATAAAATCTGATGTTAAGATTACATTTCCCATGCCGACTCAAAACCTAGCGCGGTATAAGCCTGGATACAGTAGGGCCATCACGAGACGTAGCGTACTTTGTAATGAAACGATTCACTTTACCTTTCTATGCCGGCTTCTGTTTCTGCTGGTTCTTGAATGGCGATAATAGACTTCCGAGTGTGTATTGTCATTTCTCATGCCAAGTCCCCTCAAGCTTACACTTAGATGTGTAAGAACCCGAGTTATGGGGATGATAGATATTAAAGCGTAGATAAATATCATGGGATGAGAAAGGTACTGAGAAGATCAAGAAAGGAATATACGAGTCGAAGTTTAAAGGAGAACGAGATCTTTCGAAGTTTGCCTTGCGAGGCGTGATGAAAGTGGATTTTATTGTGTCAAGTAGCGAAGAAGTAATGGCATGTCAAAGGAGAGGGAAGCGAGTTAAAATTGAGAAAATATGAAAAGGGGTACTACCCATGGAAGCCTATGGTAGACAAATCTATGCTCATCCGATTTTTGTAAAGGGTGCACAATTCATAGTGTCGTATTCTATATTCATTGCACAAGAAACATTCTATCTTCGAGTCTTTAGTAGCTAGTTCTGTAACCCGCCAATTCCAGCCCAGCAACTCCACCAAATCATCCTCATTCATCTATCATTACAAACTGCCCCGATACTCATTCTATTCCTAACAACAATTGTATCTCCAGCAGTCGCACTCCCATCCGCATCCCCATCCCTTGCGTACTGTTCCTCGTCCCCACCGGTCCGACTACTCCTTTTGCTCCTCGTCCCGTATGAATGCTTCATTACTTGTCTCGGCTGCACTACAATAGTATTTTGATCCGGATCCAACGGCGAACTAGCCCTCTCAACCATCTTCCCCTTTCCCTTATCTTTTCTCCCCGATTCCGGAGAACCTGTTGGTGGTAAACTACTCAAGCTCATTCCTTTAATACTAATTTTAGAATGCTGCAGCCCTCTCAGATTTGGTAAACCAATACCATCCGGCCCACCATCTACTCCGATATCCCTAAAAGATCTTTTGTATCCAATGCTATTCCCTGGCACGTTTTCGGCAAGTCTTTCAAATGGCACTCTGGCTCGTAGGCTATCTAAAAGGCTTTCAGAAAGTGTGTTATTGGTTATTCGACGGACACTTTTGAAAAGGAAATCTTCAAGCCATGCACCACTTCTATGTGATTCGGTTGAAGGTGTATTGGCGACAGGGGTATCTTCGGGGATAGTTTGCTGTTTCTTGGATCTGCTGGTTATAGCAGCTGACGGTGGTTTAATGTGTGATGAGGCTGGGAGGGATTTGCGACCTTTCCTAATGGGTAATATTGATGCTCGGGATTTTTTGATTGGCTTCTGCTCTGGTATTTGTCCAGTAGACGCTCTAAAGGCTTTACGATCGAAAGGTACCCAGTACATTGGACGTTCCGACCCATTTCCTCCAGTATCCTTGAGCTTTCGAAGATCGTCGAGAATCTTAAATGTGAAATGAACTGCATTCGTTTTGTCGTCTCTCTTACACTGTGGTCGGTATGCTGGCGTTTTCTCGGACGCATTGCGCTGCTTAGATGGCGCAGGATCTTTGCTGGCAATGTTCTGCGTAGCATTTGTATATGGCTGCCAGATATCGCTTCGTCTTTTCTTCAGGTCCAGCACCCAGGCATCACAGTCCCATTCCACCCAATAATCAATCACATCACCCCATTGACTCTCAGGAGGCTTCGTTTGGTTGACAAAGATAACGCTTCCCCCTCTAGCATGTACAGCCTGTGCAAATTCTTTGACCATAATTTTGAGACCATGAACTCGTAAGCTAGTGCCGAGAATGAGAAGAACATCTGGACCCAATTTTAAGTCGTGAATGATTAATGGTCCTACTAGATTTGCGTGTGGATGTTCTTCCCCATAAAGAACAATATCAGGTCTCAGTCTGCCAACAGCCAAGCCTCTACGTCCCTTATCCTGACGCGATATGGAGCTTGAAATACAAGAAGGGCAGTCAGGAGCAGACCCAGCCATTGTAGTAGATTCTCTATCTTCCTCATCCCAGCTGGTGAGTTTTGAGCACACTCCACATCGTAACTTACGAAGTGAGCCATGTAATAAAACGCACTCTACTCCAGTTGCAACAGAGGCATCTTTTCCTCCTCGTTCTTCTCCTCCAACTGGAGGTAATTTTCCTTGGACTTTGGTTTGAAAACGCGTACGATCACCCGCGCCAAGTTCGAGATCCGTAGTAAGGCCTTCGCGTTCTTCGAGACAGTCGATATTTTGTGTGTAATTCCGGACGAGGCGACCGTTGTCTCTGAGAGCACGGATAAATTGGTGGGTGGTGGTGGTAGACTTGACATCGTTATTAATTCTCCGACGAAAATTGGAAATAAACATGTAAAATATGGAGGTCGAGAAAGGATCAGACCAAATGACAGAATCAAACAGATCTTTTCCTTTGAGATTTGGTAATGTACGTGATGAAGAGGATTGGGATGATTGCGAAGGAGGTTCTTCAGATTCAGAAGCAGTCGTGATGGAACTGACTTCGCTCAAAAAATTACGTTTGTTGCTGCTGCTACATTCGCTTGACGAGAGCGAAGATGTAGAGCTGCTGGCTGTGGAGACGCTTTCTATATTTGTGCCGGAAGACAGTTTACTGTTGGAAAGTTCAAACGCGGGAGTGTTTCGTCGAGAAGATCTTCTGGAAAGTGAGGAGGATTCTTGTGTAAGTTGAAGTTGTGGTGGTAAACTGTCGGCTCGTGATCTTTTTGATTGTCGTGAAGATCTACTTTCAAGGATTGAGTTGGCGGCAGAAGGTATCAGTGATGAAGATCTCTGGAGGTTTTGTGGTTTTGAAGGAGCAGATTTCTCGTTGGTGATTGAGGCTTGAATTGTGGACCGAAGACTACTTTCACGCCGAAGTGAGTTTGATATGGAAGAATCGGAATGAATTTTTGTTGTGATAGAGCTTTCTTCTTTTGTAAAAGATGAGGGAGACTTTGTTCGAAGTGAACGTCGAGTGCGCTTTTGTTTACTGTCGATTCTATCCACATCCTCAGGCAACCGAGAATTTTCGGACGAATATTGAAAAGAGTATTCACTCGATTCTTGCAACAATTGTTGCGATGCCTTTTCTTCCATGTTCAGGCTTTCCGAATCAAGCTCCATCTCCAATGCAGGACTTATTTCTTCCTGAGATTTAGTATCCCCATTGCATGATGCACGTCGTTTATTCTCTGTCCTGATGCATCTAGCTCCTGATTTGGAGCATGGTTCACAACATGGTTGGACTTCACCACATTTTATCTTTCGGACCCGACATCGATCACAAGCGCGAATGAGGCGACCTCGAGAAAGCGTGCCCTTGGCGGTCGGCTTTGGCGACTCATCCTTAGGATCATTTTGTGTTAAGGGAGCAATCTGAGGTCGAGAACTTTGACTTTTCGGAGGTAATATAGGTGACCTATTGATAGAATGGTCCTGTGCGAGGGAGACATGCCGAATATCAGCAGTTTGAACCTTCGGATCTGGTTTCGGAGACTCTTTGGTAGAATTGTCCTGTGCTAAAGAACCGTTCCGAGCTCGAGAAATTTGACGCCTCGGAGGTAATATGGGCGATTTATCGACGAAATCCTTCAGTTCTAAAGAAGCATCCAGAGCTCGAGTGGTATGATTCTTCATGCTCAGTCTCGGAGATTCATTCTTAATACTATCCTGTGCCAGAGAAACATGTCTACGAGAGCTTCTTCGAGGTGAAGCTGGAGCAGGCGCTTCTGTCCGCGCCGAAGGTTCTTTTGATGGTAGCTGAGAATATTGCTGGGAGGACTGCTCGGAAGGTTGCTCAGAAGTCAATTCAGGAGATTCTTCGGGAGGTTGTTCTACCCTCACGCCATCAGCTGTCACAAGTTCGTAGTAATAGCGCTCTGTGACACGTCTCTTTTTCTTTGGTCGATCATCAATATCGTAATCATTAATTTCCCAAGGAGGATTCTCAAGTGCAGCATCAAATTGAGCTTGAATCATGGAATAAAGTCCATTTTCGGAACGAAAATCCTACCATGGGCGTCAGCAGTTGAACAATAGGTAATGAATAGATTGCTGTCCACTCACGGGAATTCCGACATTCGTGCTGATACCAGCTCCTGTCACAACCACAACTTTCCTAGATTTGGCAAGGATATCTGCAATCTCCTGTAATTCTGCAGCAGAGTTTGGTACGACATTAATTGTCGGCATTGTGGCAGTTATATAATAAATAGACCGTCACTGCTCTGGTTTCTTCCTCTCCTTTCTCCTTAACAATTCGAGTCTCGAGTGACACCGCTTCCACACCCGGCGTTCTGGTCTTCCAGGGTTAGTGCCTTGCGCTTGTTGAATATGCGATCAAGACAGTGTATCTGAACTTCAGGTCATTTCGGAGACGATACACCACTTCGGATGAGGTAAAATTGGGGATATGCTGCTTAATTCTTGTGCGTGGTGAATCCAGATTCTCGCAGTGAATGTTGCAACTTGAAGGGTCCCGAATGCCCCTGAACCTTGGAAGTCTTCAAGCCTGGCCGAAATGCAAATAACCCAATCAAGTTCCCCAAATTAACGCCAATGACTCCCAGTTATAATTTTGTTCCGCGAGTGTGCGTGCTGTGTTGTCAAAAAGTGGATGGGTCACCGAAGAAAGCAGATCTCTGTCTGTCCAATTCGAATCGATACTTTAGCAAGTCTTTTGGATCGAATATTAGAGGACTTTAGAGCAAGTATTCCTCTTCCCAAAGGGTAAATATCGCAGATGATTCGAGACTCGACGCGCAGACCGGTCCCTGGCCTTCCAACTTCTATTAAAGGTTGATATCAAGTTTGAATCGATTCTTTCTTGGATAGTTTCCTCCCTGATTCACCCTCCAAAACTTTGGAAGATGGTTACAATCGATCGATTCTTATGAAAGAAGGATTCCACTGGTAATGTGTTGTTGATTATTGTGTTTACTTTCATCTAAAGATTCTAGTTCCTTTGAAGGGTAGACGCGATGTGTTGCCGATATCAACCGCGTTCTGCACGGACCATTGAATCCCCCACACAATTATCAGTTCTTTTACTCTTGTCTTCCTATCTTCCTTGATCTTTTCTATCTCATCAAGAACTCTCCTTCCTGTTCATTGATTTCTGTCAGTAACTACTATGATGTTTTGAGCTTCACCAAACTTCTGGAGTAGGGATAGTGTACCAAGTGGTACTAAAATATGGCACGTAGCTATTACTCACTGACTGGTGAAAGGTGTGATAGGAAAGGTGTTACAGGGTCATATGCCAGAAGTTTGCTACTTGTATGTCTATGAAAACAAGAGATCTGCTGTTCTCTTCATACCTCTAATTTGTGCAACTGCTATCATGAAGTCCTGTATAATCTCTCAGATTGCCTTTCTATATATATATTGTTTGCAGGACAAGCAATGAACTGTACAGGATATTACTATTATGAACATGACAAAGTATGACTACTATCACTGTTGGCAGACTAAAACTGTATGCTCTGTTCTGCTGGCCAAGTGAGCCTCGAAGAGCAAGGTTTGGTGGCTTTAATCAATCCAACTGAATCAAACATAGCTATTGCCATCAATATATGTAGTCATTATGTGATGGACTTTGGAAGTGTTCTTTATCATTTTAATTTATCAGCTTAGTGATTGCATAACTTGAAATCCACTCTTCTCTTTCAATATGCCAGACAAGAAGAAAAACCTACAATTCATCTGGCCGAAAGATGGACCCAAAGGTCGCAGTGGTCATCGAGGATTTTTGGGAAGACTGAACAACATAGTAACTAATCGAGGGCCAGATATTTTCGTTGGAAAACAAGGAAGTAGGATTAGTCCCGATCGCTGGCAGAATTGGTAAAGTCTTGCATTCAGATATAGCCGTACAATTTATCTGACTTTCCAATAGGGACTCTTACCACGATGAACGTAAGCATATCCATGAAATAACCGGACCCTTTTCAAGAGATTTCAAAAGATATGATCCATATACCCGGAAATATGTCGAATGGGAACAAGCTCAAGATTGGAACGGGTATGGAGTCGCAAATAATCCATGGGAATATCCACGCTTGACTGCAGACGAATTTGCCAAGATTTACCGGTCCTATCATCGAGGTCATCGAATTGATCCTTCCAAGTTCAAAGATTGGAATCATGCCGGACCCAATGTAAGTCAAATTTCGAGACAGGACTATCAGTAACTAATACTTGATACAGAGGTTCAGACAAGAATATGATAGTTTTTGGCAAGGAGCGCATCGGAGAGGAGAAAATTACAAATATGGCTGGAATCATTTGAGGGGTGAAAATAATCCTTGGATGAGGATGCATCAAGAATGGCCTACTGATCTTGAGGATTGGATGGCGCTTCGTGGGATGTATTAGGCACGTATGGTATATCTAATATGGGCGAAGATGCTTTATGATATGTGACATGAGGGGATTCCTGAAGTTGGTTCTTTGTTTGTTCGAGTTTATATTTATTTAGGATTTGCATTAGGTTAAAAGATGAAACATATAATACCTAGTCATATTGACGGATCATCAATGAGATGGGAGAGTCACTCACTACCAGTGTTTTTATTCTATTGAGATTTCAAAGTGGAATTTACAGATACCCCGCTGTACCTGTCAAAGAACACGAGAACCCTTCTAAAACGTAGACTCAAACAAACTCTATAAATCAGAACTTCGAGATATATATTGAAATCTTTGACGTAGTATTACAGATTCATCTGAAAATTCCAAAAAATGCACAATTAAGATTCCATACAATACTTCAACATTCCAAAAAAACCATGACATCGAGGATGACAATGTAATCTTAATCTTACTCGAAAGTACCTAAACTTCTACGCTGGTAAATGCGCATGTACGCAGGGACTAGCATTGCATCATACATAGTTTTAGAAGATTTGATACCGAGTCGTGATAACCGTAATCTTATTCAGCCTTCGATGCCCACAGCCCACAGCACAAAGATCCCGATCTACTATCATGACATGACAAGAGATGAGATTATATTTTCTATTCTCTAGCAAGGAGGAGCCGGCTGTGGCAGCAGAGGTAATGCAGTTATGTGGCTTGCTCTATATCTGCACTGTACTGTACTGCAGCTATCACGAAACTTAGAACATCTGCGGTAAACTTCCAGCTCCTCGAAACGAACTAGTCGCCTCGTATCCAGACGGGTGAGAAATTCGCAGGCAATCGACGACAAAATGGTAGATGTCCTCGGGAGATCATAAGCCATGCTTTCAGGTAGTTCTATGTATAAACATGGGAACTATCTTGTAAGGCGTGGGTCTTTACACTTTTCTGTAATTAATCAAGCATTGTGAGTTGGATTCGAAAATACCATCGATCAACTGCAGAAAAGTTTTGGTCATTTCCCTGGCAATATGATGGACAATTATCATTCATCTTGGGATTTCCTTCATTCCCTCAAATCTCCCCCTTCCTTCAACCTAAAGCTCTACCACACTTCCTCACCCTCATTCACCCTCGACCCCACATTCTACCCAAGAGTATCCTTAAGACAACCCCTACAACTTAACACCAAACTCCCATCCCACTCCCCCACCCACCCCAAGCCAGCACTCATCTCACCCCTCTTACTCCTCTCAGTATTTAGCCTATCTCGTCATCTTTCCTAACTTATATACTCCCTACCAATATCATCATACATCAAATCATCTCAAATCACTCCCCTCAAATGACTTTCCACCCAACCATCTCCCCCCCTAACCATCTATCTCACCAACCCCCAAATCTCATTCCACCTCCTCCAATTCCCCTCAATCGGTCCATCCAACTTCCCAAACCTCGCCGGTTCCCCAGTATTAGCTTCCGGCAAACAAATCCACTCCCTTACACTCCCTGGTATTTCTTCTCTCACATGGCTTATACATAAAAGTGCTTGATTCTTATTCAACCCCTTGATCTTCACATTTCCTTCTTTCGAGATATTTGATTCGATGATTTGGAGTTGAGATGGTTTTGTACCCGTTGTATTAGTAGAGTGTCCATCTTGAACGTGTGCAAATTGTTTTTCTTCACCGTGAGCTAGGAAGAGAAGACATCGATCGCGAACACCATCGTCCATACCGCTGAATGCTTCGTCAAGAATGACGAGATCTGGTGCTTTGATGATGGCGCGGAGAAAGAGAGCCACTCTTTGGGATGAAAATGGCATTTCGCGGAATAAAATATCATCGGCCCATTTGGTTGGTTCGTTGTGACCATTTTGAGCAGCAGCACCTCCTAGTCTCAGATCTTGTTCAAACCATCGCAAAGATGCATCTATGCGCTCTTTCGCATTCTCATTCAATTTCGGTACACCCATGAATGTATCTGCCCATGCATTGGCGAGAACTTTCTTTAAAGTTAAGTGGCGAGGAATATGATTATGAATTTCCGGACTTGAGTGACCTATTTTTGATTGCAAATCAAAAATCGATATTCCAGGCTTACCAGGCTCTGGTAATCTGGATCTACCGAATAGACGAATAGGAAGAGAATAGGTTTGAGGGTGATCAGAACAGATCAAAGATAGAAGAGTCGTTTTCCCGGAACCATTTGGACCGAAAATTCCCCATCTCTCACCTCGTTTGACATTCCACCATAAACCATCTTTTTCAACACCATCTGCATTTTCAATCCAGTTTCCAAGTACAGATTTATCTCCGTACTTCACCCGGGCACCTTCCATTTCTATTAATGCCTCCCCAGTCTCTAGTGGTTGGACATCATTCAAGGGGTAGCCATCTCGACTCATTGGGCCTGTCTTCCCTGGAATTTTCTCTTCGATGGACGCCGGATTGCTGGCAGTCATTTTTTCCTCATATTGAGGTTGTTCAATCCCATCCAAAGTCAACTTCCGACCAATCTCCTTCAAAGATGACGGAGTCAAATGAAGATTAAAATCATCCCTCCCATCTTTACTTCTTCCAACATGTCGTCTTAATTGACTCAAAACATCATTTTTCGGCCCCAAGAAAGCAACTTCACAATTCCCCTTTAAATATACCAAATCCGTAATCCAATGCGGTATAGGATCTTGAGGTCTTAAAGACAACACAAGTCTTGGAGTATTCGCCTTAGCCAATCGATGTAACATTGGACTCAATGTCAACAAAGTAGGAGGATCCAATCCCATAAAAGGTTCATCTAGTAACAAAACCTCCGGGTTCTCCAACAATGCTCTTGCAATCCTCGATCGTCTCGTTTGACCATTACTCAAATTCGATACCGGCATATTCAGTAATTCCTCCAGTTTTAAATCCTTTATAACACGTGCAAGAATTTCACCATCTAATACACCATTATCTATCTTCGTCGAAGGATTAAGTTCCGTATTCCCTTGCAAATAATCCCATACACTAAAATCCGTATCCTCTCTCCTCGACTCATATCTCGCACTCAAATATGCACTTTTGGGAGCCTGCTTCCCTAATCCTTGTTCCCCATCAAATCCCACATATCTAATCGCTCTACTCGGAGTTCGTAACTTGGAATCTTTCGCCGCAATAGCGTCGCTGCTAAGGTATGGGTACGATCGCGCAGTTGGAGGAATACATAAAAGGCCTCCCCTTAAAATCTGCAATAATGTAGTTTTCCCAGACGATGAGGCTCCCAGTATAGCCCAATGTTTCTCACTTTCCGAAAATGAAGGTATTTCAAATTTTAATTTTTCGAATAAAGGAGGATTCGTATGTCCGACGACATGGTGTGAATTAGGATGATGACGATAGAATGTGCCATTGTCAATTCTAACAATTGGCGGATGAACTGTACTTGTGCTTGTGCCATATCGACGCAATGGCAATAAAGCCTTGCGATTCCATATCATGGGTCTCCCCATTGCGCACTCGTATAGTTGAAATGTCCATCTTGAAGAGAAGTTGACTCAATTTATTAGAAGGAAAGAGAGTCGACCCCGGAACGCGGGGAAAGCTTTTGATGACCCATGTTAGTTAAAGCCTGTACGTATCAGGGCTTATCACTTGAAGCCAATACTTACTTATAAGCTACTTAAGTATCTTGAGCAATAATAGAATAACTTAAGAACATGATAATTACTTCATATTGAAGATCATATAAAATATGAAGTAGACCTACTATCAATAATCAAAATAAAAACTTAGATAATATACCGACGAATTAATACTCATTTTCAAGGTTATTCAGTTTTCCAGATAATATTCTACGATAAGCGGTTATAAGCCTTCCTTCCTTACCCAAAACCTTAGCGCGCTTAATTCCGTCAGTTCCAATTCGCGCTTACACGTCGCTGGTGCAGCCTGAAGCTCTCCTACAATAAACAGCTCCATTAACCTTAACATCATATTCAAGCTTCCCAACCACAACTGCGAAACCCTCACCATCAACTCATTTCGAATAGATACTACATAAATCTTCCTTCAAGTTACAAATAAAAATTTAATTCATCATGGTAAGTTTCACCACTTCATTCTCTATCTACTCACCTTTATTTTCATTCATCTATCTATCTATCAACAAATCTCACAAATCTCACAACTCTCCCTCCACACCTCCAACCATACATCCACCTCAAACCCTAAACTAACATACCCTCTGCAACAGGCAATGCGCATCGCCCCCGCCTCCAGCCACACAAGCACGCATTCGCACCTGCAAGCCGCCTCCCTAGGCGCCCCCTCCGCCCCCGGCCTCTACGACACCCTCCGCCACGGCGTCGGTCCAACCCAAACTTCCTCCCTCAACAGCCACCCCGACTCCACCCACCCTCTCGAAACCCGCCTCAAAAAATGGGAAGCAACCCAAGAATCCCTCAAAATGGCCGGACTGCGTCGAACCTTCGGCATGAGCGAGCCCATCCGCAGAGGAATGGAATTAAAGATTACGCGGGAGGGAGAATGGAGACCGCTTGCGTTGGGGGGAGGGGGACCGGGTGTTCACGAGGAGATTTTGAGGGGGAGTGATGCGACAATTTCGTGGGAGGATGTTTTTAAGGGGGATGAGATGAGGACTTTACCGGGTTTTCATGAGGAGGTTGAGAGGAAGGTTAAGATGGGTTTTTAGATTGGGGGGTTTTTGGTCATCTTATTCAGCGAGTTTCGTCGTGTGGAATGAAACGCAATGATCTGGTTTGCTCTGGTCTGAAATGATACAACGAGTCGAGATTGATGGAGCATGTTCATACTGCAATGGCGATATGAATGAATGGCAGGTTAGCATTTGTGGAATAAGAAAGAACAGACGGCTTGCCTTCCTTGCTGGCTTGCTTGTACACAATCCAACCCAGTCCTATCATACAAATACCAAGTCTACCGATGAGATTACGTTAGGAAAAACTCATACCATATACCATACCATACCTCTCAAGAAGTGATCATGAATGACAAATGCAAATGGAACGATAATTCCGCATCCATCAAATCGAAATCATAACCTCACACAAAGGAAACCCGCCGAAAACCCCCACAAATATAATATAGTAAACATGCGTTCTATCCAGAACATCTGTATTCGTTCTTCTGATACCTACGTTCCTAAGTCCTAAGTTCCATTTCCCAATTCCAACCATGTCGCCCGCTCGCTATCAATCAAAACATTCGCCCATCACTATTCGCTGTTCGCCATCCATCCATCCATTCGTACTTCCGCCGTTCCTTCACATACAAACTTTCCAATCCACATAACGTTCCATCCATCTTATTATACACAACTAGGACCACTCCTCCCTCTCCAATATCACATCTCTCCCCTCCAATCATGTATTAACAGGCTGAACAGGCTGAACAGCCGAAATGCCATAATCATTTTAAACGCTAGAAAAACTAAACAAAAGCAAAAAAATAATCCTTCAATTCGAACCCGTAACGCCCTTCTCGCTGTCACTCGTAACTAGCTGTAAAATTCCGTTCCGCAGGATGATTAAGACGTGACAATGAATATGTGCTAGTAGTGGTGCTGTATGTTTTGTTTGTTCGATGCATTGAAAATGCATACATGTAACTTTTTCCCTTCCTTTGCTTTTCACAGACGAGGGTTGTACTCGGAAAAGACGATTGTAAAGGATCAGAAGTCAGAGTATAACACATCTGCACCCGGCATTACTTTCGCCATCTTCTCTGCCTCGACTTGTGGATTTCGCTTTCGATGCATCTTCCTCGTCAACTATATCCTGCGGTCTAATAGTCATATGTACCACATTTGATGTGTCGAGATTCATTTTACATGCTGAGAAATGGATGTTAGCTAAATAGATCGTAGAACCGATCGTTATCACAAGAATATATATCAAGTGACTCTGATCTCACTCAACCTTGTGACCAACGGCCTCATTCAAATTGAAAAAAAAAACATACCTTTCAAAGCTTCCTTATCATCCAACAATTTTCCAAAGAATATCAATCGTATGCTACTCGGACTACTCGGTTTTGTTTCCCATTCTTCCCTCCACTCCCTTAATATTAACTCTTTCAGCGTATATACACTAATACTAAGAGGATCCTTCTTCCCATCTTCCGTAACACCTGGTACAGTAACAGCGCGTTTGGTTAAATATTTCTCGTCGATTTTATATGGATGGTGGGCGCCAGATCCAAGTAACAGAGTAATCGTGAGTGTAGGCCCAGCATCGACAGTGGCGGCTGCTGGCATTACATAGGTCGATTCCGCAGAGGGGCCGATGGCTTCGGAACCCAGTCGTGCTCGCGATGGTCGGGACTCTTGAGCGTCGGAGGATGATTCAGTTGCAGGGGCTTTACCTTCGCTTTTTGACATCGTTGGTGGCGGCGCGGGCGCAGGATCGGTCGGTGAAGATTCGTCGTTCGTGGTAGATTGTGCGGTTAATTGTTCTTGAGACGCAGATCTTTCATCTTCAACTCTTGCGTTTTGATTTGAAGAGTCAACCATGTCTGCCGTCGTGATTGTTGCTGTTGTTGTTGTTGTTGTGGGTAAAGCTGAAGATGTGGATGGATGAGATTGATAATCGGATGTTATGGGTGATGTTTCCGGAATCGAAATATCGTTCAATAGACCCGACGTTCCCGCGCCTTCTATTGACCTTTTTAAAGTATCAAGTTCATCCATCTCAAGTGGTGCGGTATTTGATGATATATGTGTGGTTTGGATAGGATCAGTACCATGGCCTGCGCCCGATGTCGAACTCGCCATTGGTTGGATTTGAGTTGTTTAGAGGTTGCAGATGAGAGTGGAAAATGGGGTACCTAGCGCCCTGTACTGTAAAGAGAAAATGGGGGGATCCACGGTTGTATACGGATTGAGCCGGTGGTTGATAGATATATCTGGGGAAACTAAGCTTGAAGTATTGAAAGTAATTCTTTTATGTATAATCAGGATGATATTTGATGGTATTGATTCCTTTTTAAACAAGAAATACTCGAGTTTGAATTAAGTAAAATGAAGGTATTCCGAGTATTTGAAAGATTATCAATCTATATTAACAGAAGTAAGAATAGGAAGATGGAAGATAATATAGGATTATAATGAAAAAGGGAAAAACAAGAAGTGAATATCAAATACTTACTAAGGTACAATCTAGTGAAGTAGTAGTGGAAGTAGTAGAAAGATCAAATTTGGACTGTCCGAACCAACCAATCGGTTTACTATTGGTTCTTATTTTGATTCGTCGATCCCTCTAGGAAATTGCCTTTATGCTTTATAATTCAAGACTGTGCTTTTAGACTTCGTATTTTCGATATCATATTCTCGTTATTTGCAACTCAAAATTAAGATATAATTCAATGATATTGATATTGGATATTTATGTCTGTTGATGGGTGAGTATGAAGTAACAGCAAGTGAATTGCCAAGATATTTAGAATATCTATATCGATTAATAGAAAGCTGGAAATGTTAATTGATCCTTCTTACCAATTGAATTTTTGTCTTTATTAGGTTTGTGGGTGTTGTACCCTATCTACCCTCTGTTTCCAGTTTCCCTAGCACGCTTATTTATGCTTTCAGGGACAGGAAACATCCCGTAAACCCTGAAATGAAATGACATCCACTCACAAGCCTAATCTATGAACTTCCTTCTTCTAGAATCTGGGGAAACATTCAAACCACATCACACCCATCGCCGCTATCAACCAATTATACTTCATACCTACCAATAAATACAAACATCAAGCAATCTTCTACCACCGCCTCAGATACATGATACAAATCTATTAAATTGTCTTGTTGTCTACATGTGCCGTTTGGAAACAATCAAATTTCAACATTCATCAGATTCATCACATCGTCGTTCAACACGACTCATTACATTATCACTCCAACCATATGCTTGGTTCATGGCCTATGTTCTACAAGTATCCATGAGTTGATCTTGTACTTCTCTTATCGTCAATTCCTACCTCCCGGATTCAATTGAGTACATGAACTCGAATCTTGTACCTCTATTTCATCTATTTTCCGAGGAATCTGATCTCGTATGTCATGGCAACAAGACATTTCCAAAGTCAGCTGTGACTGCTCAGAGATGTTCGTGTAATGAGCGACTATGCCACGACAGTAGGTACTCCAGGAACTCGAGTAAAGATTCCTGGATGGATATATCAGCCTTATATAAATACAGCATTCTTTTCTTCGCAAAGGGAAAGGTTTAAAGCACTAGAAGACGTGTGTGTCAAACTCACCATGTTTTACGCTCAGACAGATAAAACTTGCGGTGCGAGGTTACACGCATACTAAATGTTTGGTCATAAATTCTGACATGTAGGTCATTCGAAAGAACTTTACCAGGAAATTGGTCTTGGAGGCTTTGCCTACTTGTCGGCGCAGATGCTGTTTACATAATTTGCGGATCGCTCGGAATACCACTCGAAGTTTCAATGGTTTCCATTCCATCCCAGAATTAGTTTTTCACCGGTTTCCCGTCATGATTGGCGTTAATCTCGCAGCTGCTCTGTACCTATTGGGGGTGAAGAAATCAATATCTACATGGATGACTTTTCGGATAGCCTTCCGACAGCCAGGATCGCAGGACCGACACTCTGTTTTAGACATACCTTCATGAAGATTTATGATCTCAGTTCTTTCTATGCAAATTGCATTTCTATGATTGGTATGTTCCTCGTTCTTATCTATGGTGCTAGTACCAATACGAACGAATACCTGTCCCGACTGTGATGTATGGAGGGATGCTAAGCAGCAATTACGTTGAGAGCTGGACTCTATAGCACGGGATGTTGCTTTGCCGCCTTTGAGCGGTCAAAGGTGAGTGATTGTTGGTTGATACAATCTTGAAAATTCCTGAACTTTCCTTTGGGACCTGAGTTTGGAAACCGCCCCTTCCTTTATTATTTTCCAATACGAGAAAATCTCGTCTCGGCCCAGCGGCACGGCTAGAAAATCTCGATATGCGATCCTGCAGCAATTGAAGACGTCTATATCATTCAAACATAGGCTCATCATGATCACATCACAACAAATGCATACTGCGACCAGTGTTCGCGATCGCCACTTCCATGACTCCCCCGCGCTTCTTCTCCTCCCTTTTAGACTTTGGTCGTGGCGGTTACAATGGACCTAGCGATGACTCTGAGGACGAAGATCGACTACCTTGATCATATTCATGTTTACAAAGCCAATCCAAGCCAAATTCAAATACTGGTCAGATTGCAGAGGGATGTTAAGCGGTCGTCGCTAACTCTCCTTTTTTCCGGGTGTTGAAGGAAACGCGGGTAGGAGTCAATCGACGGTGCCGGGATCGTTTTACCTGCCAAACTATAGGACGTACCGCAAACCTTCCAATATTTTTGCGGAGAGTAATAACGCACAAGAACTTTGTCACAGACCTGGCGGGTCCTGCTCCAACATAAAAAAAGCCCCTAAAGAACGACAAATTGTATGAGAAATAACTCATTCGCCTGCATCAAATCACTACCTTCTGACACCCAACTTTCGTCTCATACATCATCATACAAATCAGCTCCAAGCGACTATTGAACCCCCAGATTTCTCTGTTCATTCGCGAGCGCCTCTCACTGCAAAAACACATCGAAGTCAACACACTCAAGCAATACTCTAGGCATTTAAGACTCGAATCAAAGTCTTTTGTCTATGTTTATCGCTAGATTCTGGTGAGCTTCGTTTCGGGTAGGTAGAACAGCCAAATGTGGACTCCGGGATTGATTACTTTTTTCTACATGGAACATTATGGAGATGCAATGGCAGCGCACTGTTCACGAAAACCTCTACCTTAACGCTTCTAAAAGGCGCGTCTTGGAAAATCGAAGGTTACAATTTCGTTATTCTGGCGTGCTTAAACAGAAATGAAGACGGAGAGGAGCGGACTTGGAGGAGCGTACGGGAGGTAGGGACTTTACTAGGACGTGCTGACTGGCTAGTACATATGGAGAATCGGGGTCAAAGGAACGTATGATGAATATGCTTTTGCACAAAATGGTTACATGGCGGGGGAGCTCCAAACTGGGGCAGAGGGATAAGGTGCATATGAGAAGATAGGAGCGTATTGACTGGAGGTTATTGGAACGTCGTTAGGTTCAAACTTCAATACCAAGAAGAAAGGAGTCAAATGACGAAACAAAATATCTATAGGTAGATGCTTAAACTCATGATGAAGTTCAATAGACGTAAGAAATTCGCTTGCTTTAATTATATAAAACCTAGGGTAATATTGAGTGTATATCTTCTCATATTCCTCACATTCCTTGTTTTGAATCAAAAAGAGTCGAATTGATGATCGTTAAAGTAATGATGGAAAGTGGAAGATAAATTCGGCATAGATATACATATATACAATTAGAGAATATTGCAGACTGTAAAGAAAGAAAATATATCTCCCATTCAATAAACTCTCAAATAAAATGCTCAAGTCAAATGTAACCCCCTCGCTCCAACCAGACAGCCCCGTCTCAGCTTCAAGCCGGGAGGTGCATAGGCCTAACCCCCATAAATTCGGGGCAAACTCGGGACCAACCACACCTTTTGGTATTGGTGTCGGATTGATTGCTTTCACAACCACACTACGATAATGATATGAGGTGAAATTAATGATCGGGTAGCTAAATGCCTCATTATTAGATGTTGGTTATGCTATTCCTGGTTCAATTACCCTCCAATCTTATCTAAACTCCCACCACTCGCAAGCTCCTCGTACTCGCGGTCGCATGCCCCAATGCGCCGCAAATGGCGTCCCGAAACCCTCAGCATGTGTTTCCTAAGACATCATCAGATGAGCTTTTAAACGCGCATGTCAGTTCGAGTTCTTCGAGCACTACTTCTGCAGAGGCGAACGTCGCGCATCTGACGCCAGATTTTGATTCGGATGAGGCAGATGATAGTGATAGTGATGGTGATTCGGATTTAGATATGCTTATGGGTAGTATGGGTATGGGTATGAGAGGAGGTGAGGATGGACAGAGAGGAAGTTATAAGATGCAGAGATGGGAACCTGTGGGGAAGAAGAAGGAGAAATTTAAAGGAGGAAACAATAATGGTGAAGATTTAAATTTGGATATGGATTCGTATGAGGAGAATAGTCAGAATGTTTATCGTGATGAGACTGGTGAAACTGGTGAAACTGGTGAAACTGGTGAAACTGGTGGGAGGAGGGGCAGTCTCTCGACAATACAATCATATCAATTATATACGCCAGATGAAGAACGAACTGTGGTGAGAAAATTCGATAGAAAATTGGTGGTTTTTGTTGCGTTGTTGTACATGTTGAGTTTCTTAGACAGGTCAAGTATATTCACCTCCTTTCACAACCACTCTTTCATTCACTTCTCGTCAATAAAAGGAGTTAAAATCATGCTAACCATTTCTTTATTCAGATATCGGGAATGCGAAAATAGCCGGTCTAGAACGAGATCTACATTTGGATTCGAATAAATATGAATGGGTTATTACGGCATTTTATATCGCATATATCTGTTTCGAATGGATGAGCATATTATGGAAAATTATACCGGCGCATATTTATATCACAGTTATCGTCCTATCTTGGGGTATCATTGCGTCTCTACAATCTATAGCGACATCTTTTGCGGGATTACTTGTTCTACGCACATTACTGGGAATAGGAGAAGCTGGATTCACGGGAATACCATTTTATCTATCCTTTTTCTTCAAGAGAGAAGAATTAGCATTTAGAACTGGGATTTTCTTGAGTGCTGCTCCTCTCGCAACTTCATTTGCAAGTTCTTTAGCATGGGGAATTGTTAAACTTGGAGAACGTTCCCCTATTGCACCATGGAGACTTCTCTTCCTCGTTGAAGGATTCCCTAGCGTTCTTGTCGCCCTTTTCGCATGGCATCATATTCCTGATAGTCCCAACACCGCTCCCTATCTCACCACTCGCGAAAAGAAAATCGCACGTCTACGCCTTCGCCATGAAATAACTTCAACTACCAATTCCAAAACCCAACCATCATCCGGTCTCAAAATTAAAGAAGTACTTCTAACTCTTCGGGACCCCAAAGTTTATCTCACAGCCCTCATGTTTTTCTTCTCCAATATGTCCTTCAGCAGCATGCCCATCTTCCTCCCCACAATCTTAACACACATGGGTCATTCCCCCTCAACATCCCAGGCCCTCTCCGCACCCCCCCTACTCCTCTCCTTCCTCTCCGTCCTCCTAACCTCCTACCTCTCCGATAAACTGCGCACTCGCTCCCCCTTCCTCCTCTTCCATGCCCTCCTCTCTTCCCTCGGCTACACCCTCCTTACTCTCCCACCCCACCTCCTCTCCCCTACAATCCGCTACCTAGCAATCTACCCCGCCTGCATAGGATTCTTCTCCGTAATCACCATCCTCATAACCTGGACCCTCAACAACCAACCCTCTTCCTCGCGTCAAGGAACCGGTTTCGCCATCATGCAGATTATAGGGCAATGTGGCCCGCTTGTCGGCACGAGACTTTATCCAGAACACCAAGCTCCGTTTTATAGACAGGGAATGGGTGTTTGTGCGCTGGTTATGATGGTTGTGGCGATGCTCGCTGTAGGATTGAGATGGTGGTTGGTGAGGGAAAATCGGAAGAGTTGGGAAAGGTATGAACGGGTGGGTGGAATTGGGGAGGGGGAGGGGGATGAGGAAGAGGGGAGGGGACTTGTGGGGGATGGGAAGAGAGTGGCTAGGGGGAGGAATGCACTGTTCCAGTATATGCTTTGAGATAGATCAAGTTTTAGTGGGAATGTCAGATGTATGTACTTGATTGTATGGACTAATCTGACCGAGACGGTTTGTTTTGCGTCCGAGTTCATTTGTGGTTTCCTATGATGTCTATATCTACATGAGAGTACATCTATGGAGTGTTTACCCTAGTACGCGGCACCTACTTCTAGGTTTCTTTCAGACTCATCACTCCATTTATTCCATGCCTAGCAAATATTTAAGATGCTAATTTCACAATATCTCAAAAACATTCGAATTCTAGTCTGCGCTTTAGTTCAGAGGTCTCGGAGATCAGGATCTATGATAGATTGGAAGATGATGAATTTATGAAATGCATCATCTGCTGGACTGGAGTGCAGTGCTGTGTATTGTATTGTATTGCATTGTATTTTCCTGTCCTTACTTTTCTGTTCCTTTTTTGATTTTGATTTCTCTTTAATATATACGCTGAGCAAATTATTGCGGGTTTATGATAGTTGATACATAGTTCGTTCGAACTATAGTCTGAAAGCTCTGAATCTTTGAGCCTCGAGTAGAACTTAACACTCTAAGTAAATTTTTCATTCCACATACTATCAAGTCTAAGTATATTTAGTTCAATATCCCTCTCCACGATTTTCATAATTCAAGCGGATTCAAACAATCTGTAAAAGGGCTCTCTCAAATACCGAAGTTGGGAATCTTGCTGCGTCCACTCGGTGTGTGAAATAAATCGTATACTAAAGAAAAATCATTATATTGAAGCTTAAAAGATTATTTGATTGTCGAAATTTGAATTTGGAAATTAGTGAGTGTTATGAGGTACGTGAGAAAGTTCTTTAAGAAGTTTTCTATATGTATTCTTCCATTTATATTAATCGATCTCCAATTTTATATCAAAAACAGTCAAAATATATAATTTTCATTTGAATATTTTGATAAAATAGAAAATTCAATAAATAAAATCCTTTATAATTTTAATTATTTATATATAAAAGATTATATATAATTAATTTCAAACTACCAAAAAATTTATTCATTGAATAATAATCTTAAATTGAAACTTTTATTTTTTTTGAATTTTGTGACGCACAAGAGCCGTAGTAGAGCTGAATAAACAGGGTCAATTATGTTCTTTAGAATCTACAACTGAAGAACTATGGCTCGTAAGGAGCGACTAGATATATATACACAAATACCCATTTGTGGGCTGCGGGGTTGTGCGTATGCGTGATTAGGGTTACCATTTTACCATATTAAATCGTATGATTCGTAACGCATACGCACGGATGATCAGCTCATAAATTGATATGGGAGATAAGAGGTATCACGTGGTTAGCCTCCTGTGGTTCACGATTCGTGACAAATTTTCCCTGCAAAAATCAAATTAAATTTTTTTTTTTTTAATTTTCTATCTTGACTATATAATCTAGAAAAATCGTAAAAATAAATTTCAAATCCTTAATTATTAGTTTGGATCGAAATATCTGAAATGGTGAAATTGAAAGATCTTTTATTATTATTGTGAATATAAATTATTTGTTGAAGTAGGTGAGTTTTGGTGTAAAAAACCCTTTCGATTAGTATAAGTGGTCTAGCACTGTAGTAAGATGGGTACAGAGTATCACCTCGAATAAGAATTCGTTTCGCTGGATTAGTATTTATTATACTGCTTTAACCCTTCTCGAGATACTTTATCCTGTCCTCGTCCCGCTACCATTACTATTACCTACTCTACACCCCCCTTCCATCCCCCTTCCATCCCCCTTCCATCCCCCTTCCATCCCCCTTCCATCCCCCTTCCATCCCCCTTAACCTCCCACCACTTCCTCCTCACATCCCACCACATATTCCCCAAATCTTCCAAATTCTCTAATCCCCTAATTTTCAACCTCGCTCCTTCTACTAGTAATCCCTCTAATTCCACAAAACAGCAAATGAACCTTCGAGCTTCTTGTCTTGAACCTTTTCCAAGATTATTTGATCTCGTAGATGATTTCGAGGTAGTGAGGTTAATTTCTAGTCCTTCGAGGTGATCGATGAATGGTTTTAATACTGTTATTGCGGATGCGAGGATATCAGGATCCATATGCTCGGAGGAACTGGTTAGTTGGACATATTTGATCTTACGAGTGGTCTCGAGACCTAAACGCGAAAGAACATGGTGAGGCTAGACTCACACTATTAGTCCTTCTTTCACCTACAAGAATAGCGAAGCAACTCAATACTCACCCTCCTATCATGTTCACAAACCCCATGACACCACGAATTCATACAATGAGCATGTCTCCAAGCGCCCCTCGCCCTAGCATGCCACCTGCTAGCTTTCTCACAATCCCTCCTCCGCTGGTCTCTCATCATCTTACAACAAGTCGCACAATGAATATCCTCAATATCAAATACCCAATAGCGTTCGCTGGCAACGGTCCCGGCTATCTCTCGTATGATGGCGTAGTCTTCGGATTTATCTTCCACTTGGCTGGAGCGCTTGGAACCATTGAGATAGAGATGCATCTTTTTGGGTGAGGTTTCGAGGAGATAGTTTATTATGGTGGCTTTGGGGAATTGGGGTCGGGGGCCGGTTATGATGTTTGTGGTTTTTGCTGGAGTAGTTTTCGCGTTGTCTGATGAGCTTCCTGATATTTCAAGCTTGGTATTGTTCGTCGTGAATCCGAATATTGGGTTTTCTTCGGCGATATTCTTATCCTCTTCCTCATTCCCCGGAAGATATCCTAATAATTCAAGGGTCTTCCCATTTGATACGCCGTATACCCAGACATCCAGTCCCGGTGGAGGTCCCTCTGCAGGTTGTGTGGTCATCATTACACGAAATTCACATCCATCCTCTATTGCATCATTGGAGTTATCCATCTTGGGCTTAGGGACTATCGGTGGCTGTGAAGTGTGTCCTTTCTCAAAGTGATTTATGGCTGTAAGTTGTGTCAGTGTGAACATAATTGTGTTTCTATTCCAAATAATGAGAGTAATGATATCATCGCATGAATGGTACCAATGGTATAAAACAAAAATGAAGTATCCAAAATCTACCATTATAATAACTATTTCCATGAAATGCTGCTCATCAATGAATTCGATACCGTTTAGAAATTCGGAAACTTCCAAATCGGGAAAGATGAATGGACGTACCATGACCTTCAATATGGCAAGTGCACATATTATACTCAAGCAATAGCATTTATTTAGATTTCATACATTATAGCATAGCATCTTGGACTCTCTATCAACCTAGGCTAAAATTGGCATTTTATGTCTATTTTTTTGTTTAGGATATATGTTATGGGAGCTTGAGGAAGAGATACTTGCTAGAGAATGTGCTAAGATTAGAAATTCTTGATTGTGTTGAATGCTCTATACACTTTCTATCTTGTGCTTGCAAATATCATCATACCCTACAAAGCCATAGCCAGGATGACAACGGTTCTGCTTCATGCCTTCATGCCTCTTTTGAAATAGGTAGGCTTTGGATTTTGGTCCTAAAGACTTTTTACAACGTGTCTCGCATTACACTTTGTATCTTGTTCCCAACTCGGCAGTGTCAGATTTTTTGGGCAGCTCTTCGTTTTCATGGGACTCTATACCAGTGCAATATCGCTCATCGGCTTGAAGAGTCAATATATTGTATGCAAGCTTAATCTAGAAATACATGATATCAGTAAGTTGATGCAAAGTCCCTGTTAAGAACCCGGAATAATGTGACCTTATATCGGCGAACCTTGCGCCCACGTTTTGATCATTGTGATTCTTGTCTGAATCATCTTCACACTTTCGGTGGATAAACAGATGTTTCATCCCCGCATTGAGTATTGGGAATGCTCGAGTATTCATTATCTGAGACTCAAACACAATTAGTCGGGCTAGAAAAGAAGTATTGATGATACGTCTGGTGTACGATTCTGTGGAGATTATTTATGTGAAACAACATTTCACGGTAGTTCACTGCAGGGGTGGGGTCTTTGGGATCCGAAAAATGTTAAATCAATATTAGAGAAATATCTAGATATAAACAACCGGAACAAAACGTGATTGCAGTCTTTATTTAACCTTACATTAACCTTACTCGATTTTGAGAATAGCCCCGATCACATGACCACACCTAATCCAGCTGAATGAATATAGTCATTCTATTTGTAGGTTTGCTATCTTAGGGTGAAATCAGCTTGCTCGCTCGCCATAGGAAAGAAGCATCTGTATTAACACCTGTTCCCTCAACCCCCCTTCACATTACGCGAAGATATTCCTGGCTTACTTTGACGTCAACACTAAATTAACTCGTCCACACGTGATTTAGCGCTTTTTAGGTTACATTGTGGGACGGCTTGATCAAAGTTTTCATCATTCGAACTCGCGACTTATGGTTCATAGTCACGATGATCCCGCAAATCGCGCCAACTTGACTTTCAACAAACCATTGAGATGTGACATCTCGGTGATGAAAGAACGGCGATTAGGAAACCGCAGCCGGAACCAAACATATGACAACCCTATTGAAGGAATGAAATGCGGTAGAAAATTGGAACAAACAAAAGCTACTGTTCAATCATCGCCTCCATTCCCACACCCACATTTACACGTAGCCGCCATCAATTGACGACTAATCATCTCATTTATCAGCCGGTCATATTTCGGCCTGCGTTTCGAAAAGGCCATTGCGGGTCGGGCACAGTCATGCCAACGCAATAACCAAAAAAGATGGGCTCCTTGTCATCGAGGCCCATTTCATCCATTTAAACGAAAATCATATGGTCTGATAATGTTCTTGTTGGTAGTTCCCAGGATGACGGCGACCAGCATAAAATTAAATCATCTGATACAGGAATGAAGGAATCGAGAAGGCTGCAAGTAAGCACGGAAGTGGCGTTTTGTAATCACTATGTTAGCTTAGGTCTTTCAGAACCTGTCCTATTTGGGGAAATCTCGCTCATTGATATAAAGCTTACAATGAAATCCTATACATACAAACAACAAATAGTGTCTATGGGCATGCTGCATGCATATGCTCCAAGCTAGCAACCATCCCTCGAAAAAAAAAAAAGAGAGGCCCTGTTGCTTCAGGATGAGTCCCTTGATTAAGCGATCAAGGACATCAAGATATTTTCTGAGCATCCATCATCACCATCCTTTGTACCTCTTTTTCTTTACTCCAATGTACTATTTGTTTCAAGCGTTTTTTCGCAATAACATCCGATATTAAGATCTTACATATCATTCCATATGCATGTCCGCATAAGTGCCATGCCGCACCGCCACATAAGGATTCATGCTTGATTTTCAACTGCGCCCCACAAACGATGAGCATGTACCTCATTAGCCAGCAACTGCCTATAATATATCACTCGTGTTGGTTATGATTATCTATTTCCATCTGATCCTATCGTATTCTTCCATTCCTATCAAACATAACCGTTATGCTGGATCCCGAGTTCTTTCTTTAACGTCAACAAGTGGCGGTACGAGTATTGTAATGGTGGCTCAGGCCGTTTCAAACTTTGGTGATCCTGCCAAACCACAGGGCTGGTTCACGCTGACACTGAAAGGAGCTGATAGACAGTAACGGGAAGCTTTTGCTTCTAGGCTTATGTATCTGAATGGCGTAGTGAGAGCCGAGAAATGGACGGCGCTGACGAGGCAGCGAGCCGTGATATATTTTGGTTCATTCCTTGATGCCCCTAAATCGAGTCTTCACCGCTCCGACTTTCTTATATTCTCTGAAAATGCGTATATCTCAAAAGTAGCTGATCTGACATCAGAACATTGCATATTGGCCTCCATCACTCCCTTCGTATAACAATTATATTGGTCGGCAGAGAACAGCCTTTCAAGAAGGTCTTCCCGAACAGGGAACTGGTCCTGCGTGGCATCCACCAACCGATTTTCAGAGAATATTTTAAAATATCTAAGCTCTTTTGAGTGGCATTTCCTCTATAGTTTAATAATACCCTATAAGGTATAGCTCTTGAATTCAACAAAATCGGGCTTTGAAAACATGCCCTTTTCAAGTAAGCCCATGGTTATGGTCAAGTCTGCATGGGACAGCCGACTTCACCACTGTTTTCGAGGTAGACTTGGGAGGCAAACACTACGGGTAACCTAGGACCAGTTTTGATGCTTCGAGCTCTGTTCGATCTCGATTCCTAAGGCACGAATATTTTCAAATGACTCGACTTCTCAAACCGGCAGAACGATCTCACAAGATAACCTCATGATCACGATAATTATTGCTTTTATACTATAATGATTCACACTTGTGGCAATTTGTAACTTTGACTCACTCAAGTGAGAACTGGAGTAACTAGGCGTGTCGCTAAGACTTGTATACCAATTCAATCGCGACGTATCTCTAAAGGCGTAGTTCTCGCCTACGCATCACACCCCTTTCACTTTAGGCTTCCACCAGGATACGTCAACTCAACGCCCTGACATACGTACGCCCTGGGAATTACAAATTAATTTCTTCAAAGTGTTGCGCTCGCTTCGGTGAGAATGTTAGGAAGGTGCCAGCATCTTTCTTCGACGATGCAGCTTCCGGTGGCTACTTGCAACGTGATATCAGTGTATTCAGTGATAAGAAGAAGTCACCGAGATCCCTGAAAGTGCAACGTCTGATTATCCCAACTGCCTTTGCTTTTGACCGGGACCTTCCTTGAAAGTGCAGCAGCACTGGCCGCTGTTTATCCCTCGCGTGGATATAATTACCGGCAGCCGTAGAAGGCTCTGGCGCGAGTAGCGACGGGCAAACTTAGATAACAAAATTAAATGCCTACATGTATTTAGTATGGTATATGATTAGCTTGATTTGGTAGGACTTACTTTGAATTTCAAGGTAATGTGGTACTAGGCTACATCTCCACAGAATTGTCACACTTCGAAGCCTTACTCTCTAGTGATCCTTTACCACGCCTTTCCTATATGGGAATCATTTTTGCCACTCATAATCTTTTTCCTCTCGTTAGCCTGTACTAATGCTTCTCTTGTGCAAAGCTAACGCGTTCTTAATTTCTATTGTCCTTTGACAATTCAGCGAAGGGCGCCCCCCCGCCCCCCCCCCGCGGGATCTTACACTCATGCCTCGTCCGGCATCTTCCCCTTCCAGGGATACACTCTGACATTTTACCTTGACAGCTACTAACCTATAGCCCCTGTTAGCAACAAAAGAAATAGAGAAGTCGCCTTCAATATCATTCGACAACTCATCATTGGCATCTAATCTCATCTCACTAAGCTAACTAGTTGTTGATGTAAAGACGCTCAAACTTGGACAGAATAAGGTCACATTCATCCCTACATACTTTAGCAGGGCAATTCGCCGATTTCCGCTCTAGTGCCCGTCTGCGCCCAACAAAGCGATTTTGCATGTGCGGTTGGCAGCGATCTCCCGGTGCCGCAAATACGCACGCACTCGCTGGCGCTGAACTCTAAGTACTATTTAGGATCCATATCGATGCATAGATATTGAAATTGGCAGATGATCATATCCTTGCAGCTTTCTTGGCAGATCCAAATTCGGATTAATCTTTTCATATCAGGTTTGTACCATGGCTAAATCTAGGATATTTGGTTGATGATGGTTTGGAATCATTTTTCCGTCACAATTGAACTCCGCAAATAATGAACCCGGGTTAATCATCTCGTCATCTGAAAGTGGGGGTGCCGTATGCAGCTACTGTAAACCTGGTATGTGGATCCACTTCCTCCACGTAGTTACAGATACTTGCACTTGCCAACAACGAAAACGAAACTTTGAAGATCGCGAGATACTCAAAGCATTTGCAAGCTAACCCTCAGATCGAAGGTTTGTGCATCTATTCACATTGTCGCCGACAGACTGAGACTTTTCCCTTGATATCTGAATACCTGCACAAAAGTACAAGTAATACTCTCAGCATTGAACAGAGACATCCTGATGTTAGACTTCGTTATCGACTCATCATCATTGAGATGATCATCCCAATTTCTCATGTTAGTTTGATGAATAAACTGAGACCGTGACCGAGACTTCTCGATTGATGATGACCGATGTGGCCCGACAAAGTATTAAGTAACAATTAATGTACCACCTAAGCATTGAATAAACGACAAGAAAGGAAGCATATCTCTATATTTCGGGCTATCTCTGTTTACACAAATAAATATGTCCATTTCTGCATTGAGATGCACTCCGAACTTGAATAGAGGTCAATGACAACTCCGGACGGATATCAAGAAAGAAAGCAACCGCTAACTGGGAAACCTGAAACAACTCCACAACTCCAATCATCATAACATTTGCAAATCATCCAGTAGAACACAACAAAAGTACCACACGACCACTGCACAAAACCCGTTGCCCGTAGATATTCCTTTAACCGTACATCTGCATTTGCATATGCATTGCATCACATCTACATTGCATTGCAGTATGCATATATATGAATAATTTCCATCCAGTGAAACATAACTACGCACCAGTACCGTGACAACTTGGACCAAACCATTTCCAAGTCGAGGGTACTGCATATGCACCGCGCCTCTGATGAAATTCCCATTCTTCCCACTCTGCCACTCTTCACTCTTCTCCCCTATTCTCGAAGCATCATGAATTCCAAATGAAAGCTGCTCAAAGTAGATAGTAACCCCGAGTTTATCCCATCTCATTATACACAACACTTCGAAGAAATGCCTTCCTGTCTCGGCCCTGCTTCAGCTCATACAAGACAACATAAATTAACAAATGAAGAGATTTTTATATATCCCGAGTATTTGTACACCTCAAAACCCCAGTCTTGTACCCCATTCCCAGCCCAGTATTCAATAACCACCCACTCTTCCCGTCACACTCAAACACAAAGCCTCGCACCACAACATACCCGAAGGATCCACTTACTGTACATACCTAGGTACATACCGTAAATCTATAGAGATTGGGATACAATCCCATTAAAATGATCCGATTCCCGAGTCTCTGATTGTTGCTGTATCTCGTACGAGCTACTCTGCATATACTAATATCAGAGTTTCACCAGTTTATTGTGCTAGAAAGATATATAGGTTTGGGCAATTAGTTGACCGGGACCTCATTAGTACTCTAGAGCTGCATAACCTCAGCACATTACACCATAAACATTAATGACTAGAAATACAAACTAGGAGATTTAAAATGCGGCCGAGGCCTTGACCCAAACTGCTGGAATTTTCAATATTTTCCTTTTGGGCCGCCAATTCACATCATTTCATCCCGTTTCGTCCGTCTTCGCCGTTCTTACCAATCCAATCCAATACGCTATGCTCTACTCGTATTCATGTAAATATTTGTATTATAATTGCATATTAATCATCATGCCAGGTGCTCAACAGTAAATAGTTGTGGGCCAGTCATCCTCATGCTCGCTTTTCAAAACTTGGAACGGACATATCTCCACTGCCTTCAGCACCACAAAACGTATCTGTACATCTAGACGCCCAATTACTATCTCTCATTTGATATAAATGCAGTAACAGACCTACTAAAGCATATAAATATACTAGAATTGGAAATTCTCTCTCACATGGTATGGGAAAGCAGGATTTGATGAGGGATATGAGACATTGGAATCGCAGGATCTAGGAGGAAAAGAAGTTTTAGACATAGATATTGATTTAACCTAGAATAATGATACGAATTTCAAAAGATAATTTAAGAATGATGTTCAAACTAATGTGTGTTTATGGGTTGCGAATTTTTGGTCGTGGTAGTCTTACAAATATGTTAGAGCCATCTGGGAGGAACGGATGCTTGTCACGGTCGAGTCATTGGAAGGATTCACGTATCATAAGTAAGCCAACATGAAACAAACTTCACCCACATCACGGAAACAGGGTATTCTCAGGATAGATATTTGAATATATCTCTTATTAAGAATTAAGTAATGTAAACCCTACTAGCAAGTAAAGTGCCTATGTAGTATATAGTAGATAGTAAAATTTATTCTTTCATCTCATCTCATCTCGTCGATCTCCGAGTCATTCCCATCTCATGAATACTCGACTCCCTTTCCGAGCGAGATCTCTTATTCCCTTACCAGTAACCCAGCTATTAATATCTCTCGATACCATACAGATATGCACCCCGTATTCCCACCGAAATCAAAACCTTGCTTTACCCAAACCCTGCAGATGTACCCGGCACATCCATCCTAGCCCGCCCAAACCAAATCAGATTAGACCCAAACAAATGAACAAAAACACACGTATTTTTTGGTGACCTCACAACTCCTCTCCTATGCGAACCTATAATGCCCATTGCGGCTTGGCCCCTACCGCCCATGTGTCCAATCCAATACAAATGGAAGATGATCAACCCGCTGACTATATAAGGTAAGGCTCGAACAAAGTAAAGTGAGAAAGGAAATTGATGTAAAAAAGAGATAGAAAACAACTTGATGTCTCAATTGACTCGAACGGACTCGCTCAAATGGTATCTAGTAACGACAACGATAACGATATATCTCCCCTCAACACCCTAGCCACGCAACAAGACGCAAAGCAGGCTAAGTAGTAGTAGTAGACAAAATTTAAAGAAAATAGAAAACAATTGAAAGAAAACAGGTAAAATCCGAGGTAGTCGGGTAGGATGAAGCGGCAGCTGAGGAATACCGTGACAAATCTGCGAGCTAATCCCTCTTTCGCCACGAGCTTGATGCCAAGGAAGATAAAGGATACCCATCTGTCTCTTTCCCGCACAACTCCGGACCCTCCATGTAATGATAACCCGTTATTGGAGATAACACAAGAGTTACGCATGGGCGTTCTTGTGTCCAATGCATTGTATAGTGTAGTATATTGACCAACCGACACCTACACAACACAAGCTAAAAACCATAATGCTTGGGGATTATTCGCATGCAAGCAATATGCACAATGCAATGCGAGCTGCAAGTACTTCTCCAAATCGTGCAAGATATGCCATGCAAGTAAGGGTAGGTTCCATAGATAGGAAGGGTTACCAAGATAGGTAGGTAGGTCTCGTTTATTTAATGTGTGCCAGTGATGATGCCATATGATGAGATGAAACAAGATCTTTCTCGGAATACCATCGGACAAAGTAGATGTGTGACACTGATACGAACATAAAAAGCCAAGCAGAAAATATGGAAATAAAACAAGGTAAGTGGCCAAAGAGAATATTGGTATATGCTAGTATGATAAAATGAATCAGGTCGCAATTGGATTGATGAAGGCCACACCACCAAGGACATTTATTTAGTCCAGCCAAAACCAAGAACCAGAACCCCCCGTTTCGCCACTTTCCATCCGAAGTAAGAGATATGCAATGAGGTCTAAAATAGGTGTTGATGAAATATTTGGATTCGGATGTAGTAGTGTCGTAGTGCATCAGGTGATACACGAATAAGAGAGATAAGGGATCTGAAGATAGATAGTCATGCATGTAGAAAAGTAAGAAACAGGAAAATAAGCGTGTGGCGGTAGATAGTGTGTTGGTGTGGTACGGTGGCTGTGTTTGAGAACGAAGATGATTGCGTAGAGTGGGATGAATAGATTTGAATAGGGTGTGGAGGATGAATGTTTTGATGTAGTGTAATCGTAATAGGTAGTAGTGGTGGATAGTAGAGTCGTAATAGGCCGCGGTAGTAAGCTCGAGAGCAGGTATCATCAAAAAGGACGAATAAAACAGAGGATGTTCGGCAAGAGTGTTTCGTGAGACGCAGGGTCGCTTAGAGAAGCAGGTATAACGACAAAAACTACTAAGGGTATTTTTGAGAATGTGAATTAGTCGTTTCGATCGTAACGATTAACTTGATAGGTCGATAAGTCGATTAGAGATAAATTGATGTGCAGCAAGGGTTATTAGGGTAGTAGTGCATGGATTTGTGCGCAAGGTATGTTTGATGCAGGAATGTGCATGTGAGGGTAATACGAGATAACTTCTGCCGAATGAGCATTCATCATCTCGCACTAACCCACTTTCATACCCCATGCTAAAAGAGAAACAAGATCCCATGACCAATGATTTCCATTGCTCGCAAGAAGGTAGAGAAAACAGGACACCCTCTCAACACCCTCTCACACATAGAATCCCAGATTGCCTATCAGATGTGAAGCCATGAGTTCATGATTTTGCTGCATTAGCTCAATCCTTCATCCAATAGGACCGCGTAATCGATTCACGATTCACGTACGCGGTATCTGCTGACTCTGTTGTTGATGTTGAAGGGAAGATAAAGTACGAGTTCCATTACCACCGCCAGCCATTGAAGCATCCACAACGTTTCTCGGCGGCTGATGTTGCTGTTGGCCTTGACCTTGATAATCAACCCCTGGCCCCGAAGTGCCGGCGGCAGTCGCGGGACTATTTTCAAGATAATTCGATAAGTCCCATGAGCCTCTAGCGCTTGCTACAGCTGCTGCATTTCCAAGTTGTGCTTGATAATGTTGTTGTGGTGTAGGCATGTGATGTGTAGCTCCTTGTGGCCAATGACTCGATTCTTGTGCACCATGTGGTACTGCAATTCTTAGATCAGGGGGACCACCCTGGAAGTTTAATGATTTTTGGCTTTGTGGTGAAATTGCTCTTTGTGCGGGAATATTGGAATTGTAAGCTGTAGAAGTTGTTGATCCTGATATTGATCGTGGTGAAATTCCTCCATGATGATCACTTGTGTATGGTAAGCCTACAGATGAAGTTTCCGTAGCGTAACCGGTGGAGCTGACGGGTGTCAGGAGGGCAGGAGCATGTGCGGGTGGAAGGGTTGAGGAAGGACTGGCGGACTAAAATTCATTGTTAGCATTTTAATTCATACCAAGGAATCGATAAATCAAAAGGTGTGCTTACATATTTGCTGATAATCTTCTTCAGAGCGGGTCCTAAATCCTTCCAGTGAAAGACCTTTACATCCTTTTCAATATTACGAGGCTTAGGATTAGGGAACGCCATGATGACTTTGAAGAATTCTTCACTGTCAGGCTTTCCTTTAGACACAGTGGCGGGTCGGAAACCTTCTAGGTTTCTCCGTATCCTGTTCTTTTCTTCCACGGTGAACTTTGCTGCTACTAACGCTTCTAATAGAGTAATAGTATCCACGCTTGTGACATAACAATCATTTTTCTCTTCCCAATATATGCAGCTGATTACAACAGATTGAGGCGGTCGTTCATCAGCTGAAATAGGGTTAAAAGTTGTCGTAATGGTGCATCCGGATTGTGATCGCTTGAATTGGACCAGCCGCCTCTTTGATTCCCATTCTTCTGCGGTCCAATTATTTACCATCATATCACCCAAATCTCCGCTGATTTCCAATTTTGCTTTGTTTGCGTACATTGGGTAAGGATTGTATGTATGACCTGCATGAGGTGTAGCACCCGGACTTGAGGATTGTAAGGTGGAAGTTCTTATCAAAGCTGGGTTGCCAGGAGATGGTAAGGATGACATATTGGATCGTTGCATTGAATTTGATGGTAGGCCAGGGCTTCGCGCCATACTCGAACCAATTGTTGAATATCCAGAGTTCCACGTAGATACATGCGGAGAATGTGCTTTGAGAGTGGGTGGTGAAGCTGTTGATGAATTTCCATATCCATAACCTATGTTCCTAGGCGCAGCTTGAGTTGGATAGCCACCGGAAGATCGATTATATTGAGGCATCAGATTACTATAGGAAGAACTTGCTTGAAGGTATGGTGAGTATGAGGAAGGCGAGCCATCGCTCGACGAAAATGCGTAAGGAAATTCCTCCTTCGGCTTTAGCTGTTGGGAATTACGTTTTGCTGGGCTCCTCATTAATTCCGCAGATTCTGTCGAGATCTTCCTTTTCCTAGTTCCCTCGAGTGATTGTGGGCCATTTTCGTAAGTGAAGTCCCCAACATCAACCTTGGAAATAACATCTCCATCACCTTCCATGAACATCGACACTGGCACCCGGGAAGAGGACCAATTTGTAGATGCAAACTGAGGAACCTCACAAGCCACAACATAATTGCAAACTCCTCCAGACTGGTTCATCTTTCTTACGGAGGCCTGGCATTTCTGCTGTCCAAACACCAAATAGAAGGTCGGCGAGTTCGAAGTCAAGAGCTCGTACAAAGTGGTTATGCAGACGCTGACTGGAGTACCCTGACTTCCCCGCTGAGGCGAAAATGATGTAACTTCGGGTATCGGCGTAGACCCAACATTCAAGTAAGGGCCCGCTTGTTCATCGTAAGTAGTACGTGTGTTACTCGATGCATAACCTAGCGAAGTCATCTGTCCGGCATTTTGATAAACTGGAGCAGGTGTTGACGTTGGAATTGAAGACTGGGATACATATGAAGGCGTTGAGTATGGGAATGCGTTCTCGGGATATGACCGTCCAGTTTCGTAGCCTGTTTTTGAAGTCAGTGATTCCATGGTTCGTATGACATTTGGGTGAAGGAGTATCCCTTCGCCATACTGACCATGGAGCTGTGGTGGTTGCGGTTTCCCGTAGGCAGACATTGACAGGATATCTGTCGGGGAATCCGCCCGGGGCACAAGGGCTCCCTCGTACCCTCCTTCGTGTAAGGCTGTAGTCTCTGGTGATGGATAAGTCTCGTCGATTATTATCGGTCGACCAGAGGTGAGGTGTTCGGACTGCAAATAAAGCATTGTATTAGCAGGAGAGATATCTCCAAGGAAATAAAGGTTGTAAGGATACACATACGTCGAACAAAGTGTAAGTTGAGTAGGCCAGTTTGGCGGTAGGAGAAGAACAAGGCTAAAAATACTATCGACTCCACAAGAACGCTAGATGAACACTTCCACGAATCGCGGAGTTCTACTGTTGAATATCGAGAATATCGTAGAAAATTTGGTCCATGGAAAATGTAAGTATCGTGAAGTGTTAAGGTCGTGAAGAAGAACGCGTGATGTTGAGCGGTGTCTATATGACGATTTAGAAAGAATGAAGTATTGTCGATTAAAATGCTTTCGACGGAGGTAATTGTTCTTGAAAACGGAGCCTTTTCCAAAGATACTCCAAGTGACAAAGTGTTAGGTGGATAATGGTAGTCTGTTAGATAAATTTTGGTACCCTAGGACACTCAGGTAGAATAGTTCTCTTTTTCCTTCCGTTCTTGGGAAAAATTAGGGTTCGATCCGCAGTGACTTATAACGATTTAATGATGAGATGCCGAGTTTAAGTAATAGAACTTGAATATAACAGGTTAGTCGAAGAAATAGTTTCAGAGCTGAATCCTTTTTCAACGACGCTTGTTTTCCAATATCTTAACTAGCGATTTTAAGTTCCCGCGCTCTAGAAATAACTAGGGCAAAGGCGTAAATCTTCTGAACAAAGTCTCGGGAACATGAAACTAAAAGAATAAAGTACTTTAGAGAGTCGATAACGATACTAAAGGAAACTCTATGAATCAATCAGCCTGAATGACTTTACAAATGACGAAGAGACAAAAAAATATTCTCAAGATGGCTGACGAGGGGCGTTCATAGCTTAGTTGCATTCATGGTGAGGGATGGGTTGAGGCACGTACAGGACAAAGAATTTGAAGTTTCTTGGATGTTCGATAGGATATGCCGATTGCCAGAAGATATGCAGCCACCCGGATGGTCGAACCTTTTGAATGAACCTGTTCGTTGCGAGGTAATGTCAGTATTCGTATATCAGAAGTATGCCGTCATTATGAATGTGCCGGTGACAAGTTGTTGTCGAGAAAGATGGTGTAGTATGAACAGGTAGTAAGTAGCATGTGCGCATGAAGGAGGGTATACCCAGGGTGCAACGATAGCCTAGTGGTAAGGTTGTGGAGGTTATGCTTTCAATCACCCTAGTCCCGTATATAGGATGGC
Source organism: Stromatinia cepivora (assembly GCA_014898415.1). NCBI lineage: Eukaryota > Fungi > Ascomycota > Leotiomycetes > Helotiales > Sclerotiniaceae > Stromatinia > Stromatinia cepivora. The sequence continues at coordinate 125,551 of RCTD01000012.1, read as the reverse complement.
ACATATGACTTCTCAGGTGCAAGGATGGGGAGGTGTGATGAACATAAGAATAAATAAAAAAGGTAAAGCGTGAATACATACAAATGGTGGGGTCTGGAAGGCACTTTTAGGGTTTATGAGTAAGTTAAGTGACTTCTACTGGGCGAAGAAGAAACGCAGTAGTTAGCTAAAAAGGTAAAGAGCCTGTTGCGTGTGGCCTTTCTCTTGATTGCTCGGATCTCGTGTAGGGTGCAAGGCGGCTGATGGCTGATCTGCTGAATGTGGTCACACCAATTTGAAAGATTTGAGGAAAACTGCTTCAAACGCCTCGAAAAGGCTGGGCCAAATCAAAAGTCTTCTATTTTGCTTACTCCGAACGAAAGAATGTAAATATCAAGTCCGTGTATCGGATCCTTGGTATAGTTTCGAGCCCAGATATACCACTTTTTGCGGCTTTCTATTTCATCCGATCGTGTATTGTATATATTAAAAAAAACGTTTGACGTGTTTCGTGGAATGAAAATAGAGGCTTCGAACGGTAGGATTCGGATGCAGGCTAGACACGTTCTTGATATGAGTTTTGAGTGTGGCGGTTGCCTTCAGAGGATTTGGAATGAGGCAATGGTGCTTCGTTGACTCCGAGTCCGGGCAAAGAACTTTTGTAAGGTTCGAAAATATGCGGTTGATATTCTGGTGAAATGCTGCGCAGTTTTGGATGATTGCTAAAGTCTTGAAACCATAGGTTAAAATGTAGTGTGGAGAAAAAAGGCTGACTTTAACTTTGAAGGCTGTGAGGGAGATAGGTCCTTGATGCGGAAGGGTATATAAATGGTATGATGTAGTAAGAGTGTGTCGAAAGTGAAGTGGCAGTAATCACTAATTAATATTTTATCGAAGTCGTTGAATGAATATTAAGAGCTAGATATGGAAGATGTAAAGATTTTCTGGTTAAAAAAAACAAACCCTAGGAGTAATAGATGTGTGTTGGCTTGTTCGAGAAGACCGAGGTAGGTAGTATAGGATCAAAGTAGGAACATTAGAGCTTGACCGGGAGCTCTTCTCGAATTCGGTGCTGACCTCGAATTTTGGCTTGGGTAAGGAAGATGGATGTTGTTGTTTGAACTGAGGTGTACTAAATCTATGACATGCATTCCCTAATGGAGAGGATAACGAATACGTTTTCTTGCTCTTGCATACGACAGACAGGGTTTCTTTTTAGGAGCAGGAAAAGACGTGGAGTAGATTTTGGGCGAAGGATTCCTTGGAAAAGGGTTGATTTCGTAAGGTTCAAAGGGTAGAAAAGCCAAGGTCAAATCTAATCGGGTTTGGTCGTGTGCTTTATTCGATGAAAGTAGATATTGAACTGCAGGTCGGCGACTGCGGCTTGAATTGATGAGATCGAAATGGAAATTATATTCTATGCCGATTTATTCAGAATGTGGAGAGGGAGGCTTTTGACAGGACAGGCAGCTTCGGATTAGATTGGACAGAATTGCTTGCTTTTTTTACTCTCTTTTTCCTTTTTCTTTCTTGGGACTTGGTGGTCTGAATTAAAAGATTTATGACAATTAATATTATTTATTATTATTTTTTGGAAAAAAAGATGGTACGAAATTTACAAGAACAACATTGGTGCACCAAAAAATTCATGATGGGAATGTGGATGACGGAACTTTACTGTAAGAGGCGGTGACATTTTTCCCTAGGGAGTGGAATGGGGACAAGGGAAGCCCACTCAAGCTCAAGGATATAAGTTCGAATAGAAATTCTAACGAAGACCCTTGTTCGGAGAAGGATTATGCTTTGGGTATGGAGGAATTTCCGTTTTACGGACAAGTTTCCTCTTTTTCCCAAGTCCCTGTTGAAAGATCTTTTTATTTTCCTTGAGTTTACAGGGGATTATATGGGGATGATCGTTCTATTACAAGGATGATAGAAATTTCGAGAGGGAACTCTTACCGTGCTCATTATTTTCTATTTAACTTGTATGCTTGGCCATTTGAAAGAGCATTTCGGTAATCATGTCGATATGGGATGCATCCACGGGTGAGATAGATGGCCGCGAGATGAGATGTTATTGTCGTACAACGTGCCCAGGTTGTAGTTGCCCCTGCTAGGCCCATCGATTCAATTGCGGCGAAGCTATTTAGTGGATCAAATAGGGCCACGACTAATATAAAAATAGTGACAAATTAGAAGCTTTTCTGCCTTTATAAGCCTTCTAAAGCCCATGACAACTAACTTCCTAAAGCTCTAACCCTGTAAACTCTCTTTTCTTCCTTGAGCTCCCTTGCTTAGAAGCTACTTAGAAGCCGCGGTACAAGAGAATCAATCCACTGTCCGGAATCCCCCAGAACCCTGAAATAATATACTGCTCCTCCGCTTTCGTAGAGATTGATCGAATGGGATGAATGGGAATTGTAGTAGAAGAATGGTAGAAATCGAATGGGTTAATGATGATTGAGGGGCATCGTTTCATAGTTTATTTCGTTTCCGATTAGGCCTTTCTTTCTAATGATGAAGGGGGATTCTCGGTTGAGCAAATGGTGTTTGTTAGATCGATAAATTGTATTGTTCTCAGCACAGCAGCACAACAAGAATTAATAGCGTTAACACATCATCATTGCGATGGAAGTATGCGCATTATCTTTCATTTAATCACATTCCTCTTTTATTTCACATCGCAACTCGTGGAAAATACATACCGCAGTACATTTAAAAGCCCACGTAATTCCACGTACACTTTTCAGAGCTGCACAATAAAAGTCCCTCGTACGAAGAATACCAAAAGTGCGGTACGTACCGTTCAATTCATGCCCAAATGAAATGTTCCGAAGAAATTATCATCTGCCCTTTGGCAACTTACATCTTGCATATAATACTTGCATAAATGAACGTCACTAGAGTACAGAAGCACCCTTCATTAATATCCATGCCCGGTCAATTGTGAAACTTATTCCATTTTCTCTTTCGCTCGGCACTTGAGAAGATCACTCAATTGTTTGAGAGTACTTAGATCCCTTGTTAACAGCTCATCCTGGCTATCAATTCCCAATCTTTGGCATCTGGGTCTATCGAATAGTCCGATGATCTCATTATCTGAATCTCCGAATTTAGCTTCTTCTCTTATGATGATGAATTCCTTCGTGGGAAATCGTCAATCCGGGCATCATTTATTGCTGGGTCTGCTTATTTTCGGTCGTAGTATTCTAGACAACCCCCTCGGAAAAGGCACTAACACTGAAAAAGATTTCTTGCGTAATATTGTACAGCAGCTCGAATTTTTCGACATATTCTCCTAGCTACATAACACAAGCACAAATGACCATTTCATCGGAGAAAAAATTCTTGCTATTCTCTGGTCGTTTCAATCGCTTTCGTCGGGTTCGGTCCAGAGCTAGTAAGGTGAGCGGGATGAGCATGGGAGGCTCGACTCTTTTAGGAATTAATGGCTGTCACTTCTCATGCTGAAAGCTGGTGTTCATTATAAGCAATACTAACACTTGAACTAATTAATCGGGAAGTGGATTCCTCCACCAATATTGATGGTTAGAATCGAAAAATGCGTGAAATATGAATTATCCTCATCATCGATATGATTAAAGACGCCCTCGATGATAAATAGGCGTTGGAGTGTTGCTTGACGAATCACGGCAGCAGTGTAAGGTTGCTGCAGGCAAAAGATCGACACTTGGATGTTCGGGAGTGTCAGGTCATCTACATTATGAGAGAGTGCTATGCCTAGGTAGGTGTGCATATTGTGCATATTAGACAGGGTTAGCAGAGTAGGGTCACTAGACACTGGACGCCACAAACGACAGGCCTGTTCGGAAAGGAAATCCGAATTTTGGAAAGTACCTCTTTTCCCTTTTTGTGCCCGGTGTAGCCGAATTGATATTCTACATCTTTCCTGGTTGAGTTGAAGAGCTGGGATGAATACCTGGGATGGTAGCAGGACTATAGCTCAAGTTGCCCAACCATAGGAAGGTTCTCAACACCTTACGAGAAAACCACAAGCCTCCCGTCGTGACCGTCGGAGCACAGATTAAAATCGTATTCACCGCTGCTGTGGAATCAAAGAAAGGGAGGAATAATAACATTACCCCCTACCTTAGCCTTTCTGATACTGCAGTGCTTTCTCTTATTCGTTACACTCCTGTGAAATACTTTCTTTCACTTCCCAAAGGAAGGAAAGAGGAATGCGTAATACTCCATCCTCGTAACTCATTATCCATAAACCCGAGTTTTCCTGTCTGCTATTCTATCATGTGAACTATGAATAGAACAATAAAACGACCACAATAGAATGAATTTATGAAAATATAATATTGATATTTTTTCTGACATAACAGTCAAAGAAGTGACCAGATCATGCGGGAGATTTCCCCAAAGTAATCCCGAACTAATCCTAGTCAAGTAATAAATTCAGGAGGTGTGGACGAAGATTTCTCCCTTTTATCGTTTGATTGATTATGATTGGATGAAAACCTTGAGATCAATTCGTGGCTGTGCTTGTTTTGAAATAATTGACCCTCGTTTGGTTGCATCGACAGGATTTGGGCATCTGCTCTATGGATTGTAAGCTTGAGAAAAGGGCTTTAAAACGTGATTAGTCATAGGAAATAGGCTTGTATTCCCAAGGAGAACAAGAGAAATGGAAAGCTGCTTTTACAAGAAATATGCTAAATTGCCAATCCTCATCCCCTTCATTGAATTTGATTGCATTGTAGGTTGAAGCGACAACATCGGTATATTCCATCAATCTAAGCAGAGATTTCGTCATTCCGGACCTGCTTCATCTGTTCCGTTCCAAGTATTTCGTTCCAAGCGAAGTATCATTTATTTCATTGGGGACTACTTTCCTAACTCCTATTCTAATAAGCTCTCTCGCTCGAAAATCAAAATGGGTAACTCCTATCTCTCTATTAGAGTCTAAAAGTGGCTTCAATTTAGGTCTTTCTCCCACAAGACTATCAAGATGCAGGCAGCAACTATCAGGTGGGTGCTCTTTTTGCTTTTTCTTCCTCCTTCATCCCCTTACTCATAAAAGCCATTTTCATGCATTAATTTGAAAAACCTCAAACGTTCAATATCTATCGTATTTTTCCTACAGAAAATCAACGGATTTTCAGGTACCAAGGAAAACAAGCTTTATGACCTGAACCAGATCACCAATTGACAGCTCGCAAGTACCTAAAAGTTTCCAATTCTCATTCTAAAACTAACACTGGCAACTTTTTTTCTTCTCTGAGGCGTGGCTTCAATAGTTTGAATGGCTAAAAAACACCTCCAGAAAAGATCCATGAAATTAACAATATTTCAACTTTTTCCCTTGCCTAATCTCATCATCAATATCAATATCAATCATTATCAGTCATTCTTTCGTCTATCATGATCAGATCGCTGGACTCGAGATTCCGCGATTCCGTCGTCGTAGTACACGATATTGTCGGATTCATCTCATTGTTGCACTCGTTACACCCCATGCAAGGTCCCATATTCATCATTACCTCATTACCGACTTCCCTCGAAAGCTAGATTGGCCGACCTTTCGGGTGTGATGTGAAATAAAGTTACGATCATCTACTAGGTTTTTCTTGTCATACATGATACCTACGCTTGTTTTCTATTATCTACACGCCGTTTGCGGCACCAGTAGACTGACACACACCATACACGACAACGTTGGCAAGTTGGTCCAATGAATCAGATGGAGCCACGACATCTTACAACTTACAAGGCTCTTCATACAATTATCATACAAATTGTTATAATACCAAAACATCAATTGATTGCGCCACCAAACTTTTGGATAACAGACCCAAATTAGTTCAGACTTCCTTTCCGGAATCGTGTTGTTTTCTATACGGCGTGCAGTTCTAACTTCTGAGCGCGCATTTTTAAAACTATAGCAAAAAATATCATAACAATACAAATTTTTGATTACTACGCCACCAAGGTAAGCTCCGTGTAATTTCCCATATGGCTACCTGCATGAATTACTTCCTTACACAAGACTTTTTATTCTTGAAAAAAGTCGGTCGGCACAATCCGGGCCTTAAAATACTTCTGGCAAATTCGCCAAGAATTGCCATAATCGGGTCTCGAGTTCAGCTGAATTAGATAGTCCCGAATTAAAATGCTTCTATTTTGGTTGCTTGCTGTTGCTGACATAGCTGTTGTGATGGCATCTCTTATTTCCAACAAAAGAATATAAAACTGAATAAGTAAAAGCTTACTTTAATCTTCGATTCTATTTGTGTTTTCTTCTGTGCATGGACAGGTAACAGGGCCTTGCATCCTTGTATCACAGCAACTTCTTACCAACCACGGTTCTGGATCCTTATTTGATCTTCTTACCCTTGGCTTGCTGCATGAAGCCGAATTTCGGTTCCTGGTCGTCGGGTTGATCACAATTTCATGTATCCAATTTAGAATCCATGTATCTCTCTTTTGTACTGCGCCTGTTGGCAAAGTGTTGGTCTAGACTTTTTTCAGGTCCATTGTGCTGCATGACATCCAAAACGACAAGCTGAACCAACGAACGACCTTGCATTGTATTCAACGAAACGATCAAAACTAAACTCTTTGCGAAAAGGAAAAAAGGAAAGGAAAAGACGCTTTTCCCGTCCTGTACGAACACTCCACGTGGCGACGACGGAAATGGAAATTGATGACGATAATCTCACTGCTGCATTTGTATGTGTTCCCGCGGTTGCCACGTGTATTTAAGGCAAGACGAGAATTCAACAATTTCCTCAGGCCGGGCAATGGTTGTTATACGAGAGAAAATCTGAAGAGCGGGATGGGTACACGGTATGTAATCAGCCTTTTCTTTCCTTCCTGTCCACTTGGCATGTGCATAGATGATCATTGGACGTCTGTACCTGCAAGAGATCTACGAAGCATAACCGTCTGCACGGGACAGGGAACAGGGCTTTGGGTTTATATATGATGGAGTGCCACCAATATCCCTTTGGAAATCACGGGTAGCTTCATATTCTCATTCCCCATGGGGAACATCTACTCGGCTTGCTAAGACGGAAGATGGAGATGGGATGAAAGGTACCACAAAATATCGAGACTCGAGAAAGTAAACTCACAGCGATAGCGGGGTCTTGAAAGGCACAGAGCCAGTTCTATTTGCGAAATTTGGATGATCAAAGTTTAGGTAGGTACTGTATAATCTTATAGTAAAATTATACTCAAGCTTCCAATTCCAAAATGTACAAGTCTTTGATGCTAGTGCAGATCAAAGGAGAGAGAGAGGAAATTGTATGGCTCTGTCAGGAACACAGACTAGATGAGGGACCAAGGCTTACGATGGCATGGAATGGCATTGATGATGCTCACTGCGTTACGCGTCCTTGTAAGATCTTATACGGCATCTATTTGTGAGCGAAGAGCAATATTTTATTTCACTGGACGAAGGTCAATACAAAAGTCAGTCTTAGCAGATCAGATAACTTTCCCTCTTCTCAAAGTTTCGTAGCATATCCGCAAGCCAAGAAGTTTCCAAGTCAAGAACTTCAAGAGATCCGGGTAAACAACGAAAAATGTGGTTCTCAATCTTACTGGCTCATTTTAGAAATGCCGAATTGACCTCTGTCTCCGCTGAAATTGCTGCCATAATTATACTTGAAATATTGCAAGATGTAAATAACATCAGTAACAATTTTGAAGTGATGTTAAGAACCCGGGACTTCACTTTGAAGATATTTGTTTGCATCTCAGAAGCCTCGGAGAATTACTTTTCTATATTAATTCATATTCATCTCCTCTCTTGAGAATTTAGTTATATAGAGAGGTATAGTAGTCATATGTCATCGCGATTGAATTGATGGAAAAGGACCTATAAATTTTCAAGAAATTTGATCATCAATGCCTTGTTTAGAGAACAACAGATAACAAAAAGTTATAAACTTTTAAATTTGATTTCTTCATTACAATAAAGAAAATTCAAGAATTGAACACCTTTCACCCAAAAGAAAATGCATTGCAACCTCATCTATCTCAGCCTCACGGCTCACATCCCACCCCCTGACCACATTCCCCATAACGAAAAATTCCCGAATGCACGAACCGCGTCCCAACCACGGAACATTGGTGATGTGATAGCGGAGTGCAGGAATCGGAAAGTTTGGGTGAGTCTTTTATTTATTTTAACATTTGCCGATCACAGTCGCAGTCACTATCACATGCATGTGCAGATATTATGTGTGTGTGGGTGAGGGAACATGGTTCCGACGTGGAGTTCGGGAGGGACTTCTGTTTTGGGATAGCAACGCCGTGGGGGCTGGAAATGCGGGGGTGGGTAGCGGAGTTGCAACGACATGTGGTGATATGTTTTTTGGGGTCAAGGGAGTATGAGGGAGAGAAATGTACCTTTTGATCAAGGCTGTATATAATGATAAATATTATTGATGGATTTTTGAGGCTGAGGTAAACTATTTGTACTCCACCACTTCCTGATCAGGTTTTAGGATGTCCAACTCTCCCGACTAATCTAATCACCCACTCCAATTTGATAACCTCAGCCGTCTTGGAGATTATTGCCTGGAGGACCGATATATCAAAATCATGACAGCCTCCCTGTCTAACATGCAACTCCGCATCTTTTCCCTCATCCATCAATCTTCTCCCGTACCAAATGACTTCATCCCTAGAAATTACGCATTACCGACATCCATGTAATCCACTTAGGTCTTGCATGTGACATGGTATCATGTATTGTAGATGATAGTCCTCAAAGTGTTCCTCCAGTAGCAGATAATAATTCCACACAATTTCATCCCGCACTCCAGTCCACCAAGATCCTTCGTGCATGAATTGTTACGCCGACTTTAATACCTGTTAATCATGCAGCCTAGGGCAAATAAAACATTGTCCTAGTAGCTTTCCCCGGCTTGGCAGACCTCTATTTATTCTATCAAGAGCCATAAGTGCAGTTCCGGCCAGGGTTGTGCAAAAGGTAGGGTATATATACCAAGGTAACCCGGGGTAAAACCTGCTGGTATATTACCCTGTTTTATTTCTATAGGGTAGGGTAATTATTTTATGAAATGCTCTGAGTGTTAGGGTATTGTAAATATATAATATGTGATATTATATAATAGATATTATATTGTATAATAGATATTATATTATATAATAGATATTGTATAACATTATAGATATTATATTATATGATAGATATTATATAACATTATATAATATTATATATTATATGATATCGATCAGCCGATATATTTCATTGATTAAATTAATTAGAGATAATTTCAACTTTGGATGGTAATATAGAACGATTATATGATATTTACCCTACGGTATTTTGCCACTCGGCGGTATTGCTGGGTAACTACCCTATAAAACCTCTATGTGGTAGGGTAACCACCCCGTAGAGGTCAAATACCCTGGGTAGGGTACGGGTGCTCATGCCTGGTTCCGGCAGCAAGTCCTCCATCTGAGGATCTTCGGCTACCACTACCCTCGAAAAAGATCGATATTTAAATTCTCCGCTTCCGTAGAAAGCTCTTGAAACCCAATGTAGCAATTGCGTAGTGCAATTGAAAGCAAAACCGTCCCAGATGTTTGGGTTCGAGTCGGTATTCGATAGTGATAAATAAAAGGTTAAATAACATAATCTACTCAAAGAAGTTGGATAGCGCGAATTTACATCCACCGGTCATGATAGCGTCACCGCAAATGAATTACATTGCAGGCCAGAGAGCTGATAAACGAACTTTTTTATCCCAGAAAAATAGGTCCAGAATGATGTTTTCTTCAGTCTTCCTGATGAATGAAACAAACATCCCCTTCTGGCCTAGTATCGATTATAATGGAGTACCATTCTCTACATCTATAAAATTACTCTCTCAAAGATAAACACCTTCCGAAAAGCTTCCAGTAAAGCATCCAAACTAGATACATTGAATGAATGGCACGCGTTGGAGTCATCTTAGATATCTACCTAAGCCTGGGCGTATATAAAGAGAAGTTGAAAGCGGGAAAAGTTGTTCAGGAAGGGACTAATGATTGAGAAAGTGATTATTGTTCGAGATATGGTGGGGTGATAAATGAAACAGTAAGTTGGTGTGTCTAACAGTACGGACTGCAGATCGATTTAAATCCTTCAAATTTGAATCTTCGATGATGTTTTGATGATTAATGAGTTCGTCTAAGATCAAAGATCGATTGAATAATTGAAATGGCTTCAATGTTTAAATGATGAAAATCATTTAATGTTTGAGATTATTCCAAGGTTCACTAGTCTTTCATTGTTGGAAGCGAACTGAATTACATGTATAAGTGGAATCTAGTTCTTTGAATTCCTGAAACGCTTAACCGGGTATAGTACAAGTCTAAAATTCATTCCCCTATCGTTCTCGCCTATCCTACCACCTATTACTCCTAAGCAACCTTAAAACCCTCAATCCACTCCCTAACCCTCTCACAATCCCACCTATTGGATCTCTTCTGAGCTACCATCCCCTTAATCCCCTCTGCCATGTCGTGGTTCTCAAATCCGGTTGGATATATGCCCGATTTGATATTATTTAGTACAATATGGCGCTCAGTACGGGTTGTAAAAGGGGTAATTAGCTCAAAAGCTATAATACCCAAGGCATAAACGTCCAATTTAGGACAGACAATAGAAGACTTTCCTGGAGGCATATATAGCTTTGTACCTGCTTGCTTTGATCCGAGGCGAGAAAGCTGTGATGATGGGTTGAGCTCTATGGCTCTAGTATAAGGGCTAGTGGCGGGATTAGCTGTAGTTCGTTTGCTAATTTGACTGCTAAGCCAAGATCTCCAATGCAAGGTGTGATATAAGCTTTGTTTTGATCCGTGGAACCAGTACAGGTGGGACAGGCGCTCCTACAGACGTCTATGAGGTCGTGGGAGGGAACGAATGCTTCGAGATCTTTCTTGGCGGATAGGAATATATTGGCGGGCTTGAGATCTCTATGAATCAAGCGTTTCGCGTGGAGATATTGAACTCCATTGAGAATAGCACTTAAAATTCGGATTGTGGGAATTGTATGAAAGCAGTGGCGGATAGGAAACTCGTGGCCTGGATGTGGTGCATCAGTCGAGATGTATTCCTCTAATGTAAGAGGATAGACAGTAAACCGAATGTATAGAATTCGAGCCCTATTGTCTTGTGAATTGATGGTATTGTCATCTTCATCTTCATCTCCATCTCCATCTTCCTCGTCCTCTACATTTGTCGACTTCTTGCTAGCCGTGGTAGTTTTTGACTCTGAAATGTCAAAGATAATACCACTGCTCATTCTGCCTTGGCGCTGTCTTCTATTGTCCTTCTCTAGTTCTTTCTCCATATCCAGACGCAAGTCAGTCATGCCGAAAGTGGGATCTTCCTGCATTCCAAGTTCGTCTTCTGATTTCTCGACTTCACTAAGCTAATTGTTAGTAGAATTCCAAAATCACAAACAGTTTCCAATAAATAGGATTGTATTCGAGCTTTGAAATATTTCGGCGTTCCAGGCAAACTCAATTTTTCAATTGAGCTCAATACACAAGGTCGCCTTCGTGGATCAAGATGGTATTAGTATAATGTTAAGCGGGTTCATTCTTGGATTGCGTCAAGGCGTCCAATAGTCCAGATTAGCAGATTAGATGTGATCATTCAATCCCTGAATTTCTGAGCTCAATTCAACATTCAAAACGATTTGAATGCTCCAATTAGATTCAAGAATCAAGAGAATCCTGATTATCGGACTGCAATCTGGACTAATAGAAGTACTAACCACATTGTCCGGGCATTAAAAGCTTTACAACAGATTTTAAGGGTATCTTACCTCATAGTCATTGAAAGGTAGCTTGACTCATCAGCGCCCATCAACCGCCTCGCTGATGGAACAATCTCATTGCCCATTTCAATCCAGCAGCCATAGTAATTGACAATATTGGGGTGTTTGTGTTCAGCCAATGCTTTGACCTCAGACAACAGTGCTGCTGTATCAACATTGCGTAGCTGATCTGGTGTGATGATGACCTACCAAATACGGAAGTTAGCGACATAATATTCACATTAGGTCAGAAATTCAAACAGAGATGAACACTCAAACAAAGATGGATGCCACAATAGAGTTGGACATTGGGGTAGAATGTCCATCAGTTCGGTCTTAGCAGACTAGATGCAAACTTCAATGTTGAGGAAATTCGAAAATTTGAGTACAATTCAGTATCTGAAGTAATTTGAATGTCTCAATTAGATCGAATAATCCAAAAGCTTCTCATTGTGGAACTGTAGTCTGAACTCTTGGATATCCTGATCGGAAAGTGGCTCAGTGCTCACCTTCTTGATAGCGCACTCTAGATCATCAACTCTGTGTCTGACTTTGTAGACTGCGCCAAATCCTCCCTTGCCCAAGAGACTAATCTGCTCCCATTCTCTATTATAAATCGACCTATACTGAAAGGGATTCGAAGTTAACGCAGCCGATGAGAATGGATTCTTGGGAATCATCTCAAGATTGAGATTTGGCGGCTGATCAAAGTGGGACATTCCGAATGATGAACCAGATGCCAGGGGGAGAATGGAGTTGTGGCTGAAGGTCGAGTTTTGTACCCGCTGTGATGCACTGTTCGCGAGAATCAAATCGAATGTTGAAAGATAACCCTCACGCAGAGTTGCAAATTGTCGACTCGCAAGCTCATCTGCTCTAGGAAGTACACCAGACCTACGAAGCTCACCCGCCATATCGCTAAAGAGAACCTGAGCTAAACGTTGGATATCTGGATGGTTTTCCGGCAGTTGATCATGTGGTGCACGACCAGAGTTTAATGTGGTCAAGGCTTGTGCCTTGCATCTTGCCTCGATCAAGGAGAGGTAGAAGAGAGTAGATTGTTGGTTATTTGATTGTCCAACTGGCAATGGTACATCACCAAATCTTGTGAGGGCCGTGGAGGGAGTCAGGTGAGGAAGATGTATATCTTCGGTGGATGAATCATATTGAGATTTTTCATCCGTTGTCTCCTCATCGCTAGAGAAGGTTTTCTTGTTCCCATTGAAAGACATTTTGTATTCCACCCCTATTTCGTCCTAGGGCGATTTTCGATATCGAACTGAGGTCTGAACATTGAATTACCGATATATAAGGTTAACCAACGAAGAGATAGGAAAAAAAGTGCAATATAAATCTGGTATTAGAGTCGAGTATATCTTATAAGGGTGAGTCTGACTCCTATATAGTTTTTTGTCCTTATTGTAATCTGTCAAGTAAAGGGCTCCAACGGAAGAGTGTGGGCTGTAGGCTGTGAAGCTGCACCGAGCTCTAGAACAGTCATCGAAGCTTCTTTCCAATTCTGGAGTCGCGTCCCATAAAAGTGGGTCTCCGATCAGAAGAAACACGTGACGAATGGAGAAATGAGACTGTAGCGGTGAGACGCGGCAATATCGTTATCAAACCACCCGGGGACCTTGTCACATCAAATTTCCCTTCTCAAAATCGCAACGATACGGGATTTACTTGATCTTCAGCAAGCTGTATTTGTTGCAAAGACCAGTGAATCAAGTCTGAATTGAACAATCCATCGCCAGATCAAACATTACTGGCTTTTCTCTTTGCGATAGTGTTGCGCGCTTGTTATGATAGCCTAACGCGTTCTATGGCTGAGGGTCAAGTGCTTTCTCTTTCTTTTTGGGTTTAGCTGTGCTTTTTGTTGGAGAAATAAAGCTGCAAATCGCTGCGAGGAGATATATTTAGAAGCTTGATAAGAAATCTGTTCCGGAAAGCACTACGGTGAATGCATTCCTTGATGGCAAAGCGCATGGCATCGCATTACAGCCTAATCCTACAGCACTCTTCACACGCCTATTTTCGAGACCAGGTAGTTTTGATTCCGTCCTTGTCGGGATTTCGTATGGGAGACTGGTGATCTCTCCATCAGCCAAAAAGTTTCTATGCTCGGAGAACGACTGCTGTGGACTAGTCGACGATCAGGATATAGGATTGTGAAACGGGTTTTAACAATATCGAATGGCAAGCAACGATTGCACCTGTCCAAATTCAGCTTGCCACTTAACCAAGTAAAGGATTGAAGGTGGGTAGGTACTTCTAGGAGGAATCGATGCCGAGCAATTTCTACTGGCTACGAAAAAATTCCACTCAATTCCTGCCATATTGCAGAAGGTCTTATAGGAATTTCCTCCATCGCACGTCGAATGAAGAACTAGCTCATACCGCTAGCCGTTGTCAGTAATCGAATTCGGAGGCAGTGATATATTATCTGTTCAAATCTCACCACATAATTTCTCCACATTACTATACGCTTAGTGACCGCCTAGGTGAATATCCGATTTTCTCGGGATATAGGCTCAATTTAGCAGTCAGTGCATTGTTTGGAGGTGCTCTAACCTAATCTATTCATCTAACTCAACATCAAGCGACCTCCACAACTATATTCTACAACAAACATCAGTACTCTTATCAAATCATGAGAACACTTCCGTGGAAGAAGAAGGGAGATTCAAGTACAGTAACTCGCCCGAAGAAAAGTATCGCATCAGTAGACAGATCTACAAAACGCTCTCGTGTTGAAGCTTCTCCTTCGGACAGCGATGATGGTTCCGACCATCCGCGCAAGCAGGTCAAACCCAAAGGTCGTGAGCCATCCACATCCCCGCCACCAGAACCTCCCGCTGAAAAGTTTGTTATATACATGACAAATCTCCCTATATGTTGCTGACTAAGTTCCTAGTTTCATGAAGGAAGGTCGAGAGCATGACGATAAATATCGTATCGTTGAAGACGAGTTTTTGGCTGTCGCAAAGTCATTCACAGTACATCTACACACAGCTGAATATAAAAGGCTGGGGAAAATAGCCAAAACACGGAATGCCGACGCCATCAATTCCATTTCGAGGCCGGTTGTCGGTAGAATGCCTGATGCAACTAGACGTAAGACCGAAGAGGTTACAAGGTCGAAAGATCAGCGAAATATTTTAGAGAAATTGGTTGGTAAAAAAGAAGACGGACTTTCTGATAATAGTGATGAAGAAACTTTACCCTTCGTCGGAACTTCACTTTATAGTCTGATGACAAGCCCGAGGAAACGGGGAGTATCACTGATGAACATTGCCTCTCCTACCAAAACTACAAGAGCAGCTGCGGGATTTCGCAACCCTACTAAAATGAAAGATGTACAACGCTCGTCTTCTCCAACTATCAAACGCAGGACTCAAGCTGTAGAACTAGATCCAGATTCGACAGCTTCCGAAGATGAAGATGATGATCTTGACGGACCTATTTCGGCTCCAAAGTTTTCGTCCTCTAGACCAGATACCCAGAAAGACGTCGTGTATACAAAGCCAAAAGCCAGGTCGCCGACAGAACCAAAAATAGCAAACTCTACTGCGCTATCGAGTTCGAAGACTCCTGCAACTCTCAGTGCCAACATTACTAAACCTGCCAAAGCTCCGGTAGCCGATTTGTCGTCTCAACTGCCTACAACTCAAGATAGGATAGCAAGACGAATTGCACAAGCGGAACTTAGAAAGAAGCAGGAAGAAGAAGACAAAAGGAAGCTCGACATTATACCTACGTTCTTATGATGAGTTGAAGACTATGTGTTGATGTTATCATCGCAATTCTACATCTTATATGATTCACGTGGTGTCATTGAAGGCCTCATCCAAGAAACTATGAACTAGATGATTTATTATACCGGATGCAGCTACATGTAGAATGTTTGATACATTATCATGCCTTGAAAGGCGTCTCGTATGGTGCTTCAGCTTGCGGTGTGATGCGTGCGAGATGTCTGCGAGCTCCGCCCGACCAGTCAACAAGAGCTGTATGGGTCGCCACTCTGTTGTCCCACACAACCACAGTTTTCGGTGCCCATTTGACTCTTACATGAAAGTCGGCTCCTAGTGCAATATGATCATACAGGAAATTCTAAAGAACAGTCAGATCATCGTTGATGCTAATGTTGGAGGGATATTACCAATAGCATATCACTTTCCTCTTGTTTAAATCCAACAACCTTTCGAGTGACTGGAATCAAGGTCAATACTGAGCACATAGAGAGGAGCCCGCTTGTACTTACATTGTTTGTTGACATATAATGCCTTTTCTCCAGTTACTGGGTGCGTTCGGACAATAGGGTGAACGTTCACAACAGGCTCCCTGCGAGCAATGCCATTACTATAGCGAGAAGCGTTCACTTGTTCAATTCCGGAGTGTGTCGCAGAGAGCCCATGCAGACGCTCTTTAAATGAGTCGCTGAGTCGATTATATGCTTCGACACCATTGGCGAAAAGAGTATCGCCTCCGCTTTCTGGGACGTCAAGAACATATAAGAATGTTGTTCCCGGCGGCTGCTTCTCATAAGTGATATCTGAGTGCCATGCAACACTGTTCGTTCGAGTCTCGAAGAACCTTTCAGCCGTCTTGTCGCCAGCTGATCTGTGTACTAGGTGGATTTCAGGATGACCAGCAGGGGCACCAGATGTTGGATGAATATGAGATCGCCCAAAATATCGGCCGTACTCGACAGCTTCTGCGATTGGTAGATCTGCAAAGTCTTGATCTCTGAAAGCTACGACCTTTCTTTCTGCGACAAACCGAGCTAATTGGTCTTTACCGGCATTGCTTAGCTTACTTAATTGTACACCTTTGATTTCTGTGCCCATTGCGGGTGTCAATTCGACTGCTTCTACACCTGGTGCAAGTAGTTCTGGATATGTTGTGTCGGCATCCAGTCCATGGTCTCTGTGCTCAAAAGACTCAAGAGGTGGGTATGTCACATCATCCCATGTAGGGAGATAATGTGGGTACTAAGGTCAGAGATTAGAATGATCTGTTGAACTGACTACTCGTGATGGATTCTTTGGAATGCGTACCGATGCAGCAGCAAATTTACCAACTCCTTTCTCTTCAGCTTCCTTATCGAACGATGTTGGAGCAAGCTCTTTATAGTTTCCAAGCTCATCGGCAGTAAACCTATCATTTGCAGGCTTTTTAACTTGAGTTGGAATAGTAACAGTTGCAGTTGCTGAGGGTGCCATTGTACTTGATTATTGTTATTGTTGTTGTTTTTGGTCGTTGTTGCTGTTAAAGATGTAGCTATTTGGCTGTTGAATGTGGGTTGGGGTCATTGTTTTCAGAATCGAACAGGATTTGACAAGGCTTAAATATATCTGGATATAACGCATATTCGCAAGTTTAATATACCCATTCGCCCAAACCTACTATATTGAACCCGTCAATGCTTGATAACGACATCGTACATGGTTCTCATTGGGGCTATCTCCTCAATAACTCCTCCGCGAGATCTAATCATAGATAACGATTAAATTGTAACACGCTTGGAACACCCAATACGCAAGCAGAGACATATTACACGCAATACGGCGTAGATGATCGTTGAGATATTAGGGTGGCTATTGGTCGGTGAATGATGGCGCAATTGTGCTCAGCGATCACGAATGTTAATTGGGAAATATGCTGCGGATAGTGGAGATATCGGCGATAAAGCAGTGCATAGTTAGCATTATAAGTTCCCTGCAGGATTATTGTGTACCTGATCAAGATGGACATCCTAGAAATCCAATATTCCCCGCCGACAAGTTGGACTCGAGGAGGGTTGATGCTACACGTGATCTGCCTATCACCAATGCAAGTCACGTGAATATTCAAAAGCAAAAAGGCTCTTAGGGCAGTCTCTCAAGTGAAGTTGACTTTGATCCATGTTTTTGAGAGAATTACAATGTCAGGTTTGGTTTAATAGAAAATAGTATATTTCCTTCACTTGATCACTCATTATGGCTGAGTGCTGAGAAATCAAGTGTTCGATGTGGTCGCTAAATCCATCCGTACTAATCGATGGTCAACCGTAGCCAGCGTCATTCTCTATCTTTTATCTTTGCGGGGCAACTTTTTTCTTTTATCAAAATCAAAAAACACCATCAGAAGAAAAAATATAAGAAAATAGCCGCCATCATGTCTGCTATGGATGTTGACGACGCGCCTGTATCTATCGCCTCAAGATTTCAGGCACAAGATCAGAAAACTGGTGCTACGTAAGTTTCTTCTTCAGAAATCCCAAGTCGCCGTCGCTGATACTTTGAAGTATTCTCTGCTGCAACTGTGGCGCTCCTATCGATGGAACAACTTCCGCCGGCGCTCTCTGCTATGACTGCGTAAAACTTACTGTCGATGTATCGCAAGGTATTCAAAGAGAGGCCACTGTGCACTTTTGTCGAGATTGCGAACGATGGTTACTCCCACCTCAAACCTGGATCCAAGCTTCACTCGAATCCCGAGAACTCCTTGCCCTTTGTCTGAAGAAACTTAGGGGTCTACACAAAGTACGAATTATCGATGCGAGTTTCATTTGGACGGAACCTCATTCTCGAAGAATTAAGGTCAAGCTTACTATACAAGATTCAGTATCGGAGGGTGTGGTGTTGCAACAATCGTTTGAGGTTGAATATGTGGTTGCCTATCAACAATGTCCCGATTGTGCGAAATCTTATACTGCAAATACATGGAGAGCTTGCGTGCAAGTCAGACAAAAGGTTCCCCACAAGAGGACATTTTTGTATTTGGAACAGTTGATTTTGAAGCATGGTGCACACAAGGATACTATCAATATTAAGGAAGTTAAGGATGGTTTGGATTTCTTCTTCGCAGCTCGAAATTCGGCAGAAAAGTTTGTCGACTTCTTACATTCCGTGGCCCCGGTTACAGCAAAGAAGTCTCAGGAACTCATTTCCATGGATATTCACACATCTACTAAATCCTACAAGTTCTCCTTTTCCGTCGAGTTGGTCCCAATCTGTAAAGATGATTTGGTTGCGCTTCCGATTAAGTTAGCAAAGTCGGCTGGAAATATTTCTCCTCTTGGTCTCTGCTACCGAATTGGTAATTCTATCAATATTCTCGATCCACAATCTCTTCAAACTGCGGAAATCAGTTGCCCTATATACTGGCGTGCACCATTCAAGCCTTTGGCTGATGTTCAGGAATTGGTGGAATTCATCATTATGGACATTGAGCCCCTTGGACCTACAAAGGGGCGATGGGCGCTTGCCGAGGCTACTGTTGCTCGTGCATCTGACCTCGGAACCAACGACAAAACCTTTTACACAAGAACCCATTTAGGAAATGTGGTTCATCCTGGAGATTCTGTCATGGGATACATGATGACAGGTACCAACTTTAACAATCCCCAATACGACGCTCTTGAAGAATCCAACAATTATGCATCAAAGATTCCTGATGTAATGCTCGTCAAGAAATTGTATGCAAGAAAGAAGAAGTCTAAGAACAGGAACTGGCGTCTTAAGCGTATGGGTAAAGAAGAAGGAGAGGTCTTACCCAGGAAGCAAGATCAAGAGAAGATGGATAGAGATTATGAGATGTTCTTACAGGATGTTGAGGAAGATCCAGAGCTCAGACAGACACTTGCTCTGTATAAAGCTCAAAGGGCTCAGAAGGAAGCGGATGCTATGAGTGTGGCCGAGACTAGTGATGGTGAAGATGAGACACCAAAGATTGACATGAATGAGCTGCTCGATGAGTTTGATGAGCTCAATATGCAAGATGATCAATGAGTTTGATGATTCTCTGATGGCGATTCTTTAATATCCTTGGGTGGCGTTGGTTAGAAACGGCGTTTGAGTGTTGTTTGCACAACTTAAAATGGGTATGAGGTTGGGAGGTACGAGGGGAAAAAGCACTGGCCAAAGCTCGAGGTAGCAAAATGATTAAGTAGAAATCATATATACTAGTGCACAATCAATCAAGGTCTTCTGTTTTGGATTGTTTCAAATTTTTATCAATACTTCTGTGAAGTGCAATGTGCCTACCGAATATTCACCAGCCCTTCTCACTTTATTTCAACTGACTTTTTCGTAAATCAAGTTTTGTCCATCCCAGCGACATATACTTTTTTTCACATTATCCACATCAACGCTCGCGAGCTCTTCCCCCATCTCCTTGTCGCTCCATAGGCGATCAATCCCATGCACCCAATCCATAAAATGCAAAGTTCCATAATAAACACCGAATTCCTCATGATGCAAATCGTGGGTCTTTGTGAAAGACGGCTGCACAGAATAATACCCACTATGTTCAGCCGTTCCAATCAGGTACATGACCAGTAGCAGGCGTTGCAAAGGTAAAGATATGCACAGGCTGTACAAAGGCAGAGCATAGTGCGAGGGGTGCTACGATGGTGATTATGTCGGTGACTACGTGCTCGATGGCGATGGTGTAGAGGGCAGCGAATACAATGGGCGACGTGAAGGTGTTGTGCTTTTTGTAGATGTGTTTGTAGAGAAGGGCATGATGATTATGCGTGCGCTTAATATGCGGAAAATCGTAGATAAACAGGGCGAAGAGCAATCGGGGTATCACTCCTTGAACCGAGGGGATAGTTGGCGATACAATAAGTAGAGATCGAGGATGAGTAAGGTAACTGAAACCCAGCCGGAGTATAATGGTACAGCGTCGAAGACACAAATTCCAAATCCAGTATGTATGTGTGATGTCATGCTATATTTGGTCAGCAGTGGTTATGGCTTGGGATCCGTTTGGATACTGTGACGGGAGGAAAGGGAGGGAAGAGCATGGATAGGAGGTGCTAGAATCTAGATGGTGCAAGTAATTCAAAATCCGATGATCATCACGGCCATGCCGATTCGCAACTCGAGTTTCAGGCTGCGTGGGAATAGAAGGGGATTCCCACAACGGGGCGAAAAGTTGGTGGGTGATGATAGGTGAGGGAAGTCATCTTTGGAAGTGTACTTCAGCTAGACAATTCGGCACATTTGACGAGAATATTGGAAATGGAATGGAGTTGAGTATCACTTATATCTCATCTCTAGATTGGGGATCGTAAGACTTCTCTCGTGGTCTTGGCTTACTAGGTAATCTACGGGGGATTGGGCTGGGGATGCTGTATAATAGGTACATGCCACCATAATCTAGTAAGGACGTGGGATTCGCATGGGTATTTGCTAACATCTCAATAGTCTCGCATATGCAACTCAATCCTCCATCTCTCAAGCCGACGTCGCTTTCGCTGCAGCAATGTACACCTTCATGCGTTCATTTGGTCATACAGTTGGTGTTGCCATCGGTGGCGTAATCTTTCAATCACAATTTCAACACAAACTTTCCTCCTACCCATCTCTATCATCCAATGCTACAGAGTTAGCAAAAGATGCTAGTGGGTTAGTACAGGTTATTAGGAATCTATCAGAAGATGATCCGGAGAAGCTAATGATTATTACTGCATATGCGGATGCATTGAAGGTATTGTGGGCCGTGATGGCGGGATTAGCTGGTGTGGCGGGGTTATTGAGTTTGGGGACTGGGGAGTTGAGTTTGGAGGTTAGGCTGGGTGGTGAGCAGGGATTAAGGGAAGAAA
Organism: Stromatinia cepivora; assembly: GCA_014898415.1. Classification (NCBI taxonomy): domain Eukaryota; kingdom Fungi; phylum Ascomycota; class Leotiomycetes; order Helotiales; family Sclerotiniaceae; genus Stromatinia; species Stromatinia cepivora. The sequence goes on along the minus strand of RCTD01000012.1, from coordinate 104,164 downwards.
GTGGTGAGAAGAGTGAAGCGTGAGATTAATAGAGTCTAGGTGCGTATACTTCATGGAGTAAAAAATTACAGATTAAATTAAAATTGTCAATATCTGCTGTTACCAACCAACATTGAAGCTTGAGTTGCGTTCTGAATTACCGCGCCAATTTGTTTTCAAAATATTATGAATATCCAGAAGATGACGAAGAATGAAAAATTACTGAAATATGAAGCAGTGCATTCCCCAATCCGTTCGAGCCTCATATTCCTCCACTATCAGCAGATACTTGTACGGTGTCATCCTATCCAGTCCAACCAAGCAGGTTTGTAAGTGCCCGTCGAGTCATAGTAAAACTTAAAGTACACCGCTACACAAACAGGTAGTGCCAACGATTGTTTATGCACCTGCATAAATATTGTCGAAGTAGCCGCCGTGACATAAACTCTCCATTTGCTGAGGATAAATTGCTGCAACCTTGCCGACAGGATCCTGCGCAATATATAAAGCATCCAATCCCCAATCATAACAACACCATAATAAATACTAAGCATCGTCGAGTGCAGCACAGAACCATTGCCAATAGAAACGAGCATGAATATTGTCGCAGCAATCTGCTCACACAAAGAACCGGATTGAAGAAAGATACCAAGTCGAGGTATTATATGTGTTCCATCCGTTTTGAGTATCTCGTCAACTTCATTTGAATTCGTAGCGCGTAGATAGAGTGCACAATGAATGTACTGCACGCAAACCCAATTACTCCAGTAGATTAGAGCAAGAATTTGTGTCAACGGACTATTTCTAATACTACAAACTTTGACTAGTTGCAATACCATAGAAATAGTCAGTTCCCATCTGGGTTTCTCAATAGCATCACGAGTAGCCTGTGGGAGACGCCCTTGCCAGTTTGATCTGGGTGTAGATCCATCGATTCGCTTGAGCATCAACAAATAAATGACATCCCGATGAGGAATTTTCATGATAATTCCACGGAGTATGTAGAAAATGATGACGAATACTTCGAATAGACGTAAAAAGGGCGAAAAGCGCCAGATGTTCAAACCGTTGTTTTCGTGGAACAGAACTAGGGAGCCTCGTGGCTGAGCTAGGAGGCCTAGCATCAGTGAAACTACGATGAATGCCGCGCTGCCGTTTGAAAGTTCGTTTGTGGAAAGACATGGTTCAGCGCTGATAGTAATGCTGGTATCGTTTTCTGCCATGTCGTTTGAATGTTCTTTTTCATTCAATCGAGTTTCATAGAAAGAGATATTGTGGAGTGAATCAAAAAAGAAATCTCCGAGGCTCATAGCCCAGCATTCATTCATCATTTGGGTTGGTCAGCGTTATTTTTGGTGGTGCCTAGATATGCAAAAGACCAAAAACAAGAAATTCAACTTTAGGCATACATCAAACAGCGTGAGATCAATATTATTATTGGATGAAGAATATTTGCTTTTTCCTATGTGGGAAGTTACCAGATGCAGGTATGTAGGTTAGCCGCACCTTGGCGCTTCTCGACACGAACAAACTAACAAATCAACAAACGCCAGGTTCAGGTTGCTAACAATGTGATATATGATCGAAGTATCATTATCAGGTCCAAACTCTCAACTTGAGAGATTGACTCGATTGTAGGTAGCTGCTGGCAGCTCCCAATGTTGAGAATCCATACCTGATTATCGAAGAGAAAAAAGATACCATGAAATCAAGTGACTCATTTGTCCAGGAGAGTTTTCATGGAATAGAAGTCTAATTTGAAATGTCCCCAGCTCAAACGAAGAAGCCTCTGAAAGATAAAATCCCCTTGTTTCTACTCATCAATGCAACAAACCTTCCCTCCTAACTCATCAAACCACCACAAAATGTATGGTGCACGAACATCCCATCGTCGCTTCGTACCAAACCCTCGCTATCCAAGAGACACTCGCATTCAACCGCGTAAACCTAAGTGGCATGGAAAAGGCTATCGCGAATATAGAATAAGTCTTTATTTCCAATTACATCGGTCTTACATAAATGGTCGGGGTTAAGTTTGACAAGATAGACTGCTAGATTTTTCAACGGCTTTGCTGATCTCGTGTTCACTTGATTCAGTCGCTACTTTGAAGCCAGCGAGACGCAAACTATGCATGAACTCCTCCATGGCCTTGAGCCTACGTATACTTACATCTACTCGTATAAATCTTTCAGATACCAAATGCTAATAACAAGCTTATACAGGTAATGTAGCATCAGAGTGTGCATTGCCAGAGGAATTGCATTTCGAATTTTTTGTTCGAAGAACTAGAATTGAAGGAGAAGACGCACTTGTCGGAGGGGTTTTTGACGGCGGAGAAACTGTTTATGCTAAGGTTTTTGATGGAGAGGGTATTGAGTATACTGGTGGTGGCTGGCTCGATAGCTGGCAGGCAAAGGAAAGGAGAGGAAGGGGTTAAACAAATTTTCAAACATGGACGCACCTCTCTTAAATCACATCATTTGCAAGGAAATTCCCTTGTTTTTTTAGTGCCCCATGTCACCATAGCAACTAGTATAAATACTCGTAACTTAAAATGAAGGTCTAAGAGCTGTTTCGACAACTATAATCTGTCGAATAATCCTTTCTTTTCTATAAAATATATTCAATAATAAAAAAACAGATTTTGTATAATATTTTCTAATTTAATAAATTAATTTATAAAACCTAAAAATATACTAAACTCTTTATTTTTAATCTATTAAATAATAAAATACAGATTAAAAATATCAAATATTAAAAAAATACTTTTTTTTAATCAAAATCTATTTTTTTATAAAGTATTATAAACTTTAAAATTTAAAATATTGATAAATATACTCTGAAATTATAAAATATAAAAATATAAAATTCGAGAATAAGATTTAAAAAATATATAATTTTAAATTAAAACTATTTCTATTTTCGCTTAATTAATCATTTAAATAATAATAATAAATTAAATTTTTATATTTTATTATTTAATAATATATATATTATTTATATATTCTACTTCTCTTTCAAATTTCGATAAATTCGACGAATTCAATAGATTTCATAAAAAATTATATAAACGAAAAAGATTATAATGAAATTCAAATTTATTGATATTTTAAAGAATTCTTAAAAGAATAAAATCCGCTATATAAAAAAAAGAACAGAATATTCGATAGAAAACGATAGTGTCACGTGTTCACTACCCATTCCTAGCTAGTCTGCATGGATGCCTCAGGCATCCATTCACCATATAGTCGGCGCTCTTCTTAGCACCTTCTTTCCTCCTTCGTAGAATATCATCATATTACCAAGGCCTATCCCTATGCCGTGATAGATAGATTATAATTACCGAAACAGCCCTAACTGTTGGTCTGATCCCCAAAAATCATGAGGGGGAAAAACCATACCGGTACATTTTCTTTTTTTGAGTTCGAGCAGTTATTCCTAATAATTCATATTTTGAGCATTCCTTTAATTTGTAATCGGTTAGGCTATTTTTATATGGTGTTATCATACAAATTTAGCTACAAATACACTGTCCATTATTATCTGAGAACTCATTCTCAATATGATTCCAACCTCTAGTATATTGAATTCTCCTTAGAAAAAAAGTTCCGCACCCCTCCATTTTGTTCCTAACCCGCGTTACCCTGAAGATCCAAGAGCTCGAGTACGAAACCCAAATCGGCATAGTAAGGGATATCGAGAGCATGGGCATAATTTGATCTTCCGACTGTGCCGATCTTTCGATGCGGTGGGGTGAGTTGATTGTCCATTCCTCTCAGAGGGCATATATATAGCGTTGATTCTTGATCGTCCTATGCAGATTCAGAAGACATATAGAAATTAGCGAGAAGTGTAATATGTGGGAGCTTGTGAGGGAATTAGAAAGTAATGATTACCCTCTTGGACATTGATCATTCGGTACATTGATAAGTATATGCTAATGGATGAAATTCAGGACAAGTTGAAAGAGATACATCGTTACCGGATGATTTACATTTTGAGTTCTTTGTCAGGCGAACCCAGATTGAGGGCGAGGAAGCACTGATAGGCGGTGTGTTGGATGGAGGAGAGACGGTATATGCGAAAGTATTTAATGGTGCTGGTTTTGAATTTAAGAATCATGCAGGTCAATGGAAAGCTGCGAGAGAAACTCGAAAAAGAAGTGGAGTTTGTGGGAGGGTTAAGATCAACTCACTCATTCTTATCGTTAGAAACACACCTGTTTATAAGTAACATATGTGTGGAATTAATTTAATGAATATCCTAATTATACATCTAACAGGTGGAATTGGCGAGGCGCGGGGGGGGGGAATGGGAGAATGATGGTTTGGGGAAAAAGGGAGTTGGAACTTGCTTTTTCTATGACCTTTTTTGGAACCAAAAACGCCGTTCTAGTACCCTTCTCGCTTCAATTGGGTCAATTTGTTTGATAATGCTGTATGTTTTAATACGCTAGAATGGAAGAAGTTGAGGGAATCTACTAGGAAAAGATCAGCCCGAGGCCGTCCACTAATCCCTCTACTCCCTCTCCAGATTGAATACATTTGCAACTTTCATTATTTAGAATATTCAAAGCATTTGGAACAATCAACAACTCATTTTTGAACATCAAATCCAGTTGCCTTTCGCCTTTTCCCTTTTTCTAAATCTCCTTTCCATTTCCATGTTTATCACCTCTACCCATATCTCCGCCTTCTTTCTAGCAAATTAAGGCTCTTCCTTTCTCGATCTCAAATCAATCACTTAATCTGCCACCTTATTGATATGAGTAAATCCATTCGAACGTTTTTTGACGTTAAGGAGTGTAAGTTACCTCCTACCAATTGTTGGACACTTGGTCACAATTACCTCGCAATACTTTACCAACTGTAGTGCTAGTATAGTAAGAATCTCCTGCGCACTTGTTATGCCGATATTAGAAAGATGAATGGGGAATCCCTTGCCTTTGCATACCAAATGACAACAACTCCTTACCATTAGCAGAAAAATAAATCGGAATGTCTCATCTCATCTTCATCCGCCAGCACATTATAACTTCTCGATCCCATCATAGTCCCCAACCATTACAGATGCTTCCCATCATTGACTGCAGCAATCCCCGAGGATCATCACTTTCAGTTCCTCCCGGGCCAGTTTATTCACATCCATGAACTGCTTGCAATTCTCGACCCCTTGCTTTTCTACGATGCAATAGAACTATGCCTTGCTCGGAGTGTAGTGCGTCACAAATGTTTTGAGTGTTTCCAGATTTCCAGGCTGTCGATGGCCAAATTTTGGTCAAAAATTCACTCTCAACCGGCGAATCGGCTCCTAGGCTGTCTATGGGATGGAGAGAGGTGCATACAAGTGGATGAGTCTTGCATATCCAGCTATACCTACTTTATTACAGGTAGCTCATTGTCCATCTTCTTGTGGAACAAGGACTAGCTCATCTCGTGACCAAGATTTGGGAGAGCAGCGGAATTGCATCTGACGGAATTGGAATCACGGTGGAATTCCTCGACACAGAGAATACGTGGGCCCTTTTGTGTCATCTAAAGGATAGCTATCCTGCTTAAACTACAGTGTAGTATTGATTCCAGGCTAATAAATATGCAGGTACAGCATTACGAACGATTCCAATTATGCCGGATAATATCAACCTCTTGATTTATACGGGCGGAAGGCTGATAAGAGGTTGTAGTAATCTATTGATAGGAGAGATATTTTCAGGGCAAGAATGTGTGAGAGCGGTTGTCTTTCGTGTGGAGGATGGTGCTCAAATGCATGGGAATGCGGGAGGATGGTATCCTATTAGTTGTTGAGAAGATGGAGTTGGAAGATGGAGATAGATTCCGTGATTGAAAAAAATCTTTGAAAAGTGTGATGAGCCTTTGGGACATTGAAAAGTGTCTACTGGGTGGATATGTTGAAATGAAGCGCACATCAGAACACAAGCTCCTGAAAAGCTATCTGATTGTCAACTTCGTATTAAGACCTTGGAGATGTCGAGAGGCTTGAAACCTCAGAGGTCACTTGATAGTCGAATCTTAATTTAGATATTGAAAATTGAAATAAAATACTTTTGAATATGATTTGGATTTTGGTTTTGGGATTTTTTGGTAAGGTTATTAGGTAAGTCAAGATATTCAACACGTGACCCGCAAGCTTTTGTTGCATATCATAAGCATTTCTCAATTAGCACCCCAGTTCCTCATATCCATATCATGCTAATCTCACATCTCGATTTTTAAATTCTCGCTCCATCCATCATCACCATCACCACCACCACCACCACCAGATCAGAATCGCATACTAATAAAATGGAGAGGCAATCTGACAAAGCAATTATGAAGCAAAAATCCCACTCATCGATCCGACACAACCCGACACAACACCCACAAGGCCCGCGACAATCGTTAACTCACTGACGTCGTTGATTAAACTACCATACCAATATGACGTAGATAATATGTAAGGAGTCTTTACTCCGACTTCTCTATCAACCACAATTCTCCCCGCACTCAACATCTCCATATCTATTTTCTCTTTCCCATACATATCAAATCAATCATTGCAACACGATCAATTGGAATTAGTTATTCAATATGGCATTTACTCAAGCAGCAGCTCTTTTAGAGAAAGTTATTGGTCATGATTCCAATGCTACCACTGAGCAAGATGTGACAAATCCAGCTCGGGATCGTCAAAAGTATGCGGATCCAAGTGGTGAGACTATGAAAGCTTTATGTTGGATGGGAAAGAATACTGTTAAGATGCGTAAGTCTCTTTAGTCGACTGTGTCACCGTCATCCTCGCATAGCTAATATACTTTCTATGAATAGAGGAAGTACCAAAGCCAAGAGTTGTCGAGGATAGAGATGTAATTCTCAAAGTCACCGGAAGTACAGTGTGTGGTAGTGATCTCCATTTACTTCACGGCTCTGTTGTAGAGTTAGAGAAGGGAGATATCCTCGGTCATGAATTTTGTGGTGAGGTGGAATCTATGGGACCAGGTGTCAAGAATTTAAACAAAGGTGACCGTGTGGTTGCCAGTTTCCAGATTGCTTGTGGTGAGTGTTACTATTGTCAGAAGAAACAATCGTCGCAATGTGAAAAGACGAATAGTAATACCCTTGAGAATGGAATGGTATGTTTCTTCTCATCGTCGAAACACATCAGATACTAATGTTGCGACAGTATGGAGCGAGAACGGCTGGAATGTTTGGATATTCTCATTTCACGGGTGGATTTGCAGGTGGTCAAGCAGAATATGTCAGAGTTCCATACGGAGATGTCAATCTTCTTAAACTTCCACAAAATGTTCCAGATGAGAAAGGTCTTTTCTTATCAGATGTCCTTTCTACATCATGGAACTGCGTCGTCGATACCGGAGTCGAAAACGGAGATGTGGTCGCTATTTGGGGTGCCGGTAAGTATTTCGCAACGAAAATCCATCATTCATTCTAACAATATTTAGGCCCAATTGGACAAATGTGTGCCGAATTTGCCTTTTTGAACGGTGCATCACGAGTCATCATGATCGACAGCAACTGGAGATTAGATTACGTCCAGTCCAAAATCCCCAAAGTCGAAACACTCGACTACTCCAAACTTCCCCGAGGAACATCCGTCACCACCAAACTCAGAGAGATTGTTCCACGCGGACCCGATGTCGCTCTTGAATGCGTAGCAGGTGAATATGCCAGAGGCTGGGCGCATTACTTCGAAATACTCCTAGGAATGGAAACCGACACCTCAGAAATCATCAACGAAATGATCACCTCTGTAAAGAACTTCGGTCGCTGCGGCATCACGGGCGTCTATGTGGGCTACACCAACCATTTCAACATTGGAAGTTTGATGGAACGCGGTATTCGGCTTATCGGTAACGGACAAGCTCCCGTACATATGTACTGGGAGAAACTTCTCCACATGATTGAGAAGAATGAATTTGATCCTTTGCAAATGGTTTCTCATCGCGTCTTGTTGGATGAACTGGATGATGTTTATTATAAGTTTGAGAAGAAGGAAGATGGGATGCAGAAGGTTTTTGTGCAGACGAAGTTTTCGAAGCCGCCGGCTCCGGGTAGTCCCGATCTTACGACTTATAAGCAATGAGGAATGAATGAATGAATGAATGAGGGAAGGAATGTTTAATGGAAGGAGGAGTTGATGTGATGAGGAGGATGATGATGAGAAGCGTGTATTTTAGCAATATGTAACTTATTCATAATTTAGCCATGAAATTGAAATTTTTATGCACAATTCACATCACCATGACGTCTGATGAGTGAATTATATCAAATATGCAACTATAATATCTGTATATATCAATTTATATACAATCATCGCTACGCTATCTCGTGAGTCACGCCTTGAGTTTTCATCCCTCAGGAGATCCACTTACTCGGAACTGGACTTTAAATATTCAACATCAACATCATAACTCCTATCTATCATCCCAATAACATCATCCCCCTACGCTACCTATCCCATTCCATCTCATCCATCACATATAACCCCTTCATTTAACCGAGAGAGTAAGTGCCATCCATCAACAAGTATCCATCATAGTAACCAACGCCGCTTTCTCCTCACTCGTGATTGTAAGACCATAGACATACTTAACCTTAATCCACATTTCGGCATATGTACACCAATAAGAAGCTATTCATCAATTAGCATTTATCATTCACCATCACCATCACCTCCAACTCCAAAAAATAAAACTTACTCAAACTGGGTTTCCATTCCTCGGGTCCTCGATCCCCTTTACTCTCATTAACCCTATCGGTCACAGCCAATAATTGCGGGTTTACAAGATCATTAGCAAAAGCTTGGCGTTGAGCAGTTGTCCAGGCTGAGGCGCCGGCTTTCCAGGCGTTGCTTAGGGGGACGAGGTGGTCGATGTCGAGGTCTGAGGCGGAGGTCCAGGTGGCGCCGTCGTAGGGGGATGTCCACTGAGGGAGGGGTATTAGTGGGATTTGGTGATGATGAATGGGTATGGGGAGTTAGGGGTAATGGAAGAAGGAAGGAAGGGAGGGTGAGGAAAGGGCAAATGGGGAGATGCGTACGCTTCCTGATGTGGCTGCACAGGCTGAATTGACGACGACGTTGGTACCGTCGCGTTTGATGACTGTTTCGCGTGTGTTGCAAGTGCCAGAGATAGTGTTCCACTAGATGAGGAGGGGAGTGTTAGGGTTTTTTTAAGTGGATGTAGAGGAGGAAAGAAGGTGCGAGGGCAGGAAAGTGTAGGGTTGGAGAGTAGGAGTGGGAGTGAAAGAGACGAGACGAGGTGAGATGAGATGACAGAATGAACAGGAAAACATACAGTAGGAAATAAATCCCTAGCATAACCATCTTGACTTCCAGCCGCAGCAACAGTCAAAGCAGCAAGTTCGGTATTAGCAGTAGAAGCGGTTGGTACGCCCGTTGGTGCGGGAACAGGAGTGGCATGGACGAGGAGTCCTGTTGCTAGAACGCTGAGGAGAAGACTTTGAAGCATGATGAGATGAAGTTTGACTATGCAGTATTCTCGAATTTTTTTCTGAAAAGTGGTGAAGAGAAGATGAGATGGCAATGTGCTGTTCTTATAAGTAATTTTATTGATTAGAACAAGAAGATATATCAAGACATCTCCATCTTAATCTCTGGGGCCGGTGTCACGCGAATACGTCCGCATTCACTTTGATTCCTTTATTAGAATGAAGCATTTCCAATCACCTTCACACACAGTCTCTATCCCATCCGCTCCATCCATACCACGATTTAACTTTCCCCAAATACATCTTTCCTTTATCCTATCACATCAAATGTCACCCACACACTCGAGAGTATCACAATCTTCACAATGGTGTTAAGCTTCTTAAAGCAGGAACTTGAGTCCAAAACTCAATACCGATTCTTGGCGCATATAAGGGCTTCAAGAACCCTTACTTAGGACAGGAACATTGTCTCCAAAATATTGAAGATAAACTTGATAAGCGCAAATCATTCCGGCGCATGTTCTTGGCTGCTTATATTCAATTACCTTATATGGAAGGTGGGAGGTGCTTGGCGGTGCGGATACCGCCGTCAAAGAAGGTGGGGTTTTGATAATGGTAGTGAGTACCGGTGGAATATACTTTGAAACGCACAAAAGTTGAAGGGACGAACTCAAAAGTGGATGAAAGATAGATAGTAAGATGGAAACTAGCCCCCAACTCATATCTCTTGATCCATATTCAATACGACACAGACCCAACGTCTCTAGCCAGCTTGAACGAGTGATCTCCAACCCAACGTCTCCAACCTGCTTTAATAAGTGATATGTAACCCAACCAATCTCTCTATGATAACGGAATCAACTTCAAGCGTTCTCTTTCTCTCTTTCATTCCTTAACCCAGTCAAGGATCATGATTGCTTCAGTGTCTGAGATGCACTCAAAATTGACTATGCCATGCCAACGTTTGATAGAATCGTTGAGAAGTTTGGAAAGTAATATATTATACCTTTAAAGGAATGATTTAGCATGACGTACTCCGTATGTTATGTCACTACTTCCCAAGTACAACTAATACTTAGAAGGTAGTTTCAAACATCTCGAAGTGCTTAGTTTGGACTCGACTTGTGTAGTCTACTGCCCCCAGACCTGAAAGCTTTCAATGTTTGAGCAGCTGTCAAACCATAAGGATGGCTTTTCCAAACATTTTCAGCAAAGATAATCAATCCCGATGTTCAGAAACTCTTCTTCTCGGACAGCTATCCGAACTATTGGTAGTCATGTCTCCCACTGAGGCTAGAAGGTTGTAAGCCATAAACATTCAATTGTATTCGAACATCACGTTTAGTATGGATATTCTCACATATTTCATCAACTCAGATGAATTTTTTATGATGTCTTTTTCTATGATGTCTATGATATTAGGTATAGAAAGGCTCGAATGTGAATGATTCGGTGATATCGAAGGTTATCATAAACCTCTGGCCCAAGCTCTCCCTTTCCATCTCCATCTCCATTAACATTCGGCATTCGGGATTCGGAATTATAATTCAAATCACTAGAATAAAGTTCATTTCAATCAAAACATTGCAATAAACAAAACATAAGAGTCGAAGCAAACCCGAGACAACTAACAATGTTACTTTTTCCTGGAAATTGTATAAAGATATAAAGGTATGAAGGTATGAGAGGATCTAACAGCTTCGCAGACATCCTTCGTGCTATGTAGAGCTTCAAACATTATCACTGACAGTTCTTAGATATCGATGCGCACAACGATATTAACTTAATAGGAGTTCCTGCAAATCTTTCCACCTCATTATTTATTCGATCCGCATAATTTAGATAGAATGTTTCACTGCGAGCCTTTTCAACTGCCGAATCAATACTCCTTCAATTCAATGCTCTCTACAAACTTATTCGAAAGGCGCTTTTACCTGAAAGAAGCCCTGGCTCAACCTGGCGGATATCGTGTGCTGTGTGCTGGATGTATGGATTTGCATTCGACAGCATAACAAGGCTATACACTTTAATAAGATGAAAGAAACGCGAATTACGAAACTCTTCACTCGATCTTCACCGCGTTACTCTCACGAATTTCGGAGCTGATGTGCTTTAAGAATGAATGTCCGACAGACAACTCCAAATTTGCATTTACTATACGTAGTACCGCCAACCCTTGAACAAAATAAACTGCGGTGGCAAGATCACTCACCGGTGTGGATTGCATGTCAAGGTGGTATTGCATAACAAGAGCAGTCATATCCGTCTCCTTGGGAATTCAAGCATCATTTTTCTGCATGCCAGGTAAATAGTTACCTGATATGAAAAGGCCACCGTTGTCGACCGCATGGTGCATAGCTACTTCGTGCTGCCAGAAAGTCTGCAACACTCCACTGTTAAGCACATAACACAAAATGGTAAACTACAAGGAGAATAGTGGCCCATATATAAGTGGAGTGTTGCAGCAGTAGGACGGATAAACAGGCGGAATTGAACCCGCACAAGATATTTCGATTACCAGATACGAACAAATGAGAACTCAGGGGTTCTTCAAGAATTGCAGCCAGTTGAACCGTTGAACTGTGAGCATCATGGACAGTTCTTTGACTTTCAGTGGACACTTCCAAATATCGAATGGGAGCCGAGATTGATGATATGTACATCGTTCAATTCGGCAACATAGTGGAACTTTGGCTGGCAAGGTAATGGGGACGAGTGCGTGGAAACATCGGAGAGCGATCATGTCTTTTCCGCCCCACCAGTTGATGGACCAATACGGTTTTTACGGAGTACAGAAGCAAAATTCTTATCACTTTCTTCGAGCCTTTCACAGCAGTACAGTAAGCACTATGCTGTTGCGATCATCTTCCCCCACACTATTTACTATCGAAATTCTCACCTCCTTCACATTAGCGAGTTTTCCCTGGGTTCATTACTTCCAAATGACCTATTTTCTTGATTACCAACCCTTCAACAGTTCTCAATAGTCCCAAAAAGCCTTCAGGGTCTATTAAAAGATCAATACTTGATATTTCAGCCAATGTTAGTTGAAAACATCTATGAACATGGTTCTCCGCAGGTATGACTAGGGTATTTTACCGTCGGCAAGACTTTCAACGAATGGAGTTGTTCTTTACTGGGGTAATACGTGGGAATAAGCTTCATAATCATTATTATACCAATGTAACTGTGCCATTTAAGGATTTTTAGCCCTGTACTCTTTAGGAAGTTTGATATGGGTCCTTGTCTTATCTTACAATCAATCTTGACCGACAGCCGTTATTCAAAAGTCTTGGCCATCTTCTTTTTAATGTTTTGCTTCTCCTTGAAAAAGTTTCTTTTGCTTTCCAGTTTCAGCACATTTCATCTCGACAAGCTTTTGCGTCACATTTTTTGAGCCATGGATGCCTTTACTCCCGCACAGGCAAGTTTATATGCATTTGGAAATTTCATAGACTTCACCTAACATGTTTCGCGCCACCAGACTACCGAGCTCGTCTCGCGCATCGGCGCCAAAAAGGCTCGTATGAGAATTGATAAAATGTTCATCAACTCATTCATGGGAGGGTGTCTCATTTCTTTTGGATGCGCTCTTTCCTTGTCCACGAGTACCTCGCCATGGTTTCAAACAAATGCCCCAGGTCTTATTCGTACCATCTCTGCGATGGTCTTCCCTGTTGGATTGATTATGGTTGTGCTTACGGGGGCGGATTTGTTCACAAGTTATTGCATGTATAGTGTGGTTGCTTTATTGCATCGACGTTGTAGCTTTTTGGATCTTCTGAAGACATGGTTTGTCAGTTTCTTTGGAAATTTGGCAGGAGCATTGTTTTTTATGGCGGTTCTTACAGGTTGTAAGTATTTACTCAGCTTACAGGAACTGATGATTGCAGTATGCTAATATATAACGATAGATGGTGGCACATTCGAGGCTGGAGCATACAAAGATGAAGCCCTTGCTTTTGCAAAGGGAAAAGCAGTTACTCCAGAATGGCATCAGATTTTCCTCAAGGCAATCTTGTGTACGTTTATACTCCCCAGTGTAACAATTTATTTCCATTCGGAAATTAGCCATGGAGAAACCTTTACTTACGATGATACACAGGTAATTGGCTCGTCTGCATGGCCGTATTCCTCGCCATTTCTTCCCGCGAAGTGCTCTCCAAGATCGTTGCAATGTGGTTCCCTGTGATGTGTTTCGTTGGATTGGGAACTGATCACGTCGTTGCTAACAGTTCGTATTCCATTTCCTTGCCATTTTTCATTCCATCATCTCTTCAATATCGCATGTCGTGCATATGAAGATATACGCCAAGAACAATTCCCCTGCCAAGTCATTGGCGCCAGCCCTATTTTTAAGCCACTAACGCCTGAACCTCAGTGTACTTCATCCCTCTCGCCATCTTCCTCGGAGCACCGAAACCACTCACTGTAAGCTACTACATCTGGAAGTCGATGATCCCTTCTCTCCTTGGAAACATCATCGGAGGCGGCGTTTTCTGTGGTGGTGTCTACTGGTATCTTTTCCTCGCTCACGAAACTGTCCCCATCCATTTCGATACCGTGGGTGCGAATACGGCCGTTTATGAACAGGGCGGTCCGATTCAAAGACAGGTTACAATTGATGGAGCCGGAACTGGTTATGGCATTGAACATAATAAGAATGTAGTTCCTAATTCGGGAAATAATGGGAGGAGTGGAATTGCGAAAGAGTTAGATCTTGGGTTAGTGGAAAGTTTAGGAAGGAAAAGAGAGGGAAGTGAAGGGAGTAGTGGGAGTGTCTAGATAATGTTACTGCTAAGAGGAAAGTCGAACAGACCGCGGAAACAGGAGCGGTGCATCGCGATATAAGGATGGTTTGAAAGAGTGGGATGTGAGTGGTGATACCATATTTTTTTTGATACACGGGTACGATGGTTTATGTTTGCGTTTACGTGGTGTGATGTGGTAAGACTTATAATGATATGAACTCTTCAATCTTCTGTATATATTCCCTTTTTTAAAAAATCAGTAACACGTATAATGATATCATATATATGTATTTGATTAAAAAATCACTATCCTAAGCTTACATTGTAAGTATTGATGCGGTAGATACTTGGAGATAAGTATTCTAGTAAATAGAAATTCGAAGCTCTGTAGTTGTATTTGTATTTTTTTGCAGTCAGTGAGATGAGAGGATGTAGATGAGAAGATGTAGATGAGAAGATGTAGATGAGAAGATGTAGATGAGAAGATGTAGATGAGAGGATATGGATATGGATATGGATATGGATATGGATATGGATATGGATATGGATATGGATATGGATATGGATATGGATATGGATATGGATATGGATATGGATATGGATATGGATATGGATATGGATATGGATATGGATATGGATATGGATACGGATACGGATACCGATATGAATGCTAGGTAGGTAGGTATCCAAGGATCGTATCTGATCTGATAATTTAGACCAGCGCTCTGGAAGAGAATTAAAGGTTGCGAATGGTATGTATTTCTTTTTGGAGAGAACAAATTCCGGGGAGAACAAATTCTGGATGGATAGTCTGAGATGGGGAAATGAAATGAAATGAAATGAAAGGTTTAGGTGCTATGCTGTGGTTAGGTTAGATAGTTATTGGTATGGTATGGTATGGTTAGATGATGATGGTTTGTGGTTTGGTTTGGTTTGATCTGAAAAAATCAAATGATTATCCCGATTCCTGAAGTCATCAAGTCACTAATTTCGGAATTAAATGATGTAGAATTATCAATCAAATTGATTGTTTGAGATAGATACATAAGGTTAATTAGAGAGTTATTATATATACGTATCCCAGATTCTAGATACGTTGGAATGTATGAATGAATGGATGGATGGATGGATATTTCTCTCGTTGAGATGGGCTGACTGAAGGTCTTTTTGCATCTATCTATCTATCTATTTATCTATAGTTTATACGTAATGGTACTTTTGTTTGATGGGATTGTTATTCTTAAGCGCACAGTGTAGAGTGTCGAGGTATTCTCGAGAGAGGATTTGGCATATATTTTATATCTCTATGCCCTTGTTTACTGTTATATATTGAACGCCTTATAAATTGCCAGAATTCCTTACACTCCGCTAATATTCTTTTGAATCTCGTGTATATTCATCCATCTTCGTCCCTTCACACATAATCAACATGTCACTCATCATCTCTCCATCTCCCCTGTCCATCACCAAACCTCAAACCAAACCCATCTACAACATCCCAGCCTGTCTCCTCAACATCTTCGTCGCCCCACTCGCAGCATTACAAGCCGTCTCCTGCGTCTCACATTGTTCCTCTCCTCCCTCCAACTCCCCACTATTAACCGCCTTTGCACACGCATTATGTTGTACGCTACAACTTCTTTGAAGTGCAGCTCCTTCACCTACAAAAGTATCGCCGTTAACTGAGAATGGACGGTCTCCTGCTGAGGAAATGACTGGAGGTGGTGTGCCACCTAGAGTACCGGTGAATTTTTGGACGTTTGTTCCTGTTGCTGTGATTTTGGTTGCAGAAGATGCTGAAGCTGCGGCGACGGATGCGGAAGAGTCTGTTGCTACCGCTGATGAAGCCGTAATTGTGCTTGTTATTGCAGCTGCACATTCATGACCTGTCGCATCTGAACTTGAGTCACTCGACGAGGTAGAAGTAGTAGCTGTCGAAGTAGAATTTGCTGAGACTCCTGCAACAGCTGCTGTAATTTCGTCGGCTGTGGCATCATCAACTAGAAGATTTTGAGTGAAGATACAACCTGGTGAATCATCTTCAGTATCACAAGTATTACCAGCACCAGTTGAATCACCGATCGTTCCAGGTGCAAATGTACCCGAAAGAAGAGCTTCTTGAGGATCAGCCCCAATAGAAGCAAGTTGTTTGGCGAGTGAAAGAACAACTGCTTTATTGGTAGCGGCAGCATTTGGTGAAGCAGGATCTTGATGTTGTTGAACGGCTTGAATCTCAGGGTTGACGGCAGTTTCATTGCAAATGACAGATGCGAGACCAACTGATCCAGTGTTTCTCTCAAGTGCAGCATACATTAATGCATCAGCCATACCGGTGACATTATTAGCAGCTTTAGCATTGGTGAAAGCTTGATCGGCGGTAGCTTGGTGAAGACAATCAGGGTTGGTGATAGATCCAGCTCCGGTAATGGCAGCGGCATTACCCAAGAGACCAAAGACTGGATCTTGGATTTTTTTTGGGTTGTTGATGTTCAGGTTAACACGGACACCATCAAGAAATCGGTTGTGGGAATGTTCTTGAGGAACTTCACGACCTCTTAGCATTCGCTTTGGTGTCGTGGGGAGATTGAATTTGTTCTTTGGTTCTGCGACGGGAGCAGCAGATACCAAGTTCAGAATGGCGATAAAGAGAGTTGCGGTTTCGTACTTCATGATGATGATGAATTGAGTTGATGATGATAGAGATTGAAAAAGTCGTTGATAGATAATAATTGACTAAAACAAGTATATAAAGAAGGACCTGCCTCAATTGAAATGAGATTGATTGCAAGATTTAAAATCAGAACTGAACAAGAAAAAGAATGTAGATGAAGCTAAAAGAAAGGCCGCGGATGCGATGAGGAAAATAACATTTACTTAGCAGCTTGACAGACCTTATATCTTGAATCATTACCGCCTTTATCATTTAATCAAATCTGGATCAAACGAATATCAGGTCGAACACCAGCTCGTATACCTTGCCTCTATCACCCTGAGTTTCCACACTTGTGAATTTTGCTGCTCCGTAGATCACACAGGGAGAAAGGAAACAAGGTCAAGGATTTCAATTTCATCTGATGAATCCTGCTTGATGAAAACAGCGCCATGAAAGAAACTTTGAATATTATCCTTACCCGTTATAACACATTGTATGTGCATCTGAAGTCTGGATGAAGTATTGGTCTCGCTCTCCCAATTGGTTGTGGTATATCAGATCAGTTCGGTTCCTGCATGGTAAATAGCTCCCGTATCACCATATCATATCTTTACATTAACGGTCCCAAGTAATAATAAAGGATCCTTCAACGGCCATTTGAACAACCATCTAGGGTCTAAATTTGACATATCTGAAGAGATGAGATGAAAGATGACAGGACATTCGCCTCAAGTCAAGAACCACCTTCAAAAGCTGGCACATCGAAAGCATGATCTTCCTTGAACCGTCTCATCGAATCTAGACCTCAAGCTTGCACGACAAATCGTGATTGGAGAAATTGATATGATGGCTTTGATATGGGACGAGCCTTGTCGCAGATATCAAGATCTGATTCCAAGCGATGTCTGGAGTCCCTGTCTGGGGTAATCACACGTGACCTTGTGCCATCCATTTGAATTTTGTGACACGATGCCTTGCATTTTATCTGACTTGTTGATGTCGCAGAAGTTCAGATGCAACTGTTATTGAAACTTGTTCGCGTCTATCTTGGAATGTAATTTGGGCAGGGCAGGGCAGGGCAGGGCAGGGCAGTATTCGTAATCTATCTGAAGTATTGAGCGGCATCTCTGTATGATGGTGGTCAATCGCCCCTTCTTTACCCAGTATTTTTTGTTATTGACAGCGGAATTATGGAATTATAATCTATCCTTATTTTAAGCTTTAGAATAGCGTCTTTTAGGATAGAACTGTATGAGATGACATTACATACGGTTCCTCGCTCGAGCTTGGTGTTGTTGGCGAAACGTTGAAAGACTGATGGTTGATATACTTCCTACCCAATAGTATTAATAAGAAGAAATCATATATCTCCATTATAAAAAGCAAATTAACTAAATGGATGAAATCACTCTACTTTTCGTACAAAAACGTTAAGACGAAAAGGGTTTTCATGCTTTACTTGTACCCCGGTAATATATGTACACTCACTCTACTTCCTCACAAGCAGCAAAAATAACGAAGAAATATCTAGATATCAAAATGCATGAACCACCTGGGTATCTGCTGACTCAACTCTCAATCTCACTCATAGAATTATCAGATAATAAGAGCATGAGGTGGCAACTTACAAAGCGCTTATAGCATCTCACCTCATCTGATTCCATCCATATTCTCAAACCAAACTTCAGATCAAACATCCGGGACGTAAGTCCAGGCGCTATACACACATTTGGTCTTTGGTAAAACCATGGAAGCCTGGCACCTTAACTTCCCTCTTACTTCATCCCATCTCTCAAACTTCTACTTCGTTATTGGTCATGAATGCATTATCATTATCAAGATATACAGTAGTAGTCATAGTTTCATCCGATCTATATACAAGTGCCCTCATCATCGTATTCTAATTCCTGGTATTTTCCTCTGTGCTATACAAGGACATGGACGTTAGTACTTACCACCCCTTTCTATTCTTCCATTCGTCTATGGATCTTCAATATCGGAAATGACACCATAAAACTCTTCAATTTCCAATCCATATTTCACAACCAGATACCCTTTAAGCTTCCACCGCATCTTTCACCTCAGAGTCCTCTTTAGCATTCCCCCTCTTATCCATCGTCTTTTGTTGTCCTTTCAATGTATTCCATCTCATGAAATAACAACAGAACGGAAATAATACACTATTGATTGCAACCCAAGCGAATAGAACGCCAAAATTCAGACCTATCCTAGAGTGAAGATCAAAGAGAAGTTGTCTACTGGCCTCGACGACTATTGTTTCATTAGCTCTGGGTACATACGTGACAGAATAATACGTACTATTATGCAACGGCCACGCATAACCCCAATAGAAGAACTTCGGCGCCAAATCAATCAAATAAAAGCTCGTAGAAACATTCGTAATGACCCAAAACACCAACCAAAGAGCCGTCCACGGCTGTCCAATAATCATTGTAACATTCTCGCATGCAATCCCCAACGCTGCCATACCAACCCAATTCAACATCCAAAATACCACAAAGGTACCCTTTCCATATGCTGTAGCGTGATTCTCAACCATTGTTATACTCTTGTGTCCAGATGAGAAGGGAATTTGGAATGCGAGGGATATGAGAGAATAGAAGAGTGATAGGAAGAAATAGGCTATTATAGTTGCTAACCAGCGCCAAATAATTAATTGATAGAAATGCATGGGACGATGTCCTTCAGGTGTGATGTATTTTGTATGAACAGGGAGGTAAAATGAGAATGAGAAGAAGGAGATAATGATAAGATAAATGAGACCAATGCTAACAGCCGGTGTAGCGACAGGTGGTGCAAAGGGCCTTAGATTAAATGTTGAAAAGCCAATAGCCGGTGAGATTGCTTGGGGAGTATTGCGTATATTCGTCAGGATTGAAGTATCTGTAGCGGCTTGTTCAAGAACTTGTGAAGTCCATTGTTGACTAAACATGCTGGTGACAGTTGATTGAAATTGAAGTAAGTGTGGTGTGATGTAGTTGGCGTGGGTAGTTTCGTCTCGAGCTTCTACATAGATTATTTGTGCGATGCCGAGGGGATCAAAGGTTGTGTTTCCGTTCTGCACTGCATCTTGAAGGAGCGCTGTTGCATTTGCGTTGATTATAACTGCCTAAATACTGTGTTAGTATGAAATTAATATTTCTTATGGGCTCTCTATCTGAACTATGCTTAAATGCCCAACAAAGTCGAAATTGCTCGTGTTCAATAGTCCAGATTGCAGTCCAGTTGTGATATCCAAGCTCTGAAACTTTAAAAGCCCTTTGATTCTTTCAACAAACCCATTGTTCCGAATGAATCCAATAATCGAGATGCTTTGAAGGTTCAAGATCATGAACGTTTAACTCCCATATGAACGTCCAAATCCACTTCAATACTCAAAGTCTCTCATCATCGAGCCAAAATCTAAACAATCTCCACACCACCTTACATCACATCATCAAAAAAGAAAAAGAGTACTCACAGCCCAAGCCTTAAAATCATAAACCCTCCTCCGAACTTCCATCGGATCAAACCCAAAATCACTAGCAGGCAAACTTCCCCATCCCAACGAACCACTAGGAGCAATCAAAGCCTCAGCAGCCTTCACAATTTCTGGTCCAACAATAGGAGTTGTATCTGTGTAGGGTGCAACTTGTGCGTCGAAATCTACTACCCAGACGACTAATGAGGAGAGGTTTTGCTCGACGTGGAAGAGAGCGCCCCAGTAGATGGAGAGGATGGAAAGGATTGCGGCCGAGAGGATTATGGCTGGATGGTGTCAGCGAGAGGGGATGAGGGTTGGAAGACAGAAAGCAAGGAGACAAAGAACATGAATCCCCTGCCCAGCACATCCAATAATCCAGACAGCAATCCAATATAAACCATTCAATCATCAAAACCCACACAACATCAAAAATCTTCGATCACCAAACCCCAATCTGAACAAGTCCAATACCCTGCCGCTATTCCTACCGCTACCACATAAAACAAAAAATCCAAAACCAAAAATAACTTACTAGTAACAATCCACTTCCGAACCACAAACCTCCTCACACCACATAATTCCCGATGCCAAAACCCCACTGGTCGAGTATCCTGCTCCTGCTCCTTCTCCTCTTCATTTCCATTTCCATTTCCCCCGTGATTATTCGGCATCTTATATTTTGGCTGTTCAGAGGGTGGCCAATACTAAGTTAAGTCCGCACTGCTAAGCTAGTATATGTGCTCCCGAGTTCGGCTTGCGGTGAAGGTTTCAAGAGAATTCGATATTCGACTGTGATTTGAGATGTTTTCAAGGGAGAGAGTACTGTATCGCAAGCAGACTGCAGACTGAACAGTGAACAGTAAATCCTTCCCAAAATTTACCTGGTACCTATGTACAGTAAACAATCAAATCAAATCAAATCAAATCAAACAATTGAATGAAAAAGAAAAGGATGAGTGGATAAACAGACTTATCTCGTCACACACCTATCACACACAATCTAGAATCTAGAATCTAGAATCTAGAATCCGAACTTGAATCTGGAAGATATCTACCATCTAGTTAGTACTGGTGTACCTTAGCATGATCCTATGATCCGACCATTCTTGGCAATAACCACCCACCATACATACATACCATAGCATCATCACAACACAATCCACCAATCCACCAATCCACCCATAGAAAACCATAAATCCATACAAAAATAAAAATAAAAATAAAAATAAAAATAAAAATAAAAATAAAAATAAAAATAAAAATAAAAATAAAAATAAAAATAAAAATAAAAATAAAAATAAAATAAAAATAAAAATAAAAATAAAAATAAAATAAAAATAAAAATAAAAATAAAAATAAAAATAAAAATAAAAATAAAAATAGTTCCAATGAATAGTATATAAAAATCTATACTATAGTTAGTGATTGTATACCTAATACCGATAGAAAGTGATAAGTACAAATTTCGATATCAGCACCGCACCCTGGTAAAATCTCCTAAAGATCCATGATGTCACTATCAAGAATGTACTCTGAATCGATGGACGATGGACGATGGACATGAGAGATTCTTGATCTATACTCCTTGTTATTCGAACCCATCATTTTAGCAGCTGGCATATTACCCAACCATTCATGAAGGAGTGTCGGAA
This sequence comes from Stromatinia cepivora, assembly GCA_014898415.1. Lineage (NCBI taxonomy): Eukaryota > Fungi > Ascomycota > Leotiomycetes > Helotiales > Sclerotiniaceae > Stromatinia > Stromatinia cepivora. Next base: position 82,177 of record RCTD01000012.1, on the reverse strand, counting down.
ATTTGTCATGGAGAAATCTGCATCTCAATGTTCAATCCGGAGTTTGACAATTGACTCTGTAGAATAGGTAAATACCAAATATATATCATCCAAGAATCAAGAATCAAGAATCAATTCGCATTTGTTTGCAGGGCATTGCCATGATGGCCTCATTGAATTTTGTTTGCATTTGCTGTCATAGTATTTTCTATCCGCTTGAGCTCTCCATCTTGTAAAAAGTTCAAGATATTGTACTTATCCCTTGCTCTCCTAAACAAAGTAATGCTGGCCACCAACCATAGTCATTTTTCTTCCTAAATCATAATAATAATATTAATACTTATTTTTGGTAATCCGCCATCCAGTGAAAACGCTCCCATTCATAAATATCAGTCCTATAGAGACTGCTCGATGCTGTACTTTCGTAATCGCCACGTAACACAAAATGCGGAAAGCAAAATTTAATATGCCACTATAATCAATACCAACAAGCCCTTTCATGTGTTTCGACCATCAGATATCATAGTAGAGAAGAAAGAAATTCAATATGGTTTAAAATATGAAAAGAAATTAGTCTCCATCATTCATGCAAGTAACTCAACATCGAGTCCGATAGAACGCATGAAGAGGTTTACATTTGCAAGTCGTTGGCTGGACATGGCAGGAGGTAATGTTTTCGCAAGTCCAACGGTTTCCATCACACGATCCTTGACAGCCATAACTAGTCGTTGCTGCTGCTCAGGGCTAGCACCAATACCGATGGCTGCAAGGAATTGCCAAACGTACACGTCCTCACCAGTGTTGACTGTACCAGGGAAAATTTCTGGAAGTGTGGGCTCAAGGGCATCGAAGAATGCATTGTGAGTGGACAACCTAAAGAATATGTTAGAATTATACTAACGCAGGGTAGAATGTACTCACCAGTCATTCCATCCACGTTCGTCAACATCTCCAGCTTGTTTAGTAATCTCAGCCCGACTGAGAATCATCGTCAGTAGACTAAGACCGATTCTAGTACGAGCAATCAAATCGATGTTAAGGTTAAGAATAAGTCCCAAAACTCCAGTAGTAATTTGGAAGTCAGCATCGTGAAGAAATCCAAATAGGCTTGACATGACTGTCACCTGGAAGAGATCGATGTTTTCTCGAGTCTCAGCACTGAGCTGGATTCCGTCAGGGCCAGGCACAGCCAATCGAACGACATCGAGTTTATCCAGGTGAAGAATAATCATGGTCAAGATGGTAGCACGTTGTTCATCAGAGATATGTCTGAAAACTCGAGGAATTGCCTTTTTACCCTTGTTAAACGAAAGGAATGCAATGAAAGGGTGGACAGTTGTTGCGCCGATCGGTTCATGAATCCTCAAATTTCGCCATAACTGCTTGTTGAGAAATTGCTGTCGTTCGTCCCAGTCCTGGTTCATACCAGCAATTTGTGGGTTAATCTCATCATGACCCAGTGGTCTGGGCTTTGAGCGTTCGTGGTCCTCCAACTCCATTAATGTACTATATACATTTTCAATGTCAGTCAAAGTAGTCTTTCTGTTGCTACCGCTGACATTTGCGAGGTTGGCCTTGCGAGGGTTGGGAGAGTGTCCAGGTCTTGTTTCACTGCTATCGGTTCGCTTGATGTTCAACAAGGGCTTGGGAGTCTTTGCGTTGCTGAATGAGATCTTCCCCAAACTTCCTTCAATTACCAACTGCTTGTTCTTTGGTTTATTCTTTGCTGCCTCAACAGCCCGTTGCACTTGTTGCTCCATACGTTGTACATGATTATCGCCACCACGAGCTTGTCTTCGCATACCGCCATGACGATTACCGGTTTGAAACAAATATGTCTGCGCGAAGTTGCTCAAAGGTTGATGTGGGTTTTGACGAGGTCCACCTCGAATTTGACTGTGAACTTGGTAATAGAAATCCTCGGAAAGAGAAGAATCTATGCCATGTTCATTGGGGTTTCCAGTAGCGGTGACCAATTGTTGTAATTGAATACGGGTAATGAAATTCTTGTCTTGCGGCGTCATCAAGCCATTGTCTTTCGATAACAAAAAGATCTTGTGATTTCGCTTTGCTCTCTTCGCATCTTCCAACAAGAATGCGGCTCTCTCTTCTTCAGATAAGTTTACCAATTGTTGTGGGTGAGTGATAACATGTCGGTTTCCGGAAGCATGTGGGTGGTGGTGACCACGTTGTGCACCTTGGGGTTGACCTGGAAATCGGTTCATGTTTTGCATATGTGCAGGTTGAGATGGGATAGACGGAACATTGGCTTGGCTCGTCGGAACTTGGGGACGTTGCAAGATATGAATTGGTTGCTCGACAGGAAGTTGGCGTTGTTCCAATTGGGGTGGAGCACTGACTTGAACTGGGAACTGTTGTTGTTGCTGTTGGGGAGCTTGTGGATGAAAATTTTGGTATTGTTGAGGTGGAGGCTGTTGGTACTGTGGTTGAGATGGTGGCAATGGTTGCTGCTGGATAGGTGCTTGAGACTGCGAGGGTTTCTTGGCTTGAGCTCTCATTGCTGCTTCAACTTCTTCCAAACTCATCATCTTTCGGCTCGGTGCGGATGGACCAGTAACGGGAGGAGTGGCAGTCGTAGGAGGAGCTTGTTTTGGTGCAACACCCCAAAGGTTCGCATCAACCTGCATATCGGGGACGTATTCCGGCTCTTGGTAACGCTCATAGCCAGTTCTGGCAGGTCTTGACGTATGCTGTTGTGAGAAGGTAGATGTGGCTGGGGTTGTCCTAGATACTACTGGTTGTTGTCGGGTGTATCGCATTTGTTCCTCACTGATAGCACTGGAAACTTTTGCAGTTTGTCCAAAAAAGTCAAAGTCCTTTCCAACTGGCTTGCTTGCAACAGAGTCACCCGCGCCGGCACCAAAGGTATCATCGTTGAAATCATCACCCGTCTCTTCGAGTTGATCTCCTAAACCATCATATGTATCCTCGAAATCGAATCTGCGGGTTAAAAATATTAGCCTTTTGTCTTTTGTCGAACGGAAGAAGAAGAATGCGAAATCATCTTACGCTTCATTATCATTTCCTGAGCCAGAAAGACTCGCAAATGGATCTGCATGCTGACCAAAACCTGGAGCAGCAGTATTATGACCCCTCTCCTGGGGCCGTTGACTGGGATCAAATCCAAAGAAAGACATGATGATTGAAGAAATTGCGAAGTCAAATTAACTTTGTGTCCATTAAGATGCGGAAATCAAGGAATATTTCGATGTGTAAAGTATGTGGTTGCAATTCCAAAGATGAATTTTGAATCTTGAAGGAAAGGTTAGATCAGTGAAGATTGTACAAGTGCTCCCAAGTTTTGATGGAACAAAATTGTTGATGAATAATAGGTAGGAAGAAGTTGAACAAGTACAAGAAGGAGAAGGTGTTTTTTTGAGTATTTTGAGTATTTTGAGTATTTTGAGTATTTTGAGTATTTTGAGTATTTTGAGTATTTTGAGTATTTTGAGTATTTTGAGTATTTTGAGTATTTTGAGTATTTTGAGTTTTTTGAGCTTTTTTGAGCTTTTTTGAGCTTTTTTGATGTGTTGGTGGGATGGTTGAGGGTGACGAGATCGAAAGGTGGAGGAGATGTTGCTAAAAGGGAAATAAAGCTTCAAAATTTAAGTGTGGTGGGGTTAAGGAAGGACACAGACGCGATCCAGTCCAGGTGTGAATGGATTGATTCTACTTACCTACCTACGGGTTTTTACAACGATAGGTGGAGAATTTCTTATATCCTAGGTAAATCTTCCAATGAATACCGTATAAATTCTATCCGTGTCCACATGAGTCATGAGTAGAGTGAATTGGGTAAAGATGAAAGAAAATTGGTGCCTTGCTTCTATTCTAGCCTTGCGATCCTGCTTACCTAAAGCCTGGAAATAGGATCTATCAAGAGAATAGGTATACATACATACGAACCTCCTAAAACACATCTATTTGATGATATGTGACCTGTTATTTGAACTACCCACTACAACTGTTAATATAATATTTAATTGATTAGATAATGAATTACAAAGTAGTTCTACCTCTTGATACTATTCTTAATATACTCTTCTAATATCCTGTTGGACTTCTATATACTATTTAAGGGGTATCAACAATTGTACAACCATTGATGTTTTCCCATATCATTCGCCCAACTAAGGACAAACGAACTCTTCCATCAAGTTTTACAGTTATACCAACATCATATTATATTATTGATTAGACCTTATCACCCACCTATTTAAGGTTACCTAGTAGATGTAATTTAACCTTAACTTGTGCCAACCTTTTCTCAAGGGCTTGGTCGTCTCGTATTAGTATTACTCTGTAAAAACTTTATCTGGCGGAAGCTAAAGGTAATCCACCTGTTCGTTTTCTTCTTCTTCTTCTTATTATTATTATTATTATTATTATCATCATCGAAGAAAGGGAAATCCCCCCTTGCGTAAGATTCCCAAAATTCCCAAAATAATACAAGGATCCTTTTGGCTAGAACCTAATCTCATTCAATTAGATACTTTTTTTTTGGTCTTTTACCTACCTACACCCAATACAGGAGAAAGATTGACCTCCTTTATTCATATTTTACACATAAATCAACTTCCTCTTTTTCTCCATCTTCAAATTCTTCTTCTGTGTGTGTTTAATATATCGCACATTCTTTTTCGAATCGCTCGTTTTCTCTTCTTCTTCTTCTTCTTCTTCTTCTTCTTCTTCTTCTTCTTCTTCTTCTTCTTCTTCTTCTTTCCTCTTCAATCTCTCTTCATATTGTTGGAGGGCTTATTGAAGGCAATTTGCATTCGCGGCACTTACTCGTTCCATGCCAGAAAAGAAGCCGTTCTGGGGTGGTAATTGCTAAAAGTCCGTTCGTGTCCAATTGGTTAGTGAAATAACTGTTGGATTTATGAAAGAAGCACCATCAAGAGAATCAGAATTTCGACACAATAAAGTTATATCATCATGGCTACAGGAACAGCTAGATATTTGAGATATATTCTCTTTGCATTCTTTGTAAGTATTTTCGCCATCAATTTCGATAACACCAATCGCTTAGATCCACCTATTGACACTTCTCTTTACAGGGTCTCGCCGTCGTATACTTTATATCATCTTCATCAGACCAAAGGTTACAAAATGCGCAGCAGGTCTTCACAGACAAGACTGGCATCCCTATCAAAGCAGGCACTTCAGCATCGGGTCACTCTGCTGATGATTCAACGACTCCCAATGCTAAAACCTCTCCAAATACTCATGAACTTCCACCTGCGACCATCCCTGGAGAACGCATGAATGCGACATTTGTTACTTTGGCACGAAACGCGGATATTTGGGAAATTGCACGATCCATTCGTCAAGTAGAGGATAGATTCAACAAAAAGTTCCATTACGACTGGGTTTTCCTAAATGACAAGCCATTTGATTCCACATTTAAGAAGGTTACCACATCCCTTGTTTCCGGAAAGACTCACTATGGAGAGATTCCAGAGAAACATTGGTCATTCCCCGATCACATTGATACCGAAAAGGCTCGCAAGGTCCGTGAAGAGATGGCACAAAAAAAGATCATCTATGGTGATTCAGTCAGCTACCGCCACATGTGTCGCTTCGAATCTGGTTTCTTCTTCCAACAAGAATTGATGTTGAACTACGAGTGGTACTGGAGAGTCGAGCCATCCATTGAGCTTTTCTGCGATATTAATTACGATGCATTCAAATTTATGGCCGACAATAAGAAGAAGTACAGTTTCGTATTGAGTCTTTACGAATATGTTGAAACTATCCCAACTTTGTGGGACAGTGTCAAGAAGTTCATCAAGGCCCACCCAGAGCACATCGCCGAAGGCAACTCAATGGGTTTCCTTAGTGATGATGGTGGTGAAACATATAACCACTGCCACATGGTACGTTTTCGTCATATATAATGAATCGCGTGGATTTTATACTAACACAATGTTACAGTGGTCTAACTTCGAGATTGGTAACCTCAATTGGCTTCGATCAAAGGCATACACGGATTACTTTGAGCAACTCGACCAAGATGGAGGATTCTTCTACGAACGTTGGGGTGATGCACCGGTTCACTCCATTGCTGCAGGCCTTCTCTTGAAGAAGGAAGAAATCCATTTCTTCAACGATATTGCCTATTACCATGTTCCTTTCACCCATTGCCCAACAGGAGAGCAAACGAGACTTGATTTGAAGTGTCACTGCAATCCAAAGGATAACTTTGACTGGAAAGGATACTCATGTAAGTTTTTTTTCCTCCTTCCTAAAAATTGACATTGTACTAAAATATAACAGGTACATCACGATTCTTTGATATCAATAAGATGGAAAAGCCAGAGGGCTATGAAAGCCAACAAGACTAAAAACGTAGTCTAAACTTATTTTCGTGTTCGTGTTGAAAATGCATTTTCTAGGGAGCAGCATTGACGGATTGAGGGTTGAGGATTGAGGACATTCACTATCTGGCATGATAGGGAAGGGGGCATGGGCGTTCGCATGGGGTAAAAATCCAATTGACACGCTGTATATGTTAAAATGGTCCGGCTTGGGATCTGGCTTGGGAAGTAATGCCTCTTGTTTTTTCATCGGGAGATAGAGAATTTTGGAGATAGATTTATACAATAAAGCAATATCTGCATATTGGGGAAAAGAATAGATACTTTTTTGCAATATATTTGAATAGTTGTAACGCAGAAAGAATACCTAAAGTCAACCCCCCTCGAAAGGTGTTTAAGCCACATCACGTGAAAACATCAGCCACATGTGCTCCAAGTCTTGGCAATATCGAAAGCTTTCTCTCCCCTCACCATCTCGTCGTCGAGGAACGGAATTGATTTGACAATCACCGCGCTCACTTGTCGCAATGGCCGCCTCAATACTACAACGGTTCTTAATGCCGTCCATACGGTCGACCACCTCAGTTTCTACCTCTCGTCCCACCACACAATCCATCACAAACCAACTCAAATCAATCACAATTTCCTCATCGCGGACATTCTCCTGCTCGCCATCTTATGCCGCAACATACAATCAAGTCCGCCGTGGCTGCCGTACTGCACAAGCTATGCGTAAAGCCGTCTCTCCCGCTTTATCGACAGTTCAGGCCCCAGCGCTCAAGGGTGTAGCATTAAAGGTCGGAATAACTAAACCAAAGAAGCCTAACTCGGCAGAGCGAAAAACGGCGAGAGTTAGATTGAGTACGGGGAGAGTGGTTACGTGTTATATTCCGGGCGAGGGACATAATGTGCAACAGCATAGTGTGGTATTGGTTAGAGGAGGAAGGAGTCAAGATTGTCCCGGAGTGAGATATCATTTGGTTAGAGGGGCGGGAGATTTGGTGAGTGGATTTATGTTTGTTTGTGAAGTTATGAGGGGGTGAGTTGGGATATTGTGTATTTGGGAAGTGAAGTGGGCTGGGAAGCATGGCGGAATAGATTATGATGTTTATGAGGATTCATGCTAATACATTTGCAATCACAGGGAGGAGTAGGAAACAGGGCAACATCACGATCGAAATACGGAACCAAGAAACCAAAGAAGGCGGCTGCATAAGAGTTGAAGTAGGGCAGGGTCAGCCGGAGGCAAAAGTCGCAATGTAGAGGAATATTTGCGTACGAGAGAATTAGATATACCAGCGATAATATATCCAGCGAGAGAAGGACTATGGCCACTGGAATATACCGAGGCATTTAGAATCAACATTCTGGTGATGTGTACAGGAATTACAGCTCAATGATTAGACAATAACGAGGGTCGATTTTACAATGCATAAAATTCAACGAGCTATGCATAAAACTGGATCAGATCAAGTGCTTACAGGAACACGCAGGCCTAAAATGGTTTGCAGCCAAATATTGAACAATATCTTCAACCGACCCAGAATATCGCCCAAGTTTACAGTTACCTGTGGCCTTAAAGTGTCAAAAGGTATCCATGGTACTCACCTCCGGTTGTTCAGCTTCAGCAGCAATCCACATCACTCACATGCAGGAAAACGCTCTGTTGGCAGAATTTATAAAAAGCGCCAACATCGGCATCTCGTTTTTCTCTGCAACCAAGATCAAGAGAGCATTTCGGTCCGGAGAAACTTATTTTCTCTTTTCCTTTAGTATCGCATGCAAGAACGTGAAGCTATACCACAAGCGTATCCATGTGCTTCGATCCAAATAATCCGGTTGGTGCGCAAGATCTCGAGCTGTTTTTCCATCAAGACCAACGGATTTTTATAAATTCCTGGCGTCATTTACTTTGTGTCATTTCATCAAAAACATTCCGGGGAAGCTCGGTTCGGGATAATGTTCTTGCCTTTAGCCAAATGAAGTGCTCCGATATAATGGTTGGTTGTGAAGGTGGAGTTGACGATCGTTACCCCGCATGCTGTGTGTGGTACGGAGTTGAACATTTTAATGTGCCTGCGCCTGGCGATACCCGGCATCTATGATGTGTTTAAGTAAATTTTATTGTCAAATGCAATGGCGTGTACTTTGCATGGGTATTCGAACTCTGTTATTTGGAGAAATTTATGCAGGTGGGTGAGGGGGCAAGACAGTGAGAGGTACTATATAAAGGTTACCTCGGTGCACATCAATATTGTTCGTGTTAAGGTAATTTATCTTCCATTGCGTGTGTCTGATTGAAACTCTGCAGTTGCAGTCGAGACATTGCAATCATGAGGTTTCTACGTGCTTTCACGACAATTGCTTGTGCGGCTCAAGCTGCAGCTTTGTCGATTAACATTGGTGGTGAGAAAATGGTTGTCGAGAGAGATGCTGGACTGCAAGATGCTGTAAGTTTCGAGTCCTCTTTTAGATCTTTTACTCGAGCAATGAGCCAATTGATGGCCAATTAAGCCCCGGAATGAACATCACTAAAACTAATTTAATAGGTCACATATGATGAACACTCTCTCAAAGTATATGGAGAACGCATATTCATCTTCTCAGGAGAGTTCCATCCATATCGACTTCCAGTACCTGATCTATGGCTTGATATTTTCCAAAAAGTGAAAGCGCTTGGATTTAATACAGTCTCCTTTTATGTCCATTGGGCATTAGTTGAAGGAAATCCGGGACACTATACTGCAGATGGGGTGTTTGCTTTTGAACCTTTCTTTGATGCGGCAAAGGAAGCGGGTATATATCTTATTGCTCGTCCAGGTCCCGTAAGTTCATACTCTCTACCTTCTGTCTCCCATCTCATGCTAATATATGCAAATATAGTACATCAACGCTGAGTCTTCCGGTGGTGGTTTCCCAGGTTGGCTTCAACGCATAAGTGGCGTTCTACGTTCCCGAGCACCAGACTATCTCGCAGCGACCGATAACTATGTAGCAAATATAGCTGGCCTAATCGCTAAATATGAAATTACAAAAGGAGGACCAATTATTCTGTACCAGCCTGAAAACGAATACTCGGGATATTCCGGATATGTTCCAGGTGGATGGCCAGATCCAGTTTACTTTGCCTATGTGAAGAAGCAGGCGAGAGATGCGGGTGTTACCGTTCCATTTATTAGTAATGACGCTTGTAAGTTTCTTTTTCAAGTTTCTGAGCATTGAAATATAAGTGTAGGAGAAAAGGACATCGTGATCTGGTAATGAGCGAGGAGCTAAAAAAAATAAAAAAAATAGATGCAGGCGGACATTTCGCACCAGGTGATGTGGTCAATGGATCGACAGCTGGTGATGTTGACATCTACGGTCATGATTCTTATCCATTGGGATTTGATTGCGCACATCCAACTGTCTGGCCTGTTGGAGATCTACCAACATATTTCGCTGCAACTCATGAGGAACAGAGTCCAAGTACATTCTACTCTATAAATGAATTCCAAGGTGGTGCATTTGATCCTTGGGGTGGTCTCGTGAGTTCCCAACCATGACGGAATCATGTCTTCTTGAAAATTATTGTTGCTAAAATTTTATAGGGATTTGATGCGTGTGCTCAACTCTTAAATGAACAATTTCAGCGAGTCTTTTATAAGAATGATTTTGCTTCGGGTGTTGCTCTTTTGAGCTTATATATGATCTGTGAGTCTTGAATGTCATGCAAATAAATACCTAAATGCTGACAATCTTTTAGACGGTGGGACAAATTGGGGCAATCTTGGTCATTCTGGTAAGCAAGAAAGTCTATTTCATCACTAGCTATTGCTTACAATCTCAGGTGGTTACACATCCTACGATTATGGCTCTGCTATCACCGAAAATCGTGAAGTAACCCGCGAGAAGTACAGCGAACTAAAGCTAGAAGCAAACTTCCTAAAAGTCAGCTCGGCATATCTCACCATATCCGTTGAAGCAGCTGCCAATGGTACCTATACCACCAGTGATTCCATTACCACAACTCCACTTCTTGGGAATGCAACTGTTACAAACTTTTATATTGTTCGCCATTCGGACTATCAAACTTTAGCTTCGGCGACCTACAAACTGACTGTTACTACTAGTCAAGGGGCTTTAACTATTCCACAATTGAGTGGAAGTCTTACTCTCAGTGGTAGAGATTCAAAATGGCATGTAACGGACTATGATATCGGAGGAACAACACTCCTATACTCTACAGCAGAAATCTTTACCTGGAAGAAATTTGATGACAAGACTGTTTTGGTCGTTTATGGTGGATCAGGAGAATTACATGAATTGGCTGTGGTTACAAAGAGCTCTGCGAAAATTGTTGAGGGTTCAGGTGTCACAACTAAGAGTACTAATGGCTCGACGATTCTTAACTGGCAAACATCTACCACACGCAGAGTAGTTAAGGTTGGTAGTGTGTTTATTTATATTTTGGATCGAAATAGTGCATACAACTATTGGGTACCAGACTTCGTCAGAACAGACAAATGGGGTGCATTGTAAGTATTTCATCCTATTCCTGACTCCGAAATTTGCTCACATGAGAATCAGCGCGTCAAGTATCGAGAATACAGCTTCCGTCATCGTAGAAGCGGGTTATCTCGTCCGAACCGTTTCAACTCAAGGCTCCGACCTCCACATCAACGGTGATCTTAACGCCACCGTCCCATTCAAAGTCATCGGCGCCCCTAAAGGAACCAAAAATCTCTACTTCAACTCCCAAAAAGTCTCATACAAAACTGATTCAACAACTGGCGAACTCTCCTCAACGCTTACCTATACAGCCCCCAAAATTTCTCTTCCAAACCTCTCAACCCTCGGCTGGAAATACCTCGACAATCTCCCTGAAATCAAATCTACCTATGACGACTCAGCCTGGACTCTCGCCAATAAAAATTCAACCACCAACCTGTTCCTCAATCCCCTCCTTACTCCCGCCGTCCTCAACGGTCCAGACTACGGATACAGCACTGGTGTCCTAATTTTCCGCGGCCATTTCATCGCATCCGGTAATGAATCATCCATCTATCTCTCCACTCAAGGTGGTTCCGCCTTTGGTTCCTCCGTCTGGCTCAACTCTACTTATATTGGATCCTGGACCGGCGCCGACTACGCCGAAGCAAACAATGCCACTTATACGCTTCCCAACTTAAAAGCTGGTGCTAAATATGTATTCACCATAGTGATTGATAACAACGGTTTAGATGAAAACTGGACTGTGGGAGCCGAGGGAATGAAAAATCCCAGAGGAATCCTCAACTATGTCTTAGCAGGTAGAACAAAAGATGCCATTACATGGAAACTCACCGGAAACTTGGGAGGAGAACGGTATATCGATCAAGTGCGCGGTCCTCTCAATGAAGGCGGTCTCTATGCTGAACGACAAGGCTTCACACAACCTAATCCTCCTTCTTCATCATGGAGTTCAGGATCTCCTGTTACGGGAATTAAGAATGCCGGAGTGGGATTCTTTACGAGTACCTTCAAGTTGGATTTACCAAAGGGTTATGATGTACCGCTGAGTTTCAATTTTGGAAATAGTACATCGACGAATGGGACGAGTGATTATAGAGTGCAGCTTTGGGTTAATGGCTGGCAATTTGGAAAATATATTAATAATGTCGGACCGCAGAAGAGTTTTCCCGTGCCACAAGGTTTGTTTTCCCCTTCCCTTCCCTTCTCTTTTCTCTTCTATACACCTGTCCCTTCATTCTCCCTCCTCTCTCCTTTCCTCCTTATCCCAAACACCCAAACACCCAACTAACATACTCCCCCCCCCCCCTCCACAGGAATCCTAAACTACAACGGCCAAAACACCCTAGGCATCGAGCTCTGGGCTCAACAATCCTCAGGCGCCGCCTTGACAAATTTCACATTAAGTGCTGGGACACCGGTGCTTACGAGTTTGAAAGCGCCCGCTTTGGTAGAGAGTCCTAGTTGGAGTAAGAGGGAGGATGCTTATTGATTCATGGGACTGCGACTGCGGTCTGGGAAGATATGGTGAGTGCGGGAGGGAAGAAAGAAAGAAAGAAAGTGGATGGATTGGTGGTGTGAACACTGAGACGGGAGGTATTTTGTATATACAGGAGAATTTTTATCATACACGTTAAACAGTTACTATATTTATTGCGTGTTTGTCTCGATTTGTTTGCTTGGGCTTGGTGTATTTATAATCTGTACATACCTAGCCGGAGATGAGCCCGTCATAACCATACAATAAGATATGCGACGAGATGCAGGAATGAAGGTCTGCGTGAAATTTATCAATATTGGGTTTTCTGGCTCTTTCGCCAATATGCTATATATCCATTTGCGTGGTATATTGCTAGTACAGTAACAGATTCGTATCATATGTACAAAAAAATCTATAATAGATCTGATAATTTGTACAATTTTTCTTCATATTCCTGCCAGGTCTACGAATCGGAGTCTATGAACGACGTATTATAAATGTGAAGATGGCTCCTGCTAGCACTGCTCCTCCAGCCGCACCTTCTAATGCTATGATTGTTATGTCTTTTCTAGTTATCGAAACTTGTCGTGTACTCCATAGATCTATTGCCGCAGCTTTCCCGGCTTCCATTTTCTCTTTCCAGGATTCTATATTTCGATAGTCGAATGGGGGCTTTGAGTATGGTATGTTCAGTTCTGCTGTATCCATTGCTGCCGCTGCTTCGCCGATTTCTTGGGCTGGTTCGTTATTTGATTCGTGATGTGGTATTTCGCCTTCAATTGCAGCTGCCACTGCTTCCACTACTGGTTCATCCAAATTTTCCTCTCCGGTCTCCTCCTTCAAACCCTGAACCTCAGCCGCAACAATCTCATCCAAGCTCACTTCTGAACCCTCCCCTCCACCGATTTCAGCACCGCGAATAGCTGTAGACATGGCCAGAGTCTTCTCCTGCTCTAATGCCTCTCTAACTTTCTCCTCAAATCCTGCAACTAATCTTCTCCTTCTCCATGGCTCAAATCCAAATTGGAATACCAAAAACAACAAGACGTTCACTCCCATCAATCCCCATGTTCCCCATGTAGACATTCTTCGGATCTTGTCACTCCAAATTTGCTCCTCATGATATCGTGATAATATACTACTACTCAATTCCCCTGCTGCTTTCTCAGCTTCGCGTTCTGCATCTGCGAGTCTTGTGGCTGCTTCCTGGACCGCTTGTTCATTGGTATGATCCATACGGTAAAGATGTGTAAACCGCTCGAGGTCGGCAGGAGTCCAGGTATCTTTCCTTGCTAGTAAAGTTGTAACTTCACGTTGAGAAGAAGCACGATCTGCGACGGTGGTTTTATAATGTAGGCGGGTACTTCGAACTAGTTCTTTAGAATTGGCAACTTGAGCTTCGAGATTGGTGATTCTGTTCTTGAGGGCTTCAATGCCGGAGTAGCCTGTGAGGTCGTTGATGCGTTGAGAAGCTATGAATATGTTGCCTTGCATATGGTCCATCAGATGGGATAGTTTCTTCGTTATGGCAAGGCGTCGACTTTCAAGGGTAGAAGGAAGCTCTCCGTCTCTCTCGAGTTGGGAAGAGGGCGAGTCATCTTGTTTGCTGTACTCTGGGGTAGAAGCGGGCTTCTCTTCTTCAGGTTGTGGTTTAGGTTCTTCAGGAGGGGTAACCTTAGCTCGAAGATGAGGAGGTGGTTCTATTATAGGTCTTTGATCATCTGCGAAGTGTCGCCGCAGACTGGGGGAATAGACTCTACATTGTAGACAGATTGATGATTTGACTGGAGGTCGTGGAGAGATTCTTAAACTTCTCGATATTGAGGCTGAACCTGAGTCGATTGCAAACCGAGGGACGAGTCTTGTCAATGGTTGCATGGCAATTGACAATTGTCTTACTCTTTTTGAGGAATTATGTCGAGCAGAGGACTTTTCTCTTTTCCTGACATCGATTGAGAGGAATGAGATAATGAGATAATGAGAGAATGAGAGAATATTCGGATGTTGAGCCCAGTCAGTGGAGCTCTGACCAAAATGAATCAATTCAATTTAATTCATCGTGGTGTTGTGGGCTCCGATAACCCTGTAAACTATAAGGTTCTTCAGTGTATTTCTCTATTTCTCACCGCTTTTATAATGATGATTGAGGGGCACTCGGGGCAATGAAACTACAAAGTACAGTAAATAAATTTATTTAACCCCACCATAATAACTTACTTGCATATAACTTCAATAATTTCAATAATTTCAATAATTTCAATACATTTACATAGAATAGAACATATTTACATATCATTCTCTCATTGAATTCTAGACTTCTGGTTACCTTATTCCTATCAATGTGAGTTCAAAATATTCAACAAAAACGGAACAATGGCTCCTTCTTTTCTATCTCATCTCATCTCATCTCATCTCATCTCAACTTCCAACCTTCCATCCCGTCTGCCAACTACCAACAGCATTACGCCTCCCTATTCACATCTCCAAGACAAGTCAACATCAATCGCTAACAACACCACCCAGTCTTTCATTATACCTCCAAACTCCTCAAAATGGGATCAACTACTCTCCCCGCTATGCAGACCTCTCCTAGATACATCTTCTTCACCGATTTCGATGGTACAATCACAACCCGCGATTCCAATGATTTCATGACCGATAATCTTGGATTTGGTCAAGAACTGCGCAAACAAGGAAACAAAGATGTTCTCGACGGCACAAAGACCTTTCGTGATTCATTCCAGGCGATGATGGATAGTATCAAGACTCCATATAGCAAGTGTATACAGACTCTTATTGAGAACATTAAACTGGATCCAGGCTTCAAGGAGTTTTTCGAATGGGCGAGGGAGAACAACATGCCAGTTGTTATTTTAAGTGGTGGAATGGAACCAATTATTAGAGCATTGTTGGAGCATCTTTTGGGAAAGAAAGAAGCTGCGGAAATTCAGATTGTCAGTAATCAAGTTGAGGTTAGGAAAGGATTCAAGAGCCTTGATGAGGAGGGGGGTTGGAATATTGTTTACCATGATGAAAGGTATAGTTTTGAGCCGGTCAAAAATAATGGACCAAGAGCTAATAATCCTAATAGTCATTTCGGCCATGATAAATCCAGAGAGATTGGACCATACGCCGCACTTCCAGATGATCAAAGACCAACTATGTTCTACGCTGGAGATGGAGTATCAGATCTTTCTGCTGCTAAGGAAACTGATCTGTTGTTCGCCAAAAAGGGTCATGATCTCATAACATATTGTGTTAGAGAAAAGGTTCCATTCACAATCTTTGAGGATTGGACTTCTATTCTATCAACAGTTAAGGATGTTGTGGCTGGAAAAACAACTGTTAAGGAAGTCTACGCTGCAGGCATCAAGGACTTCGAACAGGGAGGAAATAAAGCATAGACTACACTGGGCTTAGAATTCTGTTCATAGAACAAAGACTGTTCATAGAGCTATAGATATGCACATAGAGGTGCATATACAATTGAGTTTTCTCCTAGCATTTGATTGTTTCTTTGGTGTTTCCTTTGGTCTGGATTTAGAGTCTTACTTGAAATGGTAGACGAATGATACTATTTGTCATTTATTTATCGGCTCAAACTCTCCTTATTTTTCATTTTCTAGGTCTATAAAGCATTTTCACAATCTCCTGTTTCTCATAATCGCCCTCAACAACTATATCAACCCTTCCCAATTCTTCAAACCCTGAAGCAAGATAGGTCGGTTCCCCCATTGGACTCGCTATTAGAACAAGTGGTGCATTATCACGTTCCGCTCTCTCAATACCCCATTTCAAAAGTTGGGTAGCATAGCCTCGACGCCGAAAATCTGGATGAGTGCATATCAAGTTAAGATAGATTTCATTGCCTTCAAACATCGCAGTATATTCATTTCGTGCATCACCGACAACTTTCGCGAAGACTGCATCATAAATGTGATTTCTATCTCTCCGAGTCTTTACTCCAGCGGCCTCCATCGCTTCGTTCGCTTGACGGGGTTAACTACGAGTTCATGAGCTTGAGGTGGGAGAGACCTACGTGTTGGGGGTGTATAAGTTTCTCCCTTAGCTGCATATATACGTCTATTCTCATAGGAAATATCCCATATAGAAAAAGCAGCAACTTTCCAAATAGAATCTTCTTCAACCTCCACAATCAGAGTCGCGTTGTCCGGAAAAGATCCAATGACCAGAAGCTCGATGTAAAGTCGAGCATACTTTAGTAGATCTTCGGGGTATTTATCACGATGGGCAAATCGATATCGCCACATGGCATCAGAGCTTAGGGAGGTGATCATTGCTGTTGTGATGGCATCGATATCTTTGGGTTCTGCTTCACGAATGCGTGATTTCGGCATGGTTTTTGGGGGGGAAGTTGCCATTGTTAGGGCCAGGGGTTTTGCAATCTCGCCAGTGTGAAGGGGGCAGAGTAGCTACGTGAGACCGTTAGAGTCTTAGAGACTGATTTTATTGACTTAGATATATGATAACCTAAAAGCAGTTATCCAACATGTTGACATGTTGGAAATATGTGACTCATCTAAACATCAGTTCAAGATTCATTTACATGCCTTGTTCATCCCACTTCTGGTAAGCATAACTAAGGAAGTCGGATTGTGCCCATTTATATTTCAAACCCCAAAGAGAGTCCTGAAAATAGTCAAGGCCGACGATAAACTTAAAGGCTCAGATCACCAGCAGTCATTCATTGCTTTGATCTGGAAATCCCTATCGGAATTGTGTGAGCTAGAGGAAGAAAACATCAATGAGACTTGGCTTGGTATCATCCAAAACGCAATGGACTACATGTGTCCCGAAACCACATGTTCATCATGTTGAATCCAAAGACTTTGAATGGGGAGGAATGGAAATTGAATAGTAAATCTGTTCGGGTGGGTTTTGACTGCACAATTCGAAGTCGGAGCGGAAACATTTTTCAGTAGCTAAAATCATATTTGTCTACCAATTGCAATGAATCAATGATACACTTACACGAAAGAATATATTCTGTGTGAGTACTATCCTCAATGTACATGATCACCAGGCTTAATTCCAAGTCGTAGCACTCAGCTACCTGTTCTTTCATCACTGGCTGGAGAGGATAACTTCGGAAAGGAAGGTTTGCCGATGTCGTATTGTGCGGGGTAGCTTGTCCCCCCGGATTCCTCAACGTTTCAACCATTGGCTTCTCCAGAGGACTAAAGCTCCAGAAACGATGTACTATTAGATCATTACTCAATCCATGTTTTCCGGCTTGGAAGTCAATTATGCGTAGGAAGGTCTACCGGAAAGAGAAGTATTCACCGGTGATCGCAATTGCCGTGTCAAGCATATATACGCATCACCTCGTAACTTTTGATATACATACATACCGCTCCACATAATCATCTATTTTATGCTCAAATCAATACATCAAAATGGGAAGCATTGAAGTTGAAGATCCTCTACCATCCTCTGAACGGGTTGAACCTGGCTCATTCCAATTACGACTCGCCAACCTCCCTGAATCCAAAGTTGACAAGTCCATCGATGCCACAAAAGTTGCTTCAGACTTTATTGATCGTTTTAATAAAAATATTGGTTCCGCTGATATCACATCGCTTTCTACGCTATTTGTAGAAGAATCTTATTGGCGCGATCAATTATGTCTTTCATGGGACTTCCACACTCTACATGGCCCATCCAAAATTCTCGAACTCTTTAACAAAACAGAAGGCTCACGTTTGAAGTCGATTGCACTTGATTCAAGCTCAGAGCTTCGATCTCCACAATTACTGCCACTTGATGCTGATGGAAAGACAAATGTTGTGCAGGCCTTCATAACAGTTCAGACGGATGTTGGAAAAGGGGCTGGAATTATTAAATTGGTTCCCGATCAGGCAACGTGGAAGATTTTTATACTGTATACTTGCTTGGAAAATCTGAATGGTTATGAAGAGAGTGTAGGGAAGAAGAGACCCTATGGAGTGCAACATGGAGAGAGGACTGAGAGGGAAAATTGGTTGGATAAAAGGAATATCGAGAAGAATTTTGGGAATGAGACTGAGCCGACAGTATTGATTCTTGGTAAGTTTCATAATTGGGGAGGATTGGGCAGTTTATGTGCAATGCTAACATTCCTTAGGTGCCGGCCAAGGCGGCTTGACAATAGCAGCAAGACTAAAGATGCTTGGGGTTCAATCTCTCATGATTGATAGAGAAGAACGAATAGGTGACAACTGGCGTACAAGATATCATCAATTAGTTCTCCATGATTCTGTTTGGTTTGATCATCTCCCATATCTACCCTTTCCTGAAAGTTGGCCAGTTTTCACCCCAAAGGATAAACTTGGCGATTGGTTCGAAGCATATGTTAGTTTATTGGAACTCAATGCTTGGACCCAAACTACTATTAAGGATACTTCATGGAGTGATGAGAGTAAGCAATGGACGGTTACTCTGGAGAGGATGAAGAATGGACAGAAGGAGATAAGGATTATTCACCCGAAGGTATGTCGGTCTGTGAACCCATTCAATAGCTACTGATGCTCTGTAGCATATAATACAAGCAACTGGTGCAAGTGGAGAGCCAAATTTCCCGTCTCACATCAAAGGAATCGATACTTTCAAAGGTCGAATCGTTCATTCATCCAAATTCCCTGGAGCAACCGAATCCCGAGGTCAAAACAAAAAAGCAATTGTGGTTGGCTGTTGTAACTCTGGTCATGACATTGCTCAAGATTTATACGAACATGGCTACGAAGTAACAATTGTCCAAAGATCAACTACATACGTTGTTAGCTCGGAAACAAGTGTCAATGCTCAAGCAAATCTTTATGGTGAAAATGGAATCCCGACTTTTGATGCCGATATGATCTTTCATAGTATGCCAAATCCAGTACTTAAGAAGTTGAACATTGAGGGTACAAAGCAGGTCAATAAAATTGATGAGAAATTACTTCAAGGTCTTGAAGCGGCAGGATTCAAATTGGATAAAGGACCAGATGGATCGGGTCTTTGGATTAAATATCTTCAACGTGGTGGTGGTTATTACCTTGATGTCGGATGTTCTCAACTCATTATTGATGGGAAGATCAAAGTTAAACAAGGCCAGGAAATCACGAGTATTCAGGAAAATGGTATGGAATTCGCAGATGGATCAATAGTCGAAGCGGATGAAATTGTATTTGCAACGGGATATCTGAATATGAGAACACAGTGCAGGAAGATATTTGGAGATGAAGTGGCTGACAAAGTTAAAGATGTTTGGGGATTTGATGAAGAGGGAGAGGTTAGAACTATTTGGAGAAAGAGTGGTCATGAAGGATTTTGGTTCGTGGGTGGAAATTTGGCTTTATGCAGATGGCAAAGCAAGAGGCTAGCGTTATTGATTAAGGGATTGCTGGAGGGTATTACGAAGTATGATGATATTTGAACAACTTATATGGCGACGGCAATCGGATACATAATAGGATTTATAGCTTTAGTTGAGAATGAACATCAGGATCACTTGGGAGTGACTTGTTCCTTATCTAACAACTTTTCAATCTGCAAGTTGATACTTCAGGTCTTCACTTTGCATATATCAAAATATAAACATTGATATATAATCCGAAAGTAGATAGCTATTTAAAAGCAGTATTGTGCCTTGGCACTTTGGCTAATATCAAGAACACCACCGAATTCACTATATTTTGATGAATGAGCCGGACCTATGGAGTACTTCATATCCTGAACTTATGGTATTCAGGAACTTGTGATATCAAAACAAAATCTCCATGGTAATAAGCCGAATAATATCCGACTTAAGCATCTCCCAATGTCATATCGCCCTTCCGTTCCGTATTCCACCACTACCCATCACCCACCACCCGGATTCAATTTTCAAGTCAACAGCCCTTTGAAGTTTCCAAACAATACAATACAATACAATATGCGATGTGAATAATTGGTTCACACCAGATGATGAGAATATGCATAAACGGTAGCCTTCCGATCATGGTATCTGGCGACTAGATCAGAATACACACGACATCAACCCCAGCCTTTGCTACTGGATGAGCTTCAACATACCACGAAATTAATCCTAATTCCCTGAATCTTAATACAATGCAGCCAGCAACTATTTTCACATCGATGCATTCGATGCTTTTAACGCCTCACAACGACGAGTAAGAAATCCTCGTATAGCTCCTCATACAGCTTAACGGCAATCCATTGACTCTTAAAGATCGGGTCTAGCCTCCTGGAGCTTCATCTTCGTTGCCTCCAGCTTTTTTTTCTCCTGTTGCCGCACCACTACTACCATCAACAAGACTCCTTTAGTTCTGTATTTTGAATATATCATCCCGTCGACTATCGAATAACCATACTACTTCCCCACCCAAAGCTGTTTCATAACCTTTATCACGTAAAATATCCATTTCTTGTTTATTCTGTGAAAAAGCGACTTTAACATACGAAGTATAAGCTACGTTAAATTGTTGCCAGTGGAAGCCGTACAGGGAAATACCAAAATCTTCGCGAACCAAGTCATGGCGACACTGACCAAGAACCTGTTGATCTTCATTATGATAGTGAATTAGGATACCTCTACAGCGGCCATCGGCGTTATCGCAAAAAGTCGAAACAGCTCGTATATTCTCAAGAGATGCCATCGAATAATGATAATCGGATGGTTGGAATTCGAAGCGAGTAGGAATGTGTATTGAGCTGCCTTGTTGAGATGTAAGTGAGCCAAAATGCTGAATTGGAACGTGAGGTGAAGGAGGATCATTATACATAAGTACAGAAGGCTCAACGCCGATTGATTGAAATTTGAGTTTTTTTGAAAGTTTGATGGTATGTGGATAAAGACCAGTAAGATAGATCTGGTTCTTATTTGTTTGCAACTATCATTATCATTAGTGATAGTAAAATAAAATATAGCATTACCTTACCACTAAACTAGAAAAAGACATTACACCAGCCAAGCGACTACTAGTCCGCACATATAAAGATTGGATGTAACAACACTTCAATGGAATAAAGACCCAGCTAATACCCTTTCTAAGGCCAGTCGGAATACTATAGTAAGTTTGTAAGACTGAATCTGGACTATCTCCGAAGTGGGGATGTATCGCATAGACTGCTCCATGGGACATGAAAAATGTTATGCCTATAAGCCTATTTAGAGAAATTGTTCGAGTGCGGCAAGATATGGACCCTGACCCAGCAGAGAAATATAGTTTTGGATCGGGTATATTAGGTGTATCCCAAAGAGCAAGATCTTTAGGACGTCGATTCAGATAAATGCGTCCCCCCTAAGGTTGTGTTAGTTTATTTTCAAATATATTTCTTGGAATTATCATTCGTAAAGTTCGTTACCTTGAGTCTGGCCCGAATAGACCTAACTCCAGCTTTAGTGGTATCCAAACAAGTATACCACCAACCTTCAATGCTCTTTTGACTGACTGGCCGCTGCTCAAAAAACTTCACTTCCACAAGCCCCTGATTATCCATAGCAAGAAGAACAAACTTCTCAGTAGTCTTTGGGCCAAATGCTTGATTTCCACGCTGCCAGTTCCCTAGTTCACAGAGAAGACGGCCTGAGACTTTCTTCATGTAAAATGCTTTTGACCATGCAAGAGAAGACCATACCCTCCATAATTCACTGTCTCGACAAAATGATTCAATTATATGAATGATTTCTTGTGGGAGTAGAGATAATTTATTTAATAAACCTTTGATTTCTGAGTTGGAATCTTTTATCGCATTACTCAAGGTAGAAGGGAAAGTCATTTGAGGTTCTCGTGCACAGTAATAATCACTTCCAGCTCGTGGCCAAGCCCTGAAAAATAAGGAGGTATAGCAGATTTTTTTGAAGACCTTTCTTGGCTCAACTTGATAGATATATTTCGATATAGTATTGAGGCAGGTGATATGGTAAACGCTTGATTCTGGCGAGTCCTGACAATATGAGCATTGTAATTCGCGGCAGATACGCCATGAAGTAACTTGTGAATCGATAGAATACACAGTACCATAAGGAATCGGCAGCCTGTTTAATGGTATGGGGGGTACGGTTATCGCATTTGTATGCCCATAGTAGGATTTCGGTCCTCTCAATACTTAATTCAGGTTAGAATCATCAATGATTAAATTGGAGATTGATTTGATAAGCTTACAAGCAAGTACCTGATCTTCATCCTCAATTATGGAGCGGCGACAAATGTCACATGTCAAACAAGGCTTCAAATATAAATGCATTCTGTCTTTTGATGAATATTTAATTATTGATGAGTTGTGTAGAGCTCGCGAGAATGTGTTTGTTGTTTGTTGTTTAACTGATTACCGTAAAAACTCAAGAATATACACTAAACCCTTTTAGAAAAGACATCGACAAGTGGGTTAGGGTTCGGAGTTTTCAAATTCCGACAGAATTGATCAATAATCTAAAATTTCAAGTATGTCATAGGTCAACTAATATCGGAATTTCAATATGACCCACTATTCTTTTTTTACGGTTACTATAATGACTAACTATTTGCAGTCTGGAAAGTATATTATACTTTATTTATATTACTATTCTTCTTCTTATAGATTAAGATTGAAGTATGATATACTTTCTCCTTGTATAAGTATAAGTATCTCATTTTTATAAGAGTTATAAAAAATAAAGAATTAATTAATTATAAAACAATAATAAAACTTTTTATTATTCTTTAATTAATAAAAAAATTTATTTTTTTAAATTCAATATAAATAAGAAAACTTTATAAAAAGACAATCAATAAAAAATACTATTTTTTTCAAAAGATTAGATCTTATATATTGTCACACCAAAAGTGACGCCACTCTTGACGAATGGTTAATTGGGTTGATATAGTAATCATTTCCCGTGACATATATACTAATGATAATAATAATAATAGTAATTTATATTCAAGGGATCTATAAGGGTCGGAATATGAATCACGTGCATGGTAAGGACGGTAAGGATCACGTGCCCACTAGTGTTCGCGCTAGTGCCTCGGCATGCACCATTATATAGCTCCTTACCTTCCATAGATTCTAGCTCTTCAGGCAAATCAAAACGTATTAACTATAAGAGTATTATACGTTCGTTGATAAGCTTCACTTCCCCGTATACAGTTGTCCCGACAATAAGAGATCTCGAATTTCTTGAAGAGTATAAGAACAAATTAATTTAAAAATATTTATATATATTACGGGGCCAATAGGACTTAGATTGATAATATAATATTCTATTGTCACGGAAAGCCTTGCGATCCCCTATATTCTATGAAAGATCAAGAGTATGCTTTTTAATTAGAATAAAGAATCTTTTAAATCTTATCAACAACAAGACGGAAAAAGAGAGCATTGATATATAGTGACTTGAGTTGAAGAAACTTCCAGAAAAAGCCTAGAGCCGTCAACAAGTTACGCCCCTATGAGACCAAAATAATCTTCAAGATGAACATTATCTATCTTGATCCCTTTAATTTGGTGCCCGAATAGCTCCCAGTTCCCACACATAATATTGCCGCCCAGTTTGCTTCCTAGTGTACACTGAACATTGTCTTCCATCTTGATAACCAACCTTCCACTCACTTCCCTCGGTCTTGATTTCCTTGCCAGAGTCTGGGTTACGGAATTTGTAATACACATGATTCTTCTTGTCTTCATAATACCATGTGTCTACGAAAACCGGTGCGATGACTTGACCAGCTGACGAGGTTGTCTTCTGGCTGGACACAGTAGACTCTCTACTGCCCTGTCCCTGGTAGGATGTTGCTGATCTGGACGGACCTGGACCTGACGGACCTGGACCAGACGGACATGGACCAGATGGACCTGACGGACCTGGACTAGATGGACGTTGGCTAGATGGGCCTGGACCAGATGGAGCTTGGCCAGATGGAGCTTGGCCAGATGGAGCTTGGCCAGATGGACCTTGGCCAGATGGACCTTGGCCAGAAGGAGCTGAGTTATGTCCAACTGCCGGTGTTGTATCTTTCCATTTGTGAAGGATCTTCAATGACTTTTTCAAAATTGCCGCATCGTTACTACTGGCTTCAATATAATGACGATTCCCACTGCCTTCGCCTGGGGTCCATGGCGTTAGGACTGTATCGTCTCGATAGAGTACCCATAATCGAGCTTTTGTTCCCCACGTTGTCATGGCAAAAATGGTGTTTCTTTCCGGAAAATAATCCAGAAACGCGGAACAAGCATTGTATGCTTGTTTCTCGCACACATCGATGTCCGCTTCGGAAGCCGAGTCGAGCTTTGCTTCATGAAACATAATCGTTTCCCATTTTTTCTTGATAGGGTCATATCGTTCAATAATACTATCACATCGCCGATTATCTCCACTTTTTGGAGTATATGCTTGTTGAGAAGGATTATTCCAATCGGGACCATTGAATAAGAATTCTTTGAACGCGTATTCCCAGAATCGAGTAGAGGAATACTCTAGGCTTGCCTGAGCATCTTCCCAAAGACGTCTGATAGAAGAGGTTTTGACCAGACTCATTTTGAAATGTTATGTTATATAATGTCTAGATAATGATGAACAAGTATGCAGGATCGTATCGATGCTATTTCAGATGTCAAAGAAAGAACAACACCATTGTATATGTGCGAGGTAATAAAGTCATATTATTATGCCTCCACGATCCACTCATTTATTATTTTTCCTTACCCCTCATTGTAAGATAAGGGCAAGTCTGCAAGCAAGCCACAGTTATCCACACCCAAGTAAAGACATCGGGCAAAACTGATATCAAGTTATCAACTTCATGCTGCGTCTTGCAGTGGTTCCACGTCACGGGCATTAAAGTATTGAAGGAGGGGTCAATTTCGTACCACCCAATAAAGTGAAATACTTGAGAACAAGATCACAACTGCATCATGCGAGCACAAGGATAGCACTGATGCCTCAATGTAGTTTACTCAGATCAGAGCAATCCTAGTGCTGACAGCGTGCCCTAGCATGCAGTCATGCAAGATGAAGGCAAATGCCGAAAACAGCAAACCAAGAATCATCAATACGAGGGCTGAAAGAACCCATGGGAAAGATCTATCTTGAAATCTATCAAATGTAAAGGTACTGAGAACCAATCTCGAGCTCATCATAGCCTTATATATATGTTTAGGAGTTGAACTTAGACGGATGTACACCTGAATAATAAAGCTTAATAATGTAGAAAGACCACATAAACCATAAAATTCAGCCAATAATCTTCCTCAATTCTATAATAAGAATGATATCAAGCTCAAAAAATAGCAAGATGAAAAATCGGAGGACAAAGTATGACCAGGCATGATTCGCAAACGCTATCGCAGGGAAATACCGACAATATATAATAGAAGAACGAAGGTAAAGAACATTGCCGCAAATATTTGCAATTTTGTGTGCCTTCGTCAGCCATCATTTCCCAGGCCTGAACGGTAGCAGGCTACCTCCATCATGCAGAGGTTGACATTTTTGACTCACATATTGTTGTCCTTCCTGTCTTTTGATGCTGCTTTAAAGAATTCGAATAGATATTGAGCTGCATTAGGTAGAGTTGCAAATTCTCAACCAACACCCCCACTCCATCCATTACGACGTCTGCTATGTGTGTATAGACACACACATGTCCCTTCTCTACATCGAATAACCAAGCAGGTCGCTTAGCTCAGTTGGTTAGAGCGTGGTGCTAATATTTCTCTGCTCATCCGGAGATATGCAACGCCAAGGCCGGCGGTTCGACCCCGCCAGTGATCAATTGCCTTTTGGCGTTTCTTTTGCATCAAAAATATCTCAAAATAGTCACGAATTGATAGAGATACTATGTTTTGAAGTTGGGGGTTGTTTAGATAGAAGAGAATTTAACCGAGATGAATTTGAGATTTGGATGCAATTTTTGGGTTGGTTTTTGGTTAGTGGAAATGAGACTCATTCACTTCTTCTTGAAAAACATAATTGTTCAATTCATTTTTGAAATTGTTATAGTGTGTAGGTGGAGACTTAAGGCGGGTATTAGTTTAGTTGGATAGTGTGGTGGTGCGCTGGTGGGGTGGAAAATGAAGGGGTTGGTTTTGGGGCTAAGCGAACCCTACTACTACTAGTTCCCGTGAACATGCAACTATTATTCCGAAATAATGCCTTCTTCCTTAATTTAGCTTCGAGAGGATTGGGATGTGTGGTTCTACGAGGAGCAATTCCATGCCCTTTTTGTACCACGACCCTTATCGACTTGTTGCTTTCAGTACCGGATGCAGAAGACGACATTAACCATATATCTATTCCCAGGCTTTTCAGCTGAAGCACAGTATACATTCCAAAGAATAAAACATCGCAGCGACAATTATTATTAATCTATACTTTCATACACAAGCTTTCTAAATCGTTTATACAAATCCTTCATTTCCTCCTTTCATTTCCATTAACAATATCACTCACTTATCTCACCCCTCTCAATTCTTCCCTCCCTCCATTCCTGGTCATAGGTTTTCCTTGACCCTCCAAATATCCTCCTACCTTCTTTTCCCCCACTCTTTTCATTCTTTTGCCCATTTCTACTAACTTCCCTCCCTCCAACCCCTCCTAATAATGCCCCACCTAATGTTCCTAATCCAGGCATTATCAAATCACCAATTGCTCCTCCACCAATTGCTCCCAAAAATGCATTTCTATCTTTGTGGTTATGTCGAGCTCGAGCTCTTGATGGTCGTGAGTGTCGGGGACGTGAATGTGAATGTGAGTGCCTATGTCGAGGTCGACTCAGAGATCTTGTAGACCGGGCTCGAGAATGTGAATGAGCGCGATTCCTGGATCGTGATAGTGATCTTTCAGATGAAGAATAATACGAGGGAGATCTTGAACGTCCACGATGATGATAGCCCGGTATATGATGGGCAAGGTATCGTGGATCCGGTGGTTCAGATATTGAGCGCCGAGGGCGAAGATGAGGTGGAAGTTGTTGAGATGATTGGCGTTCTACGGCGGGGTACTGACGATGTTCATCGCGATGATAAGATGGTTGGTTGGGGGTTTGATAATTGTAAGGTTGAGGTTGGTGATTGTACTCAGCGATTTGTTGTTGGGGTGGGTAATATGGTTGTTGAGCGGAATAGCCCTGTGAATTGTAAACAGCAGGTGGTGGATTTTCTGGTTGTTGATTTCCTGGAATATCAGATTGTGGTTGTTGATGATATGTCGAAGTAGGATATCCGGTAGTTGGTTTCAATATACCTGGACCTGGTACTGTTTGTGGAGAACGACTGTAATAGTCGTGTGCTGTCATTGTGATGTTCAAGATTCCAAGCTTTACCTGGAAGTTGTTTTAAAGTTCTTCTAGAATTTCTACAACTTAAATATGAACTTTGTCTTCATCTTATGTTTCAAGGCTGGATGTAAATGTAAATGTTCATCATAAGGCTCAGCGAATCAAATAGACGTCACTATACATAAAGCCAAGATAAATTATTCTACACCTGAATAACTTACGTCACGAGTAAGATGGAAGGAAGTGAATATTGTGAGAGTGGGGCGTAAATTGGAAGGTTTTACAGGTCATTTTGAATTGATGTCTTAGGTATTCGGATATCGTTTGCCGGAGAGAATGATAAGAGATTGGGGATGCGTGGCATTTGAGTTGCGGGGTAATTGATATTGCTCACATCTCTAACGTTTTTACAAAGCTGGTTATGGACTATTTCAATACTCACATACATATCTATGTCTTCCAGAAACATCTTGGACTTATACGTTTGAGAGTCTGATGCGACAGTGGCGAGATTTCAACATTTCCATTGATTTCAAAAGTAAGATCTTACCTCATGATCAACGTTTAAATACGTCTTAGAAGAATGGCCGATCTTCCCGCAGAGCCTCCACACCAATTCATTGCTGAGAAAGTTATCATATGCATCACATCTTCTCTGGCTTGTGGCCGTGCATCCAGATTCAGATCCGTAAATTGTTGCCTGAGGATAAAATTGTCATGATAGCTCTAAGCCTTCCACACCTTCAGGAATTCTTGCTACGCCAGCAGCTTATCATCACGCCTTCATATCGATATTGGCAGATGTTTACATACTCGGCATCAATGAGTCCTCCCAATCAAGCCCGATATACGCAACCTAATTTGGCACCCTCATCACAAGCTCTCTTACTACCTCCATGGGCATCTAACACAGAGACTTCTTCAGAAATGTCACTTTCAGGCTCTAAGAGAAAACGTACAGCCGTAGATGATGGCAGCGACGCAGGCCGCTCTACTCGGGCATCAAAGATGTCCGACTTCAACAACACTTCCTTATCTGCCCCAGTCATGTCATGTCACATCAAGCTACGCGAGACATTCTGCCTGTTTTGTCGATATTATATCAAAGAAGATGAGGTGGTAATAGCATGTATGCTCTATCTCCTAATTGAATATATGATTTTGACGAAGGACAGGGCTAGGAGGCGCGGGAGATGTTAGCCTGATACAGCCGTTCAAATATCCTCGTCACGGTCACAATTTCAAATATGCTACGGTTAATATAAACGGTGGAATAGAAAAATGGCGCCTATGTCGTTATCCTCGGTGTGAGAAATGCTCCACATCGCCGCCAACAATATTGACTCATAAAGATTGCTACTCCCTCGCAAAACGCAACTGCCAAGTCCTAAATTCACCTTACATTAAGCTCGCAAGCTTTACTTCGCGTCCGTGGGTATTTGAACATAGTGCACATTGGGATTTTGGTTCATTGTTGATCAGCCTCGCCAAAACTACAATGAGATCTATCGTAACAGTGGACACAGGATTGACACTCAAGATTTGCGAGTTGATTGGAAATCACTATCTGGAGTCAGAAATCGTCAAGGCCATGTATATACTTGCAAGACTGCCGCTCGAGATCTGTCAGGAAATTGCAAGCTACTGTTCAGAGTCTCTGCTATGGAGAATTGCTTCTAGTGTTACTTGGCAACCTTCGTTGCCTCCAAACTGTCAACTTTTAAACAAGAATATGACGGTTTAAATGTCACTGCCATCGGAAATTATTCATCTCGGGAAATCTAGGAGAGGTTCTTGTGGGCATTATTAAAGATTGTTTTCCGGCTTGGTACTACTCCTCCCCCTCACCTTTACCTTTTGTATCCCAGGTTTTCTTCTCGAGATCTTGCAGATCAAGTGTAAGAATCGATCCCACTATTCACTCTCTTGTGTTAAAGTAATTATGCAACTTCACTCCCCAATTGGTTGTCCCTTTTTTCCACTCTCTCAAATCTTTGTCAAGGGTTCTGTTCCGATGCTCGCAGTAGACCCAGGCAATTCCATCCTTCTTGTCGGTTTTCAGAACGACCTGAATTGATCCTCCAGAAAGGATTTTATCAACTGACTCGCCTTCTTCCACATCGCCCGCGTTTTCTTCTTCTGAAGAGCTAGCTCTGATCAAGTATGAACCGGAGACAGAACTAGAAGTGTACTGTTTGGCGTCGGAGGAGATACGTTGGTCTCTAGCAGCAGATGGCTGAAAACTGGCAGATGCTTGATTGCCGGCAATTGGGTCTGTGCCAGAATCAGAGGCTAGCCTTTTCCGCACGGCTTTAAGCTGCTTTTCTAAGAATTCCTCGTATTTTTTCAAATACATCCGTGCCTCCTCGATCGAGATAACCATCAGTGCTGTGACCCTGAAGATACAGCTGATCGAAATTGCTTGCAGTATTCTCGTTGGTAATTGAGTTTGTTCAGAGGAAATACCTAATGTATAAGATAAAGTAGATCAAGGAGATAACAGCATCGCTTCTCGAATGAAAGTACCCCCTTATACTGTATACTTCTAACTTTTTAAAGGTGTACACGTTTTAGACAATCCTGCAATCTTTTGCAATCAATCCTATCAGAGTTAGCCACTGGGCTTACTAGCGATATCTACGAACTCAGGCCTACGGATGCTCCAGTGATCATGGCCACAATCAAAGGTCATATCTGATTAATTAACGGATCCATATGAATTGCGACATCATAAGGTCTCTCAACGCTTGAAAATGATTTAAAAACTTCTCAAACTTGTCGAGTAACATTCTACAGGGAGATATCCAGCAACCGAAATGTATTAGGAGCTATTCCAGGGAATCACCACCAAGTTTCCCGGTCTGCTGCGTCCTATGGTGTCGACATATACCTACTTGCTCTACTTTTCGAAGACATGAACTGCCCCTTTGTGCGTAAGCTTTTGGCATCTCACATACAGATTGCGTCTTGGAGCGTGCCATCTTCGGCGGTGGTAGTTTTTGCAATTTCTAGCGGGTAGGGTCGTTGGTTATTGACGGCCTACACCGGTGGCACAGTGCACAGTATCCTCCCACAAGTGGAAATTTCCCCACTCCAGCGGATTCGGGCAGTGGATGAGGTAGCTAATTAAGTTGATATTGTGAAATAGGTAGGTCGAGATACGTGCGTCCCGATAGCACGCTGCAAGGGGGAATAGGAATAGAAATCGAATAGATTATATTGTAGAGGCTTCAAATAGTTAAATTAGCAGAATAAACAATGGATTGGGCTGTGTTCAATTGGTATACAAAAAGACTAGTGGAAAAACGATTGATTATTCAAGGAAGGGGAAGAGCGAAGCTCTTTCCTTATATCTAATTACAAAGGATCATTGACTATGAACTAGCTACGTATTAGGCCTCGATATCCCAACTCTCTCACAATATACTCATTATTCATTTTTGATAAAATTAGATCATTAAATTCTTGCTGCTCTAGCTGTTCGAGATAATCAAGGGTAGACTTGGATTGAGTCCGGCATGTAGCCTTTGATACTACCTTTCTTAATGAGGATAGAGGTTATGTTTGATAACAATAGGATGGCTTCAAAAAAGAATACGCTTCCAGAGATTTTTTTCCCGTATACAAACGTGAACTAGCTTTATTGCTTTTATCAAATTAAGCGAACACAGCTTAGAAGATCAGGCATGTTGCCAGAGTGGTTAATGGGTAAGACTTGAATGAAGGATTCGGTTATCTTATGGTTTCGGCCTCGTAGGTTCAAATCCTGCACATGTCGTTTGTACATATTTTTGCCATTTCCTCCCTCAAACTTCATACTTCCACCACCAGTCAGTTTTACTACTTTCTCACTCACGTATTTATTTCAAAGGGTGTGAAAACAAAAGTTTTGATCGATGTATCAGAAAATAGCCTTCTTTTTTGATGGGGTAAAAGGCAAAATATTTCAGATTCACCCCACACCTACCCTCAACCCCACCCAATAAAACTC
Source organism: Stromatinia cepivora (assembly GCA_014898415.1). Classification (NCBI taxonomy): domain Eukaryota; kingdom Fungi; phylum Ascomycota; class Leotiomycetes; order Helotiales; family Sclerotiniaceae; genus Stromatinia; species Stromatinia cepivora. The sequence goes on along the minus strand of RCTD01000012.1, from coordinate 50,659 downwards.
AATCCACAATAGCTTCCTCAGTTCTAAAGTATATTCGACTATTTTGGATTCAAACTGACCCCCCTGATGGGGTGTGAACAGGCATAAGTGATCACTGGCGGGTTCGAACCGCCGGCCTTGGCGTTGCATATCTCTGGATGAACAGAGAACATATTAGCACCACGCTCTAACCAACTGAGCTAAGCGACCTAATTGGTTATCTATTCGTTGAAGGAGGAGCGACCAGAAGAATCCATAACTATTGAGAAAAGCTGGGTTAAAGGGAGACGAGGTGAAGTGGAAGTGGAAGGGGAAACGGGAAGGGGAAGGGGATGGATGCGTGGGCGATGAGAGATGGGGGATGCGTGGTGACGAGAAAATGAAAGAGACGAAGGGCTTTTGGATATAGGAATATAGGTAACCTGTAGAATTCGATTCAAGGATCGAAACGTGATAGAAATCACGACTAGCCACCATTGATGGAGAAATAGGTTCTGCACAGATTGAGAACCAAAAAAAGGCGCGAAGAGCCCGACATTCATGATAAAGGGGTAATGTCCATTTTTGATTAGCTGCTACTGCAGCGGAGGTATATCAATAACAATGATAAATGCTTCCTTGTACACAATAAAGAAAGAATGCTTTCCAAGGCGGAGTCCTAGAGAAGTAAAGTGGGATATTAAACAAACGCTCGAAAATACAAATTCGTATACTCATCCCATTTCATTCCAACTCGATGTCAATATGTGTATCCGTGTGGTTCCTTATGCGCCATTCCGTTCAACCAGTTCCGTATAACGAGAATGAAAGCAAAGTGATACTTTCACTTTTTAGCTTTTCTGCCAGCCTTTTTAGGCTCTGACTTTTCTGACTCTTCTTCCACTTCCTTTGCTTCCTCGTTTTTGGTCTTTTTTGCAGGCTTTTGTTCTTTCTCCACCTCTTCATCATTTTCATCGGCTGCTTCATCGCTAACGTTCTTTCTCTTCTCTAAAGAAGCCTTTTGTTCCTCTTCCTTAGCAGTATCTACTTTCTTCCCTTCAGTAGCTTCTTGTGCTTTTTCCTGCTGTCGAGCACTACTTCTCGTTCCTTGTCTTGGTTCCTTCTTTAGCTTCGGGGCCTTCTTTGGGGCAGTTGGACTTCCTGCGTTTTTAGGTCTACCTGGGCCTCTCTTTTCGACGGTTGGTTTGTCCTCGACTTCTTTATCCGGCGTCTTATCGACCGATCCATTCGCTTTATTACCAGCGGTTTCTTCGGCATCATCTTCCTTTTCCTTCTCGGCCTCCTTCAATTCAGAAGCTTTTTCCTCCTCTGACTTCTTCTCAGGTGGACCTTTCTTGGGTTTGTCTTTGGAGCCAGGTTCGTTCTCGTAGTCACCTCCTTCAGCTTCGTATTCTTTTGCTATTTTGCTGGCCTGAAAAGTAGCATATAGTCAGTAAAAAAGCGACGTAAGTAGAGGTAGAGACAAAAAAGAGAGCCTAAGAATGTTGGATGCTATGGAATCAGATGACTTACCTTCCATGCAGCCATCTTTCCTTTACCGCTACCATCTTTATTGGGTTGTTGTTTGACTTCTGTTTCGACTGCTGTTAAGAACGGATCGCTGACAACCAAAGGCAAAGGAGATTTCAAAGGGGTCTTAGGGTTACGAGGAGGAAAAAGATAAGAAATTTCTTTACTTTTAGTAATGTCTTCCTTAAGTTTTGGGTCAGTTGGTTTCCCTTTAGCAGAGGGCATGTTTGCTTTAGTGTTGATAATGAATCCAAGCTTTGCTCTAGACAAATTGTCAATGATAATGCGTGATGATTGGGAAATTTATGCGCATAAATTATTCGCGATTTTAGTTAGAGAATAGACAAAGAAGTATCAAACAAGGCAAGCGTGTAGAAAGAGGTAATTATAATATTCCTGGGAAAGTACGAGGTTGGGGAAAGAGGGGAATTATAGGCTTTTATCAGTTGCTATAGGCGTTTACTTAGGTAGATGACACAGTGGGTTCATGTTCGTAGTGCGTGATTCAATCTTCTTCAAATGAACTACAATTTGTATAAAATCTCTATGGGAAAGTATAACAAGAATAAAAATATTTGGGTTAGGTGATTTCTCTCTAAGAACAAATTGAATATGAGAGTTGAGCAGAGAGTCATGACGCAATCTGTATTTGGCGGTTAAACTCCTTTACAAGCCTAACATTTTGGGCCTTTGTACCTCTTTGTTTTCAATCTAATACCTCTAACACTAGACAGATACTCAGAATCTTCTCTAACCCGACACTGCAAACGCGCGAGATACCAATTATTCAGTTCCCTTATGAGAAAACCATGAATCTCGAATTGCTGTCAACTATTTCCTCAAGTGAGACATTTTGCCGCAGTTATTAGAACAAAAATTCTAAAATGAGCCCGATGTAATATCAGCAACACACGGAAACGATATGAATGGGAAGCTGAAGCTCGTTGGTTGCGGATTTTCAAGCACGAGAAATGTTTTCCATCTCTATCATTTGCTCTACTCTCATTCTATATAGTGACGATGAACCAGAATGATGCGTTGCAGAAGCGGCCAGATATTCTACCCAAACACTTAGAGATGGCTGCGGGAGAACAGAACTTCAGGCATGAGTATGATGAAGATGCCAGAGAAATATATTGGATGATGTCTACCGAGTGGGAAATACTAGCCAGGGGGTTCATTGTGATGGCTTCATGTACTGACTGGTCTAGTGATTCGGCCTAGCTTTCTCGTATGGTCGTCATTCATCGAATTACAAGCTGAGAAGGTCCTTGAAATGCTACGAACCTTTGAATATTAGGTCGATATCTATTCACTTGGCTACATGGAAGTCTAAAAGCCGAGGTTTTCATTCGGAATGTTATTTGATTTGCTCGTGGATACGGTATTAAAAGAGATCTTTCTGGGCAAGCATTCACTAGAGATAGAGCTATTAGATTTCATCCCATCATACTCACTACGCATTTTTCCATGTAAAAATGACCTATGACATTGAGAAGTATCAAGATCAGTTACAAAGTTAATCCCAAACACCTCGGCACGGGACGACGCGTCTCCATCAACATCAACGCGTACAAGATTTTGATCTACACGATTCTAACAATGCAACTCCTAGTACCTATTTAGAAGGAATCTTTTAACAACAAAATTTGCCAATAATGCAAAAATGGCTCACCGTCTACAATCCGAATCAGCAAAGAAAAGGATGTCAACGGTCAAGATCACGAAGGCAAAGCCATCTTACGAGGAGTAGGTTCTCTCAACAATCTTCAACAATCTGATATATCAATAGCAACATTGTTTTATACATTAAGAACTAAAGTAAAGCTAAGAAAAATTCAACAGCATGCTCGACAGCCCCATAATAGATCTCTACATAGGGCCCAAACGCAAAAAATTCAGTATCCACCGTGGGCTCCTCTGCGCTAAATCCCCCTTCTTCGCAGATATCTTCCTAAACAACGATGAGCTCAGTGAGGAAAAAGAGGACCATTATCTACCCAAGATGAGCTCGGAACATTTCTCCATCATAATGAAATGGTTGTATCGCGGTACTCTCGACACGGAATTCGAGAAAGAAGGAAATAAACCAAGTTGTGCAGCCATCGAGGTCTACGCGTTGGCCCATCACTTGGGAATGACGGAAATGATGGATAAAGTATTATCTGGACTGGGAAGGAGATATGTGGAGAAGAGGTTCACGCCGAATGTTTTTGCCATTGAGTTGGCTTATGAGTTGACGGAACCGGTGGGACCCAAGGATCGGGATTGTGGATTGAGAAGGTGGATGGCGAGATGGTATGCTATTATGCTGCTTTTTCCAGATGGGGTATCGTCGACGGCTGGGAATACTATCTCGGAAGAGAGTTTGGCTCAGTTGGGGATGAGATTTCCGTCTTTGTATCGCAGTGTGGTTGGAATATTGAGAGGGGCGGAAGGATGGAAAGATGTTAGAGCTAAGTTTTATGAGGAGAAAGTATGTTCATTTCATGAGCATGAAGCTGGTGATAAGACTTGCGAGGATATTGGAAAGTTCTGGGGTATCTTCAGAAGTAAGGAAACGGAGGCTGGGTGGATGTCAGTGAGTAGAATGGGAGTTTAAACGGAAATGTGTATAAGGGTCATGTTTTTTTAAGGCGCATTGGGTAGAAAAGGCATGGCGTAAAATTTGATGAGCATGGCATTTATTTGCAGTTTGGAGCACTGGATATATTGAAAATTTTAAGATACCCTTTCCTTTCAATTCAGATGTCCAGATGTAGTGCGAGTTATATTTGCGTATATACGCAGATTTGCATTGTATCAACACCAACGCTTATGGTTTAAGTGAGGCAAATACGGTCCGGCTTCCAACAATATGCTAACCGGCCCCATTCCATGAAAGTGTGTAGCTATTACATCTCGGCACCTCTGATCATATATTTTAGAAAAGGGATTGATGAGTAATAAAGGCAGCTTAGTTCAGATACCGCTTGCTCTAGAGCAGTATGGAAGATCTTCACCAATCAAGAAAACACAATCACAAAATTGTCCTTGATTAGAGTGAAAGCCTGAGTCTGTGAATAGGTTCGTCATTCCACCAATATGGACTGCAAAAATGCATCGATATCGTTCCCAAACAGCGCAAAGAGGGGAGACTTTCGCGGTCGCAGTAAGTACCAAATACAAAGTATCTTCATGTCGCAAGATTCGAAAACCAACCACCCCACGCCACGCCACGCTTATTAACCACTCCTGATAGTTGTGATCCCGTGAATATCATTTTCCCTCCCAAACCATAATTGTTCATTTTCCAGTCTCTCCGTTTACTTCTTAGCTGGGTACTTGGTCTTGAAAAGGTACGAGCTCAGATAATAATCTCCAACAGCCAAAACACCCACCACACCAGCCCACGCACCCACAACCTTCCATGTCAATTCTCCCTTTGCGTACTTTTGATATGCTCCGAATCCTAACCCAGTGCTTAACGCCGCGACTGCAATCGCATTTCCAATAACTACTGGGTTATCGCTGTTCTCTTGAACACGGCCCTTGCCCTTCTTTGATTTCTTGGTAGATGCATCCTTTGCAGCGCGGATCTTGGCTTCGATTTGTTCAGCCTCTTGCTCGAGACGATTGGCTTGTGTCTCAGTCTGAACTGGTTGTGACTGGAAGTCTGAAGGAACGGTATGCACGGAGTCGGTGTCGACGTCAATTAAGGAAGAGGTGGAGGTACTTTCGGTGGGAACGACAGATGGAGGGGCAGGGGCACGTTTCTGTGGTGGGATGATTAGTTCTTGACCTGAACAAGTAGTAAATATCCTCCGAGGTTGAAAAGATTCCTTTGACGATAATGAGAAAGGAGATACTGGTAAGAGAATATCATGTAGATAGAGCTAAGGGGAATTTTAAACATACCTCCTCATCAGTCTGTTGTGGACCTGAAGCTGCTGCTTGTGCGTACGACATCTTCTATGAATTGATATGTGAGGACGGGAAAGATATTTGGTATGGGAATTGCGAGTTGTCAGTGTCGTCAAGGATATATTAAGAGGTTAGTTTTGAGTGATGAGGAATCGATCAAATAGAATGGATGAACGATAAAAGTTGTGTGTGAACAAGGAAACCCGATATGTGAGAAACCGGGAAGATTTCAATAAGGTCGGGTGTGGCGTTGTGGCTGAAGCTGGATCTTTCGCTTAAAAGTGGATTTTGAATTGGAGGGATGAGAAGAGAAGAGATTCCATTTGCTGACGTAGGCATGAGATGGATGAGATGGATGAGATGGATGAGATGGATGAGATGGATGAGATGGATGTTGATTCTAGAATGCCAGCAAGAAAAGTAAGACTTACCAACAGTGAGTGGCACAAATGATACAAATAACCTTATATCGATTTATCAATGGTAGCAATCTCTGTAACTTATGTCGAGTAGATACAACATATAAATTTACAACTTAAGGTTCTTGTGATCAAGAATGTCCAAGTCCGGGAGAACAAAGAATCAAAATTCCAAGACCACAAACCAACAAGATTCAAATTATCATGAGGTACGTGATTATATACTATAGAAAATGCTTCAATGCTTTTGTCTTTTATTACATTTAGTACAAAAAATTTACAGTCTATAGGACTTATTTTTTCGAAGTAGCATCATGAGCAGCTCTTGGTACTAATTCTCCTCCCTCATCCCCTGAATTTTGTGTAGGTTCTGGTGTCGTGCTGCTTTGGCTATCTCGATGCTTCTCTTCTGTTGGACTTGATTTCGACTCGGTAGGTTTTTGTGTGGTTGGTGTTATTGGCTCCGAGGACTTCTCTTCGGATTTCTCTTCAGATTCCTGTGACACCGGAGATTTTTGCGTGGATGGTTTTGATGATTCTGGACCTTTCTCTGGACCTTTCTCTGATCCATTTGCCGCCTCTCTTGCTCTAAGTTCCTCCTCTACCTCAGCCTCATCATCCTCCAACTCCGATGCATACATCTCTGGGTGTGCTCGGAAGCAATCTTGCATTCCCCTGAATATTCATTAGTCATGCCTCACCAGGAAAATCCCAAAACTCCAAACTCACTTGAACTTTTCTATACATTCGACACCCTTTGGCTCCTCTTTAGAGTAAACAAAACAGCTGAACGCAGCTTTGAACTCTTCTCCACAAGGTCCATGTGCCATACCTCCTAAACAAGGACAATCCCAATTGATTTCACCAGTTTCCGGATTGAATGCACCTTGTTGACCAGCTTCATCTTCTAATCCTTCCATCTCCCCTTCCTCCTCGGCTCCATCTTCTGCAACAACTGCTTTCGCGGCTAACTCGTGTTCCTTTTTCTCCTGTTCTGCTACTGCTTCTGCTTGTCGCTTTCGCTTTTCCTCAACTACTGCATCCAGGGTGGGTAAATCTGATTCTCGGACTTTATGTATTGATTCATCTAGTTTTTGAATTGCTGTAATGCCAATCAGCACTTTCTTGAGAATCGCCCCCCAGCTGCCAATATTCTCATACCTTCCGGTTCGTCCGCGAAAACATTGCTCGTATTATACCAATATATTCCTGCGCCTGCCAATGCCCATCTTGTAGCACTACCTTTCCAACTTCGGGACTTCTGTGAGGGTGGTGCTGTGCTTAAAAATCGTCTCGCAGAAGCGGTATTGATGACAGATTTGTTTCGCGGTGATGCGCATCTCGGCGCAGCTCGTAGAACTGACTTATACATACTGAGCTACCTTTCAAGAAAAGACTGTGAAATTGAAATTGGAAATGAAAGGTTGGCAATCTTAGAAACTCGCAGACTAGATATGAAAGTAATGTTTGTAAGCACCTCTAGATTTTCTGTTCTGATGGCCGAATAGATCCGATGGAATTTCTAGAAAATAAATGAATCATGTGATTGACGATAAGATAAGATATGATCGCAACTTGGGTTCTTCATTTGTAGAGGCAAAATTAATTTTTATGTTTTCTTTGCTTTTTCATAGTAATCCCTAGCCCCTCATGATAATTCCATCAAGTCAGCTCAACTGTCGGAGGTAGCCTATTTCTTTTTCTCTCATTGTTGAGACCTCACGAGCTTCTCGGACGGTTAACGCTGACTTCACCTCAACTTTTACAACTCTTCTCCCTAGGAGCCCACTAGACACCTTCGAAACGGCTTGGAGACCATTCGAAGAGCTCTGAAGACCATGGCGTCTCAACATGTTATTACCTGGCATCCTGCTGATATATTCTCTGACCGTCCAGCCGACCACAAGGAATTTGCGCTCATTGTTTTAAACCAACCTTTAGAACTTCCATCTGATATCTACAAGAAGCTATGGGATAATGCTGTCTATCACATCGCGGCTGATGGTGGAGCAAACCAAGTATATGATAAGAATCATAAGACACCCTTCAATGGAGATTTCCTTGACCCAGCTCTCCAAGATGAGAGAAAGGCTAAAAATTATCTTGATATTGATACTATCATTGGCGACTTCGATTCTATGTCCTCCAGCCTTTTCGAGTACTTTGAGAATAATGGTACCGAAATTATTAGAGATGGTGATCAATATTCCACAGATTTTACGAAAGCAGTGCGATATGTCAAAACTTTTGAGCAACCTGTTGACTCGGAAAGGACCCCGCCATGTTCCCATCGGCAGAAGAAATTGGATCAACTGAAGCAGCTACCCAAATCTCTCGACATTATTTGCCTTGGCGGCTTAGGTGGAAGAGTTGACCAAGCCCTTTCACAACTTCATCATCTTTATATGTTTCAGCAAGAATCAAATTATTCTAAGGGCAAAATGTACCTGGTTTCTAGTGAAGCCATAACTTTTGTTCTCAAGGCTGGAAAACATAAAATCAAGATCAAGGAAGAGGGTAGATTGTTAAAATTGGGAAAACATATCGGGATTTTACCAATCAAGGAGCCATCAGTTATTACCACGCAGGGTTTGGAATGGGATGTGACTGATTGGAAGACGGAATTTGGGGGTGAAATGAGTACCAGCAACCATGCGAGGGACGATTGGGCGACCATTGAAACCACGAAGGATGTTGTTTTTACGATTGATTTTGTTCTCAAGAACTTGGATGAATGAGATCAATTTGACCCGACAGGCGATTCGATATAATTTCAGGCCACCGGGGAATCAACATGATCTCATGGCCCTGTACCACGGATTTGCCAAATATTCTTTGAGGGCGTATCTGCTTCGTGGAATCCATTTTGTTTATGGATACCTAGGTAGCACATCCTATCATACCACGGCTTCAGCACAAAGGCACAAAAGATGGGTGATGGGGTGGATTGCTAGGTCTGTCCTGATAACTGTCATTACTGGTTAGTCCTACGCACCTATATGCGCGTCTCTCGATATCCTACTAGCTGTCTTGTCTATTAGACGTTAACGAAATTCAATCTCACTCTTGCATGTTCTTATATCACTGTTTCACTACAGTAAACTTTACTCGATTAACAGAAGTAGAAAACCTTCTAGAAATTGAGTTCCAAATCCAACTTGAGAATCTGGATGTACTCTGCGTTCCCAGCTGTTTGAAATTGAATGGTTGAACTAGTGCCTTTCTCTTTCTTTCTCTTTTCTCCACGAAAACCCCATGTGAGTTGCCCCTCCCTAAACCATTCTTAGACTAGCTTCTTCTCGATAAGCCCCACCTTCCCGATAAGCATGCCAACCCAACCAAATTTTCTTCAAGATATTTTTCTCTCAGACTCATATTCTTTCATTCAGCCTTCACTCCTCACTCCTTATATCTTCTCATATCTTCTCATATCTCCTAAAATCACTTCAAAATGCCTTCTACACAAACTCCCGCTGAGATTGAACCTCATAAGGTTTACGATACGATCCTTACTTTGGATTTTGGCTCCCAATACACTCATCTTATCACTAGACGTTTGCGCGAACTCAATGTCTACTCAGAAATGCTTCCATGCACCCAAAAGCTTGCAGATCTTGGCTGGAAGCCAAAAGGTATCATTTTGTCCGGAGGACCATACTCAGTATATGAAGATGGTGCACCACACGTCGACCCCGCATACTTCGAACTTGGAGTTCCCATTCTCGGTATATGCTATGGCATGCAAGAGATTGCCTATAGAATTAGCAAAGACAACGTTATTGCTGGCATAGCTCGTGAATATGGACATGCCGACTTGAAGGCAAAGAAAATTGATAATGGACATGTTGATCAATTATTCGCAGGATTGGAGGATGATGTTAAAGTATGGATGAGTCATGGTGATAAATTGGGTACATTGCCAGACGGATTTCATACTATTGCTACAACTCAGAACTCTGAGTACGCAGCAATTGCACACGAGAGCCAACACATCTATGGTATGGAGATTTAGAATTATCCATTTGGACTATCTTTCCTCCATGAAAACAGAACTAATTAAATTGTAGCTCTTCAATTCCACCCCGAGGTCACTCACACAGAAAATGGAATTCAACTTCTCAAGAACTTCGCCGTCGGTATTTGCGGGGCTCAAACAAACTGGACTATGGCCAAATTCGTGGATCAAGAGATCGCTAGAATTCGCACATTGGTTGGAGAGAAGGGTCAAGTCTTGGGTGCTGTCAGTGGAGGTGTTGATTCAACTGTCGCTGCTAAATTAATGCATGAGGCTATCGGAGACCGATTTCATGCCGTTCTCGTCAACAACGGTGTCATGAGATTGAACGAGTGCGAACAAGTACGAAAGACATTAACTGAAAATCTCGGTATCAATTTGATCGTGGCAGATGCATCTGAACAATTTCTCGATGGCTTAGCCGGACTCGATGAACCAGAAGCAAAGAGAAAATTTATTGGAGGAAAGTTCATCGATGTTTTCGAAGCCGAGGCCAAAAAGATTGAAGACGCAGCCGCCAACTCAGACAAAGCAGGCAAGATCGAATTCTTCTTGCAAGGAACCTTATACCCGGATGTCATTGAAAGTATATCTTTCAAGGGCCCTTCCGCAACCATTAAAACCCATCACAACGTCGGTGGTCTTCCTAAACGTATGACAGAAGGCCAAGGGCTCAAACTCATTGAACCCTTGAGAGAACTGTTCAAGGACGAAGTCAGACAATTGGGACGAGAGTTAGGCATTGCTCATGAACTCGTTATGCGTCATCCTTTCCCAGGTCCAGGTATCGCCATTCGTGTCTTGGGAGAAGTTACCCGGGAACGTGTTGAAATGGCAAGACAAGCCGACCATATCTTTATTTCTATGATCAGAGAGGCTGGCCTCTACGACAACATTGGGCAAGCATTCGCGGCTGTTGATCCAAGTAGAGCGGTAGGTGTTATGGGTGACAAGAGAGTGTATGGAAACATTATTATTTTGAGAGCAGTTCAGACAACTGATTTTATGACCGCCATCGCATATCCTTTTGAGAATGCTTTCTTGTCTAAGGTTTCTACAAGAATCATCAACGAAGTTCATGGTGTTTGCAGAGTGGTATATGATTACACTAGCAAGCCTCCTGGAACTATTGAGTTAGAGTAAATATTGAGTTTTGTGTTTAGGCGTTACCTTGGTACATAAATACCTTTAGAATTATAGATAGTCCAGATTCTTACAGAGAATGACAAAAAGGAAAGAAGTTATAGAATGAAGAACTGAGTCTTATGTGCACTTATAGGTGAATATGACCGAGTGATACCGCGATGTTTGAACATGGATGGTAAAGATATATTCCGAAGTGAGAGGTCTAGATCTGTAAGCACGATACCACAAAGGATTCTATATGTCTCTATTTACTGCTGGCTCGTGGTTAGTGTGTATGAAGGGATAGTGACATTTTGAAGGGCATTGGAATCTCAATTAGGTCTTCAAAGTTGTCATTCTGGCGGGATGGTTAACCTTCGAAGATCTAGTGCAATTATTATATAGGTACAAAACATGAAATCATATATTCATTCAGTCTTATCCTTAGCTTAGTGAATATTGATTGTTCCAGACATCTCCCACTTTTTCACGTAAATTGTTCCCTGGACAAGGGGCCTTGTCTATAAATCCTTCACACCCGCCCCATCATCTCCCATCTCCCAACACCCGAAACAGTAGCTCGACATCGATGTGCGTCTATTATGCTACCTCAACAAATACCCGGATTGATTATCTAAAAAGAACAGGGAAAGGAATCTAGCCTTGATGAGGAGCCATTCCAAGGGTGTTGTTGCCCCCGTTGAATACGACGAATTGAGACTTGAACATGATGTCACCGTAAATTTGGAGGTTGGAGGGGGTGGCTTGAAGGCCTCCGAAACAGGCTGTGAAGAATGACCGTTAGCATATTGTTCAATAGAGAAGGAGAATCAGGTCATAACTTACTCGTACCAGTGCTATCAACAGGAGCATAGTTGATATCATCACCACGGACAGTAGCCATATAGTTTCCTCCAACATCGACTTGCAAATCTGGCAGTTTAGCTGCGCAAGGGAATGTAACACCACCGACAGTTTGGTTGTTGACAGCACCTTGAACCTTGCTATAGTAACCATTGACAATGTTAGGATCAGCCAACATAAGAGTGGTTCCGGTGTCAGCAATAGCTTGTCCGTTTGGCACAGCAGTCGCGGCACCACCTCCAACGGCGAATTTGGTGGAGCTAAATTGCCAGAATCCTTGAGTGGTGTTGACAGCAGCCCAGGCGAGGGATCCGTTGAACTTGCTAGAATCAATGTTTCCGAATTCGTAGGATCCAGCAGCGGCTTTGCGGAGATCGGCAGTGAAAACCGGCATAGCGAGACCTTGTGACATGGCATTGTCGAAGAAGGTCTTTTGTTGAGCGGGCTTGACGGTGTTGAGTTTGGAAAATGCAAGACCGACAAGTCCGTTAGACTGGGTATCAGCGACGAATGATCTGGAGACTGCGGTGGCCATTTCGATTGCTTGTCCAGTGACAGTCGCTCCTCCAATGTTGACAGTGTCAGTACCAACGTTACCAGCAGCTCCAGATCCATCACCATATGAGATAGACCAAGTAGCACCTTGCATGGCCTTGAAGCTTTTCGATTTGGAGGGATCATAGTTTTGGTGACCAGACTGAGAGGCGGTTGCAAGTTGAGTACTGAAGACCCAAAGATCGGATGATCCACTGTCGAAGTCCATAGTCATGGTTTGTCCACCAATGTTGACTTGCGACAAGTATTCAGTATCTCCGGTCTCTGGTGTAGCAACAACAACACCAGTTCCTGCGGCTCCGCTACCACTTGCCGCCGCGGCTACTGCAGTTGTGCTTCCAGTTCCAGCTTTGGAGTTTCCTTCTGGGAAGGCAGGGTTGGCATCAGAGTTCATGGCTTCGACCAATGAGGCTGGAAGAGTCATGGAATGCTTGTTGTATGCTTTGATGAGAGCTCTGGTACCGGCACCGGCTGTTCGACCGACATAATTAGGATTCGCAACTCGTTCGACTTTGAAGCTTCGCTTTTGTGCTGGATGCGGGGCGGCGAGTACTAAGTTGAGAAGGGCAAGGACATAGAATGCTTGAAGTATTGAAGGCATTTTGAATGATTGATAGCGCCACACCAGGTGGTTGTACTGTGAAAAGAAAGGGTAGTCGGCTTGTTTGAATGAAAGACTATTGCTTGAGATAAACCAGACCACAAGAGAAATGAAGATTGCTGAAAAATATGAACTGGGAAAGAAAAAGGGATGCCGGCCCCAATATTATTATAAAGGAAATGTAAAAAGATATATGAACGATGACTGGAAATCTAGCTACAAAAAAAAGGAAAGACCCTGGAGTGTCTAGGGTATGGAAATGGAGATAGAAAGAGTATGGAAACTAAAACGAAAACACGCGGCTTTTCACAAAGAATAAATAGAAGAAATATGGTGATTACGCATGAAGCTTTAGACCACTTGATATGCAAGTTTGAAGACAAGGTTCAAACGCCAAAGCTGTATGCCAGACACAAGCTGCGGCATACTGGTGGAGAATGATACTTATTGAGGAATAGTCCCTAACGTCTTGAGTAACCGGGGACATGCGTGTTTGATCTTTTTCTGGACTTCATGGCGTTGTCTGTGCTTTAAGATTGACGACGAGACTTCCATTGACCTTGTTTTTGGTGCGGGAACTTTTGCATTAGAAAAAAGATTTTAAGGGTATGGGGTTGTGGAAGTGGGAGGCTGTAAGAAAGGTACGGGCAAAAATGTCTATACTTGTCTCTTACCTAGTCAAATCTGAATCAGGCGAGGTTGTTGAATTTAAGGCAGCTCAATAATTAGATCGCGTATGAAGACCCGTGAAAATTTACGATATGGTAGACTCAAATACCTCGGACAAAATGGTACAAAGAGGTAGAAGGATAAAAGGTCCTGAAGCTTGGCATTATCATGAAAATACAAGTATCATTCCAAAGTTATAGAATCATTAGCCTCTTCTATTCGTGCTCAGTGGCTTTTGTCTTTTGTTTTTTTCTATAAGATATTGGCGAAGCTTTCAGGCTGATCTGATGTTCACACTAGAATAACTACACCCAAACTTTATGAGGGAAGATGGACCCATTCATTCATTCTTCAATACAAAACAGATATGAAATATGAAAGGACTTGTTTGGCGATGGATGGCTTGGGGCCCATCAATTGGTTACAGGCTTGGCACAATTTCCCCTGAAAATAGGGCAGATTGTTAAATGGGGAACTTTAATAGCCAGTAATATTGGAAGGATTCATTGGAAAGCACAACCAGCAGTGGATCATCATGTAAGATCCCGATGTTTGAATTCCAACTTAGAATTTATTTTCCCAAAGTCATTTCTGATTGGGGTATTATAGAGCATTGAATTCTAATACCAAGAGATGGGTCATTTGTTCGAATCAATCATTCTCCTATAAGCCTGAATAAACCTCTGCGATTATCCTCACATCAGTATCATATTGAATGCCGAGCAACTGATCATTCCTGCCTTCATATAACTTTTCATTTGGTCAAACCCATTTTTCAGTCCTCTTCCGTAATGATATACAGGTTTGGCTATGTCTTCGGGGCGATCAAATGAGTACCTAGCTGCCAACATTTAATGCTAAGCTTTTCGAACCAACTCCATCCTTAATTTTTAGATGGAAGCAAATTGATGAGAGCGCTTATCATTATCTAATAGACCCGAATGCGTCTCTTGATTCTCGGGTTATTTTGATGTGATTGTACAATGTTTCGAAATTTAGGACTACGATAGAAACTTGATCCTCACGTCATTGCCGTGGATTAGATCTAGAACATTATTTGTATCGACTCGATTCTTTTTGCCGTGGAAGGAATTTTAAAGTCTTTATAGTGTATACAAAGCAGAACGTGTCATCCTTCAGAACTGTATTATTGTGCTTTACAGAACGATCGGTACTCGTGTCGTCTCATCACCCTCGCGTACCCCCTTCATCACACCTTAAAATTTTTGGCGCTTCATATACCATTACCTCTTGATGGGTATTCTGCATGGCAGCGACCTAGCAGCCAGTAATTTTCCATAGGAGACCAAGAACATCAGATCTCATCGGTTGACGAATTAAGTCTATAGGATGGCAATCCCGCCACTCAAGCTTGAAACCGCTTGGTACGAGTACTGTGATCTGAAACGTCAGCTTTCGGCCACCAATCATCTGATCGGAGCGCATTGGAAATGCTTCATGTTCGCGTTAACTAGATTAAAAAAAGATTTTTTTCCCTCACATTTTTTCTTCATGAATAGAAACATAATGCTAGCGTCCGCTCGATGTGACATTTCACCCCGTTTCCCATTTCCCCTCCTTCTTCCGCTGCACAGCATCATATTGAGAAAGAGATTTTACATAACTCGGTAAATCCTAGTACTTATAAGAACAAGCTTAAGGAATGTACCATGGTGGTATTTCGCTCGTGATTTTTAATTTGCATTGTTTATGGCTTGTCTAGCTTGCTTACTTGATTTTGAAGTTGTGCACAAACAATCCTCCTCGACGATATTATGTACATTCTCAACTCTATTATTCCTCCCAATCCTTCCCTTCTCCGGATTCGTACAGTTGATACCATGCCTTCAGGATTTTATTTCAAAAGTAGCTTTCTTAGAATTAACCCGTGTCACCAGTGTGGTGACTAGGTACCTTGTGCGTGCGCCTCGGAAGTACGGACAGGCCACCACCTCACCAGAGTGTTCTCAAACCATTACCGTCTCTAAATATTCCCCAAAACCACCAAAAAATGGCCATCATATTAACATGCGTATCCCTAACTCAGCCGAGGGATCTGAATCTGTAGAGGCAGATCATTCAAGATGGGATGAGATCAAACTTTCAAGCCTGGGGGTGCATCTCACGCATCTTTGCGTCAAACACGTCTACCCATCGAAACAACACAAATTTAGTCCGCAATTGGAATGGCTGCGCAAGCTCAAGTATGATGTTGATTTGAATCAAAAGCTTGTTCGGAACTTTATTTAGAGCTGGAGAACCATGTCACTATTGTTCGACACCGATCATGAAGTACCATGCGTTTCGCCTCCATGGAAGTTTGTGTCGAGCATGTTATTGTTTCGTCCCTTCGGGGCATGAAAGTTCTGGTTCGTCCAAAGACAAAGATATCTTCTCAATCGATGTTTCATGATTTCTGGAGACTACGTAAAGTAACACCAAGCTGAGGTGAAATATCAAAGAGTGTCTGTCGGTGGTGGTATATCAGCAGTGTATTCCATTACATCCAGGGCTGGAATGATCGTCTTCAGATTTCTATGCTTCAATATCCATGGCTCAGATGAACTACGAAACACGGATCTATTGTTATATAGCAATTCGATGCATGATTATCGCATACCTTGTAGATCATCTATGATTGCGTATTCCTGATTTGAAATGGGCACTCCTAATATCTCCTTGTTACCGGATATCATTCTTTTCATATCAGCCACGCTGTAACCAACGAGTGCTATTGTACATTGCCGGGGAATTTTATATTGTAGCTGATTTACCACGCTGCAACTCCCGCAAAGCTTGAATAGGGTGGCGCAGGAATGTAATACTTGCAGTCGTTCATTTTTTTCTTGGGAGAAAGCATCTCAGCCTCACTTGTATATCGCGTGACCGGATATCCATGAGAATTAGAATCACTACAGACTGGGAAAAAAATAACGTGCTCGGGATTATAGGAGGAGACTCAGTGACTCACATCTCAGAGAGGACCTTTGATGGCGATGATATTTCTTTTGCCATTGATTGTCGTGACAAAAATTCTCAATGATTCCCGTGTTCCTGCCTATACTGCATCAACTCAAAATTCGGCTTGTACTCTTAGTTGTGAATTCTACTTTTCTTTGCTCTACTTAACTTGAGTCTCCTTACCGCGGCAATTCGACATCTTCATTGTTGACAAGCTCAATCATCAAAAAAAGGAGCGGATTAACAATCGTTGGTTCTTCGATGCTCATCAAATACAGGAACTTTCCATGGCTGTGCGTCATCTCATCATGAAGAAAACGGCTAGCATGCCGCTCTCAAAATTTGATTATATCGGCATTTCCTTATCTCAAAACATCTTGTAAACAAGCCGCCCTGCCTTTGAAGCTGTAGAAAGCAAAAATATTGTAATGTGCCAAGCAAATATGTGTACCTCACTACATAGAGGTTCTGCAAGGCATGGATGGGGAAGAGTATTGAGTTTACTGTCCGAACTCCCGCTTTTACCATTCTCCGATAGCGCTGCTCGTTGAGGCTGAGCCGTTGCACTGAAGTCCAATCTGTTTTCCATTTGTAATACGGATATTTTGTACCCGGTAGTAAACATATCCGAGGATCTTGTAACTTCAACAGTAGCGGTAGAACCATGCTTGTTTCTGTCGTTTTGTTTCGCCAAGATTTTTTAACCTGACTCCAGGAATCCTGTCCTGCCTCATTGACGGGATGTTTGAAGCATATTACGACCGATGAACAGAGTGTCGTTGAGGAAGAATACATCTAGAGAACGACATAAAATTGCTACCTACACAATCTACTACTATATCCTAATCGTAACAAGCTTCCGCCATATCTAACACATCCGCATAGCCGTATCCTGACACTTATGCATTAACCACCGTCTCCCCGCTTGGAAATCCAGCCTCATATTGCAACACCAACTTAACTCCCGCTCCCGGTGCCAACCTTACGTTCCAAATGACCTCTCCACTCTTCTTTAATTCTGCATCGGCCGTTCCCCATGCATCGGCTTTCTTACTTCTCCGTACAATCTCGCCCCCACTGCTAGAAATTCTCTCCCTGTCCCTATCTCTCTCCCGTTCCCGACCTCCCTGAAGCATCTCATCATCCAAGTTCAGCCCTGTAGGAATTCTATCGCCGTCAGGTTTCAAGCCTCGCGGGACTAAAACCTCGACTCGAAGTCTCTCTTCCTCGGAGACGGGCACCTGATCCATAACCAATAAACTTACACCTCG
Organism: Stromatinia cepivora; assembly: GCA_014898415.1. NCBI lineage: Eukaryota > Fungi > Ascomycota > Leotiomycetes > Helotiales > Sclerotiniaceae > Stromatinia > Stromatinia cepivora. Next base: position 32,788 of record RCTD01000012.1, on the reverse strand, counting down.
TTGAAGCCTCGTATTGCGCAAGGACAATGAACGTAAAAAGACATTACTATCTTCCTTTGAGAAGATCCCACTTTGGGAACGTCGCACCTCGGGCTTGTTATAAACCACTTTGATAGCTGGATCTACACCCAGATTCAAGCTAAGACTCTCACCGACAGAACATCTTGGGAAAATAGCTTGCCCCAGAAAACTGCCATCCAAATTTAACCCCACCGGGCCTGCCAACAAGGGAATTTTCGATGAATTACGTAATTTGGCTTTGAGGAATGCGACAGTCCGGAGCTTGGGTATAACTACATGTTCAAATCCGATATTCTTGAACTCAATCTTGGCAATCTTGTGTTTAAGAACTGAGTTTGAAGGCATAAGTGTTTTAAGTCCAGGTAGATCATAGGTGGTAGACATGCCAGACTCTTCCCAAGCTCCTTCTTCGAATGTGAGGGTAGGTTTTGGTGAGAGGAGGCGTTGAACGAGTGGAGCTTCGACTGCCACTGTAGAATCACCTATATCTGATCCAGGCGCGGAAACATTTACGCTGTGTTCTTGATGTATGTGGGATTGAGCACTCCCAAAGAGAGAATTACCTTGAACTGGCTGAGTAGTGGGGTTCTCAGCAACAGGTTCATGATTCTGCGCCGGAGTTGGACGTAAGGATCCGAATAATCCACCGCTGGAAACGGGATTTTGGGATGGTCCAGGGGCTCCGAATAACCCACCAGCAGGGGCAGGATTTTGGAACGAGGCAGTGGACCCGAACAGGGCACTAGCATTCGGCCCCTGGGATGATGTAGCGGTCCCGAATGCGGTTGGCTGTGGGAACAGACTTGATTTGGTTTGGTCTGGGGCGTTTCCAAACAGACTGTTACCCACAAATCCACCTTTATTGGCGAATAAATTATTGGTCGGGTCAAATCCAAAGAGAAGATATCGAGGCTGTTGAAGATGTTGGTTATTCTTATCAGCCCACTCCGTTCTCTTGGCTGCGATCTCACTGGTGCTGAAAAGAGCGGCTTCGGCATTTCTACTTCCTCCCTTCAATAATCGCACGTTCCATGGTGGCAAGGTAGGTATCGATTCATTAAAACTAGTAATGGATGTTTGCGAGGTTGAGAGAAGAACTTTAGCATCGCGCCATGTTTCCGATGTCATATTCTTTAGCTCGGCCGCATATTCCAATACGCCCGTGCTAGTCAATGTATTGAGGCTGAGATCGTAGCGCGGAGACCAAGACACTTCATAGGTGATGTAGGAAATGGAGAGGCTAATAATATCCGTAGCTCGTCGACTGGAGACTTGGTAGTTATTGACCGTCATGTCACTTGCTACCGAGCTAGGACGGGATGATCCAGATGTCATAGCAGAGCTCGTAGGCTCGATACTAATTGTGACGCGGTAAACCTTCTTTGGCCAGAACAAACTTCGTTCCGATTTAATTCGCATTTTCTCCTTTGCTGACTCGGCATTCTTTCGAGATTTGGTCGCTTGAAGCTTGATCTTCTGCTTAAACGCTTTCCGTTGTGCCTTCGTTCGTGCTTTCGTTAATTTGTTCTTCTCTTTCCTTAATCTGACAATTTCATCCTGCGTAACCTCCAAGGCAGCAGTTGCAGCTACATGCTCAACATAAATCTTCTCACGTTCATCTCGATATGCTTTGATGAGTTTCTCGAATTGCTCAGGCGAAGGAGGATTATCACGAACGGTGGCACCATAATCCTCACAAATCTTTAGACGACTTGCAACAGAGTTGATCTTTTCAGCCTCTTGAGCTAGCAAACGATTCACTTGCTTGATTTTGGTATCGACAAGCTTCATAGATTCATCCTCAGAGTCGGAGGAATCATCATCGGTCTCTTCCTCAAGCTCAGAATCGGATGAATAAACTTCTTCGTAAACTTCACGGTTAGGAAGGAGATCAACGGATACTTCAGTGATGGTGGCAGAACCATTTCCTTCGACTTTGATGGAATGTTCATCGATAGTTGGAGCAAGTCCATCGATGATGATCTGATTGGTTCCAGTCTAAAACCCGTCAATATGGAGGATCACGATAAATAATTGATTTTCTGACCTGTAATGTGATGTCCCTGATATCACGAACAATTTGAGCTCTAGTGGGAAAGATCAGAACACTTCGAGTGCTCAAATCTCGAATGCGAAATTCTTGTTTGGCTGACATTTTTGCCCGATTTTCTAGGTTTTGTTGTCGACGCGTGAGTTGGCAATCACTAACCAGTCGATCGTAGAGTGGGGATTTGGCTGGGGATTTGGCTGGGGATTTGGCTGGGCATTCAGCTATAGAAACTTGACTGAATTACAACCAGGATACTCAAGTAGAGAGAGAGAGAGAGGTATTAAAAGTAGTGTTATGGGGCAGAAGAGAAGAGAAGAGAAATGAAAAGGGAAGATGGAAGAAATGAGAAGTTCGCGTTAAATCCCTTATATTTCTCTCCATTGCCCGACACTCATTTTTGCCGTCCGATGTTCAGTGGATGTCAGGCAACTGAGAGCCTTACCTTTTTGCCCCGCATATTGAGAAACTTATGGTATTATACAGCCAATCAACATTTAAAGATCATGTTGGAACCGCGGCTATGTTCCACTGCAAAGCAACATGAACCAAGAAATGAAGTTAAAAATGGAAAATGTCAGACGAAATGATTGAAATTTTTGTTTGAGTCATATTTACTTGGATGGGCATGAATGAATATCTATCAGCTGAATTTTAGGTACAGACTTCGAAGGTTTTTAATATTCTAAATGTATGTAAATGTAGATTTTATATATAAAAGTAGGTACGAGGAGGTACGAAGGGGGGTGGTTTGTCAAATGAAGGGGGTTTTGTTGTTTGTGCGCGAGTGACAATCCTATTTTGGAAGGCGGTGAGATATTCTATCGCTGCAGATTATCCCCTTCCAAATCTTTATATGTTGTTCCAGTATGTTTAGAGAGAGTGACTTGCAGATAGATAGTTAGAGCCGGATATCACCAGAAATTCGGAAATTCTTTTGTTGGTCGCTTTCTGATGAAAGTTGGAGGAATCCGAGATGTCAATTAGCACGTTTTGGTTGGGATTCTTTTGCTCTCTTACTCCAGAGATATCCTTTCAGCTGTCAACTTACGCCACACACCTACCTCGTGGCTCGTTCAACATCCGAGAGGATCAGATTGTGGAAAGCAAAGCATGTCAGCGAATAAATCCATTACCAGCTGCATGGTAGGTTTCGGCGGGGAGGACTGGGCCACATCTCTTCTCACTCTCGATCTTGATCTATAATTAGAGCCATTTGCGAGATGCACCAGAACTACTCCAAAGATGTTGATTATACTGCGCCCTTGATCTCGGTTCGATCTGAAGAAACTAGCTACAGGATGGTAGACACACTCACTAAATCTTTTGGACTTTTCTATTTGGATCTATTCATAGTAGAAACTGCGAAGTGCAACGAATCCAACGTCGAGATCCTCTCAAGTTATAATTTAGAGAGCCGCTTGAACGAAATATTTTGCATCACACAATCACCGACTGTGTTTGGATGTCAAGGGTCAACCAATGCAGAGTGTGTCTTCTTTAGCCCTCCGTATATTCCTGGATTAATTTTCTTTTCATTGATGAAATCTACGATTGCCATGTCATGACTCTCTCCTAAACTTGGCTCTGGAATAATCCATTCTTGCATTGTATGCGGTCCTGAACGGCTGTCTGCAAAAATTCCAGGAGAATGGACCAAAGGCATCCATTACCTAAATATCATCACCACATGTTAGACTTTCTTTTAACAGAGCTATTTCGCCATCTGTCAACCACGTCTACACTCTTCTATCTTCCAAGATAATTACCATGCTTTGCAAAATTTTTGTGTCAATCCCGGCAAAGAATTATATTTCCTTGTCTCGCACAGTTAAACTCAAGCGTCCTCCTGAGATTCACTTTTCCTTAAACGATTTAGAATATTCGAGTTCCTCGTAAGACTAAACTTCTTTCCCGATTGAAAGGGGTCATATGCGGCGATAAATTTCTTGAGGGAGTCCTTCTAGGCGTCTATCGTGCTAGCGCTGGAGGAAAGACACTTCGATAGATCGATCGAGGGCAGACGTTATTGATTCTTAACAAGATGGCGAGCAATGGATGGCATTTCATCACTATCACGCAATTTACCTGGAGATTTGTCGTTCAATTTTGGTTGTATTCATCTTTGAACTGTACAATCTCAGCATACCAACACATGATCCGCTAGTGCGGTGCTCAGTTTTCATCAGCTTCGCGTGTCTGTGAGAGTAGGATTTGATACGATTCATTTCGTTTGCTTACCGCAAAAGTCTTGAATTTCACTCGCGTTGCTTGGACAGTCACCGCCATCGCTGCCTTCCCTAAATTATTTGAGCTGCACAAATTTCTGATGCGGCTCTTGAGTTGCTTCCACGATCTTTCGGCGGGGTTTTATTCCATACTTCGCAAAGTTGAGCCGCGCCATTGCCTTTGCATCATACGGGACAAAACAGAGCATCACAACTAATGCTCGAGTGTGATAGATGCCGTTGTTAGCTCCATTCATTTATGCTTGGGTTGGTCCTCCTAAGCACAAATATCAAAATTACACACCGGAAATATCCAATCATAGTGAAGGCGTCGATTGCAGCGAGTGTATGCAACTGTAATGTCAGAGCTTTCAGAGTTTTCTTTTCTCAAGTATTGAACAGGCACACCAAATCACTTGTCAATCTTCATCTATAGCCTGGTTCTTCCAAATTGCCTTTTCCAATGTTGAATATCTAGCGATATGCGCGTCGAACTATGATACACAAAAGTCATCCAGCTCTTATTTTGCCAAACCACATCATTCCAAAAAATGTAATAACATTCGACAGAGATCATAATCCCAAACCCAAAGTAAATTACTTCGTTGGCCATTTGCCATACTATAATCCGCTTTGTATCCTACAATTTTCTAAACTCCAGCGACATCTCAGACTTGAACGACTGCCGCGCATGTTGAATTCGTCCATTTCCAAACTCCAACCATAAAAGGATTTCGTTATATTTATAAGGGCGGGTGGCCAGTAATCCAGGGGTGTTCAAGACACTGCTCGACTGTCCATCGTTCGTTAAAGTTGAATTTCAGCATCCCCATGATTAAATCTTCCGCCTCTCGGCTCACCTTCGGTGGGTTCGCTGACGGTGCATCTATGAATCTATACTCTTTGATTCTCTGCTTTATTTTTCTAAATCCCTTTTGGCCATCCTCCTCATCACCGCTAAAGGGAGGGTACCCTTTCAAGCATTCAAACAGGAGCACCCCTGCCGCCCAGATATCGACCTCAAGTCCTATGCCAATGATCTTGGCGTCCTTTGCGAAGCATTCCGGTGCATTATCTAAGCAAGTTAGCAAGTTTCCCGACAGTAACCCTGGAATCCAAATCGGAGACCAATAAATGCAGAAGTACACGATGGGGTAAACAGCGTGGTTTTTCAATGTGTCGCGCTTCATTTCAACAAATATTGAATCAACTCGAGAAACTTGTATCTGTCAATATCACCAAGATATTCTCAAATATTTGCGCTTGTCCAAATATCAAGAAGTTTCAAATGTGGACCGTATCACAAAGTTTTGAACACCATGGGACGGAGCGAGAACCTACAAGGAAGAGTTCCTTTTCTATAATACGATTAGCAAAATCTTCTAAATACCTCACATAGCACCTCATACGCACCCAGTAAACTTGCAAATCCTTTGGCCTGGTTCCAACTTTTGTGAAAAGCCGAAATCTGTGAGCTTCATACGCCTTTCCGAGTCGCACCCAAGGAGTATGTTTTCTAGTTTTATGTCGCGATGGACGATGTTTTGAGACTTCTGTTAATAATCTTAACAACTGCCATTATCCTCATTTGAGGATATATCATCTCTAGTTCAGAGTTGGTACCTACCAAATATTGAAGGCCGAGTAGGACATCCTTGAAGTACGCCTTCATAGGGGCTTCTTCGATGTACCATTTGCCATTAGCACCCAATATGTCGAGCATATTCTTCTCTCCCAACTCCATAACCATTCTGCCACCCTCGTTCTTTGCTGTTTGACCCTCGTAGTAGTCATACACCCGAACAATCGATGGGTGATTCAGATGTCGTTGCAATTCCCACTCATGCTGCAACGTCTCCATTGGATTTATCTTTTCTATCTTGACAGCGAACTTCTTTTTTGTGGTTTTTTCTTCAATGGAGGAGATCCATCCATAGGTGCCTTCGCCGAGAGTTTTACACATTGCATATTTCTTGTAGAAGAGTTTCGAACACAAAACAACGCCAGAATCGGAGCTAGAGGAAAAAGGGTGGAGTACACTCTTTTCGGGAGGACTACAGAGGCTTTGACTCGACAAGTCTCGTGTTTTGGAGCCTAAGTCCGAAGTCTTCAAGCCAGCAAATTTGAACGAAAGTGAAGTAGCGGCTATAATGTCGAGGAGTCAGTTTATTCTAAATCTGAAAAAGGGAAATAAAGAATCAAAGTTGTACAAGGAAGTTGATAGTATGCATAAAATTTAATCAATGGCGTAAACTGGAAATTAAGGGGATGCGATATTAACGAACAGATTAGGCTTACCACTGGTTACCATTGAAGCAGGTGTTGTAGTAGATATAGAGGAGCTTTGAGCACTCATTGTTTGTTGTGTATAAGTCATTTTTCGAGTATTTCCGCTGGAAATTAGTTTCATAAGATTTGCGGCGGGGCTGAACAGGTCTTTTCGAAGATTTATATGTCCCGTACGTATCTGTTATGTCTGCGTGGTTGTGTATGATCCCTATATGTACTGAGAGTTGCTGTAAAAATGTTAGGCAGAGAGTCTTCAGAGCTTCTACGACAATGACTTCAAGTCTTTTGCTTTGATATTAATAAATGGTGCATAGAGAAAACATGGCTATTAGTATATTAATGGTTTCTATTTGGGCTGCAACTAAGATTTTGACTAGCACAGACCGGTGCTAAAAGAATTCAAATGCCGTCATTTAAATCACAAATGTGCCTAATGATATACAGGCGGGGAAATTACAAGAAACTTTACCTCTCTATACGCCTCTTCCTGATTCAATGTTAGGGTTTTCGTCCATTGAAATTATATTGCAACTCAATCTTTATATTCCATAGAAACGCAATGTTTCTATGGCTTTAGCGATCGTAATGACGCCTCAGCCCTAAGCGTGTATTAGGCGCCCCCCTAGTTATTAGCGTACTAGTAAAAAACAGAGCCGCTTTTAAGTTTCTCATAATCAAAATCTTTTACTTTTTTGCTCTTAATTTTTTTGGATGGCATACAATTATGCGTTCAAGAAGAGAAGAGTATCAAGAAGAGGCACCCAGACGAAAAAGACTTTATGCTCCTCGACGCAAAAAGCATAAATAATTCACCAAGCGCATTACGTGTGTAGCTCGCCCGAAAACCAGCATCGGTAATTTGCGGTAATCACGTCTTTGCGCGATAAACCAGAAAGGAAAAGGAATGGCAGTTAGGGTTAAACGCCCCTAGCAGGAAAGTCTAACACATATTCGTAAATTTGGCTGCTAAGGAATCAAAATTTCAAACATGCAAGAGGCTCTATTTGGTTCTTTGTGTGTAACTAGACTCACTACGAGAATTAGCGATAGAAATGTTAATTAATATAGGTCTCATGCATCCCATTTATTGCCATCTAACAGTTGTTGAAAACTTTCTCTTTGGATTTATTTCACAAGGAGAACACGAAGGTAACGCTTCAGACATGACAAGCGAATTGATTGTTGTCAGTTTACCCTAATAGTTGTAGCTGCTCCATGCAATGAGGAATGGAAATTAATTTCAGGCTGTTTATGTCATTCGATTGCTCGTTCTAATAGAGCACCGGACTCACAGAAAGTAAATATTCAGGGATAAAGTCAGCGGCGTAGGTGTGCAGTATATACAAAATTGAATAGAAAGCTATAAAGCCAGAATTAGACTGATCTGTGAAAGAAATACATATAAGAGTTGGAGATGACGTTGAAAGCGGAGATGTCACAATATTTTCGTGTTGTAGGACAATAAATCATACACCACCAAACTTCCTGAAACATAAGACTTAATGACTGTCTCTCCTCCAATGAGAATTTCTGCCAGCACATAGAATTTAAGACTTTTTCTGATAGATTGTGTGCAGTTCGATACCTTGACTCCAAAACAAACCATGTTAAGGATTCTTTTGGGAGTGGGTGATGTCGGCATGCAGAGATCTACCCGTTGATCGGAAGATTCATCACTAGGATCGGCGAATGATTTCGAAGGATAATTGTTGCCATTACGAATGGCGCAAACGTAGATAAGAATCTGTATAGGTGTTTGGTACATTGGGGTACAATGACTGAACGTTGACACTGTATATGAGGATGTGCAAATTGTGAACCTGTATAAAATTCGAGGATGAAAGGAGGCCACAATGAGATTGACGGTCGGCACACTAATCTGATAGTGCTACTTTCGATGGCATGTCTAAGTTTGAGAGTATACTGGTGATACATCGGATTACATTCCGAGTTTACTAGTGTCTCGATGCAGGTCGCTTTTGAGATATGGGTACCCGCTGGGTCGACCATTAGCAGGCAACCTTCGCTCCAGAGAGCTCGTACTTGAGTTTGAAGATTCATAGGTGACGCGTTCCGGACTTCCAATTAGACGTGGGGATGTCCTGGCCTCTTCAACCCTTTTCTCTTCCACAACTGCCGTCATTAATGCAAGAATCGCTGGGTCGTTCGCAGAATCATGAAGCTTGACGGGTAGTACAGGACCATTCTTTGAGGTCTTTTGTGATTGATGTACAAGATAAGAAGAATTTGAAGATGTATTCCATACCCAATTTGCCACTCTGGAATCCTGCTTTTCGTATTGCCGTGATGGAGGACTGGAACTGATCGGAATATTCTGTAAACCATTCTTGGTTACATCGTCTGATAATACTGTCGGAGGACAGTGAGTACGAATGGCTGTGACTGGAGTTGTACCAGAAGTTGGCACTCTAATCATCTCGGGCGAGATTCGTTCGTCAATGCTATCCACCTTATCGTAATTTCTGACTTGTGGCAAGTTTGAGATGCCTGGTATCAAAATCGGAGGGGGCCTGAAACTTTTGATTTGTCGCGAGTTTGGCTTCCAGTCGGGAGAATTGTTATCTTCAGATCTCGTCGTCATTGGATAGGTGCCAAGGTTGTTGTTGAATTCATGTTGTGAACCCATTCGAGATTTTGGGTGATAGGGAAGAGAGCCAAAAGTTGAGGTCTCCTGTGAGAGCTTGCCGCTTGCAGTTGCTGCATTTACTGCATTTACTCTATCATTCCGTCTTAAAGAGTGGTGTAATACGACGGTGACTTCGGCTGCTTCATCCCCAGGGTGAACGGGATCAAGTGTTTCAAGCCAAGCTGCGAGTATGTCCATCTCCTGCTCATTCAGCTGGCGAGTGTATAATCGAGTGTTTCGAAGTATGTGAGACGTCATTTTCTTACTCGAACGATTTAAGATTCGAGTGGATTGGGAACTCGGCACTACAATCAACATCCAATCAATCTAAGTTTTGTCAACAAGATGTAGAGCAGTGAGAAGAGGAGACATACCAATCTGTGAAATACGTGTTCTTCTACAGTATCTTGTTAAGGTTAAATAGTCATCTGCTTTCTTCGGGCTTTAAGATACCACGGGATCGACTTTGACTCGCTACAAGCTGTACGGGCGATGAGGTTGCAAAATCAAATCTGAGCGGGTTGAAGATTTTTGATACTGGCACGAACTTGCAGACCTTCGAAGTTTTGTATTGAGCTCAAGGTATTCTTGTCCTGCTGGCAAAGCGGGGAGGTTTGGTTTAAGAAGTTGCATCGCTCATGGTTATATCTTGCCTTATCCTATAAACAAAGGCTAGTAAACCTCTTATTGCCGAACTGCAGACTGTAGCATGCATCCATAAAGTTGGGCCGAGCGATTTTGAAGCCATATGATATATGATAGGTTAATTTTTGGGATGCCCGTAACGTCATTTGTACTCCGTCGGCGCTTAGAACTATGCATGATCGTGGTAACACAAAGATATATGGAATACTAAAAGAGATTCCAGACTCACCGACTGCACACGGCCGAACCTACCGCCTGGAAATAGTCCAGGCGCGAGAAGGTTGTGATCTATATGCATGAGGATTGAGGAGTCCGGTCGGAGAGCCCGTAACTTGGTGTAACTGGCTACTCCTGGACACTCGCAGACCAGTAAAGCGCTTATCGATGCCTATCCTGCGTTCAGAATCCGGCAGCTCGGTTTTAAGGCCTGATTCCTCCAGTGGTTGGGAATTGGAAACCAGGATTGGACAGATAGGCCTACGATACGAGTAGCCATTGGATGAGACAAAAGTGAAGAAGGCAGTAGCTGATAGAGCTAGGTGAAACGGCTAGGATACGAATCATAAGATGAGCGCGTGATTTGTTGTTTCTTCGATGAAAGATGCCCAAAAGAGTACTAGGTGCGAAGAAGGAGACCCGACACTCTGGAAGCGAGACGTCCATCCTTAACCCACAAACCAATGAAAACTTTAGCAATTCGTAACAGCAAATGGCACGGATAAATCGGGCATTGAGCAATCCTTAGTAAAGACATGGGATATAAGTACTAGCCATTTCGGTGATGTAGCATCTAGCATCATTGTCTGCAAGACGGGTAACCATTGTAAGAAATGTGGATTTTTCACCTGAAGTCAAATTTTCTAGGAAAAGTACGCCTTGGAGCATGTGTACACCCCTCTCCGGCTGGGGGTAATGAGCACCGAAGAAAGCCCCTATCCAGGGCAATAAGTTGTATAATTTTGGGACAAATGGCCCGACTAGAATTTATCGAACAATGCCAAGGTATAATAGTCTCATCGCTGGCTTTTCTATGATATGGACAATCATCTCCCCCCGGTTAAGCGAGGATGCATTAAAATCTTAGCCAAGTGTCATTCCGGAATCATACCTAGAGATTCTAGCAACCATCTAAAACCGAGATGCAAGAAGGGGCAACTGCATGTTTTGGAGCTGGATCAAGAACAATGAAATTTGTTACCATTAATGCCACTGAAAAATTTGGTGATGGTAATCTTTTATGTACCAAAGATAGCCATGTAACTTTGACGAAGAAAAAAGTAGCGAAGAAAAGTAAGCGCAAAATGAACAGCAGATTTTTGCATGTTTCTAGGGGAAGGGAATGAAATGGCCATGGTATATTTGATGAACGAAGATTGAGCTAGCAGATGCGGAGCCTTGCGAGTAAGGTTCGAAGAAATCGATGCACTTTTGAAAGAAGCTGGATATGCTTCGAATGAAGATGTATCGATGAATGCCTATTTTCCCCCATCAAATTCAAATCCCTGCCGCTCGGTGTTCTACGGACAACCGCCCCTTTTTGTGACGACCTATACTCCAGACTCCACGCTCAAACTCCCAGAGTACCATAATTGCCCAATGTTCATACAAATCCCCAAGCTCACATTCACAACTTCAAGATGCTTCTCCCCGTACCAGCCATGTCACTGCTGCATTGGTTGCCTCATCTCAGGAAATGTAAGACAGCGCAACAGAAAGCAAAAAATATCACTACTCCAATTCCAAATATCCACTTATCCTGCTTCGCACGTCTCTCAATCATTCGGATGGTATCACCCGACACACCTAAGGTATTTGCCACACTATACAGTCTCTTTTGCGTCCCTTTCAACATTTCTCGCTGTTGTCCTAAATCACCTAAAACTGCTTGCCCACGAGCTAGGTATTCGTCCAACGCACTATGGGTATTCTGGAAGAAAGATTGTTCTCTCAAAGCATGTGTTTCCCTCGTATAATCTCCACTATTCATAGAAAGTTGACTACCACTTCCAACTGGCCCACCTTCTCTTCTCCATGGACTATCCTGAGCAGCGGTCGCATTTGTTGTATTTGCATAGGGGTTTTCGGGCGTAGAGGTATGATGTGGTCTTCTTCCAAGTAGTTCGCCCCTATCTATCTGAGTTTGATTGTGTTCATTTTGCGACTTCAGAGATGCAAACTGAGAACGATAGTCTTGTAGTTCGGAACGGAATGTTGCCAGTCGTTCATAGGCCTTCTCTTTTTTGGAAGGATTTAATTCGGCCGATTGAAGGGAAGCGTAAGAATCAAGAGTTCGGGAGAAAGAGGTAAGAGACGAGGATATTTGACCAAGGAGAGATGGAGTGAGAGGTTGCGATTCAGGTGGGGAAAGAGAGGAGAGATCTCGACGGAGGGAGGTAGATTGTTTGAGTGCGGTATTGAAAAGAGTGTTCTATCAAGGTTAGGATGAGTTCGTAAGAGTATGCATTTGAAGAGTACAAACCATGGTGAAGTCTTGGTATTTAAGAAAAGGGAAACAATTGTAGGCTTGAACAAGTAGGTAAGGGAGGTAGTATTTTGTTGAATTATTAATATGTAGCCTTGTTTGAAAGCTAAACGTGGCTACTGGAATCTTCCCCAATGTGGCGTTGTAATAATACATTTCAGATGTGGCTAGTGATATGAGGCTGAAGACAAGGCTGAACATTGAATGGATTTAATCCAGGACCCGAGGCGTACTAGGTGGACAATCAAATTATCAGATGGAAAATATATCAATAATATGTCACTTAACTCAGCTTAAGCCTAAGCTCTTTTAAGCCCGATCTCCCTTGCTGAGAGGGGAAAATTATCCATTATATTTATTTCATCCAATCATGTACTCCACTCAGCCAGTCCACCTTGACTTGAACGGCTTAAGCTGAGTTAAGTGAGTTTATACGGTATCGCGTACTGTAGATCTTATCTTTACTGGCTCCAATGATACCCCTCATTCGTTCATTTGTTCATTCGTTCATTCGTTCGTTCGGATGAGAAGTCCTGACTTACATAAGAGGTTATTCGAATAACGGACTATACAGCCGGCGATGACCCTAAAATGTTATACAGCACAAACTGTACATTCAATACGAAAAAGACGCAATATGTGGACTCAAATAAATTCAGCAAACCAGCAAACCAGCAAACCAGCAAACCAGCAAACCAGCAAACCTCGGTTCCCACAATCCCTATGTCATTTTCAAGCCCTTGTGTATTTTCATCTAATTAAATTCATTGGTTCAAATCGTTCAAATCAGATCAATTATATGCATCAAATTCCACATTTGATTAATTTTCACTTCATCTCACCTTATCACCCATGATTCATCCATATATATTATATATTACTTACGAAAGACAAGACAAATAGAGCACAACGGGGATTTATTTTTAATGAATTGAGGAAAAATGGGAATCCATGGTTTATACATTTCTACCTTCATTTCTTACATTTCCACTTGCCTCACAAGTTGATACCTTGATACCTACATCTACCTACATCTACCTTCCTATTACCCTTTTATCTAGATATCTCTCCCTCCTTTCCTTCTCTATAAAATCTACCTAGATAAGAGTTTAAATCTCAAAAATTGTGTACGTATGTATGCACTTTCCTTAACTTCAAGAGAACGAGACCTTTGATCCTATTGCCTTATCGTCCCCTACTGTACAACACCTCATCCCTCACCCCTCTTCCCTCTACCACTTTTCTTCCCTAGATAATATTGTATTAATTGCAGAACCATTCTTACAGCCTTATATCTTTTCTTTTTGATTTTATCAAAAGGAATAAGAATACCACCCACCACCTTTATTATCATTTTCCATTCTTATCTTAGGATAGAGGGGCAGACAACATAGGACAAACTTTCCAGTAACACAGATCGCAAACATCGAAAGACCTATCATATCCTCTCACATCCTCTCACCACACGAATAACTATATTCAGCCTTTGCACAACACGAAAATCTCTATTTGGTGGTCCGTAATTGAAACCTGATATTGGTCAACGACGTATTTTCACTTTGAACAGTTTAAGCCAAGAAGTGTTACTTGAGGGCGCGGGATTCCAAACTTGCAATACGGTTTGCCACAAATTGTCCGTTTTGCCGTAAATTGTCCGTTTTGCCGCAAATTGTATATACAGTCTTTTTCTTTTTGTGGGATAAACCTAAGTGCTAACTTCTCCAAATTAGAGCCTCTCCCTCAATTTTCGAAATCAGGATGACGTTTCTTTCGACGACCTATCTCCTCCCCGGCATATTACTCAACCCCGCCTTCGTCTTACACCTCATGAATACCTTCATGTCACACCTCTTACCACCTCCTCCAACAATGTCAACATCTCCGCATCCAATTTTTGAAAGCCTCGGACCATTACCAGGATCGCAGTGGGCATTTGATATGCATGAGGATGATGCGCTATGCTGGAGATATACTGCTGTCATGGTGATAATACAGATGTGGGTATTTGGTCGAGTTAATGGTAATAGAGTATCGATGAAAGATGCAAGAGCTGTGAGAATAGAGAGGGAACGAGTACGCAGGGAAAGAAGTGCTCTTATTGAGGCCGAATCAACATCCGCGAAATCGACGAATGGGCTCGATGGCATATGTGAAGTAGAGAATGGTAGATTGGGGAGAGCAGACCTTATTGGACGAAGTAACGAAGTAATGGAAGCTAGTGACGATAGTACAACCGAAACGAGCGAAGAAGAGATCATTGTATAATGATGCCGACTTTTACAAACATGGCTGGTATGGCGTTTTTGGACGGTCGTTATAGATGGAAATTGCAAAACGAGGCACAATTATTGGATTGGCAGAAATTATTTTTATGATGGTTTGATGTTGTTGGTCTATGGCTGGAAGAAGCATGCATTGGGGAGTTACATGGAGAAGATACCTAAAGAATCAAGCATGGCCCATCGCATTTTCGATTTATACTGGTACATTGTGTTTTCCTGGTGCGAGTAACTTTGTGGGCAATGAATGGCATACCTCACCCGCAAGATATGGTAAATTGTATGCCAAATCTGGATGAACTGCTTCAAGAATTCAACGACTGAGTGCAATGTCCGGAAGAGGACATCATCTTTCTTGAACCTAAATGATATATGGAGCTACGGGGCGGAAGATTGATCAGTCTCAATAAATTTAGATGTAGGGTTGGGCTCTCAGTGATTGATGGAATTATCTTTTCACATGGTCTCGGGTATGGCTACTAGTTTTCATAAAAGCGTTTTGAGTATCACGTGGCTTTTTAGCATGTTCAATGCTGGTGTACGAAATGAATTTTGCTCATCTCTCCGGGCAATCGTGGCACTCTTCTGAGCGGGGTTTACCTCAAAAAGCTGTGCTGAGAGTACCAGTGCGGCAATGTAATGTTCACCCCCCCCATATCCCCCATATCTAACTACATTGTTATTTTGTTCTTAGCGATAGAGTCATCCCCCATTGAAATTTCACAAGTGTGTGATGGGAAGCAGCACTGCAGATATTTTTACCACCAAGAAAGCGAGACGGCTTGGGCGAATAATGAGGGGTTTGGGTACACGGCAAATCATGTTGACTCTGCCCATTGGGTTAGATTAACCGTCCCTGTGTAGATGCGGAAATCCTTTTAAGTTCCAGGCTTCGTGCCGAATCAGAAATATGGCGAGCGCTTCGGAACATCTGTGGAAACCTCGCAATTAATCTGTTTCGATTTTCTGCCTGAGAAAAAAAGTGCTCCTTTGCCGGTCGAGCTTAGCGAAATGCCGTGTTTTGGTGGGTATCTGATGAGCTTGTTCGAGAATAGGTTCTATATAGTTGTCTGGGGAGGTTCCCTTTGGGATCAACCTTGACTTCATTTGGCTATTCTAGGAGGTCTATGTAGCCAAGATTCTTGGTCCATATTTTGAGCAATCTCACCATGGCCACGATGGAATGGAAGTGCACTTATGATAGTGCGGCTCATCAGCAGCAACAACAACAGGCTCAATGTAGATGCAGTTATCTCGATCATGAATCTATCCAATAAAGTTAGGCTCAATCAAAAGGGGCGCCCAGCCGTGGTGAATGCTCCGCTCCAATTTTAGAAGAGAGGAAGTGTGAGTATCAGCATACTCGGGTGGTGTTTTACTCATATGGAAAATATATTGGGCATAGATAATTAATTTGCACCTCTTGTTACTGTTTTAGGAGTTTGATGGGGTTTCTTGTGCTGCAAAGTCTCATCCAATTGGGCCATAATATAAGAATAATTGTTCACTTTCCTCAATATGCATATTAACAGTCGGATTTGCGGACAACGAGAGAGTTGCATTTACCCGCCGAATTTATCCAAAGAGCCATGATGTTGCCTTCATCTCCACGTAGCTTATACTAGTCTTATGATATAGCGTCAATCTACTTTAATAAGTAAGACTCGATCGTTCCACTACATCGCAGGGTGCATGATTGGCGCTGCACCCCAGAATCCTCATATCTTGTGACTACCAAACTTCGAAAAGGTTACTGTGGATGGTTTTTACCTGCGGGGAACATGCAATATCACCTATATTCAATTATGCTCGGACAAATGGATAGGGCTAAGAATTGCCTCAATTCATTCATCGAGTGACATTTCAGTACAGACTGGGTTGATATATCGCCACCGTCCCTGGCTTTTGCCATGTATAAAGCAAGACAATCCCACCACAAATCTATAATTCAACATCATCCATCCGAACCGCACAATCACCACCATTTTCATAGCCATCATGGTATCATACAAAACTCTTCTGATTACCCTTACTGCTCTTGCGAGAGTCTTGGCATACCCAGCCAACTCGACTTTTGAACTTGTCGATCGGAGTGGGACACCTAGCTCTACTGGAACCAGTGGTTCGTATCTCTTTTACACCTAGGGACTATAATGCATGTTAACCTTCCTGATCAGGTGGATACTACTACTCTTTTTGGACCGACGGGGGTGCAGCTGTGACTTATACAAATGGTGCCGGTGGCGAATATAACATTCAATGGTCAGGAAGTGGAAACTTTGTTGGTGGAAAGGGTTGGAATCCTGGAAGTGCCATGTTGGTCCAAAAATTTAATCGTTCTTCAATTACAATCATAAGTATCGTCTATGCTGACCATTGTTTCAATTCATCCGTAGGGCTGTTACTTATAGTGGCACATACAGCCCAAATGGGAACAGTTATCTCTCCCTCTATGGCTGGACCACGTCACCTCTCATTGAATATTATATTGTTGAGAATTTCGGTACATATAATCCAAGCACTGGAGCTACTTTGAAGGGTATTGTCGTTAGTGATGGAGCTACATGTAAGTAGGATCTATATTCCCCGACGTTTTGTGATATTTTCCCGAAATAAGAATTCAACTCTTGGGCTCGTGACGTGTGGATGCATCCAGTTGACCTGCACAATAACTGACATGACCCACTCCAGATAACATTTATCAAACCCAACGCGTGAATGAACCATCCATCATCGGTACTGCCACCTTTTATCAGTATTGGTCTGTCCGACAATCCAAACGGACTGGTGGTACCGTAACAACTGGAAATCATTTCAATGCATGGAAAGCTCTCGGAATGAATATGGGTACTTTTAATTACATGATAGTCGCAACCGAAGGATACTATTCCAGTGGATCATCCGATATAACGGTTGGAAGTTCAAATGGAGGTGGTAGTACTGGAACCACTACCATAGTTCCTATTTCTTCACCTACAACATCACCAGGTGGCACCGTAAGTTTTATCTCTTCTTCTCTTTGACAGACTTTCATAAAAACTCAGCTGATGCTTGATATTATTTAGTGCGGTGCTTTATACAGTCAATGTGGTGGCACTGGATTTACGGGTTCTACTTGTTGTGCATCCGGAACTTGCAAGTATGCAAATTCCTACTATTCTCAATGTTTGTGAGATATTTTGTGCCCACCTCAAGCTATTAGTGTTGGATACCAAGGAGATTTTCGCAAGCCGGAATTTTCTGTCTCAACAATTATTGCATCAGCTGCTTCATAGTGGTGCAGAATAACAGCGGGGATTATGGAGAGCTAGTCGTTCACTTTCTCGTATCTGTACAAGTAGCACTGAATTTTAGTGTCGTCTTCTACAATGCTTGCTCTCTTTGCATGAAGTACAGTCATGAATACATCCACGTAACTACCCTCGAGGCTTTCTTCATATGGTGAATTTGGCATCAACATATCTTGCTTAGTGGGTTGTTCAATTTCCGTTCCAAGCTATCAAGGATATATCTACGTAGACCCTCTCTCGATATGAAGGATTGAATGAACGGTTTAGGGAGCGTTTTGTGATGATGTTGGAATTATGCAATTGAAAGGTGTTGAATGAAGGGAGAGAGGTAGAGAAGGATGTTAAAAATTGAGTTCATGATTGCAGTTGCGCATCCGGACCCTATCACTCTCGATATCTTACTGAAAACATGCGTTAGTGTACGGATATATACAGATGTCTGGCATTGCGAATAGTCTTTAGTACCTGATTCATTGGATATTCAACCACGACATCACATTTACTACACACCTCGTAATATCAAATTTGTTCAAAGATTTGATGACACGACGTTGTCGCGGAGTATTGAGAATCTCACGTAGGACCAATAAGAATTGCTATTCGTTTAATCTCACTCATAAATCACAAATTATAGATGGAGAGCATTCGAAATAAAAGCAATGATAAAAATTTAACCCTCCTTAACGATCTGCCCAAAACCAATTAATGCAAATCCATCAAAATAACCCATTCGTTGGTGGTGCTATTCTGTTCGTGTCAAACCGAACGAAATGTGCCTCCGGATCAAGAAAGAAAGAATCAACCCCGTCTCCACAATTCCAATAAGCTGTTTGCCACTCTCAAACCACGCAACATATCGAGGATCAGGCGCAACCGATTGGAACCTACGAAACAATTAGTAAAGAAAATACAGTAGTCAGGAAAGCATAAGCTCGTACTTTAAAAGCAGTAAGGAATTCCTTGGATGTATTGGCAAGAATTGGGACATGCACCAATTGTTACAAGCTGCCCGGTTACTGCGCATTGTGACTTGTTTCCATTAGTATTTCGTGTCATCTCGCGGAAAGAAGAATCATGGTGCCATATAGAACTTACAATTGCCCTGCCTGTACAGACGTACCGACCGAAAGGAATACGCCCTCCATTAAAGGGGCATGTCGTGAGAGGAGTTTGTGCAGCGGCACTGCCGGCGAGAAGAGCAAGAATCGCTGGGATATAGAATTGCATTTTGAGTTTTGGTTTGAGTTTGTAAAGGCTTTTGATGTTGAGAGTTGTGTGATTGATGGTTATGATAGATAGCAAGAGCGAGAAGGTTGTAATATATATAGGGAAAAGCCTTGGACGAACTTCCTATCATCAGATCGAACCCTTTGCCCTCAGCTCGCAAATTAACACATTCTTTTCTCTCTTACTCTGAGACTTTTGCATTTTTGGCCCTCAACTCATGAGATTAGCACATTCTTTCCTAGCTTTCTCTGAGATTACCATGACCATGATTTTCGTCTAGGAGGGCTCAATGATTTTGACTATTTTCATTTGAATCTTGGTTTAACATTGAACTTAACGTCAAGTGCTGGAAAGGTATATTGTAATACAACAATGATTCAATCACGATCACGAAAGTCACGTCCCTAACAATGGTTCATGGTGTTGAATTTTGATGGAAATTATTTAAGAAACTCGTGACTGGACGCCGGTGACGTTATCTCAATAGTGGGCCAAGAGATGGTGAAGAAGATCAAATCACATTCATCATGGCTCATGAAGATGTTTGGCGGTTGAAAACGTGTTGAAAATTTGACGCATTCCTAGTGCCAACCTCCAGTAACAAGCAGTGACTAACTCTTGCAGTGGCTGCCAAGTCATGGAATGTAAGCGAGTCGTTATCCCTCTCATCTCGTATTCTTTTAAGATCTTGGCACACCAAGAGTTGATGCTTCAGGTAGTATTTTGATGAGGGAATTATGATGCAGCATCCCTTGATCTTCAACAGCCATGAAAATCACTCAGAGTTTAATCTAAGTAAGTAGCTTCAACCACCATCCGTAGTCAAAGTCAAGAAGCCAACTATAGATTGTAATGTAATAGTAGCTCTTGGACTTCGTCCTTGCTACGGATATACTTGCAGGGAGAAGAATGGATCAAGGGATGTAACTGCGATGGGAATGTTTGTACACATTAGACGTGCCCACACAGCCTTTGTCGGTGATGAATAACCTTGGACTATCTGCTTCAAGGAGGCCCTCTATTAAGATCAAATATGCAACAGAAAAGTTTTGGGGAAAGCTCATGTGCTAAACATATGCTTGTCCTAATTAAAACAGGGAGATCTAGAAGAAAGTCTAGCAAACAATCCTAAATTACAATACTTTCTATTATAACTAATTATCTATTCTGAGATTTCGTACTTTATTTCAAAGCAAATTTATAATAAGTAAGCCTAACTATTATTATCTTGATTATTTTAGTGATCACTATCGGTGGTGATCACTTTCTACAAGGGAGAATAATGATCATATAAAATAAATTTATGTAATCACCACTCTCAAAAACCTTGAATATCAAAGATATTTTAGAATTTCAATATCGAATTAGGAGTAAAGTTAAATAAAGAATTTCGAATATAAATAAGGATTAAATTATCTTTAATATTGATAAAATATTACTAATTTTCTAATTATTATTATCTTGATTATTTTGATGATCATTATTGATAATAATCATTTTCTATAAAAAGAATGATAATTATATAAAATAAATTTATATGATTATTACTCTAACTATTATTATAATAAAAATTAAACGATATTCAGTTTTTGAAAAGTATTATAAGTCTAAGTTAACCACTCTAGTTTCCGGCCACTTCTACTTTCCGATCATCATTTATACCAAAAATCATTATTTTTTGATCAACAAAAAATCATAAATGGAATTATAATTGATTCAAATTAATCTTAAGAAGTTTTGATATTACTGATAACTTATCGCCTTTCCCAATTATGATTATTTTATTCTTCAATATCCCATTATCTACAATAGATATTTAACAATTATTAAAATAACGAAAATATAATAATTTATATCTAAATATTTATAATTAGTATTATACTATATAATATATTTAAGGAAAAATCATGGATGAAGTTATGATTATCTAAAATTAATTTTAAGAAGTTTTATATAATTAACTGATCTGTTTTCCTAATTCGATTCTTTGAAATAATAAATCTTCAAATTTTAAAGAAAATATTTAATATTTAATAAAAGAATGAAAATCTAATATCTTATATTTATATATTTATATAAATAATATTATATTTGATTATATTACTAAATATAATATTATAATAATTATTTTATTGAATGTAATATTACTAATAAAAAATCATAAGTGAAATTATTATCAATTCAAATTTATATTATAGTATTATATTCTTTATTATATTATCAAATACTATATTACAATTTGAATCAATTGTATTTCTCTCTCCATAAATAATAAGAATATTAGGGCTTTGTATTGTAAACTTCTTTCTATATAAATTCATAATTTATTTCTTTGATATTGTTATTCCAATTCCTTTTTCAATATAATTTATTCTAATATCATATTAATTCCTGATCCTTTATTATACCGATTATATAGGATAATTGCAATCCTATCAGAATCTTTACAATATCTATATCATATTCATTTCTTTCAATATTGATCTCTTATTTATTCATTTGGATTTGTTGAATCTCTATAATTTTATGAATCTTTTTATCATTATCAATCAAAGATAATTGAATCGATGATAAAGAAATCGATTATAGGTTTTCCGGAATATTATTATCTGAAGTATCTTGATCTTTAGGGATTTAAATATTTGTTTGAAGATCGATTATAAAAGGAATCTTTGTAAAAATATTTGTAAAGATATTTGTAAAAGAAAAAGATTTATATATAATGAAATCGATTAAATTTGAGAATTGAAATACTTTCTTTTTTCGATAATGATGGTTACTATTGTTTTTTGTATTTTTTGTATTTTTAGTTTCTTCAATATTTAAATATTTTTTTAATCATTTATTATATTTCTTATAAATTAATATTATAGGATGATAAACTAATTAACAATTGGAGTAGATTTTGCAGAATTATAAAAAGATTAATCTTCGAAAAAATCCTGATTAATAAAGTCGATGTTTAATTGATAATATCAGATTTTTTTTTATCAAAATGAAAGTTCCTTTCCCAAATAAAATATATAATGATAAATATAATTATTAATAAATAAAATTATATATCTTTTAATAATTATAACTTTTTTTATTTCAAATTGATAATCTATAAGATTTTCAAAAACTAATAGTAATTTTTTATTGAAGTAAAGAGATATTTAATTGTAAATATTAAATCAAAATAATACTAAACCAAATAAGGGATTTTTCTTTTTTTATTTTATAATATATAAATTCAAATTAGGAATTGATTATTTCTATTATAATAATTTCAATAATATTTTCAAATCCAATTAATTAATATTATAACAGACTACGAAAGCTTATACAAAAAGAAACAACAGTTTTTAAAAGAGAAAGTGATCAATATTTTCAATTACATTGATATTATCCATCAATTACTACTGATCCATTCGATTTCATTATTTATGAACCCCTTTCTTCAGATTATACCGGCTAATATACCTCCTAATGAATTTCAATTCAATCCTGATATTCTAATACCTATAGATATTGATATATTAATTGATAATATAGCAAATCTGTAATTAATTCCTTCTTCATCAATTTTATTGCCTTAAATTGATTAAAATATTGAAATAAAAGAATAAATAAAATAAATTCAAATTGAAGAATAAGAATCGAATTTTTGAATATATTGAATATAAAATTGAATTTTCTTAATAAATGAAAGAAAGAGATATGGCAATTGATTAAATTCAAATGATGATATAATCGATTGATATAATTAATATAATAAAAAAAATAAAAATAGGGGAAACAAATAAGGATAAAATATTAAATAATTCGATAATAATAGAGTTACAGATAATAAAGAAATCGAATATAATAAGTAAAAAAGAGATTGTATATAATAAGGAGTCTTTGTATATTACTCCTATAAATAAGATAATAACAATATTGGATAATGATAATATTATTGTATCAAATTCATTCCATAAATTAATAAATATTCAAAAATCCTTAAAGAATCTTATACTATTACAAATATTAATTCAATTTCGATTATCTTTTTTATAATTATCAAATCAAAGCAAAAGCTAATAAAGTAATAATAAAAAAAGTATTCCATTTCTTTTATAAAAGAATAATTTCCTATTTTGATTAATATCTTTATTGTATCGAATATTTACTGATCAATTTATAATTCCATCTCCAAACTTATTACAATATCCTATGAATACTTTGTTTTTATTTCCCTTTTAAATCGAAAATCTATTTCCTTTAATATTTATCAAAATTATAGTTCATTTAATATTAATCTTTATCAATCCCTTATCTATTCTTTCTTTTACTTCAATTACAATTTCCTTTTTAGTATTATTTATTTCTTCAATATTAATTGAATATTGTCACGGAAAGCCCTGTAATCCCCTGTATCCTACGAAGGATCAAAGCGTATGCTTTCCAATCGGAATAAAGGATCTTCTAGCCCTTATCAATCTACTGATTAATAAAGTGATCCTGATATATTAATAAACAAAGATCTAGTTTAATTAAGGTATATATTGGTTAGATAATCATTTATTTATTTTATATATATAGTTCTTGATTTATATAATCAAGGGCAAATCATTCAATTCTTTTATTCTACTAATCATATGTATTATCTATTCCTCGATCCCTGAAAGTGCTTTGTAATTATATTATCCTATGATAATTATGAGTCTGATAGTATTTAATCTATGTAATCTCTTATTCAATAATTACTAAGTATTTAAGGGATTATTTTTAAAATATCATTTCTATTTTATCTATAATTCAATATTTATATTAATTCAATTATCTTTATTTAATATAGTAAAAGATCAAAACGATCTTCTTTTTATAATCTGTATTTAATAATTGGAGTAGTATTTATGCTTGAAAAATAAATGTTAAATTCAAGGAATCTGGGATTCAATCAATCTAAAAAACAATCTGTTTATTTCTATATCAGTTATATCCATTCTAAATTTTGATTTAATAAGTGAATTTATTTGTGTTTAGGTCGATTGGCTTTTAATCAAACCATTTGTTTTATCTTCTATTATCGATCTTCAAGTCAAATATAATCAAAAGAAATAAATTCAATATTAAAAGGAATTTTTGGAATATCTTGTAATGATCCAATTCAAAGAAGATATTAATAGAAATATGAAGATGAAAGATTCTGATGATAATATATCGGGATCTATTCTTAATAGATTTATTGCTCTATTCTCAATTATCTTCCAAAAAATCTTCTTTGAACTTGCTTTTCTTCAATTAGAATATTGATATTGATAATAAGAATATATACAGAATCATAAAATCTTTCATAATATTTATAAATGGATCGAATCGTTAATTGATCAAATACACTTTATAAAGCTATCCATTTTCAATTAGGGTATTATTGTGACGCACAAGAGCCGTAATAGAGCTGAATAAACAGGGTCAATTATATTCCTTAGAATCTACAACTGAAGAATTATGGCTTGTAAGGAGCGATTAGATATATATATACAAATACCTATTTGTGGGTTGCGGGGCTGTGCGTATGCGTTATTAGGGTCATCATTTTACCATATTAAATCGTATGATTCGTAACGCATGCGTACGGATGATCAGCTCATAAATTGACATGGGAGATAAGGGGTATCACGTGGTTAGCCTCCTGTGGTTCACGATTCGTGACAATTATAGCTTTTCTATTCAAGATGATCATTAATATATTCAAAAGGAAGCTTATATCTATAGTAATTATTGTTAAGTTTATAGTACTATAAGAATATCGGTCTATTCTAATACAAATTTCACTTGACAGAATCGATTCTATCAAATGATATAGGGATTGGATTATAATTTATATCAAAGCTTTTGTATATAAGATTATTGAGATATAGGATGAAATCGTTATCAATATTTTTCTATAAATTGTTGATACCAGGATATTCCTAATCTGGGTAAATATTATGATTATATAAATTGAAATAAATAATTAGTTTGGATTATTCAATCTTTTATTTAAACAATTCGAAGATGTTTTTAGAGGATTAATTTTTTAAGATTTTATTTCCCTAAAAATTAAAGAAGAAATATATTTTATATTTATTTTTTTTTTAAAATAATAAAAAGTTTAAAAAGAATAAGAAAAATATCAATTTTGAAAGTAATCAAGGGATCAAGAAGATCTGAGAATATCTTTACAAAATTAAATCTGAATAGAATAACAGAATTGATTATAATTATATTATTTATAATTGTAAAGCCATAGAATTAGTATTCATCGAAAGAATCAATCCATTATTTAAAAGAGTATTTAATGAAAATGAGTTATAAATAATTAAGGATCGAATAAGATCGTATTCATAAAAATAATTTTATTTTAATTGAATCAAAAGGAAATGAATGAAAAGTTCTATTGATCCTTTAGAATCTTCAATTAATGTTATTATCTTGAATACTCGATATAATTAATTAGGGGTATATTCTATAGTAATGAAAGTATATTATCTGTTCAATAATATTTTGCTCAATAATTGTAATATTATATATATCGTGAATAATATATCTTTATTGGATGATCATCGATATCGATCATCCGATCCTAATGATTTTATAGAAACAGGTATTTTCAATTTCCAAATCCTAGGACGCAGAATTCGTATTATCAAAGGGATTATTAAAAGAGAAGATTATTCTAATAATAATTTAATTTTAAACGATATAATATTCATTTTTGGCTTTTATATTAATATTATTTCGAAGATTTGATTAAAGAAAGTTGGCCTATAGTTTTCAGGATATGATTATATTTTTCATAAAGAAGATTATATAAATGATATAGTAATTATTCAATATATTTGTATTGAAAATCTTATATTCTTAGAACACAAATCATTTTCTATTTATTCGAGTATTTTTTTATTTATTTTTTTGAATAACTCTTTTATAATATATTTAATAATAAATAGAAAAATAAATAAAGTATTTTATTATTTTTATAATCTATTTTTTTTTAAAAAAGATATAAATGAAATATAGTATAAATGCTCTAGATATTTGAATAAGGAAACTTTTGAATATTTAATATTTACAATATAAAATATTAAAATAAAAGGTATTATTTATTTCAATTGCATCGATTATATTTGTATTTATATAAAGCAAATTATTTTTTGTATTTTAAATGATTATTAGTTATTTTAACTTTTTTACAAAATCTAATAGAATCTTTTTGATTTCGATAAAAGATATAATAATATATTATAGCTTTTATTAATTAAAGAAATATATTATGGAAAGATCTTTTTATATTTAATTTATTATAAAATATATGATAAAGTATTTGCAATTATTCAAAACTTTGTAGTCTGGGTTTATTGTAAATATAATTTAATGATTATAATAATCAAATAGGATAATAATATATTTATTATTGAAATTATAAAAGTAATATTATTTGAAAAATAAATTAAGTAAAAAGGCATCGAATTTGAGTTATTTTTGTTTTATATATATAAATCCAATAAAAGATCAGAATATATAGAACAAGAAATAGTTATAAAATAAATAAAAATATGGATTATAATAGATTTATTGGATAAATTATGGATGGAAATTGTACAAATTGTTATTTATTTATATAATATAAATCCTTTAAAAATCAAATCCTTCAAATCGCCCAATAAAATGTTCGATATATAATTCTGTAATTATCTTTGTAAAGATAATCCTTTATTTGTAGAGAAAATATCTAATAATCTTTATTTTAATTAGAATAGAATCTATTAATATAAATATCAAGTTTACTTTTTGAATAAAAATAAAGAAATTGGAATTAATAGGAAATGGTATAAAACTAATCCTTGAATATATATTGGATATTTAATGGGTTATATTTTAAATATATTAATCTATTATATATAGATATCCAAATTCGATAAAGTTATTATTATTCGAAATATAATATTCAATAAGGAATTCATTTATTATATAGATTTTATTAATCGAATAATTGATATTTATATTATAAAAAAGCTTAAGCAATTAATTAAAATCTTTGATCTATAAGATTATATCAAAATAAACAGAACGATTATTTAAAACGAGGATAATCATAAAGATTTTATTTATTTATCTATTTTCATAGATCGAAAAGCCCTTGATTCATTTATTAAATGTATTTCAGATTTATTATTTATAAACAAATTGATCTTAAGGGTAGATATAGATCTAAAGAATGATAATGGGAATAAAAAAATCGATTTAGGATTATCTAATCTATTTAATCCTTTAGATAATAAGGATAAAGTATATAATGAAGATATTGTGAGAAAGTTGGGATATCAAGGCCTAACACGTAGCTAGTTCGTAGTCATATGGTTATATGACTCTTTGTAGTTAGATATAAAAGAGAGCTTTGCTTTTTTTTCTTTGAAAGAAATCAATTGTTTTTCTATTAGTCTTTTTGTATTCCATTTGTGTATAATCTAAACCATTATCTAAATCTATTAGTTTTACTATTTGAAATCTTTACAATGTAATCTGATCAATTTCAATTCCTATTTTTTTTTGTAGTGTATTATCGAGATGTATATATTTTGATTTATCTTTTTCACAATAATGATCTATATCAAATCGAATTATATAGTTTATATTGTATAAATATATCTATAAGGAAATCATGATTGAAAAGAAAATAGAATTAGCAATTTGTAGATAAAGGGATAAGATTAATTTTGAAAGGATAACTCTTTCAAAAATATGGGATTGTCAAATTCTAAATAAAAAAGTTTTGATTATCAAAGTTCTTTTATTTGTATTCATTCATTATATCAAAAACGAATTATTTTTTAGTAGAATTATTATTCTATTTTTTATTTTGAAAGAAATATATCGACAAAGGTTTTATTCGGGGATATAATTAGTAATATTAAGAATGTATTAGAATTTCAAATATAATAAAATCTTTATTTGTAAACGAATTATTTATCTTTGTTAGTAAGAAAATTCCAATTCCGAGGATGATTTTGATTGAATACGATTAATTATATTGAAGGACCTTGAATGCTTTATATATTTCTAGAATTATTTGAATATTTAAATATGTATTGAAGTAATAGAAAGGATTGGATATAGTATACTAAATTATTATCTTTGATATTAACAATTAAAAATTTAAAATGTATTTTAAAAAACTTTTAGTTGAGGGGTTTGAAATTCATATATTCTTTTGGAAGAAGGAAAACTTTGGGAAGGATTATATATATTTTTCTTTTTCTTTTGGAGATTTATCAAAAGAAAATTATAAATATTGAAAGCTATCAAGAATCAAATATTGAATCAGATTTTAATAAATCAAATACTTTTCAATCAAGTTATGATAATATAATGGATAACTTTGATTTGTTTACGAGATTGAATCTCTTATAAGATACTTTTTAAGGATTAGAGGATAATATTGTTGTTTCAATTATTAATTCTTTTAAATCTATTAAAGAACTCTTTATTAATGGTAATGGAAATCCTATTAAAAAAGAAGAAAAAATAAAGAAAATTAAAAAAGAAAAAGAAATAAATTAATAATAGTAAAACCTATCAAAAATTCTATTTGTTATTTGTATTAAGGATTATATATATATATTCTTTATTATATTGTATATTAGGAGTATTATTGCCCTTATTTTCAAAAGAATCGATGTATTTGATTTTCTTACAATTTGGGATATCTTATAAATTGATTGTAATATATTTGATAAGGAAATACGAATTCGATTTCTTTGGTATTATAATTATATTATTATTATCCAAATTAAATTTATATTGGAATACAATCTTATTAGATATAATTGGAAAGAAAGGTTGAAATCAATATTATTTTAATACTTTTGTGATTATAATATTCAATAAATGATAAATATCCGAAACTTTCTTGATCAATTTGTTGATAATTAGTATAACAAAAATGAAGAGGATTATAATATAAATCTAATAATAATGAAGGATTATATTATTAAGTTTGTATTTTCAGTTATTCAATTTATTGATAATTATATAATTATTGAATTCGAAACTAAAAGAATGTTTTTGTGTAGTTTGTATATCCAAATAGGAAAGAAGATTACTAAATAGTTTAAAATTGATTTCGATGATTTTGTTTTTATGAATTTCAAGAAAATAATGGATGAAGTTTACAAATAATGCTTTTTTGAGGATTCTGTTATCCGAATTTACAAAAGATCTAAGTTTTATTAAACTATTGTTTCCTAAATTGTATATGAATATATGAAAACCTTATTTGTTTTTGATATTAATATAAAGCTTTATTTTTAAGGATAGAAGATAAAAGATATTATAAATGAAATCATTGATTTTTTGGATAAATTCAATATAAATCATTTAAGAACGAAAGTTAAAGGTACAAAGGATTCGAAGTTATCCTTTTTGTTATTATAATATCAAATTATTCATCGAAGAGGTAATACAAGATACGATGATTATTTTATTCAAAATGAACAAAAAGGGATTCTTTTTGATATAAATAGAATTTATAAAAAGGATTATCTTTATTATTATTATTTTAGAAGATCTTTTTATAATGATGATTATATTATAAAACAAAATTGCTTTAAAAAGATCGATAATATTAATATTGGATTATATCATTATAATGAATATAGAATCTTTATATTTGATTTCAAAGGATATCCCAATCTTTCTCTAATCTTTAAGCAAAAAGACTTTTTAAAGAATTATTAGATTGAAATGTATACAAAAACTTATAGGCTTGATTAACAAAAGAAACGATTAAAGAAATCTAATATTAAGGATAATTCGCTGAATTTCGGAATCTTTAATATCGAAATCGTAAAGAGTATATTTATAAATAATATCAATCATTAAGGAAAGGAAATTATTAATATCAATATAATTATTTAATTTAAAGAAACCTTAAAACTACAAAACTGATTATCTAAAAAATCCAAATTGATAGAATAGAATAGAATTGATAAACCCCAAAAATCGTTAAGCATTTCTCAAAAAATATTATTCAAAACAATAAATTAAATTGAAAAAAAAAGATTAAAAAAAGAATTCTCTAATAAAAATGAAACCATAAATATTAATGAAAATAAAGAAAACGAAATAAAAGAATCTCAAAAAAAGGAGGGCCTTTCTGAACTCAATAAAAATAGTATAATATAAAAGAATAGAACATTCAATTTTTATATTAAATCTTCAAGAATAAAAAAGCAAATATTAATCATTATTTATATTACAGAATCCCCAATAAAAATCTTGAAACAGATTTGCAAAATCGAAATCTTAATAACAATTGGAATTGTTTTTATATATATATTAGATTTTCTTAAACAAACTCTCAAGAAAGTATTAATCATAAATATCGAAGAATGAAAAAAGTTTTTCAGAAATTCAGAAATTCTTATTAAAAAAGTTGCAATAATTTTAATAATTATTAATTATTTAAATACTTCCTTTAATTATCAATTAAAAGAAATATATAATATATCTATTATCATTATAACCCTTATAAATAAAAATATCAAGATTAATAATATTATTGATTCAGGATCGATAATCAATATAATAAGTCTGAAAATTGTAAGAGAATTGGAATTTATAATATAGAAATATAAAACAATAATAATTATCCTTAATGGAAGTATCATTATTTTATATAAATTGATTGAAGATATAAAAATCAATTTTGGAGGAATTAAAAACATTATTAATATTTTTGTTTTGAATAATATTAAAAACCTATTATTATTGGAGATATTATATTTATTTATAAAAAAGATCGATTTTGAATATAAAAAAAATAAATAGATTATATAAATTATTAATAATAATAATATTAATAAAGTCGATTATTAAACGATTAAATCAAAATATAAAACAAATATTATAAAGATTAATTTTGAAAAATCAAAAAAAGAATAAATAATACAAATCTTAGAGATTATATCAATAATCTTTCAAAAGTCCTAAATGCTATTAAAAGTAAAAGGAAATTTAAAGAATTCATTAAAAACCATTTTCCAGAATTCTTAATTAATATCCCAAATTTTAAGATGATCTTAAATTCTATAAAGTTTAATATAAATATCATTCGAATTAATCTTGATTTTGATATCGAAAATATATTTGATAATATTAAGAATTCAAAACTAAAAGGATTTCAGGAATACTTTGTTATTAATAATATTAATCTTGATTTGGAAAAACTTAAAGCAAAAAACAATACTTAAAAGAAACTAATTAATATCGAATCCGAAATTCTTGTTTTGATTAATGATATATATAAAAAAAAGAAGAACAAAATAAAACTCTCAAATAAAACAAAATATATTGATAAAAAGATTTCAGAAAATGATTTTAATTGATTAGAATTGGAATATACAAAATACTCTAAATATCAATTATTAAATCCCTTTTCGAAGTATTTGATATTATATTTCAATATTAAATTTAAAGATTTCCGATTGATATAAGAACATTTAATATTATTAAATATCGGAGATATACTTTGAAAGTATAAAAAAGAATTTCTTTTTATATTATTATAAAATCAAAAAGCAATATTAATTTTTGATTAAACAGAAATCAGTAATATCAAATCTTCAATTATTCTATTATAGATTATTAAGATAATATTATATAAGGTCTAATAAATTCCTGATTTTGTATTCTTTAAAGTCTTTTTATCAATAATTATCGAAATAATAAAAAACTATATTAAGCGAAATATATTAAAAAAAGGAAAAGGATTATATCGAAACCCTTGATATTTAATTAAAAAGAATGAGATTGATAAATATTGTATTATTGTTACAATAACAAAAGCAAATATTGTAATTCTATAAGATACAAATATACCTTCAAACTTAAAGGAATTTGTTGAATAAATAATTGGATATTTATTAATATTTTTAATTGATTTTTTTTTTAAATATAATTAAATATTTTTAGATAAAAAGAATAAAAATATCATTATTGTTATAATCCTTTTTGATTTAATAAAATTCATTATTCTATTATAAAGAGTTATTAATTCAGTTGTTTAATTTGTAAGAATTATATCAAAAATATTATAGAATATTATATTTAATATTATTATACTTTATTTAAATGATATTGAAATTAAGAGTCCCAGAATTTGATATAATAAAGTTGAAATTGAATTTGGATTGAAGAAGTTCGTTATCGAGTATTTGAAAAATCTGGATATTATAATGGAATATATTGAATATATAAAATATATTATCAATATTAAATTTAAATAGTATTATAATGAAATCCGAATTATAAATTATTATATTAATTCTAAAGGAAGAAATCTCGATATTACCAAAATCATTAAAATACTTGAGTGATTATTTTATTCAAATAATTATAAAGTTAGAATATTCTTTGGAATATATATCTTCTATCGATTTTGGATAAAGAATTTCATTATTATTATAGAACTTTTTTATGTATTATTGAAGAAAGATATAGAATTTATTTGAATCGTTAATTATAATATTATAATGATTTTGTTGAAAAATAAATTAATTTCAGTCTTAATTTTTCTTCCATTGATTTATTCATTTGGAATCGGAATCATTATATTTGTTATCGATAT